>CM067332.1:98439375-99062187 GCA_034376525.1 Nicotiana benthamiana
GCTGCTTCAAGGGGACTCGGAGCTAGCTCAATCCAGAGTTGGGTGTGCTCTTAAAAAGGAAGTTCAATATGCATATTTCACTCTTTATGGCTTTAGATCCTTATACAAATATCATATTCATCAATTTTATTGTATTACATTATTTTAGTACTATATAATTTGAAAGACATCTTTCTGTCTAGCTTTTTAAAAATTAATTTGGATCAATAGTTATTCCAAATAATGGTTGAATAAAATCCTGATTCTCTTCAATGTTTAGATCAATTTCAAAGTAGATTTCTAGTAAAGGTCACGTAAGATCTCACCCTATCTCCACTTCTCAACCCGGCCTCTTTTCGTTTCAGAAGTAATTTGAATCTCAGCCTTCCATCTATTTAAAGTGTATGCAAGTACTGTGAGGGGATGATATAACACTTGATGGCTGTGGCTACTAGCTGCGCTACCTTGGCCTCCAAGGTTCCAATAAGTTTTTCCTGAACGAAGTTCATAGAAAAATCAAAATTTGGGCGAAGTTGTTGTTACCTATCACCCAACGGTCTCTTAGTAGTCAATGAAGTGGGTGTAAACCTTGGAGACTAGGGTTCAAATCTCAGCAGAGACAAACAAAACAAATACTTGGTGATTTCTTTCGATCTGCCTAAACCTTGGTGGGCAGAACTACCCTTTACCCGTGATGTTTGGAGGTAGCAGGTATGCGGTGGAATAATCGAGGTGACACAAGTTGGCTCAGACACTATTGTTATCACCAAAAATAAAAACAAAAAAAAAGTATTTGTTGCAATTTGTTTCTGGCCGGGAAGCAGGTCAGAATGGGAAGCTGATAGCTTTCAGAAGGAACTTTGGGAAATGTTGAAAATGTAGAAGCAAAATTATTCTGAATAGTTCTATGTGTTATTTTTTATTTTTGGTAAGCAAGAAATCTCTGAGGGCTAGTGGTGTACCATTTGAAACTTGGTGGATGATAACATCTGTGTGTTATTACTATAAATGCTACTAATGGTTCACTTTTTTATGGTCAAAGCAGATGGATCTAGCTCAGATACTATACGTTGTGGTACTCGTACATATAGTGATTGCTTTATAGAGGCCTTGATATCAGAGGCAGAGAGACACAAAGATATTGTAGCTGTTCATGCAGGCATGGGAATGGAGCCATCATTTCACTTGCTGAAGAATGTTTTTGCAGAGAAGTTCTTTGATGTTGGAATGGCCGAACAACATGCTGTGACATTTTCAGCTGGATTGGCACGTGGAGGGCTGAAGCCATTCTGCATTATTCCTTCAGCTTTTCTGCAAAGAGCCTATGACCAGGTCTCCCTCTCTCTCTCTCTCTCACACACACACACACAGAGACAGAGAAAAGAAAAAAAAGAACTAGCACACTCAGAAAAGATAAGAAAATACACAAGGCAGCTAGCACAAATGTCTTAATAAATGACCTGGTTCAGTTCCTGCCTCCCATGAAATAAGAGGAAGGGTCTTATGCATCAACAACCACCTATCGCTTTAATTTGGATCTGCACTTTGTAGCTGTAGCTAGTAAAGGATCAATGGATACCCCAAAAACACGAAAGAGTTGGTTCTAGAATTTGTTCAGCAGATTAAACTCATTGAATTGTAAGTTTAGGGATTGTGTCATAGTCATAGATGTTATGATTTAATTTTTGTATGTTACTTAACGCTTCCTATTATTGAAAGAGAAAGAGGAGTATTAAATAAGTGCTACTAACAAGATAGTCCATAGGAAAAGGTTTCACTCAAACATGTATCTAGAAGTACCATATATCATACTGAAGGGGTTTTTTATGCCCTCTTCTGGGAAGAGTTAACATTTCTTTACTATAAGCAGTACTTAGATTTCACAATGGTGGTTGCATTAAGGTTCATACGATGAGCCTTAAAAAGGCAAAAGAAATGGTAGTTGCATTTTCCCTTCTATTCCTCTTTCGGTCCATCTGTTTATCTGACTTAGGAATTCAATTGGAGATCAAGCAATGATCAATTGAATATAATCTAAGGTGCTTCTGCAATTTTGTTGTGGTTGCAAGTTTACCAAAAACTCAAACAAACGCAACCAAAGTCCTGGACATTTAGCACCTAAGGGTGTGGCCTATT
The DNA here is from genome assembly GCA_034376525.1 of Nicotiana benthamiana. Classification (NCBI taxonomy): domain Eukaryota; kingdom Viridiplantae; phylum Streptophyta; class Magnoliopsida; order Solanales; family Solanaceae; genus Nicotiana; species Nicotiana benthamiana. The sequence goes on from CM067332.1 coordinate 98,441,491, forward strand.
GGTCAATAAAGTGGGTTGAGAACCAGAAGGTCTCAGGTTCAAATCCCAACGGAGGCAAAAATATTAGGTGATTTCTTCCCATCTGTCCAAGCCTTGGTGGACAGGATTACGCTGTATTTGTGCTGGTGAGAGGCAGCAAATACCATGCGAAGTTAGTTGAGGTGCGTGCAAGCTGCCAGATACAATGGTCTAACTTCTCTACCTTCCAAACCTTTAACTTTCCAAATTTGACCAATTCAAGCCAAAACGACCTACGAACCTCCAAATCAACTTTCGGACATACGACTAAGTCCAAAATCACCATATGAAGCTATTAGAACCATCAAAACTCCATTCCGGAGTCGTCTACACAAAAGTCAAACTCCGGTCAACTCTTTCAACTTAAGCTTCCAACTTTTAGTCCCAACCACTCCGAAACTCACCCGAAACTAAACCAACCATCCTAGCCAGTCACATAAGCACAATATAACATATTTGAGTTAATAAATAGGGAAACAGGACTAAAATACTCAAAACAACCGATCGGATCGTTACATTTAAGTTTGTTTATGGATAAACAACACCGTATTAACATGCAAATAAGTTAAGATTTCCCGTGTTTGCAATAAAATTGGTCTACTGATATTTGGTAATATTGAGCTTGTTTTTCAATATACAGTGAATAACATGTAATTAAATTAAGATTTCCACTTTCCGCGATGAATCGGTCAGCTGGTATCTGGTAAAATTAATTCTGTTTTTTTACTTGTCTACATTTTGATAGCTTCCAACTTCAATTTTTTCCAGGCACAATTAATTGACGGCTCTTTTATATGTTGTACCAAAGAAATGTTTTCAATTTGAGCACCAGAGTGTTAAGATAAACTATAATTTTCTAAAATTCTCTTCGTGTTTTACTTGCATCCTTAGGTCATCCATGATGTAGATCGGCAGAAGGTTCCTGTGCGTTTTATTATTACAAGTGCTGGATTAGTAGGATCTGATGGTCCTACACAATGTGGGGCGTTTGATATAGCATTTATGTCCTGTTTGCCAAACATGATTGTGATGGCTCCTTCTGATGAAGTTGAGCTTTCTCATATGGTTGCAACTGCTGCCCTTATTGATGACCGGCCAGTTTGCTTCCGCTACCCTCGCGGCGCCCTTTCAGTGACGGACCATTCCTCTGGTAGTGGAATTCCCATTGAGGTAATATTTCGTCAAAGACATCTAGAAAAGTTCTGACTTGTTCATAACAAAATAGTTTAGAGCAGGTTTGGTATGCATTGTTACCCATATACTATTACTCTTAAGTTATGTGACATATTTAAGTAGTTTATCCGACAATCACTTGTTTGCATAACATGATCAGTCTACATAAAACAATCAAAATAGCCCTTCCTATGTGAATTTAATTAGTTTGAGATTTAGTACACTTTGCTTGAATATTGCATTTATATCGAGGAGCAGGTTGGCAAAGGGAGGATACTTACAGAGGGTAAAGATATTGCTTTACTTGGCTATGGTTCCATGGTACAAAATTGTCTTAGAGCTCAATCTCTTCTTTCGAAGCTTGGTGTTGAAGTGACTGTCGCTGATGCGAGGTTCTGCAAGCCCCTTGACATAAAACTACTTAGACACTTGTGCAAAAACCATTCCTTTCTAGTTACAGTCGAGGAAGGCTCTATAGGAGGATTTGCTTCACATGTTGCACAGTTCATCTCACTTGATGGGCAGCTTGATGCAGGAATTAAGGTAGATTTTATATCGTCTCTGAATCAATTTCTTATATGATAGCTACAAATATTCTTAGGTAGAAATATTAAGAAACGTCAGTGGAAGTATGATCTGTTTTCTGGCAACTGTTCTGACTCGTGAATTACTAATATTTCGTGAAATGCTAAGATTAAATATGTCCTTCCCCCACCCCCCTCCTTTCCGAGCTCACTCATTCCACATTACTGAATCTAAATGAACATCTTTTACTTTTGAGTTTATTCTCAAACTTCATGTTTTCCTCTATATCATCTTTAAATGTCATTTCATATGTTACTACATGGTCTGAGATTAAAGCTTAAAACTTCTTTCTATTCTTAGTGGAGGCCAATCACTTTGCCTGACAACTACATCGAGCAAGCATCACCGACGGAGCAGCTTGCTGTTGCAGGGTTGACTGGAAATCACATAGCTGCAACTGCATTGAGTCTGCTTGGCCGTAATCGTGAAGCTCTTCTCTTGATGTGTTAAATTGTATTCCTTTGTTGTTGTAAAGTGTAACTATGTAAGGCGCTCTCATACCATGTGATGAAGTGTAGAAGGAAAAATAAAGAATATAACAAAACATGAAAAAGTTTTGTGACAAGAAAAATAGTCTCTATTTCTGAAAATGGATGCAACAATGTGCCATAGAAAGAAAATGTGATCCCTTTTCCTCTCAGCTCCAAAACCCCTCATCTCTTAAAGTTTTATTGACAAATCACTAGTTATTTCAAGAGGTATAATTTGCTGGTATTTCGGTAATGCCAGGTAAAGATGGAAAAAAGAAGAAAAGAAAAGACAATTGATGAAGCTACTGCCTTTACAAGTGAAGTAATGAAGAATTTTTGTAACAACAAAATTCAAAAGTATCATAATTCTGGTAAATATTAGAGACATTTTCCATCAACGGGGAAAATAAATATCTTCCAACACACGTCATTTTTCTTACTAGTTACTTTTAACGCTTAATTTTATACTCCTAGTACTTACTCGAATTTACATATAAACATTATTACTAATATTTAATATTCAAAAATTTCATTAAACACTTTGATTTATTATAATTGTTATTGATCTTTAATATTTCTATTTACAGAAAATACTGTTATTGAAAATAACTTATGTCGTTCCAAAGTCCAAACACATCGAACTATCAAAGGTTCGTTTGCTCTTATTGGGCTTCTATTGCTTTACAATCAACATTTTATTCTATGAGCTATTTACTCCTGCAACTTTATGATCTTTTTGTGTAAATTGCACATTCCATTTTTATGATTTTCTTTTTCCATTTTTCCTTTCTCATTACTTAGGTGGAGAGACTTTTTTCCTGTTACTTGTATAAATTTAAAAAGTACCCCTAAAGTATATCCAGTACCTATAACCAAAATTTAATTTTTCAAACAGAAGTGTCATCCAGATTGCCATTCAAAGAGGAAAGTGAGATTTATATGTCTTACAATCTATTTACTAAATCCAACAAACATGGACATGGGGAAGAAATAGAGGAGGGGAGGGGAAAGGGGAGGGGAAAGGGGGGGGGGGGTTGCAGAAGAAGGAGAAAGGGCCTTTAAAATTTAAATTTTTATGCGCCTTTATTTGTTTTTCCTTTTTTTTTTTGGGTCAGAAACAACAAATCACATGCAGTAAGTGTACTTACTTCTTTTTCAGTTCTAAGTATCAAATTATGACGTTTATGCATGAACAAGCAAGATTTTTATAACCTTTTTATTAATTCATTTTACTTTCTGTATCTTGTTCACATTATTTCTAAACTCCCTTTTTTTTTTGCACTTCCCCATATTCCTTTATTGATCTTGAGCCTTGCAATATAAATTTCAAATTCTAATTTTCTGTTCATATGTTTAATTTTTTTTCGAAAAAAAAAAAAATCGCCGATCAGTATTTTTTACCGTGGACTAGTGCTGAATAATAGTTTCAGCTCACCTCTTCCTTCTTGAAAAACAAATACGACTAAATATTTATTGAAGGTAAAATAAGATTGGAAAGAGCCAATATGTCATATAATATATCTGACTAAAAGTACCAAAACTAGAAAAGGTGAAATTGGGGCTCCGAAACTTAATTGATGCTTTTTTTTTTGACAAAAAGTACCTTTTTAGTGCTAAAAAAAATTACACTAATAGGTATTTCACAGTACTATACTGCCAATTACTTTAATGAAAATTTGGCCGTTAAAGTAATTCGCAGTATAGTACTACGAAATATTAAAAAATTATTTTTTTAAAGCAATTCACATTATTATACTGCGAATTACTAATCCGCATTATAGTACTGCGAATTACATTGAAGGACTCCTGTAAAATGCAATATTATACTGCAAAGTAGATTGAAATGTATTATTTTATTGCTTTTTACCCACCAATAATTTAACTGACATAACAATAATTCAAATATATAAAACGTAATATTGTACTGCGAATTTCTTTAAAAAATTCTACACCCCAAGCTCGGACTTGCCTTATTTATAGGCGTTTCAATATTATAAAAATTTATTTAATACGTAACTCCAAACTTACGTTCATACTTCTCTCTTCTTCTTATCAATCATTTACAATATTTGAAGTGCCAAAAATAAGGGTTTCGCTATATTGGGGAGGGGGGAGGGAGGGGGAGAGGTTGTGTCGGAGAATAGCTCTGTGAGGTATAGCTCACCTCCACAATGTCATGTTAAATTGCCACTTACTATGGAGTACGATAAATTGGTATCGTTGTTACGTAAAAAAATGAGTGAGAGGAGGCGTTCGGTTAAACTTAAAGTAATCGGTATTCAGTGACTCCGCAGGGGTTTGCTTATTATTCTGAGTTTAACATCGAGGATGATGAAATTCTTAGAGATTTTTTACGGATTACGGATGAATACAGGGATTTATTGTAATAAAATTATTGGAAATGTATGTTAAGGTGGAAGACGTTCCCAATAATGAGGGCGTGCATAGCAAGGATAACCCCCCGTCATCGGGTGGTTATTCTGGAACATTTTTTGCCGGACAGATTGCTGATGAAAGAGCTTGCCTTGATTGAAACTTGTCATCACCGGCGAATGAGCAGCGACAAAATAATTTTTTGACTTTATATAATCAACAAAGACGACTGGTAAACTTTAATTTTACTACGCTTTAGCGATGTTTGTTTTATATTTTAATTGGATTTGTATTAACACTCATATTTTACATAGGGGTTACTGTCCGGATATGAATTTTACAAGTTATGACCCCGCCCCTAGTTGAAATATTCGTAGTTCCGGAGTATTGGACCACGGTGGTCCATCAGGGAGTCATCACCAACAAGAAATTATCCATCATGAAACGTCAAGACAATACGACTTGTAAGTAAAGTGATATAGCGTTATCTAACGTATTTTTCTGGAGTTTTGGGTAACTTATCTTTTTGTTCTTTTTGTGCCGTGATAACGAGCTTCTCGAAACTCCTGATCTCACACAGTTGCCCATAGACGACGTATTTACTCGTGATTTGGCAGATGCGCAGTTAGGAAGATAATAGTGATTATGACAACAATGCGGATAAGTCTGGGGATGACACACCCTTCCGTGATGAGGGTGATGATAAGGAGGAGGAAGTGAATGTTGAACCTAAGCTGACGAGGGAGCATGTTCCTTCACCTCCCGCTAGACCAAGAGTGTACGAGTCCCACGCAATTTCATGAGCGAAATATTCCATACCTTGATAATTTTCCAAGCATGCCGAACGTGGATGACCTTATAAGGGATCATGATAAATTTCGGTCAGCGATGTGGGATGAGTCTAGACCAGCTATTCTGACAAAGGGCATGTATTTCCCTGATAAAGCTCGCCTAATTAGGGTTGTAAAAATCTACAGTATAAGAGAGTGTCGTGAGATGATAGTAAGTGAGTCAACTATGGAGAAATACAAGGTTGTATGTCGTAAGTGGTTTATGGGTTGTCACTGGATGTTGCATGCCACCAAGAAGAAATCCAGTTTGTGAAAATTTGGTAAATTTATTAGCGATCACAGATGTAAAATGGACACACACAATGAGAATCACTTCAACTTGGATGTGGACTTGATTTCTCTTGTCTTTATTCCATATTTGAAAGTGTTCATTAGGTTCAAGATTAAAGAGTGTATTAAAGCCATCCACCAGGAGTATGGTTGTACTATAACCAAAAGAAAGGCATATCTCAATCGCAAACGTGCCTTTGAACTTATTTATAGCGACTGGGATAAGTCTTTTTCAAATCTTCCCTGGTACATGGCCGCACTACAATACTTTAAACCCGGGACTTTTTCTGAATGGAGGCGTGAGCGGAGTCCGGACAGACCCGAATATATTTTCAACTATGTGTTCTGGTTATTTAAGCCGGCAATTGATGATTTTGTGCATTGTCGTCCTGTTATTTCCATAGACGGTACTCATGACTATGGAAAGTATGATATTAAGCTTTTGATTGTAGTTGCAATAGATGCCAACGAGCAAATATTTCCATTAGCTTTTTCCATATGTGCCAACGAACGCGAAGAGATGTGGATGCTTTTTTTGAACCACTTAAAGAAGCACGTTGTCAAATAGCGTTCAGGTATTTGTCAAATATCTGATCGGCATGGTGGTATTTTAAGTTCTGTACGTCACTTGCCTGATTGGCAGGAACTATATGCATACCGCTGTTACTGTGTGCGAAACATGAAGGCCAATTTTCAGAAGAAATATCCTCACAAGGACTTGCATGACTTAATGTAGATGGCTGCAACTAAGCACCAACAATGTAAATTCACGAGGCGGATGTAAGCGATCCGACAGTTAGAACCAAGAGCCTATACTTGGTTGATGGGGCATGAGCTTCACATGTGGACATTGCATGCTGATGGCGGCAGACGATGGGGAGCCCTCACTACAAACGTGTCGAAGTCATTCAATGGCTTGTTGAAGTCTGCCGGTGGACTGCCTGTCATTTCCATGGTATTCATGACATTCAAACAGAGTGCAGAGAGGTTTGTTGCAAGGCATGTAGCTACATCAGCATTGATGGACCGGGTTGTTGAATTTATGCCAATACCAATGGGAATATTTGAAATGTCTAGAAGGCGAGCACAGTGGCATTCATTTCTTCAGTACGATCGTGAACGGGGTATTTTTGAAGTTAAGACAACTATCTGCGGACACCGTGGGAATAATCTACAAACGGTGAATGAAAATAGAAGTTGTGTTCATGTGGGAAATGGACCATCTACCACATGTCGTGTGCATATGTGTTAAAGTGCTTTCAACAAGTTGGATATGGGGCAACAAACTATATTGATAGGCAATACAGTGTTGTTGCATACGTAGCCACGTATAGTGGAAAGTTGTAGCCATTAGGTGATGAGCATTATTGGCCGCCAGAACCTTTTAAGATGGTATGCAACAAGGATTTTTTGCGCAACCTACAAGTGAAAAAGAGAACACGCATACGGAACCAAATAGATGTTGGTGACACCGTTTATGCGCGTAAATGTGGCATATGCTCGCAAACAGGACACAACCATCATAAATTTCATTCAGGTAGTGTGCATGAAGGTGGTAATCCGGCTACTTGTGCAAGTTCGTCCAATGTACCCAACTATCAAGTATACCCCTAATCTTTTATTTTGGTATTGTTTTTTGTAAGACGTGTCTGTACTTGTGTATGTTACAATATATATGAAATAAACTTAATTTCCACAATCGTGTTAGATCTTATTTTTTAAGGTTATATTTTGAAATGGTTGTTCAAATATTGAACTTATTTGTGTTAGTAAAGAAGACCAAGAATGTGGAATAAAAAAGATTTCGTATTAAAAAATAAATTAAATATGTAAAGCGTGGTTCAATAATGCGTTTTATCAATTGTCTTGTCGTTCTAAACAATATATAAAGCGTGGTTAAAAGCTTGAATGATTGAAGAAAAAGTTTTTTTTTGCAGAAACACTAAATATGTAAATCTCAGTATAATATACATTTCGTTGAGCTGTCATGTCGTTCTGAAAAAGCTGAAAACCATATGAAAAATCTATATTTTAGAAAAATTAAATATGAAAATCTCAGTATAATACTATGTTTTGTTGAGTTTTCATGCCATTCTGAAAAAGCTGAAAACAATGTGAAAACCCTATTTTTTCAGAATAATTTAATATGTAAATTGCAGTATAATACTACCTTTTGTGTGAAATCTTAACTATAAATAACGGTCACATGCTGCTTAGTTTCTTCGCTTAACAATAACCAGAGTTTCTCTTTAAGAAATGTCTGAACAACCTGTTTATATCCCAAGGTGCTACTGCCGAGAAAAATGCAGTTTGTACAAATGATGGCCAGATGGTGGACGGCTCTACTGGGCATGTACGAATACGGCTGACGAGCTACCCGGCAATCCTATATGTGAATTTAAGGTTTGGATGGATGAACCATGTAACCACTAGAACTACAAAGAAAGGATTTATGACCTTTATTGTACCTGTACAAGCCAAGCGGTACGCGAGCGCCGAACCAACGATGAAATTGAGGCGTTGCCAAACTCAACGAGGTAGAAGAAGAGAAAAAAAGCTGGAAGAACAACTCGAGTGGTTTGAGCAAATTGTAGTACACGGTCGTGATTAAACAGTGGCTTGTTAGTGATAAGCGTAGTAGTGTATCATTATGTTTCCCTTGTCAAGTGTTTTTATTAGTTCTACTATTTGTGTTGCTAAATATCTTTATGTTCAAATATTTAACTTATTATTGTTGCTAAATAACTCCAATCTAAAAATTTTATATGTAATTCGCAGTATAATACTACGTTTTGTTGAGTTGTCATGTCATTCTGAAAAGCTGACAATAATGTGAAAACCCTATTTTTTCAGAAAAATTTAATATGTAAATCGCAGTATAATACTACGATCAATCTGAAATCTTGTCTATAAATAACGAGTGCATTCTAGTTATTTTCTGCGCTTAACAACAACCGAAAGCAAGCATTTCCATAAAACCAAAGTTCTCTTTAAGAAATGTCTCAACGATCCCTTTATTGCCCAAAGTTCGACTGTAAATAAAAAGCATGATGTACGATTGTTGGGAAGAAGCTGGATGCCATTACTGGGTGCGTATGAACAAGTTTTATAGGCAACCAGGCGTACCTATATGCAATTTTAAGGTATGGATTGATGAACCATATGAGCAGGAATACAACAAAGACAAGTTGTATCATCTTCATGATGTGTGTAAAGGGCAGTGGGACAGAGAGCACCAATCGAAGCAAGAAATTGAAGAGTTGAAGGAAAAAATCAAGGATAGATGAAGTATGGGCATGCGAAGTATTGGTCTACATCCCCGTAAATGTACCAGTGATCGACAATGCTCCTGACGGGGTGACTTGTGATGCTGGAAGAGATAGATGAAGGTTGTACGAAGGCATGCTGCTGGAAGGCTCATCTACCGGAGGTATATAACCCTGCTGATCATCTCCAAGCGCCTCAAATCCAAAGTCCTCATCATGTCCCTCAGCATGTGGGTCGATAGGTGCCTCACACCCCCCTTGTTGGGGACCACCTCCTTCCCGTCCCCCACGACCCCCGTGACCCCGTGGCCTCGAACCTCCGGACATATGGACTGTAGCGCTCATCAAGTACATGAATAGCGTTCCTGATCATCAGTCGGGTGTGACGGCGGTACCACTCAGTATACAGATGAATAGTGGCCTCTCGGGTAAATGTAGGCTGTGGCGGAATACGGTCACCTCTCTCTTCCCAAAGATGGAACTGCTCCAGCCATCCCATATACCACTGGTCCATCCTGGAACGGTCGTCCCACTGAAAATGTGTAGTATCCCATCGAGGCTCCCCAAGTATAGGCTGGGGACGATGAAACTAGCGAAGCACACGCTCTGCGGCATGATACTCAACCGTATCGAAGAAGATCATCGGGACGGAGCTGCTCCAAAGCAGTCAGTCGACTGAGCATTAAGTGGGAAGCTGTTCTAGCAACTCGATGTTGTATGACATCCAGATGAACTACAAATAATAACATAAAAGTGAGTACGCGCAACACAACTCAATTTAAAACAAGCAAGTGTAGGTACATATTTACCTGTTCGTCCACTAGCATATCTAACACATCCGTGACAAGGAGGAGATTATGATGACCATCGCTCCCTCGATAGTTCCCACGCTGGAGAATCCACCTAGAAGCTAGAGGGAGAAACGGATAAGCCTGACCGGGCGCAAGTGGTGGTAGAGGTGGCTGCAGCGACATGATCCGCTGTCAGGTCCAAACCTAAGATAAAAGCTTGATGTAAAATTTATGTCATTTCGACAATATAGAGTTCGGAGTAATGAATAGAGTATTTGAAAATGTTGTCACCTGTCGGAGGGGAAGAAAACCACATACGTCCACCACTGGGCCCATGCTCGCCCGGCACATGCTCCTATACAAGTATGCGAGAATAGCAGCACCCAGCTGTGTTGGGGTAAATCACCCAGCTGCTGAAGATGATGGAGAAAACGCATACTCATTTTACTCTCTGAAGTGTCCGGGAACCAAACACACCCGAAAAACAGGAGCAGCACCAAACACGTGTACCTCTCAATCCAAAGATCCTCCGAATCACCGGTAATGTCTGGGTGCAAAAACGCCATCTGATCTCTAAATGCTGACAATGCAACGCGACTGCCCCCAGCGTCACCCTGAGGTTTAAAACCAGTAAACTACCCATTATATCCAAAAACTGTATACGAGTCATGCCTCTAATGTACTGGGGCAGTGCCACGACCCGTCCATCTACACATACGCCATATAAAACCTAAACATCCTCCAGCTTGATGGTGGCCTCTCCGGTGGGCAAGTGAAATGTATGCATCTCCGGTCGCCACCGCTCTACCAAGGCCATGATGATAGACCAATCAAGCTGCATCCATCCAAGCTCAAAAATCGTATAGAAGCCCGTAGCCTGTAGGCGCTCGACTATGCGCACATGGAAAGGATGCTCCGCAATAGAGTCCCACAAATTATCAGGTCTCCTGGGGCGGCGAGGCTGATCCGGTAGTTGTCTCTCCCATACAAAGGATGACCTATGGTCGCCTTGCAACACTAATAGCTGATCCTCGGCAGGCCCAAGATGCGTAGGCGGAGGAAAGGCCATGCCGTCTACTATAATTTAAACAAAATTAATTGTGTGTGTTAGTTTAATAAATTAAATAATTATTTTTAATATTGGACTGAGTAATTATCTATAGATTTGAGACTCGATATTTGAGGCCCCCTAGCACCAAGCTATTCGTACTTATTATGTGTCATTTTCAACATATTTAAGAAATTTGTTAGTTTAATAAATTAAATTAAATTATTGATTTCGACTTACTAGTTCTGTATGGCTTCCAGGCTTATTTTTTAGGCCCGGTAGCACTGATATATTCTTAATTATAATGCGTGTCAATTTCAATATTTTTAGAATTATATTATTGATTAAATAATTAATTATGTTTAACATAGGACTGAATAATTAAGTATGGGTTTCAGACTCGATATTTGGAGCTCGCAAGAACCAAGCTATCCATACTTATTATGTGTGTCATTTTCAACATTTTAAAGAAATTTGATAGTTTAATAAATTAAATTAAAGATTATTAATTTTGATTTACTAGTTATGTATGGCTTCCATGCTTGATTTTTGAGTACCGGTAGCACCGACTTATCCTTAATTATTATGCGTGTCAATTTCAATATTTTTAGAATTTTATTAGCTTAATAAATTAAATAATTAATTATGTTTAATATTGGATTGAATAATTAAGTATGGGTTTCAGGTTTTACTTTTGAGGCCCGATATCACTGACTTATCCTTAATTATTGTGCGTGTCAATTTTAATATTTTTTGAATTTTATTAGCTTAAAAAATTAAATAATTAATTATGTTTAATATTGGACTGAATAATTAAGTATGGGTTCCATGCTTGATTTTTGAGGCCTGATAGCACTGACTTATCCTTAATTATTATGCGTGTCAATTTCAATATTTTTAGAATTTTTTAGCTTTTAAATAATTAATTATATTTAATATTGGACTGAATAATTAAGTATGTGTTCCAGACTTAATTTTTGAGGCTCAATAGCACCGACTTATCTTTAATTATTATACGTGTCAATTTCAAAATTTTTAGAATTTTATTAGCTTAATAAATTAAATAATTAATTATATTTAATATAGGACTGAATAATTAAGTATGAGTCTTAATTGTTGAGGCCCGGTAGCACCAACTTATCCTTAATTATTATGCATGTCAATTTCAATATTTTTAAAATTTTATTAGCTTACTAAATTAAATAATTAATTATATTTAATATTGAACTAAATAATTAAGTATGTGTTCCAAGCTTCATTTTTTAGGCCTGGTAGTATCAACTTATTCTTAATTATTATGCGTTGCAATTTAAATATTTTTAGAATTTTATTAGCTTAATAAATTAAATAATTAATTATGTTTAAATTTAACTGAATAATTAAGTATGGCTTCCAGGCTTGATTTTTGAGGCCCGGTAGCACCAACTTATCCTTAATTGTTGTGTGTGTCAATTTCAACATTTTTAGAATTTTATTAGCTTAATAAATAAGATAATTAATTATATTTAATATTGGAATGAATAATTAAGTATGAGTTCCAGGCTCGATTTTTGAGGCCCAGTAGCACCGACTTATCCTTAATTATTATGCGTGTCAATTTTAATATTTTTAAAATTTTATTAGCTGAATAAATTAGATAATTAATTATATTTAACATTGGACTGAATAATTAAGTATGGGTTCCAGGCTTGACTTTTTAGGCCTGGTAACACCAACTTATCCTTAATTATTATGCGTGTCAATTTCAATATTTTTAAAATTTTATTAGCTTAATAAATTAAATAACTAATTATGTTTAATATTGGACTGAATAATTAAGTATGGATTCCAGGCTTCATTTTTGAGACTCGGTAGCACTGGCTTATCCTTAATTATTACATGTGTCAATTTTAATATTTTTAGAATTTTATTATGGTAATAAATTAAATAATAAATTATGTTTAATATTGGAATGAATAATTAAGTATGAGTTTCAGGCTCGATATTGGAGTTAATTTGAAAATTGAGTAAAATATTGAATTGGACATATACTAATTTGTTACTTTTGTGAGTTTATTATTATAAATTAAATAATTTATTTCGTAAAGTGTAATTAGATAGAGTTTGCAGTTACTACATACTTTAACTACAGAGACTCTATGTTAAAACACTCTACATTTTACTACGATAAAAGGCACTACATTTTACTACGCTAAAAGGTTCTACATACAAATTTATCAATAATAATATGAACATAACATTAACAATACAATTAAAATAAATAAATAATATTATTTAACAATTCAAATTATTTATTAAATTTTAATAATTTTTTGTCCCAAAGCAAATAAATCAATTAGGGTATATAAAAAGATATAAATTTAAACATAAACATAACATAAATTAATATGGAAACACATTAAACAATACAAATATGCATATACTATACGAGTTTCGGCATAAACTAAATAGAAATACCTCGATTTAAGTTTTTTTGAATTTGATTGGAATAGAATTTTTTCACCCGAAAGACGAAATCCAATGCTTGTCTTGTTTGTTGGACCTATACTCCTTGCTCTTTAGGTGACGTCTGGGGCCTATTTTTTTTTAAATTGAGGGGGGGGGGGGGGTCTCCTGTCGTTGTCCAAGGAAGAAGGGTTATATTTTATTAGGGCAATTCGCAGTACAATACTGTGAATTACTTATTCGCAGCATAGTACTGCGAATTGAGTAAAAACTTTTTTTTAATATTTCGCAGTACTATAATGTGAATTACTTTAACGGCTAAATTTTTATTAAAGTAATTCGCAGTATAGTAATGTAAAATATCTATTTATGTAACTTTTTTTTAATACTAAAAAAATATTTTTTGTCCAAAAAAGCATCAATTAAATTTCTGACTCGTGAAATGAGTATATATATGCGTATTTATGTAATCTCATTAAATATAGTGAAATATGCGTGAGTTAATTAGAACAGATGTAGGAGAATGTTTGGTCTGTGAGAGACAAAAAGATGGTTCATGTGATCGAACATTTCCTTTGTCGGTTTGTCCAAGCTATATACTTTCTGTATTTATTCTATTTCATTTTCTATAAAATAAAATTAAAGTTTAAATAGGTCGTGTTTTTACCATGACTAACAATTTTCTTATCTTCTGCTCCTTGGAGTTAGCTCTTCTTTCTCAGCCTTTCATGAATGTAAATATTTACCCGTATTCGATGTTCATAATTTAATCTTAGCACCTACATCATAATTACTAGTGATACTATAGCTACTTATGCATGATTAAGTGATAAAGTGTGCATTTTAATTTTATATTCGTTATTTAATATAAACATCGCAAATAAATTTTTATGGTTCTAACTCCTCGGAGCTTGATTAACCACCTACCCTATCACAACTATGTTTAATTAGTTGTTTAAAATACAAAAAAAGAGAGTCTAATAGTTGGTGTGGAGGGTTTACGTCACTAGTTGTATGGTTATTTTAATACTAGTAGTACTATCATTAGTAAAGAGACAATGACAAAAAATCTCTTTGAAATGAATTTTGATTTTTTCTTCCCTTTGGAGGAAAGTAATAAATTAATTTGGTAATATCTCAATGAAAGAAGTTAAATCCACACTGTACGTCCCAATCATGAGTACAAATTCTTGATTTCATCCTAGTTCATGAACGTCTACTCTTATGCAAACATACATCATTATATCTCAATGAAACTAAGCTAATTACATTTTAATTATTTCCCATTCCGAGGAATTATCATTGATTGTTCATGCATGAACCTCTTTATAAAGTCATCAAGTTAGATAACGTATACCAAAGGCAACAATCACGAAATTCAAATTAATTATAGGAGTAATTAAGGATTATTATTAAATATAGTACTTCATCTGGTTCACAATAAGTGTTCAATTTATTTTTTTATTTTAATTTAAAATAAGCATCTAGTTATGTTATCAAGAAAAGATTTAATTTATTTTTACAAAATAACCCTTATGTGTATATCCCGAAAAAGTTTTTTTACTTCTCACATTAAATGTTTAATTAGGGATTTAGTCATAATATGTATTTTTATATAAAATTTAATATTTATTTAATGAGTGTACTAAATATAAATTAGACATTTATTTTGAACCGAAAAAAATAAATATTAAGTGTTTAGAGAGGGGAACTAGCTAGCTGATTTGTTTCCTCAAGGGAAGTATTATTTATTCTTCTTCTCTGGTTGTTTAGTGCAGCCAAAAAGGACAGTAAATAAACACCTAAATATTCCTTCTCTCTAACCTGTTAGAGATTGAATATGTAATAGTCAAACAAACATCTTTACTTGCTACTTCCTTTTATCACGAAAGTTCCATAACTCTTGTGATTCACATAAGACCAAAACATAGAATATTGTTTTTTCTCAAAAGTCGAAGTGATAATAGACGTTATTTTTGAAGGTCAACTCAAAATACGATTGGATACTTTTTGATAATTAAACACTTTAGAAATACCACACAATATTCGATTTGTGGAGATTAAATACATACAAGGAAATCCGTAACATCCTATATTCGAAAAATGTATTGTTCCAGTCCTGAATTACGAAGAATAATCTAGAGAAAAAATGAAGAAAACGAACAAAATTATATTAACAAAGATTCAAAAATAAATTACTTTAACTTAAAGAAAACACTCCCTTTGCTTTTGAGTTTTGCGTCATTATAAAAGAATTTTGTACTATATATATTATCAGGTCACTTTTACGTGTTGAAGTAGATGGCATGTAAATAAATTACAAAATTCACTTTTTATGGAGAGTTGTAGATTTTTTTTTTGGTAATTAAAAATTATATTAATCACCAAAGAGATTTCAGTACAAAGCCATAGTGCAGCTATTACACAGCTGACTATCATATCTAAACTCTATATCAACTATCGCTATACCTATTCCTCTATTTACAGAAGATATTGCTGAAGCTGTAACCTTATCTTGGGGGTACCTCTAATATTACAAGTATAAGCAATGGTCCTAAGTAGTTTATACTGCTACAAAAGACATTTTTAAATATCCTCGCATTTCTTTCTAACCACAGGGCATAAAAGAGTTTAGCTACAACCATTTTGAATATATGAGCCCGGCTCGATTTTCCTTTAGCATTACCAATAATCCATTGAACAAACTGTTCCCAATTTAGGAAATTGGGGTGAGTTTCCCTAATCCAAGACAGTGTCTGATGCCTTAGCTGAGTAGCAAAGGGACAGCTATGGAAGAGGTGATCTCTGGTCTCCGGAGCTTGCTGGCACAGCACACAGATGCTATCTACATTCATACTCCACTGTAGTAGTCTATCCTTGGTTGGTAATCTATTCTGAAGAGCCAGCCATAGATTAAAAACAGCTTTTGGCCTAGCATAGTTTTGAGCAGTTAAGTTCTTCCAAGTAACTCTAGAGAGTTGGCCAATCTGAAGCAGATATAATAGTCTAATAGAGCACACTGGCCTGTGCAGACTCTGATATTGCTGCACTAGTCCACTTGCTGCAATAATCTTTCGAACCATCCAACTAGCTTGTTTGGGTATGGACATTGTCTCCAGTTGCTGCTGTTTTATATATACTGTATGAATCCATCTAACCCATAAATTATCCTTCTTGTGAGCCAAGTCCCAGCATAGCTTAGTAATGGCTGCTTTGTTCCACAGCAGCAGGTTTGTGAGATTCAGCCCACCAGCTGACTTTGGCAGGCACATTTTGTCCCAGGCAATGTATGCTCTCTTAGTGACACCCACTGCCCCAGACCATATATAGCTTCTATAAATTGCCTCAATAAGCTTTAGGGTTTTTGATGGTATGAGGAGAAGTTGAGCTCAATAAGCTTGAATACCAAATACCACTGATTGGACCAATTGAATTCTTCCAGCGTACGACAGTTTCCTGAAAGTCCAAGATGTGATCCTAGCAGTAATTCTATCAACCAGTGGCTGCCATTGGATCACAGCCATCTTCTTTGTAGATAAAGGTATACCTAAATATCTGAAAGGTAACTCTCCATATACATAGTCTAGATGGTCAGTTATTTGTTGCTGGACTTCAGTATTTACCCATCCAAAGTAGACTGAGCTTTTAGGCAGATTGGCTTTCAGCCTAGAAGCTTAAGTAAATTGAGAGAAGTACTTGAACATGGTAAGTACAGCTTGTTTATCTCCTTTAGCAAACAGCAACAGGTCATCAGCAAAGCTGATATGAGTGATGCCCAGTTTCTTACAGCCTGGATGGAATATAAAGTCTTGATCTTTCTTCAATTCAGCCAAAGATATGGTTAAATACTCCATTATGATAGCAAAGAGAAATGGAGAGATTGGATCACCTTGTCTAAGGCCTTTAGCTGCTTTAAAAGGCTCAGTTGTTTCCCCATTGATCATCACTGTGTAGCTGACTGTTTGGACACATTCCATGATCCATTTTGTGAATCTGACTGGAAATTCCAGTGCCTCCATCACCCGCTACAAGATCATATGCCTTCTGCAGGTCGATTTTGATCATGCATCTAGGAGTTATATGAGATCTGGAGTAATTCTTGATTAACTCATGAGCCAATATAACATTGTCTGTAATTTTCCTGCCTGGGATGAATCCTGCTTGAGCATCACAGATGATGCTAGGTATGATCTTCTGCATTCTGTTGGCTAGTATCTTGGAAATCAGTTTATATAACACTGAGCAGCAAGCTATTGGTCAGAACTCTTTGGCTGTTGTTGGATTAGGAACTTTAGGTATCAGGGTCAGGGAGGCACATTAACTGGACTGTACATCCTGTTGGTCTGGAAAAAATTCTTGACTGCACTAGTTATCTGTTTGCCAGTTATATGTACAAGGTCATAGCCCCTTCTGTGATTTCGGATGCTGCGTCTACCGGAGTCACTCGCTCCGTCCGTTTATTTTTACTTGGTACATTTTAATTTTTCATACTCTTTAAAAATAATAAATAAAATATATATTTTATCATGATATTCATATTAATTACTCTATATTTTATTAAATTTAAAAAAATAATTTAAAATGAATAATAAATGTTGTAGATATAACAGAAAAGAAAAGTTTGTCTTCTCTTGATACGCGTAAAGTGACAAGTAAAAATAAAAATCTACTTTTAGTATACATGTCAAGTACTCCATCCGGTCACTTTTACTTCGCATATATGTTAAAAATATATGTTTATTTTTACTTGACACTTTACGCATACCAAAAGAAGACAATAAATTTTTTTTTGTTTTACCCACATTATATTACCATTTCTATTTATTTTTTTAAATTCAATAAAATATACATCAATTAATACGTGTAACATGATAAATTATGCATTTCTTTACACATTCCGTTTCAATTTATGTGAATCTATTTGACTGGATACGGAGTTTAAAAGAAAAAGAAGACTTTTGAACTTGTGGTGTAAAATGAGGCATATATATTTTGTGTGGCTATAAATTATTGTATAAAGATAAATTATTTTCAGATAAAAAAGGAAATTATTTTTTTTATACGAACAAAAAAAAAATATTTACGTAAATTAAAACGGAAAGTGTATTGTTTGTAAGAGGCGTAAAAAGTCAATACAAGTGACCGGAGGCAGTATAAATGAACGGAGGGAATGCTTTATTCTGAGGAGTGATTCAAACATATCTGACATGAAATTCCAGAACACAAGTTAGTATATTCATTGGTTTACAACAGACAACATTTATTCAAAGGATGCACATTAATTGAAAAGTATCCTGTCATTATGGAAATTAACTTTTATCCTCAACGTTCTTTCTACTTACCATGATGTGGGCGTTTGGACATAACAATTGTAAAATTTAAAAACAAATATTAAGTGAAAATAATATTTAAAATTTAGAGTTGTATTTAGACATAAATATAATTTTGAACTATTATTGAATTTTTATGAGTATTCTGAGTAGAAATCTTTTAGAAAAATGGCATTTAATTTTTTTTTCAAATTTCGAAAAATTTTAAAATTTATTTTCAAGTGAAAATTAGAAATTTTATGGCCAAAAACTAAAATATCTCATGGTCACTTCATTCGAGATTGAAAGGAAAATGTTTGTAAAACATGCTTGTAACTCCTATAGATTTGTATTGAATGCGCTAACAAACTCCCCTATCAAAAACTGAAAAGATTGGAAAGTTGCACATAGTGTAAAATTATAAGATGTAGGACTTGAACTACTCCAACATGGAACAAGCCCAAAACAACACGGCCTCAGCCCTAATAGCTCAACTGACGGACGAGGAGGGAGATGGGGAAGGAACTTTAACAGTACGAAGAGTGGAATACGTCATGCTACGCACGTCAAAAACACTAGTGTTCAAGTAAAGAAGAGAAAAAAAGGTAATCTTACGTTGCCCGACAAACTTGAGGAAGTGCTCGATCAATATAAGAAAATTAACAGCACCAATAACCTACAAATATGGAATAGTAATGATCCCAACAATGAATGTCAACATGACCACGCCAAGCCCGCCACATGCACCGGCGGAGGACAACACCCCACCCGCATCTAGACCAATGAGTATGATCGTATGGAACTGTAGGGGAGCGGGGAATGAGGAGTTTAGAAGAATATTCAGATCAATACTGGACTACAACAGGCCTTTCCTAGTAGCCCTCTTGGAAACGAAAATGGCGGACCACGAAACACTCATGAGCAGATTTGGATTCACTCACATGACACAGGTAGCGGCGCAAGGTGATTCGGGAGGCATGGTTATGATGTGGAATGCGGGAGATATTTTGGTGGATCAAATCGGAATAACTGACCAAGAAATTCATGCCATGATCAAGGTAAAAAACCCTACCTCAAAACCCTGGCTGCTCTTCATTGTTTATGCTATTAACTTAATAGAAGAGAGAACTATTTTATGGAATAATCAAAAAATAGCTGCAAATAGTTTTAAGGGGGACTGAATAGTCACAGGAGACTTCAATGAAGTCACCAATTCAAATGAAAAATTTGGAGGCCTCCCTATTAATTACCCCATGGTGAGAAAATTCCTTAATTGTCTAGACTACTGTGGGCTTATGGACCTAGGGTATAAGGGTTCAAAATATACCTGGACTAATAAAAGAAAAAAAACTAGAACTTTAATTATGGAAAGGCTAGATAAATATGTAACAAGCGCAAACTGGATCAATTTTTTTAAGGAAGCACACGTAACTCACTTAACTAGAATCCACTCCGACCACTGTCCCATAAAACTAGACCTTTTCAAAAAGATTTCCCATAGCAACAATATCTTTAGGTTGGAATCCATGTCGCTATCTCACACGACCTTTAAAAACCTCGTTAAGGAGTCATGGACCAACCAGGTGAACTTACTAGGAGCAATCGAATACTTTACTAAAAATGTAAAGGAATGGAACACCAACACCTTTAGCAATATTTTTCATAAAAAAAAATGTACTTGTTTCTATAATCAATGGGATACAAAAATTACCAAAATACACGACTAGTCAATTCCTCCTGGATCTAGAAACAAACCTTATGAAGGAACTAAATGAAACTCTAAAAATGGAAGAGGAATTTTGGAGGCTCAAATCTCGAATACAGTGGTTAAATGAAGGAGATGCGAGCACACAATTCTTTCACACCACCACAATTCAAAGAAGAAGGAAAAATAGAATCCTAAGACTTAAAGACGATGTGGGCAATTGGTATTACGACCAAAGAGAGGTAAAATCCTTAATAAATAACTACTACAAAAACCTCTTCACTACAAGACACAATAAGTCCCATAAAACAAATCACTACATGTCCTTCTATGCAACCCTGAATAACATAGACAAAAGATCTATGCCAAGAAGTCACAGTCTGAGAAACTAAATGTGCATTGAACTCTTTCAAGCCATACAAAGCCCCAGGGCCAGATGGCCTCTACCCATTTTTTTACCAAAAATTCTGGAATGAAACTAAAGAAGCACTGATCGACTTCTGCAAAGACACATTTAGGGAAAGGAAAATGGCTGAGGGCATGAATAGTGCATATATCTGTCTGGTCCCAAAGTGCCAAAATCCTGAAACTATCAAGCAATACCGACATATCATCCTGTGTAACACAGCCTACAAAGTATGTACAAAAGTTATAATCAACAGAATCAAACCACTCTTGGCTAAACTAATCCATCCAACTCAGACCAACTTCATAAAGGGCAGAAGATCATCCGATAATTGTATCATTTTCCATGAGACCCTAAACCATTTCAAAATAATTAAAGTATTAAAAGGGAAAATGCTTCTTAAAATAGATTTGGAAAAAGCTTTCGATAAGCTGGAATCGTCCTTTATAAAATTTTCACTAACCTCCCTAAACTTTCCACAAGACTTAATCGATCTAATTATGTCTTGTGTCTCCACTACGTCTACCTCTATCATAGTCAACGGCTCCAACTCTGATTTCTTTAGACCATCCAGAGGTATCTGACAAAGTGACCCTCTATCCCCCTATATATTCATCATATGCATGAAAATGTTGTCACGACTAATCAATCACGAAATTGACTGTTATAGATGGGACCCAATAAAGATCACCCCAAATAGCCTCCCTTTATCACACCTATTCTTTGCAGATGACCTAATCTTACTGGCAAACGCTAACCAAAAGAGCTACAATTCTATAATAGATACTCTCAACAATTTCTGCGCACACTCGGGGCAGTCCATCAACTTTAACAAATCTATGCTAATATTTTTCCGATAATGTGTCAACTATTCTAAAAAATGACTTCAGCAATTGCCTATCAATAAATCACATGAGAGATTTTGGAATGTATTTAGTGTTCCCTATAGGACTCTCTAACCCCTCAAAGAAATACTTCTAGTATATCATCTTCCGACCAAACAACATACTAAAAGGGTGGAAAATTAATCTCCTCAATATAGCCGGAAGAACCACTCTCATTAAATCAACTTTGGCCGCAATTCCTAATCACGTCATGCAAATTTTCAATCTCCCACAAGCTACCATAAAGAGCATTGATAAAATACAAAGGAACTTCCTATGGGGGAGCACCTCAGAAAAAAGGAAATGACGTCTGGTAAATTGCGACACAGTTACAAAGCATAAAAAAGATGGGGGTTTGGGGCTATACAAAACAAAATGTAAAAACCAATCGTTTAGCGCAAGTCTAGCTTAGAGATACAAAAAAGACAATAATATCCTCTGGAGCAGGGTACTCCATAGTAGATATGAGAAAAAAAAACTCAAAACAAAGCTGGAATCTCCAAGAGAAAATGGCTCCCACATATGGAAAAACATAGTCCGAGGCGCAAACATTTGCAAAACAGACATACACTGGGAAATTGGGAATGGGCAATTAATTAGGGTATGGCAAGATGCTTGGCAAGGAAATAAGGAATCTCTAAGAGCCCAAATCCAAGGTCCTTTAATGAAACACAAACAACACCAACCAATATCAGACATTATTGAAAACAATTCCTTTAACCTAAATAACTTATCTCTCCAGCTAACAATAGAGGTTAAGAAAAAAATTTATAGCACCTACATTAAACAAATACATCCTATAGAAGATAATTATAACTGGGGTAATAGTTCAAACGGGACCTTCTCCATCAAATCCGCTTATGAAATAATACAAGGTAAAGAAGAGCAAAATGCACAAGACAACAAACGGTTATGGAAAATTAACACTCTTAACAAAATAAAATTTTTCCTATGGACAGTTATTCACAACAAGCTCCCCACAGCACAAATGCTCTTCAACAGAAATACCATCAACTCCCCAAACTGCCACGTTTATAGCATTGAGAGGGAAGATATAATGCATATATTCTTTTGATGCAAGCACTCCAAAACGATCTGGACGCAAGTGGGTTTTAATCTCTTACCCCCAGAACCCCCTGACAATTACACACTCCACAACTGGCTAAAGGCTCAAAGCAGCTCGGATACACCATTCAATGAATATATCACCTGGTCTGATGTCCTGCCCTTTATCCTCTGACACATCTGGCAGCACAGAAATGAGACGATGTTCAACAACAATAGCAAACTACTCCTATTAAAAAACATCGTTAACAAAGCCATGGAATATAAGCTACTAGCCACCGAACAAAAGCGATCCTTCATACCTAAAGCTTCCATCCTCATAAAATGGAACCCGCCAGAACAAAATAACTATAAACTGAATGTGGATGGATCATGCAGTGGCAACCCGGACAAAGGTGGAATCGGGGGAGTCATCAGAAGGAGCTACGGGGAATGGGTACTAGGTTACAACATGGGTATCCCACATGCAACAAATATTTATATGGAAACACTAGCACTACTGCATGGACTGAAATTAGTTATACAGAATAATATCTACCCCTCACTATTGAAACAGATTGCAAGGATCTTATTAATTTAATCCATAATAAGGACTGTGCCTTTAATCTGATTGATGACTACAGATGTCTACTAAGTAGAGCAGGTGACCAGCCACTACAGCACGTCCACAGGGAGGCGAACCAGGTGGTGATTCAATGGCGAAGAATGGAGGAAGATCAACAACTTTTGGAAGCTTAACAACTTACCTTATTCCTCCTACTTTTGTTGCTAATATTTTGGAAAGGGACATGCTAGGAAATGTATATCCTAGAACAGTTCCCGCTTGTAATGTACCTTGTAATGACTCTTGATTTGTGTTTTTAATATATGTCTTAGCTACCAAAAAAAAGATGTAGGACTTCTTAATGGAGTGCAGCTTTTTTAAGAAAAGGGAACAAATTTGGCTCAAACGTATAATATTATATTATATTCCCTTCGGTCCAAAATAAGTGATTTTTTGACTTTTTTTTTGTGGTTCAAAATAAGTGATTTTTCCATATGTCAAGAATGAATTAATTATTTCTTTCCTACATTATCCTTGGAGTAAATATTGTTAGAATATGTGTTAGGAGTGTTTACGCAAGATATTAAAAGTTAATATAGTCAATTCCATTGCTAATTAATGCTAAAAGATAGATTTCTTAATCTGTGGGAAAACATCCAAAAAAATTACTTATTTTGGACCAGAGAAAGTATTAAAAGAGTATCTTGGAACCAATTTTGTTCAATACTTTTACTGAATAAATACCTTTTTACCATTAATAGTATAAAAAATTGTAGTGATTTTTTGTATAAGGGGAAAAAGGTTGTGCAAATTCCTCTTTTCCTATTCTTGTTGCATAATCTTAGATAATCCAAACCAAGGAGGGATAATCCATTCATGTGATTAAGAGAACAAAATAGAAGAATCAATACAACTAACAAGTTCAGTAAACTCTGTTCATGCATGAAACAATAAAAGAAGAAGAAGAGTATTGCAGAGAAAAGTAGAGTTTTATTACTTTTGAGATAAATTACAATGGAATAAAACCCTCTATTTATAGGGAGAGGTTGACTTAGCCACCAAGTAATAAACCCTAGAATCTCTCTAAATATGGACATTCACCATAAATAGAATTCTATTTATAACACTCCTCCTTGAATGTCTATTCAACAGATAATGTGTCTCTTTAAAACCTTAACTAAATAAAACCTAATGGGAAAAAAAATTCTGAAAAAGGAAAAAGAGTACACATATCTAACAATACGCCTTTTGGTTGCCTCGTTAAAAACCTTGCAAGAAAAATCCAGTGGGACAAAACCTTGTAAGGGAAAAGGAGTGCAATTTGCATTAATTGCCCTTGATGAGAGCATCAATTCACATCTTTAAGCATTTTCATTCCAATCTTTTGCACCATCCTCAAAAGATCTTTGGTAGATATTTAATAAACAAATCAACCATATTAACTTGAACAAATTTGTTTCACCTAGAAAATATCATCCCTAATAGATGTATTGTCTTCATATGATCTTGTTGGAATCGTCAGTTCAATATCTTCACATAGAGGTGAAAACTCTTGCTATCATGTTATCATGCTTATAGTTATTGCAAGATACATTTGTATACAAATTGCACTGAGGAAGTGGTACTTCAAGATCAAGAATTGTATATTCTTCAAGCAACTTAAATCCTTCATGGATTATCATATAAGTTAAGTTATATAATAGACTTTAGATGCATAGCAAGTTTTCATGTCATGCTAGACAAATAAGATATCGAAAACTGATTGCATATACCATTGACTTTATACTTTCAAGCGTTTGAATTGTTGGTCCACAACAATATGTCTTTCAAATGAAACCAATTCTACTTGAATTGATTCTCTTGACTTAAGATCCTCATATATATATTTAGCGCTATTATCAATTTCGTCGACAAATATTTTATATCGGTTCCTATATTTTTCATAAAGACATAATATAGAGATCTATTCATTCATATATTCAAGTACCTGAATCTCTCATGAGATTTTATGAAGTGTTATATCACGTGATCTTCTAGGTCACTTACCTCCTTATAATGATTACTTTGATCATTTGCTCATCTTTTTTTTATCAAGAAGTTCTATTTGAAACTGATTTGTCTATAGGCTTTAAGCGTACCATAGACTTTGTCCTTCTAGGATTTAATAAGAACATTTGTAATGAGAATATATTTACTTTCTTTGGATCAGCAAATGCGTCTGGCACGCATTGCAATATATTGCAAATGAACTATCCTTTAATGAATTTTGAGTTCATATTATTTTATTCGAGGATCTAGATGTACCAATGATAATTCATTCCACGTAACTTTTTCTCAATTGTTTATCATATCTCCCCCTCATGTTAGAAAAACTAACTTGTTTCATCAACTTTGAGAATCCATCTTTGTGTGTTATGGTATTAATCAAAATATACACCGCGCATCAATAATAATAAGATGGAGTTATTTGGTTCCTGACCTAGAACCACTTGTGAGGGGAGAAAATAATATACTTTAGTATATAACGTATATCAAATTAATATAGATAACTTTGTTCTCACAAGCAATTATTAGCTATTAAGTGGAGGTACTCAATAAAATTATTTTGCTAATCAAATGTGATGCAAACTAACTTATCAAGATGAACTAAAAAATCTGAAAATCATGCTTTAAATCAAATTATTGAGCAAGTTATCTCGCAAATACCAATAAAACTCGCACATGTAACCATCTCATATATGCATCTTATGTGGTAGACATGGCAGGTGAATGGACCCATAATCACATTTGATATTTCCAGCATTCATGAGATTCAATCCCAATTTCAGTTAATTTATTAATTAATAAGAACAAACAATATAAGATAATTCGTAAAGAACTTCCTAGTTCTTTTAATATTTACCCATGTGAATTCTCTATTATTTTTGCACATCATACTTAAATTGATATGGCTAAACCAATTATGCCAATTGAATAAATTACCAATATTGATAAACTTCAGATTTACACCATGACGAGTGCAATTATCAATAAACTCCAAGTTTATTATGATATGAGTTTTTATATTAATAAACATCTACTTTATTATGGTATTCTTTTATTTGTGTAGTACATGCTGGAGAATAAAGCGAGTAACTTTTACATATATATTATCTCGCTACAAGTTGTAGTAATTGAAGATATTAAATCTTTCCTTTTTTTGTAGTCTCTATATAATCAACCGCTTTCGTGAATAACTTAGAAACTCAATTAAGTTTCTTTGAGACTTACCACAATACAATACCTTATTGGTAATCAATTGTATTTCTCCAAAATAGTAATAATTGGCTCTTCTAGAGCTCTCAATTAATTTTGTATTACCATAAATTCATCAACACTCATGTGGTAAATATTTTTTTAAATAGAAAGTTATACCATTATGGTTATGGTCAAAATTATATACAAGATATATTTATTGTATTAATGTTATTCTTTAATAATCACATTACCAAAATATCTTATCGTACAATAGATATGTGACCAATGACCATTCATGCCATAATAATGACATTATTTTCTAATATCATCTCAAACCTCCTTCTACAGATGAGTGTAGTATATTCCTACCACTATCACGTTCATATTCTTCTAAGAATGAATATGTATTCATAAATCAGATGTTGTCACATTCACATCATGAATGGACCATAATCATCTATGTGTGCTTTATAAAATCTCATGTCAAATCGATGACAAACATTATTTTCACAAAGTAAAGGATTATTTTGAGAATCCTTATTATAATCATTACTCAATGATTATGATTATAATTTATTCATCTATTGCCCCATCTACGTCCATTGATACATTTATAGTTGTAATTTTGTCTTCTTTCAGACTTATCACATACTGCTATCACATTCTCTAAAGGGAATGAGAATTGACCAAATTCAATGGGACGGGTTTCAAAGTTTGCCCACAATCATACATGAATTTGATCATGGCAAGGCATATAAATTTTACCACTTCAGGTAGTTGTAATTTCTTTCGAACTCCATTAGAGTTACAATCAAAATTTATCATTTTTTCTTGTATTTAAAATAAAATTATAGAATTTCAAGAATTTGAGAGAGAAAAGTAAAATATTTATCTTAAATCCAGAATTTAATCATGAAGAAAGTTTATATAACAATTAACAATCATTATGCTCAATCCCAAAGCTTCTACTCAATTAGTTAGAGTCTCGTGCTGATAACGTGTTATGAAACAATAACAAAAGAAGAAGAAGAGTATTAGAGAGAAAAGTAGAGAGAGAAAATTCTTGTTGCTTTTGGGATGAATTACAATGGAATAGAACCCTCTATTTATAAGGAGAGGTTGACTTAGCCACCAAATAATAAACCCTAGAATCTCTCTAAATATGGATATTCTCCTTAAATAAAATTCTAGTTATAACAATATTTTTTCTTTTTGTGTTGTTTTCTTATTTTCTCAAGAAATAAGTACTCAGGTAGGAATGTTTCTTGAAAAACTTAATTTGTGTTTTATACGTTGACATTAGTCGTATGAAACTTGTTTTTGTTTTTCAAATTGATTGGTCCCAAATTTGTACACCTTTGAGTTATTTTGGTTCCACAAATCTATGAAACAAAAAAAAATCTCATTCA
Organism: Nicotiana benthamiana; assembly: GCA_034376525.1. Lineage (NCBI taxonomy): Eukaryota > Viridiplantae > Streptophyta > Magnoliopsida > Solanales > Solanaceae > Nicotiana > Nicotiana benthamiana. The sequence goes on from CM067332.1 coordinate 98,469,340, forward strand.
ACTAGTGTTAATTGTGTGATGTACAAAATAAAATGAGAAATTTTCCTTCCTATACCATATATGAAAACCTTATTACCAAAAATGTACATAGTTTTATATTTACCCACCATGTTAACAGTTTTTCTACAATAATTGTACCATTCATTAAATACTAATTATTATGAGCTGATTCCTTCCTAATTAGACGCGCTACAAACAGGAACAAAATATTCTAATCGATTTAGCGACCTTCAGATCAAATTTGAAATGCAAATCCTATATTTTCAATTTAAAATCAAATTACATAGACTCTTTTCTGCAAAAACTCTGTTCTTCAATATTTTTTCTTAAGCCACAAATCAAAAAAAGATAAAATCATCAACAAATTCGAATCAAATTGTAGAAACCAGTTCTGCAAAAGCTCAGTTCGTCAACATCCTCTTTACATCTCTCTCAATTTCTTAATCGCAAAATTTAGTAATACAAAGCAAATAAAAAGAGAGCAACAATTCTACCATCGCCATTAAAAAGCTTGAAAGGTTTGAATTCAAATTTGAGTTTTCAAAAATCATTATTTGTTTGGATTGGGTATTGTTGAAAATAATCGGAAATATGGTTTGGAGTTTATATCTCAAATTTGAGGGGTTTTAGTGAAGATTAGACCTGATTTTGACTGAATATCATATTGAAACTCGAAGAAGAAGAAGAAGAAGAAGAAGAAGAAGAAGAAGAAGACGAAGAAGAAGAAGAAGAAGAAGAAGAAGAAGAAGAAGAAGAAGAAGAAGAAGAAGAAGAAGAAGAAGTAGTAGTAGTAGTAGTAGAAGAAGAAGAAGAAGAAGAAGAAGAAGAAGAAGACATACTGCAAGAATTGTAGATAAATTGTAGATTATTTGTATTCTGATTGTAGATGCTTTATTTTACGTTTTCACAAATAAAAATGGATAAAACTTCTACAAATCTTCTGTGACGACCCAAAGGGTCATCACCTGTTTCTTTATTCATTCTGTGTCTCTGAGGCCTTGGAAACCTCACTTAGGATTGTCTCGATTTGCGTACATAGTCCGGACGCATAGCCGGAAAGTTTAAATGTTAATTTTGTGAGAAAAAGCTAAATTTTGATATCAAATTGAATAAATTTAACTTCGGACAATATTAGGTAAACGGATCTGGACCCGTGATTCGATGGTCTCGTAAGGTCCGTAGGAAAATATGGGACTTGGGCGTATGCCTGAAATCGAATCCCGAGAAATAATTTTTTGTGTGAAATTATTTTCTAGAAATAATTAAGGAAATTGGAAATGAAATTTGAAAAGATTATGGTATCGGGCCCGTATTTTTGTTCTGATGCCCGATACAAGTCTTATGTGTAGTTAAGCGCTTTCTGTAAAGTTCGGTTGAAAACGGACGTCGTTTGACGTGTTTTGGACTTAAAATAAAAATTTGATATTTTATGAAAATTTGGAAGAAATAATGAGTTTTGAGGGTTGACTCTATGTATATGATGTTATTTTGGCGATTTGATCGCACAGATAAATCCATATGATGTTTTTGAGGTTTTGTGCATATTTGGTTCAGTCTCGAGGGGTCGGGTGAGTTTGAATAGGTGTCAGATTACATTTTTGAACTTTGAAAAAAATCTAGTATGATCAGGCCTGCAGGCTTCGCATTTGCGAAGCCTAGTTCGCAAATGCGAAGGTTGGATTGCAAATGCGAAGCCAACCCAGACCTGCTTGGATCGCAAATGGAAAGAATTCCTTCGCTAATGCGAAGGTTTGCTTTCGCAAATGCGAAGAATTTCTTGCAAATGCGATGCCCTTCTGTGTGGCCTGAGTTTGCATCGCAATTCCCAAGCCTGCAGAGTCGAGGTTCACAATTGAAACCCCTGTTGCAATTTCCATATCAGAGGCCCAACAAATTTTATACTTAGCCGAATTTTAACCATTTTTCACCATCTTTCAAAACCCAAACTCCTTAGGCGATTCTTCAAGAACAAGATTCATTCCAAATCATTTATAAGTCGATTTTTACTCAATTCTTTCAATTATTAACATCATTTCATATTTTTTCCACTTAAAATCAAAGATTTTCATGGTGAAATTGGGGGTTTTGGGTAGATAATGTTTCCAAACATTGGGAATTTGGACCTCAATTTGAGGTCCGATTTCAAAATAAATTACATATTCGGATTTGTGGGGGAATAGGTAACCGTGTTCTGGTTTGAACCTCCGGTTTTGGCCTCGTAGGCCCAGGGGAAATTTTGGAATGTTTAGGTAAAACTTTGAGAAATTCATTTTTATGCATTCAAATTGATTCATTTAGCATTTGTTGATGTATTTAAGTAATTTGTGACTAGATTCGAGCGATTTTGTGGTATAACTGAGAGGTAAAGCCATAGTTGAGGCTTGAGCTGAATTCAAGGCATCGAGATAAGTGTTTGATTTAACCCTATCTTGAGGGAATCGGCGTTGAGTCTTATTTGTTACTTGCTAATTGTCGAGTATGATGTATAGGCATGGTAACGAGTATCTATGCATTGATGTCTAGCATGACCGTGAGTCCTTATTTTGCGAATAGTTTAGATTTTATTATACCTTCCATGCTTAATTGATGACTTCTATATGTTGTAAAGAGCTTGTGAAAGGAATTGTGATCTTTAAACTTCGTGAAGCGTTGGCTCGAGTTGAAATACAAATTGTGAAGGTATATGAGATAATAAATGTTGGAGCATTGGCTCGAGTGATAATGTGAACTATGAGATGAAAATAAATGAAAGAGAAAGAGTTAATGATTTATTCCCATGCTGGAACATTGTTGATTATGGAATATTTTCCCTTGCCGGGACGTTGTTGATTATTGAATATTCTCCCTTGCCGGGATGTTGTTGATTATTGAATATTTTTCCTTGCCGGGACATTGAGATTATTGATGTTGTACCCTTGCCGGGTCTTAATTGTTTGTTTGTGTTCTCTTGCCGGGATTTTCATTATTGTTTTATTATTTCCTTGCCCTTGTTTGTGATTTTTGATTGGGTGAGGAAGAGTGTTAAAGCATGAAGGGTGATGGCGTGAACTATTTGATTATTGTGAGGAAAGAGAGTAAATCACGAAGGGTGATGTCGTACCACATGATGTACCATTCAGTACCCATTCTATTGATTATATATGAGGAAAGAGAATAAAGCACACAAGGTTATGCCATGCCGCATGATGTACCATCCGTACCGATTCTATTGATTATACGTGAGGAAAGAGAGTAACGCACGGAGGATGATGTTGTGCCGCACGATGTACAATTCCGTGTCGATTCTATTGATTACTTGGTAGGGATGAGAGTAGAAGCACGATGGGTGATACCGTGCACCTATTGCCATTTGTTATGATTTCTTATTATTATCAGTTCAAGTGCATTTAATTGTCTTATTCTACTATGACTGTGATTATTTGTGTTGACATCTCCCTTTATTGTGTTACTTGTTATTATTGAATCAAGGTATCCTTGCACAATGGCATGTCTTGAATTTATGCCATAATTGCTATATGATTATGTGACTTAATTCTACTTGACATTCGACACATTAAATACTAAATTTCCTAATTGCTTCTTAAAGCCTATAATTAATTGCTATTTGTCATTATTTATTTTCCTCAGTGAATTATAATTATTGTGTACTTGTTATCTTATGAATTCATATTTAATTGTTGCGTTATTAGAGTAATGGGAGCGAGTGGTATGCCTACCATGAGGTTTGATGAAATGAGAGTGGGTGGTACGTCTACCACAGAAATATTGAGAAACGGGATCGGGTTGCACGTCTACAACGAGATGTGTACAGACAGTAAAGTCTTCTTTTATTTTCCTTATTCGTGTTAGAGATAATTTATTGATGTTTCTTATTATTCTCTTGAATTTCTGTATTACCTATTATCCCCGAAGCATGTTTCCTTCCCACTTAAAATTGTTATTCTTGTTATTTTTCCGCTGTAAATATGTATATATTACTGCTCAGGTTTATATGGTAGTCCGGTCTAACCTCGTCACTACTTCGCGGGGGTTAGGCTAGACACTTATCAGCACATGAGGTATGTTGTGCTGATACTACACTCTGCGCTCTTTTGTACAGACCCTAGTGTTGTAGAATTCGGACCGCAGTGAGATTGCTGGATCTTATTCATCAAGCGACCCGAGGTAGCCCCGCAGGCGGTCGCAGGCCCTGGTGTCTCCTTTCATCTACATTCCTGTACCTTTATGTGTAGTATTCTTAGACCGTCTGTGAAACTGTGACACCAGTTCTGGGTAGTCGAATATCAAATGGTTGTATTAAAAATTCATGTTCAGAAAAAAAATTGTTACCTTTCGCTTAATTATTCAAAGTTCCGCTGTTTTCATATTATTGACTTGTATTTGTTAAAAGAGAAGCAATGTGTTAATGAAGTAAGTAGCTAAGGATTGACTTGCCTAGTTCTCATTAGTAGGCGCCATCACAATTCCGATGTTGGAAAATCTGAGTCGTGACATCTTCTGCAAGAAACGTAATTATGTAAATCCAAATTAAACTACAATTGAATGGGGATTGGGATATTAAAATTTAATATACTCAGCTTGTAGATATTTTTAGATGAATTGTAGGTTATTTGTATTCTGATTGTAGATGTATTTTTTCTGTTTTCACAAATCCAAAACGACTAGAATTCCTACAAAATCTTCTGCAAAAAATATAATTATGTCAAAAATACAAATTAAACTACAATTGAATGGGAATTGGGATATTAAAATTCAATGTACCTAGTTTGTAGACTCTTCCACCATTGCAAAATCTCAATTCGTCGATATTCTCTAGGTCGCATAGGAATGTAAAAGTTATATATATATATATATATATATATATATATATATATATATATATATATATATATATATATATATATATATATATATATATAGGTAGAGAGAGACCATTCAAAAATAAACTCTTCTATGTCCTGTTATGCATGAATTGCTAAGATGGTCTCTAAGTGCATCTGCACACTGTAATAAGCTTGTACTATATTTATTGTATGTATATCACATTAATTTTTAAGAAAGCTGGTGTCCATTTTATGGATTTATCTACGTCTATAATTTTTGGGCAACTTATAGCTCACTTTTTGCTCAATATTTTAATCTGGAAATTACTTGCCATAAGTAAGAAGTTCGATCTAAATGACGCTTTTCATTTTGAATATTTTCAAGCATTAACATCTATTGCACATTTTCGTTTGAATTTATCTTTTTAGTATTAATATATTAATATATTTTCTGAAAACGTGAAGATTAAGATGAAGAACATGAAGAATATAGTGAGAGAAGAAGAGAGAGAGAGAGTAGTTGAGAGAACTCTCCAGAAACTCGAGAAAGTTTGCCAAAGGAAAATGAATTGACTGCTTTACAAAATATCTGTACAGGTACATATACATCAGAATAATCTTGGGTCGGGTCAGACGGCCCAAGATTAAAATAAAAGCGGGCTGAGATACTCACCGCCCAACAACAATAATCATCACAGCCCAACTATAATACTCACCCATATATACAATGTATACCATGAACATACAATAAATATACAGGTCTATGTCACTTATGCTTGGGTTTGGAAGCCATATAATCCCTCATCTCAACACCCCCCCTCAAGTTGGAGGGGAGAAACCACCTGCAACTTGAGCAGCAAAGGATGAAGCACAGTGCCAGGCAAAGGCTTGGTCAGGAGGTCAGCCAGTTGACGAGAAGTGGAAACATGAGACAGCTGGACGAGGCCATTCTGGAGCCGATCGTGAACAAAATGACAATCCACTTCTATGTGTTTAGTCTACTCATGAAAAATAGGATTCTCAGCTATGTGAATAGCAGTCTGACTATCACAAAACACAGAAAAGGGAAGAGAAATAGAAACCCCAAGATCAAGTAATAAACGAGACAGCCAAGACAATTCTGCAACAACCTTACTGAGGGCCCTATATTCAGCCTCAGCAGAAGACAAATAAACCACTGGTTGCTTCTTAGATTTCTAACTAATCAGGCAACCACCCAGAACAATACAGAACCTAGTAACAAATCTCCTTGTATCAGGGCAGGCAACCCAGTCACTATCAGAATAACCAACAACAGAGAAATCATTGTAGTTAGAATAAAAAAGACCTATAGAGGAGGTACCTTTAAGATATCTCAACGCATGGAGGGCAGCAGTCATATGTGGAAGTCTGGGACATTTCAGAAACTGGTTCAGATGTTGCACAGCAAAATAGATGTCAGGCCTGGTATGAGTCAGAAATAAGAGCTTACCAACAAGACTCCTATACTGATAAGGACAAGGTAAAAGGTCTCCAGAATCAGCATGAAGTTTGGCATTAATGTCCAAAGGACAAACAACAGAAGAGATACTGGCACAGTCAAACTGATGCAGCAGATCAGAGATATATTTATGCTGATTAAGGATCATCCCACCAGGAACAAAAGACATCTCTATGCCTAAAAAATAATGCAAAGACCCTAGGTCCTTAATTTTGAACTGATCATCCAGAAACAGTTTCAGGGCACCAATCTCATCACTGTCATCCCCAGTAAGAATAATATCATCCACATTGACTGCTACAATCACAAGGGACACTGTTGTACCTTTGATGAATAGAGAATAATCATTAAAAGAGTGTCTATAGCCTCTGGAATAGAGGGCAGAAGACAATTTGGCATTCCATTATCTGGATGCCTGTCTCAGCCCATACAGGGATTTATTCAATTTGCAAACAAGGGGAGTAGAGGCGGAGGAGGCAGAAACAGAATCAGGAGTAGAAACTGTCAAACCTGGAGGGAGCTTCATATAAACCTCCTCATCCAAATCACCATGTAAGAAAGCATTATTAACATCCAGTTGAAATAAATTCCAACGATTTTTGACAGCCACAGCAATAAGACACTTAACAGTGCTCATTTTAACCACTGGAGAAAAGGTGTCAGTGAAATCAATACCTTCAACCTGAGTATCATCTCTAATAACAAGTCTAGCTTTATACCTTTCAACACTACCATCAGCCTTGTGTTTGATTTTATAAACCCATTTGCAGCCAATGGGTTTCTTACCAGGAGGAAGAGGAACAACATCCCAAGTATGGTTTGTGTCCAAAACATCAAACTCCTTTCTCATGGCATCCTGCCATGCTGGAACAGATGTAGCTTGAGAGCAATATAGAGGTTCAGAATCCAAAGAAGAGGAAGTTGTTAGAATTTATGCCGTTCACTAGGGGGGGTGAATAGTGAGGCACGAGAATATTGAAATATTGCAGGAATAAGTAAATACGGTAATTGAAATAATCAAGAAAGAACACACCGTATTTTATCCTGGTTCACCACAACCCATGGCTAGTCCAGTCCCCGAGAGACTCTCTCGAGATTCCACTATCTTCGTCAAGCTTACGGGTGCTTAACAAACCGTTACAGTTGCTCAAGGATACCGCACCTTAAGACTTCACTTACTTGAGGATACCTCACCCCAAGACTTCAACCACTAAGACTTTGGGTACTTAGCAAACCCGACAAATGAGAAGATATGTTCTTCTCAAACAACTCTCTTTTACAACAAATACTCTCTCAATAGAGTGGATAAAGAGAAACAAAATAAGCTCTATGAACAACACAAAGTTGTCTATCAAATGGCTCAACAAAAGCTCTAAAATGATGCTTGAAAATGATCAATATGTATATCAATATATGCAGGAGTTGTGTGTTTAAAATCAGCTCAAAAGACCTCTTTTTATAGGTGAAAAAATGGTGCTGACCATTGCTTAATTGACAAATAAAATCCCTGATTCTGTGCTTCAACAATCGATTGTTTGGAGGTGACAATCGATTGTCTGACCAACGTTCAAAAAACAGATTCCTGATTTTAGGCTAAACAATCGATTGTTAACCCTGAATAATCGATTGTTCTTCAACGTTCAAAAATCAATTTAGGATTCTGTGGAACGGTCAAAAAATAATCGATTGTATGAAAGTGACAATCGATTGTTGACAATCGATTGTGGGACAAAGACAATCGATTGTTTTGATATTTAAAAACCGGTTGCACTGTCTCAAAATAATCGATTGTTAAAGTGGACAATCGATTGTCTGCAATCGATTGTTAAAGTAGACAATCGATTATGTTGTTCCAGTGTTCAAAACTTTGGCAACGGTCGATTATATACACTTGATATACACTGTGTATACCAGAGTATACCAGAATTGAAAACTTACTTCAAAACCCATTTTGGTTGAAATGAAAACGTTAAAATCATTTTGTTTGAAGTATATATTAAAAATATTTATGATATATATAATTTAATAAAGTGATTTTATGCATGTTTATGATGACCTAATGTTGAGCCAAAGGATAAGATAACTTAAACGTTGTCCTTACATTGGTTCTACCAAACGACCTACGTCTTGGGTCTTCGGTCTTGAACTTCTTTGGCTCGTTCATGCAATTCCGTCATCAGTATGCTTCTCGCCATTTGATTATATCGTTGCTTGACACTAGACTTTATTGTTTGTCATTCATCAAAACCTATACCTGAAAATCATGCTCATACAACCAAAGCGCACATATCAAAGATATACATGATTTCCAACAATTTCCCCCTTTTTGATAATGACAAACAACGGAAGATATGCATATTGAATTCCCCCTAAATTCATGCTATATCTCAACATACAATTTATGCAAATAATTCATAGAAATCAATTCAATATAATTCCCCCTTAATTGAATATTCCCACTCAATTAAGGCATGCATATCGCCCATATTCTTCCCCCTTTTGGCATTAGCAAAAAGACTATACCAAAAAAAAATTTAAACCATTGACGATACCAATCGTTATAAACAAGATCATATCAAATGTTAGTAAATGGCATACTAATGATAACGGTCATTTTACTCAACAATATCAATTGTTATTTTAAACTAAGAATGTTCATCAAAACATGAATCAATCAATTATTATAAACCAAATTGATACTAATTGTTATTCAAAAAGAACTGATTAAAGCATGTATCAACCAAAACTGATATAGATTATTTGCACATATCAACTCATTGTGTTTTTATTCAAAATACGATAACTAACCGACGTTCCCCCTTAATGCATTAAGGTTTTGTGCTTGGTGCATCCACTACAATATTGTAGTCTTCAAGCACACCTGCAAAAAGAACCTAAAAATAGATTTTTGGTACCCAACTTCTTTTGGGTCCTTGGGGGTTAGGATAATAACAATTATAATCAACACATAAATTTCTATGTTTAGCAAAACAAACGGGTGCAATGTGTCCTACCCGATTACAATAATGACATATAATATTAGGATTGTGCATATGTCTAGGTTGAGCCAAATGCGTTCTAGGTGATCTAAAGTCATTCCTAGACGCGTTGAAATTCCTAGAGTCATCTCTAGGTGGTCTAGAATAATTATTCCTAGACTCATTAGCAAAAATCCTAGAATCATTTCTAGGTTGCGCAACTCCATTTCTATCATGATTCTTATTCATTTTACGCCTACAGTTATTCCTAGGCTTTTTCTTCTTTGTTTCAGCTTTAGGAATATCAACACTACGTGTTTCTAGTGCTTTCCTAAGTTCTGTGTTCTCTAGTTTTAAAGAACTACAAGAAGAACAATTTGAACATGTATCAATAGAAGAAGCTTCATTCAATTCCTTGATTTTATTTTTAAAAACAGCAATGTCATTTTCCAAAAATTTGTTTTCTTTTTCTAAAACTTCAATTTTGTTTTTAAGAACACCATTTTCATTAGTCAATTTTTCAAAATCTATTTCTTTCAAAGAAGAGGATTTTTCAAAATCTTTTTCTTGTAAAGAAAGTGTTTTCTGAAAATTTGTTTGCAAAGAAAGTGATTTCTGCAAAGAAAGTGTTTTCTTCAAGTTTTTTATCAATTTGGAAGCATTGACAAATTCACCATACAATTCATCATAGGCATTTTGTAAATCTTCAAATGAGTGAGAGTTAGATGTACTTACCTCTTCTTCTCCGTTTGCCATGAGACATAATGCGCCGGCTTCATTGCCCGAGCTGCCTGAGTCCCGTGATACGCGCCTATGGTGTTTCCTCTTTTTCTTGTCCTTCTTCAAAGACTTACAAAACTTTTCAAATATATAACTGGAAGTATTTTCATCATCCCTTTCCGAATCACTTACCTCTTCTCTTTTAGAGGATGAGGCTTTGAAGGCAAAATTCGAATCACTTCTAAGATAAGGATTAAGAATTGTGCTATCATAAGTTTCGAGGTTACCTCTTAGTCCATCAATTGTGATATTCGTGTATTCCATCGACTCTTGGATGCCATTGGCTTTCGAACGCCATTCGGGAGTGAGACTCCGTAGGACTTTTCGAACAAGATCTTTGTTCGTGTAAACTTTCCCGAAAGCATGGAGATCGTTGACGATTCTTAAAATTCGTTCAAACATAACACCAATAGGTTCCTTCTCCATTTTAAAAAGTTTCATATTTATGAGTTAGAAAATCAATTTTGGATTCTCAGACTTGAGGCGTACCTTCATAAATGATCTCGAGTTTGTCCCACATCTCCTTGGCGGTTGTGCAACAAGAGATTTTCCGATAGTCATTCGGATTCACCGCACAATATAATACATGGATGGCCCTTGCATTATTTTCAACTATCTTTATGTCCTTGGCATCATATTCATCTTCCTTCTTTGGAACCGTGATTTCTACAACTTTCTTTGTCGGCATTGGTTCACCGTTTTTGATGATTTGCCACAAACGAAAATTATTTGCTTTGAGGAAGATACTCATCCGCCCTTTCCAATAAGTATAGTTTGTTCCGTCAAATAGTGGAACGCAAGTGGTGGATTGTCCTTCATTCATCATTCCTGCTTTCAATATTCTATACACAAAAATATATATAGCTCTCAACCGGTTAAGGCTTTCAGAGAGTTAGGCTCTGATACCAATTGTTAGAATTTATGCCGTTCACTAGAGGGGGGGGGGGAATAGTGAGGCACGAGAATATTGAAATAATGCGGAATTTAAAATTGCAGGAATAAGTAAATACGGTAATTGAAATAATCAAGAAAGAACACACCGTAATTTATCCTGGTTCACCACAACCCGTGGCTAGTCCAGTCCCCGAGAGACTCTCTCGAGATTCCACTATCTTCGTCAAGCTTACGGGTGCTTAGCAAACCGTTACAGTTGCTCAAGGATACCGCACCTTAAGACTTCACTTGCTTGAGGATACCTCACCCCAAGACTTCAACCACTAAGACTTTGGGTACTTAGCAAACCCGACAAATGAGAAGATATGTTCTTCTCAAACAACTCTCTTTTACAACAAATACTCTCTCAATAGAGTGGATAAAGAGAAACAAAATAAGCTCTATGAACAACACAAAGTTGTCTATCAAATGGCTCAACAAAAGCTCTAAAATGATGCTTGAAAATGATCAATATGTATATCAATATATGCAGGAGTTGTGTGTTTAAAATCAGCTCAAAAGACCTCTTTTTATAGGTGAAAAAGTGGTGCTGACCATTGCTTAATTGACAAATAAAATCCCTGATTCTGTGCTTCAACAATCGATTGTTTGGAGGTGACAATCGATTGTCTGACCAACGTTCAAAAAACAGATTCCTGATTTTAGGCTAAACAATCGATTGTTAACCCTGAATAATCGATTGTTCTTCAACGTTCAAAAATCAATTTAGGATTCTGTGGAACGGTCAAAAAATAATCGATTGTATGAAAGTGACAATCGATTGTTGACAATCGATTGTGGGACAAAGACAATCGATTGTTTTGATATTTAAAAACCGGTTGCACTGTCTCAAAATAATCGATTGTTAAAGTGGACAATCGATTGTCTGCAATCGATTGTTAAAGTAGACAATCGATTATGTTGTTCCAGTGTTCAAAACTTTGGCAACGGTCGATTATATACACTTGATATACACTGTGTATACCAGAGTATACCAGAATTGAAAACTTACTTCAAAACCCATTTTGGTTGAAATGAAAACGTTAAAATCATTTTGTTTGAAGTATATATTAAAAATATTTATGATATATATAATTTAATAAAGTGATTTTATGCATGTTTATGATGACCTAATGTTGAGCCAAAGGATAAGATAACTTAAACGTTGTCCTTACATTGGTTCTACCAAACGACCTACGTCTTGGGTCTTCGGTCTTGAACTTCTTTGGCTCGTTCATGCAATTCCGTCATCAGTATGCTTCTCGCCATTTGATTATATCGTTGCTTGACACTTGACTTCATTGTTTGTCATTCATCAAAACCTATACCTGAAAATCATGCTCATACAACCAAAGCGCACATATCAAAGGTATACATAATTTCCAACAGAAGTGGATCCAGAAAAGGCAGGAAGTTGACAGACATAATCCTTAAGATAAGAGGGAGGATTATGCTGTCTTTGAGATTTACTGGGAGCAAAAACACACGGGGAAGAGGCCAAAGCAGGAGGAGAGATATCAGGATTGAAAGAAGGAATGAAAGCAGGATCAGTAGAATCTGGAGCAATATGATGAAGTTCTTGAACAGATGTAGGAGGAAGAGGAGAGGAGATAGGAATGGAAGGATCTGGATCAGTGGAATGTTCTAAAGGTGGAACAAAAGGAAAGGATGGAGGAGAAGGATGAACAGAAGAGGGTGTAGTTTTAAAAGGAAAACACGTTTCATGAAATATAACATCCCTGGAAACAAAACATTTCTTGGAAGCAAGATCATACAACTTATAACCCTTTTTGGCGAAAGGATAACCCAGGAAAACACAAGAAATGGCTCTTGGCCTTAACTTGTCCCTTTGAGGAATTGGGACAGTAGCGTAGGCAAGGCACCCAAATGCTCTCAAATGAGAATAGGTTGGAGCTTTCCTATACAAAATTTTATTAGGAGACTTATTGTGAAGCAATCTGGATGGTATTTTGTTAAGGAGATAAGTGGCAGTTAACAAACAGTCCCCCCAGAAAGATACAGGTAGCCCAGATTGGAAAAGTAAAGCTCTACATGTTTCAAGGAGGGTTCTATGCTTTCTTTCAACAACACCATTCTGTTAAGGAGAATGAGGGCAGGTGGTTTGATGAATAATCCTCTGACTACTAAAGAAAGATGCACCCTCAATGCTAGACCCCAATTCTAAAGCATTGTCACTTCTAACAGTTTGAACCACAGCATCAAATTGGGTTTTAACCAAACAGAGGAAAGACTTAAGCAAAGAAAAAGCATTGCTTTTAGATCCCATTAAGTGTGTCCAGGTTGCCCTAGAGAAATCATCAACTATTGTAAGGAAATATCTACAACCAGAAGAAGTTGGAGTATGATAAGGCCCCCAAGTATCCACATGAATTAATTGAAAAGGTCTAGAGGTGCTTATAGAACTATCAGGAAAGGGGAGTCTAGTCTGTCTTGCTATAGGACAGACAGAACAGGGGAAAGTTTGTTTAGAAGCAAATGGAAAAGACAAACCAGAAATGTGTCTCATATTTGTAAATGAATGGGCAAGTCTTAAATTCCAAATGTAATTCATGTCAGTTGTAACAGCATTATTACAGATGAAACTACGTACATTTGAGGGCAAGGGAACAACCTTGTTATCAGACAAAATGTCATCATTACAAGAAGTAGACACAGAACATGCAAAAGTAGATGAACAACTAATAGAGGAAGAAGGGGAAGGAGGAACCCAAGCCAGTTTATATAAGCCAGCAGCTTCTCTACCAAGATCCAGAGGCCTCCTCAGAAAAGGGTCCTGTATCATGTGGAGGAAGCAGGAACTTTCAGTGAACAAAACTACACAATGCAACTGTTTCACTAACTTGTGGACATAAATCAAGTTGTGCTAAAAGGAAGGAACCAACAACACATTATGAAGGGTAATGAATGGAGTTAGTGCAAAAGAACTTGTGCATGTTACTTTCACTTTATAGCCATTAGGAAGAGTGACAAGATAGGGCACAGTTAAGGGTGTGATGTTAGAGAGTAAATGTTTATCATGTGTCATATGATTAGATGCACCTGAATCTATGATCCAGGTGACAGAATTAATATGGGTAAGCATGCAGAGTTTGGAATCAGAAATAGGGCTCTCAGTTAGCATAGTACCAGCAAAGTTAGCAGCATACATGGGAGGAGGAGTCTGAGCAGTGGAGTCCCCTAACTAGGTCTGTTGTAATAAGCTCATCAATTGATCATACTGTTGTCTGCTCAACCCTGGTATCACAGAACTCTAGCCATCTATTTTTGTAACAGATTGATGGCTTCAGGAGGTTTCCCTTGGGGAACAGACATATGTCCTTCAGAAGGAGGGAAATCCACACCAGTAGTAAGATGAGCAGCAGCAGTTCTCCTACCCTTGTTAAATGTTGTACTTTGTGGATACCCATGAACCTTGAAACACTTGTCAATTAAGTGCCCAGATTTTTTACAGTATCTACAGAATAAAGGCCCTCTGGCTTGATCAAAATTGACTCTTTGTCTGAAAGGAGGAGAAGGATTAGGCACTGTGGCCTTATTAAATCCAACTGAATATCTATTAGTATGGACATTGAAAGACACAGAGTCTGGATTAAAGTGAGAAGAGGACTGGACTTGTCTTTGCTTCTCATCATAGAGGACCATATTATATACATTGTCAAGGGTTGGAGGTGGCTGCATCATCAAAAGGTTACTCCTTACCCCCATTTATGCTTCATTAAGGCCCATTAGAAACTGAAATACCTTTTTTCATCATTTTCCTGTATTATGCCATCTTTGGCAGCACAAACACATCTTTGTCCATGATTGGCACACATTGATTCTAATTCATCCCACAGACCTTTGAGTTTATTAAAATATGAAGAACATGAAGAATATAGTTAGAGAAGAAGAGAGAGAAAGAGAGTAGTTGAGAGAACTCTCCAGAAGCTCGAGAAAGTTTGCTAAAGGAAAATGAATTGACTGCTTTACAAAATATCTGTACAGGTACATATACATCAGAATAATCTTGGGTTGGGTCAGACGGCCCAAGGTTAAAATAAAAGCGGGCTCAGATACTCACAGCCCAACAGCAATAATCATCACAAGCCAACTACCATACTCACCCATATATACAATGTATACCATGAACATACAATAAATATAGAATGAATATACAGGTCTATGTCACTTATGCTTGGGGTTTGGAAGCCATATAATCCCTCATCTCAACATTTTCTACTATTACCTACAGTTAAATTAATTTATCTTAAACTCGTAGTTCAATAGTATAAGAAAAATGAATTTTTGGTTGAGAGAGAAACGTGGGATGAGTGAGGATAAAGTTTCCTATCCGGCATAGGAATGCAATAATTCCAAATAAAATTCCATGTGCTTACGGCTAAAATTGGAGAGTCCGATATTATGACACTCCAAAAGGTTCGAGGCATAGCTCGAGGTACGACCCCGAGGGTTCCCTATGCTCGACCTCGTGGTAGTGTAAATCGGTGGCTATGATGGACAAGCGGGAAATTTCAAGGCACGTGGTTAGAGTTGACCAAGCCTACAAGAATAGTTCAAGTCTGTATCGTGACATTAAATGGCTATATTAGCCGCATATCTTTATAATAAATGCACCTGTACCATGTTGGAATTCCCCCTCCTTTATAAAGGGGACCCTTATCATTTTGTAGGACACATGATATTCAATACAAGAACAAAAACATTCTCTGCTCTATAACTTTAATATTCTCTATTGTCTTTTCTTTGATTTATTGCTTACATTTATTATATTGCACTGATTGTTTCCTCATTTATTACTTATCATTGATCATAAAGAGCTATCATTGAGGCCATTGGAACTGTTAGTCCTTCATCGGTCATCCACAGTCAAGCTCATTAGCTCAACCTCGAAGCCCAACTTAGGCCAATCCGAGACCCCGATTTGCAGCTATTTGATTTGAATAACAACACTGCCTCTCACTCTTACTTTATTTTCCTAGCCAACACTTAGCATCTATTGCCTAATAACTGGTATTAAAATAAATCACGTATTTTTATAATTACAAAATCAAATATAATTGTAATTACCATTTTCAAGACAAACACCATATTTATTATGTCTTGGATTTCCTTTTACTTCTGTTTTAGCCATAATAGTTGAGAATATTCGTCAGAGTTGCTGATTAATCATTTTTCAATGCATGATACTTTCATATCTATTATTTTTATGATAGAAAAAACAACATAAAGTTATTCCTTTAGATGCAACTTTATTAATGCTGGAGAATTAGCATTGCAAACAAGGTTACTGGTTCACTAGTAACAATTGAGACATCAAGATCAACAATCGGCAAAGACTTGAGAACTTCCCCACTGGAATACTCCTTCTTTACCAGCTTTATTTCATTATCGTAAAGACTAGATTGGAACAACATCTCCAAAATTAGTTTCAATTTGAAATAATACTTACTGTAATTCTCTTTACTGTTTTCAATAAAATGCAGCTTTCTTACAAACAAAAAAAAGTTAATAACTTTAGCAAGTATAATTGTAGTTATTAGCTAAGTTGCTCGGATTCGGGTGTGAGTATTCGATATAAGAACGGTTTCGAGTATTCGATATAAGGACGGTTTCGAGTATCGAATTCAATAAAATCAAAATTTTAATATTCGAGGGTGCGAATTCGGATATGGATACGGGTGCAGGGATACGGCTAAGTAAATTCAAAAATAATAAAAAATAGAGCTATAAAAATATTGTAAATTTACATATTTGAAAATTATACAGTACTACTAAGTTACGATAAATTTGTACAACTAGTAAATAATTTCGTATAAATTAATTTTGTGCGATTAAAATATATAAATTATTTAGCAAAAAATAAATATGCTAATAATTAATTTAGAAATAGTTCCTATATATTGTATGAGAAAGAAATATTTGTAACGTGTCACAACTCACAAGTGTGGAGAATAAATGGGACAAACGACATATAATAGAGAATAAAAGGGTCACTTATTATATTATTACAAATTAAGAGTCTTTAGGAAGGAACCGCAAATCTTCTAGGTCATCTCCCTCAAAATTCTCCAACTTCTCATCTTCCTCAAAAGTCCCCTACTTCTCATTTTCCTCTTACAGATGATCGAAATTCCCTAACTTCTTTCAAGCTCTTACAGATCGTCATTCACACTTCGTTCACGTCCCTTCGTTCTTCCCTCATAAGAGAAAAAGAAAGAAATTCAAGGCAAAGTTCCATCTACATCTGCTAGGTCTACAAGAAGTACAAAATCAGAACATGACACTTTGAATTTTTAATTTCTCCGACACACAAAACAGCAAATATGAGACAAAAATACTACAACATTGAAAATGTGCCATTTCTCATAACTTAAATCTGTTTAATTTTTGATTTTGAGAAAACAAAATCTCAATTTTTCTTCCAAATTTATCGATGGACTCCGGTCAAAGTATCCAAAGTCGATTGACCGTATCTGGGATGTTTCCTTCATCCAACACCATCCAAGTCTCATATCGCGACGGGGACGCCACCAAAATTGAAGAGTCCGTGCAACTTAAGTTATTAGTGTCACTTTACTTCTTAGTTTATAATTTACTGCAATCGAGAACCAACTAAAAAACTAAGGTATAGTTCTTTTCTAATCTATATTTCTAAATTTTTGTGTATATGAATCCGTTAAATTTTCACGACCAGGAATTCTCACCTCCAAGACCGTGATGGAGTCTAACATTTTACTTGCTAGATAAGCCAACGTTAGAGTAATTTGTTTACCAATTTTAAACACTTCGAACAATTTAACCAATTAGACAAATATGAAGCTAAAATAAAGTACAAAATAGCATAATAACTTAATCATCTAGTACAACTCGGATCAGGAGTCACAAGTACACGAGCTTCTAAAGTTTCTACAATAAGGTTTGAAATAAGTACAATTTTCTCGAGTGAAAGGAACAGTAAATAGGGAAAGAGTTAGGGGACTTCAAGGTCTGCGGATGCCAGCAGATCTACCTTGAGTCTCCACATGCTAATCCGAAACTGATGCGTCTCACGCACAACTGGGAACAATATTAAAATGTGCACAAAAAGTGCAGAGTGTATTATGAGTATAACCGATCCAATGTACTCCGTAAGTGTCGAGCCTAACCTCGGCGCTATGACAGGGCACCTACGTAATTAAACCTGTACAGACAAAAATATACATACAACACTACAACAAATAAGGGATTAACATGTACTATTGGGAGGGGACATGTGAAAAGGATACAAGATACGGTAACTACAACAAGGAATGAGAACATGAAACAATCAATATACCTTCAACCAATGAAATGGATAACCATAATGAATAAATGTGCACAATATCAACATTCATGCTTTAACTCTCAACCTCGCCATGAAACAGTAATAATGGCACAACATCACCCTTCGTATTTTTACTCTCAATCTCTCCATAAAATGATAAAATTGGTACGGCATCGCCCTTCGTGCTTTTACTCTCAATTTCATCATGAAATAATAAATACGGAACGACATCACACTTCGTTCTTTAACTCTCGTTCTCACTAAATATTAATCAGTAATTGGCACAGCACTATCCTTCATGCTTTACCACTCTCCCTTACCATGTAACAATGAACATATAACAATTGGGAGATAGAATAAGCAAGAATAAACCATACGCCAATAATGGTTCCAATACCAACTTCAACTTCAGAAACAATACTCAAGAATCAACAATAGTCCATAAACATAGAAAGAATGATCAATTTAGTAATACACTAGTCTAAGCATGGATATCATAATCAAAGAAAGAAATAAATTACAATAAACAAGTTTCACCCACATGCTATAACCTAACAACAACGCATAAGTACTCTTCACCTCACATATATGTTGTACCCATTTAAACATGTAGCTAATAGGCAACAAGTCCTAATCCTTCAAGTCAAGTTTAACCACGAACCTCACTCAAAAATTGACTCAAAGCTCAATCATAGATTTTTCTTTCGAACAAGCCTCCGAACCAACGAAATCTAATAAATTATCAACCAAACGATTCAAAATAAGCCTTGGGAACTACCCACGAATGAAAGAATTTCAACTTAGGTCATTATTGAAAAAGTTAACAAAAGTCAATCACCGAGCCCTCTTGGACCAAACTTGAAATTCGGACTAAAACCCAATTACCCATTCACTCACGAGCCCGATTATACAATTTGTTTCGAAATCCAACCTCAATTTGAGTTCTAAATTCTAAATTTACAAAAATCCCTAATTCTACCCAAATTACCAATTTCTACCATGAAAATCCTAGATTTTAGGTTGAAATCTTATGAAATGTAATGGCTAACTGAAAGAAAATAGATTAGAATCACTTACCAGCGAATTGAGAAAGAATGACTCTTGGAAAAATCGCCTTTAAGGTTTCTAGGTTTGAAAATTTGAAAGAATGAACTAAAATCCCGTTTTTCCATCTTATGTCCAAGCGCAGATGTCGCAACTGCAATTGCGAACCCGCAAATGCGAAAAATCCATTGCAATTGTGAAGGACCCCCATCTCTACTACCATCACAAATACGATGGCATTGTTCGCAATTGTGAACTTGGGACTTCCGCAATTGCGACCCTTTGATCAAAATTGCCAACCATTTCCTCCCCACTACTACTTCTCAAATGCGAACCAATTTTTCGCAAATATGAACCCATGGTGCCCAAATACTCTTCGCAATTACGAGGGAGTAGCTCGCAACTGCAAACTTGATAGGTTGAGTGCCTTATCGCAAATGCGAAGCTAGACCTCACAATTGCGAGGTATGAGGCTTGCACCAGAAATAGTAGAGCACCAGCTATTTTCTAAGTCCAAATTCACTCCATAGCCTATTCGAAACTCACCCGAGTGCTCAAGGATCCAAACCAAACATGCACATAAGCCCAAAAACTTCATACAAACTCGCGATCAAATCGCCAAAGTAACTCCTAGAACTACAAATTAGACACTAAATCAAATGAAATTTTCTGTGAAACTTTAGAATCTCTATTTTAACAACCGGACATCTGACACATCAAACCAACTCCATTTTTCACCAAAATTTGCAGACAAGTCATAAATATAGCACTTAACATATAACAAGATTCGGAACAAAAAACCGAACCCGATAATAATAAAGTCAAACTTTGATCAAATCTTTAAACAATTAAAACCTTTAAACTTAATTTTGACAAAATGCGATAGCTTCGAGCTAGGGACCTTCGAATTTGATTCAGGGTATACGCCCAAGTCCCAAATTATGATATAGACCCACCGAACCGTCAAAACACTGATCAAGATCCGTTTGCTCAAAATATTGACCGAAGTCAACTAAAATGGATTATTAAGGAAAACTTCACATTGTTAATTTTTAACATAAAAGCCTTCCGAAAAAAAACACGGACTACGCATGAAATCGGGGAAGACTAAAATGAGATATTTGAGGTATAGAAACACAAAATTATGGTTTAAAACTCTAGATGACCTATTGAGTCATCCATTATCCACCTCTAAAACAACCATTCGTCCTCGAACGGACATAGAAAAGCACCTAGACTTGTGAAAAGTTGTAAATATCTGCTTCACATAGCCAACTCGAGCTCCTAAGTAGCTGTCCTGACCGGCTGACCTTTCCTCTACACTCGAATGAAAGGACAACTTTTTGACCTCAACTGTCGAGCATGTCGGGCTAGAATAGCCATTGGCTCCTCCTCATAAGTCAAATCCTTGTCCAACTAAACTGAGCTAAAATCTAAAACATAGGACGGATCACCGTGATACTTCTGTAGCATAGACATATGGAATACCGACTGGACTGCTGATAAACTAGGTGGCAATGCGAGCTGTAAGCCACCTCACTCACTCTCTTATGATCTCCAAAGGTGTGATATACCTCTTCTCGAACCACATCACATCCTTCATGGGTGAAACCCGCAGCAATACCCTCTCTATGACAATGAATGCAACATTACAAACCCAATGGTCGCCTAGACTGAGCAATGCGAAGTCAATCCTTAATAATTTTGACCTTATCCAAGGAATATTGTACCAAATCTGTACCCAACAACTGAACCTCCCTCGGCTCAAACCATCTAAATAACAAACGGCACCGCCACCTGTACAATGTCTCATAGGGAGCCATCTGATTGCTCGATTGGTAGTTGTTGTTGTATGAAAACTCTGCAAGTGGCAAAAACTGATCCTAAGAACCCCAAAAATCTATAACACAAGCTTGGAGCAAATCCTCCAATACCTTAATAGGGCGCTCGAACTGTTCGTTCGTCTGAGGATGAAATGTTGTGCTCAACTCAAAATGCGTGCCCAACTCACGTTGTACTGCCCTCTAGAAGTGCAAGGTTAACTGCGTACCTCGATTAGAAATGACAGACACGGGCACACTATAAAGACGGATGATCTCGCGGATGTAAATCTCAACCAATCCTTCTGAAGAATAGGTAGCTGCCACATGAATTAAATGCCCAGACTTGGTCAGACTGTCCATAATAACCAATACCATATCGAACTTCCTTTGAGTCCATGGGAGTCCTACAACAAAATCCATAGTGATGTGTTCCCACTTTCACTCAGGAATCTCCAACTTCTGAAACAAACCACTAGGTCTTTGATGCCCATACTTTACGTGTTGACAATCTAGACTTTGGGGTACATATGCAACTATATCTTTCTTCATCATCCTCCATGAATAATGTTGCCACAAGTCCTGATACATCTTGGTGGCACCCAGATGAATAAAATACCGGGAACTATTGGCCTCCTCAAGAATCAACTCACGAAGTCTATCAACATTGGACATACAAATACGACTCTGTATCCTCAAAACTCCATCATCTCCAGCAGTAACCTACTTGGCACCACTGTGCAGTATTGTGTCCCTAGGGGAAAGCAAAGGAGGGTCATCATATTATCACCCTGGAATGCACTCATACAAGGAAGACTGAGAGACTGTGCCAGCTAGAACACGACTCGGCTCGGAAATATCAAACC
Source organism: Nicotiana benthamiana (assembly GCA_034376525.1). Classification (NCBI taxonomy): domain Eukaryota; kingdom Viridiplantae; phylum Streptophyta; class Magnoliopsida; order Solanales; family Solanaceae; genus Nicotiana; species Nicotiana benthamiana. The sequence continues at coordinate 98,491,388 of CM067332.1, forward strand.
TCACAAACTGATTGGCCAAAGCCTAAACATTTGATGTAAGCAGTCACTAACTAGAATGTACGCAAGGTTGACCACTCTCACCATCTTTATATCCAAGACATCGGCCACCACATTAACCTTCCCAGGATGATACAAGATGGTGATATCATAGTCTTTCAATAGCTCCAACCACCTGTTCTAGCGCAAATTAAGATCCTTTTGTTTGAAAAGATACTATAGATGAATACCTCGCATGACACACTGTAAAGGTAGTGCCTCCATATCTTCAGTGCATGAACAATAGATTCCAACTCTAAGTCATGAACAGGGTAATTCTTCTCATAAACCTTGAATTGATGCGACGCATATGCAATCACCCTACCATCATGCATCAATACTACACCAAGCCTAATACAGGATACAGTACAATACACCATGTAAGATTCTGAACCTGTGGGCAACAACAACATTGGCGCCGTTGTCAAAGTAGTCTTGAGCTTCTGAAAGCTCACCTCACACTCGTCTGACCATCTGAACGTGGCGCTCTTCTAAGTTAACTTGGTTAATGGGGTTGTTATAGATGAAAACCCCTCCACAAATCAACAGTAATAACCCGCCAAACCCAAGAAACTCTGGATCTCCGTAGCTGAAGTGGGTGTAGGCTAGTTATAAACTACCTCAATCTTCTTAGGATGCATCTCTATGCCCTTTTGTCGATAAGAAATTCCCTAAGAAAGTGATCGAGTCCAACCAAAGCTCACACTTTAAAAACATGGCATATAGCTGGATGTCTCTCAGAGTCTGAAGTACGATCCGAAGATGTTGCCCATGCTCCTCTTGACTGTGGGAGTAGAACAAGATATCATCAATAAACATAACCACAAAGGAATCCAAATAGGGCTTGAATACCCGATTCATCAAATCCATAAATGCTACCAGAGTATTTATCAACCCAAATGACATCAGTAGGAACTCATAATGCCCGTACTGAGTTTGAAAAGCTGTCTTAGGGACATCAGATGCCTTAATCTTCAAGTGATGGTAGCCGAACCTCAACTCAACATTCAAAAACACCTTGGCACCCTAAATCTAACCAATAAATTATCAATCCTAGGCAATGGATACTTGTTCTTGATGGTGACTTTGTTCAACTGTCGGTGCTCTATGCACAACCTCATCGATCTATCTTTCTTCTTCACGAACAACACAGGTGCACCCCAGGGCGAGACACTAGGTCTAATGAAACCCTTATCTAGTAAATCTTGTAACTACTCTTTCAATTCCTTCAACTCCGGCGAGGCCATACAGTATGGCGGAATAGAAATAGGCTGAGTGCCTAGGGCCAAATCAATACAGAAGTCAATATCTTTGTCTGGTGGCATCCCCAAAAGATCTGCAAAAAAACACCTCTAGAAACTCACGAACAACTAGTACTGAATCAATGGAAGGAACCTCCTCACTAGAACCGCGGACATAAGCCAAATAAGCTAGACAACCCTTCTCGTCCATATGAAGAGCCTTCACGTAGGAGATAACCCTGTAGGTAGAATGGCCAAGAGTCCCTCTCCACTCTAATCGAGGCGACCCCCTGACAAGGGTAAGGTCATTGTCTTTGCGTGACAATCCAATATAGCATGATAAGGTTACAACCAATCCATACCTAAGCTGACATCAAAATTTTCCATATCGAAAAGTAGGAGATCTACGGTAGTCTAGAGACTCCCAATGGTAACTACACACGAACGAAAGATACGATATACAAAAATAAAATCTCCCACATGTATGAACACATACATTGAATGACTCAAAAAATCATGAGGCACAACCAGCTATGAAGCAAAATAGGATGACACGTAGGAATAAATAGAGCCACGATCAAATAGAACTGAAACATCTCTTTGTCAAACTAGAACAATACTTGTGATAACAACGTCAGATGACTCAACCTCAGGCCTAGCTGGGAAAGCATAAAATCGGGGCGGTCCCCTCAATTCTGAATTGCGTCTCTAGGACGGGCCCCAACTTACAAGCCTGCACCTCGAGTGGCCTGACCTCCATCTCTAATGGTCTAACCTATACCTCTTGTTGCTTGACCCCTACCTCTAGCTGGGTGAGTGAGCGGTAAAGCTACCGGTTCAGGTACCTTGACACGAGAACCCTGTTGTTGTGAGTTGCACGGGGCCCGATGGAAAAATCTAGAAATGTGCCTTGGATTACCACAAGATATAACAGGACCTCAGCTGCTGCGACTGCTGACCCTGAAACTGACCCCGTCGGCCTGAGTAACCACCTTGAAAACTCTGGAATGGAATTTCACTAATAGAAGCTGGTAGTGCATTGTAGGCTAGCTGGTCGGAATGAGACATATGATGGTCGCGGCCACCTGAAGCACTATGATAAGCTTGGAACCCTAAATGAAACGGCTTGAGAGGATGGCTTCTACAAAAAGTACCCACTCCTCCAAATGAAGCACCACTGAACCCACCGAAATGACGTGGCCTCTTATTAGACCCTTTCCCTCTCTCTTGTGCAAGAACCATCTCGATCTACCTGGGGACATTAGCAACCGTCTGAAAGGAAATCTCACCCCCTTTCTCCTTGACCATCTATATCCTAATAGGGCGAGTGAATCCAACAATAAACTTTCTCACCCTCTCTCTCTCAGTAAGAAGAAAACGAAGAGCATGACGGGCTAGATCCACAAAATGGGTCTCATACTGAGTAACAGTCATACTTCCTACTGGAGAAGCTAAAACTACATGCGGTACTCCTCTCTCACTGCGATAAGGAGGAACTTCTCTAGAAATAGCTGAGATAACTGGTCCCAAGTAAGAGTAGGCGAGCTAATTGGTCTTGTCGACACATAATCCTTCTGCTACCTCTTGGCAGAACCCGTCATCTGAAACACAACAAAATAAACCTCATTAGTCTCAACTATACCCATGTTCCACAGCACCTCAGGGCAGCGGTCAAGATAATCCTATGGGTCCTTAGAAGGTGCACAACTGAAATGAACTGGGAAGATCTCTATAAACTTTTCCAATCTCTCAAAAGACATGGCGAGCCTATCACAGGCATGTACCGTAGTAACCGACTGAACTACCCTAACTAGAAGGGTTGCTGGAGGCTGATACAGGGGAGCCATCTATTACATAGTGTGAGTAGCAGGAGTCTGTCTCCTCCCCCAGCCTAAGAGATGGCTGGTGCCACAGGAAGTGTACCGGCCTGAGCCACACTCTCCATAAGGCCCACCAAATGGACTAGAGCATCCGGAAGTAGTGGATTGGCGATGAACCCTTCGGGACCTGAGCTGGTCCAACAGGTACAGTCCGAGCTGGAAACTCCTCATCAAAATCCACTTGAGGCTCCACTGCTGGTGCTGCTGCTCGAGCTCTAGGCTGAGCTCTGCTTCAGCCTCTGGCGCGACCTCAGCCTCGTCCTTTGCCCCTAGTAAAAGCTGCCACTTGGGCTCCGACTGTTGTCCAGCTGAAGATGCAGTATGTGTTCTTAACATCTCGAAAGAACATGGGTAGAAGATTTCAATTATCAATAAGAGAATAAAATCGCCTGACAGAGAAGAATATAAGTGAAATTGTTCCTAAACACCATTGCCTCTGGAAGATAAGTACAAATGTCTCTGTACCGATCCTCCAGACTCTACTAAGCCTGATCGTGACTCGTGAAACCTAGGGAACCTAATATTTTGATACCAACTTCTCACGACCCGTAATTCCCATCTTCGGGACCATGATGACGCCTAACATTTCACTTGCTAGGCAAGCCAACGTTAGAGTAATTCTTTTAACAATTTTAACACTTTGAACAATTTAACCAATTAGATAGAAATGAAGCTAAAATGAAGTTCGAAATAGCATAATAATCCAATCATCTAGTACAACTCAGATTAGGAGTCACAAGTACACGAGCTTCTAGAATTTTTACTATAGGGTTTGAAATAAGTACAATGGTCTCGAATGAAAGGAACGATAAATAGGGAAAGAGGTAGGGGACTTCAAGGTCTGCGGAGGCCAACATATCTACCTTGAATCTCCAAATGCTAATCCGAGCTTATACACCTCATGTACAGTTGGGACCAGTACCAAAATTTGTACAAGAAGTGCAGAGTATAGTATGAGTACAACCGATCCAATGTACTCCGATAATGTCGAGCCTAAACTCGATGAGGTAGTGACGAGGCTATAATATGGCACCCCTAATTAAACATATACAAACAAAAATATATGTACAACATAAAAACAAATAAGGATTTAACATGCACTATTGGGAGGCGACATGCGAAAGGGTACAAGATACGGTAACTACAACTGGGAATGACAACATGAAATAATCAATAAACCTTCATTCAATGAAACTAATAACCATAATGAATAAAAAACTGCATGATATCATCCTTTGTGATTTTACTCTCAACCTCACTACGAAAAAATAATAGTGGCATGACATCACCCTTGGTGTTTTTACTCTCAATCTCTTCATAAAATGATAAATACAGCACGACACCACCCTTCGTGCTTTTACTCTTATTTTTATCATCAAAAAATAAATATGACATAACATCACCCTTCATGCTTTAACACTCTTCTTCATTATGTATTAATCAATAATTGCAATAACAATTAGCACGGCATCACCGTTCGTGCTTTAACACTCTTCATTTCCATGTAACAATGAACATATAACAATTGAGAGATAGAATAAGCAAGAATAAACCTTACAAATAGTCCATAAATGCAGAACTAATTATCAATTTAGTAACTAGTCTAAGCATAAATATCATGATCAAAGAAAGAAATAAAATACAAAAAACAAGTCCCACCCACATACTTTAACCCAACAACGCATAAGTACTCATCACGTTACGTATAACGTTGTACCCAACATTTAATTATGTAGCAAACAGGCAACAAGTCCTAATCTCAAGTCAAGGTTAACCATGATAGTTACCTCGCTCCGAAATCGACTCAAAGCTCAACTACGGCTTTGCCTCCGAACCAGCCAAATCTAGCAAATTATCAACCAAATGATTCAAAATAAGCCTTAGGAACTACACACAAATGAAAGAGGTTCAACTTAGGTCATTATTGAAAAAGTCAACAAAAGTTACCCCCGCTCCGGCTTGGTCCAAATTCGAATTTCGGACCAAAATCCGATTACCCCTTCACCCCCGAGCTCGGTTATGCAATTTGTTTCAAATTCCTAGTTCTACCCAAATCCCCAATATCTATCATGAAAATCCTAGATTTTAGGTTGAAATATTTTGAAATGTAATGGTTAATTGAAAGAAAGTATATTAGAATTAGTGACCAATGAATTGGGGAAGAAGGGATCTTGGAAAAATCTCCTTTGAGGTTTCTAGGTGTTTGAAAGAATGAACTAAAATCCCATTTTTTCATCTTAAGTCCAGGTACAAATGTCGCAATTACGACCTAGGGTTTGAAATTGTGAATCCCGCAAATATGAGAAATCCTTCAAAATTACGAAGGTCCCCATCTCTACTACCATCGCAAATGCGATGGTTTTGCTCGAAATTGCGAGCTTGGGACTTACGCAGTTGCGACCCTTTGATCGAAATTGCGAACCATTCCCTCCCCAGTACTACTTTGCAAATGCGAACCAATTGTTCACAAATGCGAGCCCATGGAGCCTAGCTACTCTTCACAATTGCGAGGGAGTATCTTGAAATTGCGAATCTAACAGGTTGACTGCCTTATCACAAATGCGAGGCCAAACCTCACAATTGCAAGGTCTGAGGCCTTCACCAGAAACAATAGAGCACTGGCTATTTTCTAAGTCCAACTTCACTTTACAACATATTTGAAACTCAACCGAGACCTCCGGGCTCCAAATCAAACATGCGCACAAGCCCAAAAACCTCATACAAACTCGCTCGCGTGATCAAATCGCCAAAGTAACATCTAGAACTACGAATCTGACATCAAATCAATTGAAATTTTCAGTGAAACTTTAGAATTACTATTTTAACAACCGGACATCCGAATGACGTCAAACCAACTCTATTTATTATCAAATTTTGCATACAAGTAATAAATATAGTAATGAATATGCAGCAAGCTCTTGAACCAAAATCTGGACACATTAGCAATAAAGTCAAACTTTGCTCAAATCTTTAAACTCTTTAAACCTTTATACTTTAAATCTTTGATAAAATGCGATAGCTCAAGCTAGGGATCTTCGGATTTGGTTCGGGGCATAGAACCAAGTCCCAAATCACGATACGGACCCATCAGGACCGTCAAAATACGATCCGGGTCCGTTTGTTCAAAACATTAACCGAAATCAACTCAAATGAATTTTTAAGGTAAAATTTCACATTTTATCAATTTCTAACGTAAAAGTCTTCTGAAAAAAACACGGACTGCACAAGCAATTCCAGGAAGGTTAAAATAAGATATTTGAGGTTTTAAAATACAAAAAGTTTATAATTCTAGATGACTTAACGGGCATCACATAAATTATCAGTTTAATTGAAATAATAGTTTATTTTAGCACCTAACTTTAGTTTTCTTTAGTTAAACAAACTTTTATTGGAGTAGTTATTAATGGTGAACGAACTGAGGCAGCAGGAATATTGATTATCAGAGTGAGATATACCAAACCATACAATTAGGCTTACTTTGACAATAATTATAAATACAAATATTCCGCATTAATTACCAAAGAAATATTGGCACTTTGAGGTTGTATTAGATGGCATGAACTGTCCTTTATGTAGTTAAAAATGTAGATCACTTATTCTTCAGCTGCCCATATTTTCAAGCCATGTATGGGGTAAGCTTCTTCGATGGCAAAACATACAGAGGAAAACAATGAACACGAAGAGCTAGAGTTCGACTGGACAATGACACATTACAAAGGAAAGAGTTCAGTGACTGAGCAAGGGCGGCTCCAATGGCTTGAGCACTGAGACCGTCGCCTTAGACCCCCAAAATTTGAAGGCCCCAAATTTATTTTAAATTTTAATATTATTACTATATAAAAGAAAATTGCGAAAATATATTTTCTTTTTGTTATTTGATAGTTGTTATTTTATACCAATAAATTCAGAAATTATGATAATTTTTTATTGTTTGATTAGTATATTTGCTTCGGTCTTCAATTTTTATTTTATTCTTTTTATATAGGAATTTATATATATTGACAACATAATGATTTTTTTTATAATTTTCTCTCAAACTGCAGGTACCGGATTTCTTTTAGTGCAATTCGACATATTATAATGGGTTATTTATAATTTATTTTAGATGTTCACCACTAAGTGCAACTTAATAGAATGAATTACAACTATCGTTTAATTGATCATATGGAATAAATATTTTTGACGCCGTTAATGCTCAAAACTTAAGCTATTACATTGTGTACATTTATTTCGTTTTCTTATTTTTGATGATAGCCAAATCAAAATTTGTAGACCTCAACATTCCTTAGTCCACCACTTTATTTTTTGTTCTTTTTCCTTCTTTTTGTTTTTTTTTTTTGAAATTTGCTTATTTATCTTAAATGATTAATTTATTGTTTACAAAGTAAATTTTGTTGTTAGTATAATATTTATAAAATAAATTAAAGGATCTTTCAATATTGTCTCGCCATATACCACGAGATCCATTGAGCCATCCCTATGACTGAGATACTTGTAATGGTGTTAGGTGGGATTGGGAGTGTGTCAACTATATTTGGCAAGAGAGAAATTGTATAATTTTTTCAGGCTAAGTGAAGAAATACAGAAACACATGTTACTTGTTAGATCAATCATACAAAATGTCCAATGTCGGAGAGCTTTGAAGCCACGACTTGCCACAAAATTGCAGGAATTTTGAATTACTATTCCTAGTACATAAATTCTGTGTAGCTGGATAGGGAGTAGGTTGTTATGCTTAGAGTGAATATAGTGAAGTTTGTGTTTGCACAAAAAATTTAAGATTCTTTTGCCAACTTCAATAATCAATAATAAAGAAGGTAAATCTTAACCAAGAAATAACTAAAGGTAGGAACATATTAGATTCATTGATGTGATAATCTTACATCAAATACAAGAGATGCGCTTACATATAAAGCGAAAAAGAATTGTAAATGAAGGAGTAAAGAGGAAAAAGCGAAGCGACTATTCATCTGCGAGAGAACCCCATATATATATATATATATATATATATATATATATATATATATATATATATATATATTTTTGGGGGATATTTATTCAATGGTCTTTGACCAACATGCTTTCGATTACTTAATTTTGAGGATGGCCGAGGTGTTCTTTGCTTTTTCGCCGCATGGGCAGGATCCAACTTGGTCGACCTCCTATCATTCCTATTGGGGCGACCACTAGGGTCAGATTTTGACCTATACAGTTAGTCTCTCCGTCCGTCGATATTGTCTCTTAGCGGGTTCGACCAGCGGACTCTGTCGATTCAAAAGTTAGGAGAAATCTGAATATTTACACTGAAATAAGGTTTTTAGATTGAGGCGATGGTGTGAAGCTTCAGTGATACCCTTGCATCATTAGATCCTTTCGGAGTTGAGTCGTTGTGTTGATCCAAAACATCATTTGTAGCCACTGTCATCATGACACACGTTCCTTATGGTTTGAACCTTTTCTTGTGCCCTATCAGTTTTGGTTGGCGACTCTCGGATTTCTCGCTCGGGCCATATATATTCTTATGAATAGGGAAAACACCATTCTATTGCCACACTTTTCGATCTATCAAAAGAATTTTACGAGTCTTTTCCTTCTCCGATACTTCAGATTTTTAGTTCACTCTCATGTTAGTCGGAAATTGACATCACCGTGTTCCTTCTTATTTCCCCGTGCTCATTTTCTCTGTTCAATCGAGACAAATGGCTGGTACTTCTTCCCACGCTGACAAATTTGCCGAAGTTCTGGTATCGGAAAATGATGCTCTTGCTCCTGAAAGAGTGGAGATGGCGGAGGATGAGGGATTCCAACAGTGGCCGAAATATTGCCCCGTCCGGGGAAGCTATAGACCGATTTTAATAGCCCTACCAAAGAGAAACCGGAGCTTGTTTCCTCTATTATGGACGAAGCAGAGATTGCGGAGCTTAATACCAAATGGGGGATTCTGCACCATGTCGAGATGTTGCCGGTTGTGGGAGATGATATTGTACATTTTGATCGCCTAGGATATTATGCATTCTATTCATACCCTTTTATTGTGGGGTATATGCTTCCTCTCCCTTCATTAGTGGTAGACTTATGCCGTTTCTATGAAGTATGCCCGACTCAAATTTTGCTATACGCATACAAGTTGTTCCTCATGCTGCTCAAGTTAGCGGAGCTTGCCGGTCGAGAGATCATTTTGGGGTATATTCTCAATAGTTTTGCCCCCCAACTTATTCGAGGCATGATGATCCACATGCAGCATCGAGAAATGAAAAGTCTGGTGGTGAAGATGGACGATAAAGCCAATCGTCATTTTTGGGAAAGCTACTTTTATCTGAGGAGTTCACTGAGAGGTGGAACTTCACAAGTAAATTTTTTTTGTATCTCCAATCAGAGTGGTGGTCGACCATTTTTCCTTGGGCAGTTTTGTTAAATCATTTTTACTTTTGTAGCCGAGAAACTATCTCCTACACCTGTTGACGATATCTGCGAATGGATGAATGCCATTCTTCCCCATGCAGTGGGGGTTCGCGAATGGGCGTCCTTCTATGAGAAATATGGACGTAAGCCTTTTATTTGTATGCCGACTTGCCGCAGCTTCTTTGTTTTTCGCCTTGTAATTTGATATCATTTCTTACGTGATCATTACTGTTAACAGGGAGAGTGCGAAGGATGAGGGATCCTCTGCTTGTATTCCATCGACCGACGTCTTCTACTTGGCCTGCACCGAGGTTTGATGCTCGACCTACATCGAGCACTACTCAAGTTGAACCTACGACCGGAGTCATGTGCAATGAAATTTTTCCCCAGCTTGGGACTCCAGCTCCTACTGCCCGCTTAATGGGTGACTCTTCCTGCGCTGAGGATGGGTAGGGTCCGTCAAAGAGACGATGAGTGGAGTCCGAAATGGCTTCTCGGCCGTAGTATATTTAGAGGGCGACCTTCCCTTGGAGGTATCTGAAGTGGATGATGGTGCTAACCCGGCCGTAGAGGTAAACCCAGCTATTGAGACCATCCCGAAGGAAGAGGCTTCGATTGTTGTGACTGATCAATTGATTACTGTGATGGTAAGTCAGGGTCCCGAGGCTGTTGTTTCCACTTCGGACGGGCCTTCGTCTTCCGGACCGGGCCGTGCTTCTTCTTCAGCTGTAGAGAGGGGAAAGGGTATCGTGGTCGATGAGTACGAGTCTAAATTTGATCTTGATCCTGATGATTTTAGAATGTTCGAGGAGGGCCTTACTCGCACGGTGTTAAGAGCGGGAGGTTCGTCCCATATACTTAAGATTCTATCGGAGATAACCTTCTGTGGGACACAGAAGACTTGGTACCGCAGTTTGACCTTTTGTGCTCTGCCACAGAGTGTGAGGCTTTTCAGGACGTCCATGACGTTAACTTGATGCATGAAGTGGACGATATGGGCCCGAGGGTAAGTTTCTCCTCTTTTTTCTTTTTCGTGTTCCTTTTGTTTTTGTTTTTGGGCGACCTTGATCTTTACCGACTCTTTTTTTAGGCTTTGAGTTGTACATTCTAGAGATTAAAGTGCGTGCAGGGCCGACACTCAGGCCAAAAGTTTTCTGATGATGTTAGAGAAGTATCGACGCTACAGTAACAAGTGCTGTGAGATGCACGTACGGCTCAGGGCGAGCACTAGTAATCAATCTCTTAGGGAGGAACTGGAGAAAAGGGATCAGGAGCTCATACAGCCTATTCACAAGAATAACGAGCTCGATGAGCTACTTTGTGTAAGGGACGAAGAACTTGAGTTTGGAAAAAGGGTCGCCGCAGAGTGTAAAGCATCTTTAGGCGAAGGTGCTGTCATTGCAGTCTGAGTTGGATCAAAATGCCATCAGCATTGAGGATTTGAGTGCGGAGTGGATAGGGAAGGTTAATCGAGCTAGAGAGGAAGGTATCCCGAGAGTGCTAGGGTGTCGGCTTCAGCGAGGGCGGCGGCATTAGAGGACACTATCTGCATCCTCCTATCCGAGCAGGAGTTCGAGAGGGGCATGACTACGCTGAGGGAGGTGAGGCTTGAAGAGCGCATTAGTGAAATTGACTGGGAAACTTCAAGCTTGGGAGATCGAGTCGCTGCTCTTGAGGACAAAAATCCACAACTGTTGGCCCAAGTAGAATCTGCATCCGACGTTGTTCCTCGCCATTTTCATAAGCTCTGGGTCCATGTCGAAGCCCATCAGGACATGTACAAGAGTTTGTGGGAGATGGGCAATATTTGTGAGGCTGCTTATGAAGGAGCTCGGGCGAAGTCACGAGAAGATCCTGTTAATTGTGGCTAGGATCCTCCGATACCGGAGGCCGACGAGGATGTTGATGTTGAGGAGGAATTTCCTAAAGATGGTGATGGGGAGGACGGTGGTGATGACGTAGAGTGAAAAGTTATTACCTTAGTTTGTTTTTTCTTGCTTTGTCGTTTCTTTCTCTATTTTTTTTGTACTAGGCTGGTTTTGGCCGTATATAATCTATGGTCATTTGTGCAACTGTCAATAAAAGGGCTTTTTGTTGTTGTACATCCTTTGTATTTCTCTCCCCTCCCTTGCTTTACACACATTTTTTTTGTTTTGGCATAGACTTTCAGATTTTTCTATGGTGAATTCCTGACTTTTTAGGGAAGCAAATTTTAGCTGGACCGAGTAGGATTTCGTCGCATAAGTTCGAATGGAGTCTCTTCGAATTCACATATTTAGGCGAGATTTGACTTTTGACATGTCGCTTTAAGTAGATTCATCTTTGACTAAAATGAGATTGTCGTATTCGTTGTTTTGGACGAAGTCAGTCTTGACTTGAGTCATTCGAGGGGGATTGAAGTGTTGTTGATTTAGGCAAAGTCGCTATTTTCATATATATATATATATATATATATATATATATATATATATATATATATATATATATATATATATATATTCTAGCGGGGTCAAACTTGGGGCTCGTAGAGAAATCAATTTCTTAGTAAGTAAAGAAAATGTCTGACGATGACCTATGGCTGCAAAGGCGTTATCAAGGTCGAACTCTTCTTTTACGATGGCCCTTTGCCGCAGGGTGTTATTTCGAGATAATGTGGAAATGTTTACCCGTTATGATTCAAATGAGATCGAACTCATCTCTTTGGAGATGGCCCTTGGACGTACGGGTGTTATTTCGAGCTAATGTCGAAATGTTTGCCCGTTATTATTCGAACGAGGTCGAAATCTTCTCTTTGGCGATGGCCCTTAGGTGTAGGGGTGTTATTTCGAGCTAATGTCAAAATGTTAACCCATTATACTTCGAACGAGGTCGATCTCTTTGCTTTGGCGATAACACTTGGTCGTAGGGGCGTTATTTTGAGCTAATGTGAAAATGTTAACCCGTTATTATTTGGACGAGGTCGAACTCTTCTCTTAGCGATGGCCCTTGGACGTAGGGGTGTTATTTAGAGCTAATGTCAATATGTTAACCCGTTATAATTCAAACAAGGTTGAACTCTTCTCTTTGGCGATGGCTCTTGGCCGTAGGGGTGTTATTTCGAGGTAATGCCGAAATGTTAAGCCGTTATATTCCGAATGAGGTCGATCTCTTCTCTTTGGCGATAGTCCTTGGCCGTATGGGTGTTATTTCGAGCTAATGTCAAAATGTCAACCCGTTATAACTCGAACAAGGTCGAACTCTTCTCTTTTATCATGAAATTGTTAGATTTGGGCGAATCATAGACTACCATACTGTCTATGTAGACATCAGAGCGAATCCTGGCGTACTCGATACAAACATTTTTTGGAGAATTTTGGGTGTACCCTGGGGGAATCCTAATTTTGCTTAACTTCTGCATTTTCTAGGTGAGTCCCAGTTTGCTAAATTTTGTTTGCATTGGAGTATGATGACATAGAGTATAAAATGTTGGTGTTTCGCTAACTGGGGGTGCATTATGCGCTTGTTTCATGCATATATTGGAATTTTCCTTTATCTAGTCCCTTTATCGTTCGGCCTGGAGAGCTCGTCGGTAGGCGAGATGATGCATTATACCTTGAATTTAGAGACGTCCCCCTCATCGCCTCGTTAAGAACCTCCCCGAGAAAGCCCAATTGGGACAAACCCGGGTGAGGAAAAAAGAATATGACTTGAGGGGCGTCATGCTTCAGAAGTTGAAGTGTTTGAGATGGGAGACATTTCAGGTTTTTTTGCAGTAGTTTACCTTCCATTGTCTCTAGTTGGAATGCTCATTTAGTCGGTTGCCTGTGTGGCACTTGTATTCCTTTTTAAACAGATAACAGAGGGTAAACCAAAATGAGAATTTCTTTTCCTCGATCCAATGAGTCGGTGCACAGGGTTAGCCTTATAGTGTTGCTTGCTCTACCTGACATTTAAATGGTTAATGGAATGGTGATTTTTAGATTTAGTGGCCGTATTCAGCTCCTCTTTTTTTTAGAGGTGCACTAGCTCTCCGTGGGTTGAGTTCGCCTTAATTGCTGTGGTGTTGAAATCAAGTCCCAGTTAGATCTCGTCTGATTCGTACCTACAACAAGAGAGGCATGCCGTACTTTGTTCATGGATAATCCGATGTGTGGGGGGATATGAGAGTAGGGAATAATATTCCCATTCTCTTACATGATTGCACAACATATGTCGTCCTCTTAGATGTTTCTTTGCGTGGATATTAGCTGTAACTTCTACTTTTATGTAGCGGCCGGCCTGATAACTGGATTAGAACGTGAGATTTACTTACCACTTTTTGGGGTGGCTGATTCCATTTCGCCGGTTTTGGATTTGAAAGAAACTAGAAAATTTGGTTAAACCGGTTTTGGATTTGAAAGAAACTAGAAAATTTGGTTAACAAATTCCATAGACGGTGCCAAATTGTTTGAACAAAAAATTTAAGACTCTTTTGCCAACTTCAATTATCAATAATAAAGAAGGTAAGTCTTAGCCATCATAACTAACTTCAAATCCAAACTTATACCACGAGAAATAACGAAAGGTAGGAACATATTAGATTCACTGATGTGATAATCTTACGCCAAACACGAGATATGAGCTTATATCTAAGGCGAAAAAGAGTTGTAATTTCCCATAGAGAGTTAAGGCTTAGCTATACTTGTTCAATATCACCAAGAAGATAAGCTCGAACAATTCCTAACTTATAGATATTAAGATTCTTGTGTTTAAAAAATTAATTAACAAATTAAAATAGTAATTTAACAACTAAATATACTAAGTGTTAGAGATAAGATTAATGAGGTCTAGAGTTATGATTTTCCCAAATGTCAGAATCCTTCCCGCTGCGTCTTCTATAATTTTGCCTAAGTAGTCTCTACTGATCATGAGTGCTCTGACTGTCATAACTCTTTTCCGAGTAATTACCACAATTTACTAGACATATTCTCCCGAATTACACTAGCTGGCATTAAGTACAACTCACTCGGATCGCACCCAAGATTCCGTTATCTCTAATCCCACATTTAAACCATTCGTATTGATCCATTATATACGTTAGGAGTGATGTTGTTCAACAACTACCAAAATATGCACTCTCTCCCGAGTAATACACTTTAAATAGGCACAGTCGATTGGGAGCTCTTCATTCAACCACAATAATAATAATGTAGTTGAACAAATAAAGAAAAAACTACAACAAATCCGTATTAATGTAATAGGAAAATCAACCTCCAATAGGTTCTATCAAAACCCTAGATAATAAATTAGCTATTCATAATAGTATGCATAACTATAATACTAGAATTCATAACCGATAATGAAAATAGGAAGAAGGAAGTGAAAAACTCGTAGAAAAATTTTTCGTTTTGCTCCTAGTGTGTTCTTGCCTTCTTAGGTCGAATCTCCGGCCTCCACGGCGGCTCCGTGCTCTTCCTAGTCTAAAGTGTGTCAAAAGTATGCCCCCCTCCTTCAAAATAGCGCTTTTACATGTATTTATACCAAGTAGGGTTGGGCCCAGATGAAACATCTTTTTCTGCGCGAAATACGACTCTGACTCTGTAAAATTTGCACAGACGTGCCGCACGCTATGATGCAATGTGCGACGCGGCAGTGGGGATGTTTGGAGAGTTATTTTCTGACGGAATGTTGGAAAATTTCACAGTTGCGGCATATTGTGTGACGCAGTACTGGGAATTCGCAAAAATGCAACGGATGATAGTTGTAGCAATTTCAAATAGCTTTCCAACACTACATTGTGGAGCCTAAATGAAGTTCTAAGAGAAAAGATATGTGCATTTTACTAGACAATGCGCGGTATGCCTGTTCGATTCTCCGTTTCGTTCTTAACTATCATCCATTGATCCCCGAACACGATTCCGACTTGATTCCTTGGGCTTTTACCTTCAAAGCTCCAAATCACTTGAATTCAATTCATAATATCTACATAGCTCGAACTTACTCCTAATAAGCATAAAAATACATAATTAGTGCAAAACACTAGCGATTAAAGCTCAAACTCAATTAAAGTGCAGTAAATTAGAGTGTAATAAACGACTAAAATACGTAATTATAGCCTATTATCACTTTCCATGTTACAAGATTACAAATTAATGATTGCATAGTTAGTAATCTTGTAATATGGAAAGTAATCTTCCATATTTTATACCCAGATTGTACCCACAAATTAAAGAAGGCTAAATAAGATATTTGAGGCTTTGGAACACAAAATTACGTTCTAAAACTCTAGATGACCTATCGTGTTATCACATAAACACACACATAATATATATATACATACATACATACATACATATATATATATATATATATATATATATATATATATATATATATATATATATATATATATATATATATATATATATATATATATATATATATATATATATATATATATATATATATATATATCCATGGATAAATCTAAACATCTTTTTACAAAGATTTTCCAGACGTGAAATTCACATATTTCATGATGGTCTCTATTAAATAGAGGCGCAGTCAGGATTTAATTTAAAACTTATGGTACAAATTTTTTGTTTATTTAGTTACTATATTATAAATTAATAATTTATGTATAATATATTTTTTAAATAAATATAAAATTTAAATAAAAATTATTGAATTTAGCCGAACCTATATTCGGCATTCTAGCTTTGCGCCTCCCGTTAAAGTCAAGTTGCAGTTAAAAAATAATTATATACGGATTTGAATGACCTGTAGTATAACATAGGATAAAAGTAAGATATTTCATATAATAGAAAAGTAAAATTTACACCATTTTTCAAAAAGAAAATAAGGAAATTGATGAAGTAAGACGAAAATATAAATAAACAAGGAAAAAGTCCATAAATTCCAAAGTTGGACTGAACAGAGAACTAATTACACGAGCCGCGCGCAGCCATGAGCATATAACAGTATCAGTTTCAAACAAAACACGAAAAAAAAAAAAGAACTCTTCCCTTTCTCTCCTCCGCCATTAACGATAGAGGGAAGAATAGGAGGCAGAGAAAGAGAGAAAATAGGAAGAGAAGTGACGGATATAGAGAGAGAGAGAAAGGAAAGGCCAGAGAGTTTTAATTGCTTTATTTTCTTCCTCTTATATCCCATCCATTTATTATTAGACCCTTTCCATCTTCTTCTCCAGGCGGCATCTTTTGCCGCCGGAAGGAAAATATACAACAAAGAAACCAAAACACCATTCCCTCCTGTACTCAGCTTTGGTGCCCCGTTTCCCATTTCCTTTTGTTTTTCACCTCTCTTACCTCTCCCGCATTACCTTTTATTTGGTATTATTCTTAGCTTCTTCCCCTATTTTGTTCTCCATCTTAAAAGAATGTGTTCATTTCCCTTTTGTGTCTCGGTATTCTATATTGAGCCGCATTCATAATTTCAATTTGTTGCATTCAACATGAACTCATACAATCATCATACTTTTTCAAATTATGAGTTCGTAATTCAATATAACGAGTCCAGTCGAGCCCTTTGTTCTATAGGGTCAGCCACTTCTACTCAACGTCTGGGTGGATCTACCACGTAACTAATGGGTTCGCATGAACCTGGTAGCTTTTGCCCAAATTTTGTATTATATACTATTATCCGTGCATTCATTTATTATTATTACTATATTAACTTGAGATTGCTGTAATAATGGCTATCTATAGGACGTTTTTTTTTGTTGGGTGTGATGTGAACATGTGATTTGGTCTTTTTCATTAAGTAGTTACCTCCGAAATTATCTTCCGAATTTAAGGGGATTTCTCGCCGTTTGGACAAACTTTTAAAAGAAGTTTTCAAAGAAGATTGTGCAAATGGAAATGTGTTTTGTTAAATGTGTGCTTCTGTTAGAGAGATTTGACTATTTTTGCGGAGTCAAAAATTGAGCACTTCTTCGGAAAAAACAGAATTGCTAGAAAACACGTTTTTTTTTCCTGGAAAAAGCACGTTTTCTTTTTTTGGAAAACTTTTTGCAATATTTTGAAAATATTTTTCAAAGGACAAATGCCGGCATATAAGGAACTAGAGGAACTACCATATATGATTTTGTTCTGGGTGCGTGGGGTGTAAAGATTTCTCATTTGTGATTCTTTAGGTATGTATTATTCCTGCTTTTCTGCAGCCACTTATCAGCTGTAGGCATTGCATTTGCATGATCCACTTTTTGCAGCCAAGTCTGATGAATAATATAGGGATTTAATAGCTTTCATGGTTATAATTACCATAAGTTTAACCTGTTAAATTTCTTATATTGCAGCATCACCTATGGAGAAACCAAGAACTCCCCTGAAGGGAGTTATTGATGATTTTAAAGGAAGGATAACATGCTACAAACGCGATTGGCTCGACTCATGTGGTATAGGCGTCAGGTATTTACAATATTTCCGTCTTATATATTTGAGCTGAACATGTACCCTTTGATGAAAATATTGATTTTCTTGTGTAAATGAATTTTTAGGATACTGGCTCCAACAGCATACATTTTCTTTGCGTCTGCTCTTCCTGTGATTGCTTTCGGAGAACAATTGAGTAGAGAAACAGGTCCGTTGTGCAAATCTTTTCGTGCTTGATAACTATTTCACATATGCAATAATCATGTATTGCGCCTGGGATTAAATTGTTGATGTATTTTGATATTTTGTTTTGTTTTTAACAGATGGAGCAATGAGCACAGTTGAAACTCTTGCTTCTACTGCTATCTGTGGAATCATTCACTCAATATTTGGTGGACAGCCTCTCTTGATCTTAGGAGTTGCAGAACCGACGATTATCATGTATACCTACTTGTACAGTTTTGTGAAGGATAGACCAGACATGGGCCCAAAGCTGTTTATCGCCTGGGCAGGATGGTATGGAATCTATTTTTTCCTTTGTTTCTCCATAAAAGGATGTAACAAGAGCTTCCTGGATTACCAGATGCTTAAATATTACCAATTCATGTGTTTGACAGGGTTTGTGTCTGGACCGCGTTGATGCTGTGCCTTCTTGCTATTTTCAATGCTTGCAATATCATACCAAGATTTACAAGGCTCGCAGGGGAACTCTTTGGCATGTTAATCACGGTTCTTTTCCTCCAAGAGGCTATTAAGGTACTTGTTCTTGTTTTTCTCCCTTTGATGTGTTCTGTTAGCTACTTTTATTAAATATAATGCTGTAGGAAAAAAAGAAACAAGAAAGTCCACAAAGAAATCCTATACTCATACCTTTGTTCTTCGAGTCACAGGGAGTACTGAGTGAATTTTCTATTCCGAAAGGGGAAAATCCGGAACGAGAGGAGTTCCACTTTCAGTGGCTCTACACAAATGGGTTAATGGCAATTATTTTCTCATTTGGTGTTCTTTTAACTTCTCTTAAAAGTAGAGGAGCTAGATCATGGCGTTATGGTACAGGTATGTGACTATATCTGCTTTATTAAAGAGTGGACTTGGAGGTCTTTTAAATTCATACTTAGTCATTCATACATCAACTATTATGAACAGGTTGGATGCGAAGTTTTACTGCCGACTATGGTGTTCCCCTTATGGTTGTGTTGTGGACGGCCATGTCTTTTGATGTGCCTGGAAAAATTCCATCTGAAATTCCTAGGAGGCTCTTTTGTCCTCTCCCTTGGGAGCCTAAATCATTATACCACTGGACTGTGATCAAGGTACTCTAAATTTCAGTTTGACACCCTTATTTACCTAGGAAGTTATGTAGCACTATTCTTGAGTTCTGGACTGCTTCCATATGCTGTTCGGAGCAATAACTTGCTCCTTTAGTTGAGGTGTCATAAAAGGGCGGATCTTGTAAAATAAGCAGAATATTGGTGTGCGTTATCAAAATCCGTTGCTTTTGTATATGTTCTTACATCAGACTGGCAAACATGACATTCTTCACCGAAAAGCTTTTGAAAGTGAGTCATACAGATTAGCTTATAGCACATGAGCTTTCTCGTATATTAATTCAGAAGTACAAGGCAAGATATTGTTAGGCATTTCTTTGTGTATTCTCTAAGAGAGAATTGCGAACCAAAATTGCGGAGAAATTTTATGTGTTTATTAAGTTGAGAAAATTCCTATCCTGTCTAATTTAGTTTATGCACTGAATTGCAGGATATGGCAAGGGTCCCAGTGTTGTACATCTTTGCTGCCTTCATTCCAGCTCTTATGATAGCCGGTCTATACTTTTTTGATCACAGTGTTGCTGCACAAATGGCACAACAGAAGGAGTTCAATCTTAAAAACCCATCTGCTTACCATTACGATTTGTTTTTGCTTGGAGTCATGGTATAGATCTTCAGAACTCTTTCTATTTTAGAAATATAGGCTTAAATTCACTTCTGCAGGTCTGTTAGTCTGGTTCATTCTTCACCTTGAAATTTATGGGTGCAGACTTTGATATGCGGATTGCTTGGAATTCCCCCTTCAAATGGGGTACTTCCACAATCACCAATGCACACAAGGAGCCTCGCTGTACTTAAGAGACAGGTAGGTAATGTAATAATAAGTTCTATACTTAGTCTTTTCTGCATGATGAATAGTCCTACTAAGACTATTTGGTCCCTCTTTTTCAGTTAATCCGGAAGAAAATGGTGAAGACTGCAAAGGAAGGTATTAAGCAGAATGCAACAAAATCAGAGATATATGGGAAGATGCATGCCGTCTTCGTTGAGATGGATGCTACATCAAAGGTAAATGCTGGAACCAAGCTATAATTGTTCCCAATTAAGAGTGCATAGGCCAATGTCCATTTATATTATTCACTTAGAAGAATTTTGTTTATTGTGTTTCAGTATCTCCAACTAGTTTGATATTGAGGCAGTTGTTTTATGAGAATATTTTTATGTAATGCAGCGCACAGCAGATAAGGACTTGGAGAACTTGAAAGCAGCCGTATTGAAACAAGATGATGGAGAAGATGGAGCAGATGAAAAATTTGACCCTGAGAAGCACATTGATGCCCACTTGCCTGTCCGAGTAAATGAGCAAAGAGTTAGCAACTTCTTGCAATCTCTACTTGTGGGATGTTGTGTGTTTGCTATACCTGTGATCAGGAGGATACCTACTTCAGTCCTTTGGGGATATTTTGCTTACATGGCGATCGACAGTCTCCCTGGAAATCAATTCTGGGAGAGGGTGCTGCTGCTGTTTATTCCTTCTGGTAGAAGATTCAAGTAAGTAATTAATAACTGTTCCTGAAAAGTCAAAACTAAGTCATGAATAGTTCCTCAAAACTCTCGGTCAAGCTCACATTTAACACATTGATTAAAGTGTAGGAGTTTAGAAGCTGTAACCTAAATATGCTAGCTTACCACCCTGAGAATTCTAATTCTTCTCGTTAAGTTTTTATTAAAACTGGGAAATAGAATTCATAAAAGTAAAGTGTAAAGCATTATAATCCTGAAGCATCATTTATTGTTGTCTTCATTTTATGGATGACCATGTCATTGTTATATACATTTGATTATTTAGTGGTAGTTATTGACTTGTTAAAACAGAACCATCTTTTAATGTCATCTGGTGATGGTTCTTTTGACAGGGTCTTTGAAGGGCTCCATGCCTCGTATGTCGAGTTGGTCCCATTCAAATTCATTGTAAAGTTTACAGCGCTCCAGTTCCTGTATTTCTTAATTTGTTTTGGAGTAACATGGATACCTATCGCTGGAATACTATTCCCTTTGCCTTTCTTCCTTCTCATAAGTATAAGAGAGCATGTTCTTCCCAAGTTTATCCCGCCCGAGTATCTTAAGGAATTAGATGCAGCTGAGTACGACGAAATTGCTGGTTGTCCCAAGGTAAATTATCTTTACTACCTTTCCTACATCTTCCTATCTGAGTGTAATTTCTAATTCATGCAGGTGGGATTTATGTGCTTTTGTGTGCATTTTATTTTATTGCTTTTGCTCTAGTAATTGCATTCTTATTAATACTGGATGCTTCATGTATTTTATATTCTGCACCATAAGAAGGCAGTCACACACGCAATCAGTTTGCATCTTTATTGAACTCATCTGTAATATACATTGTTTCCTTGGCATATATTATGTGCATTAAATTCAGCAATTTTCTTACCACTTCTCCTATATAGTACAAACAGTTGGAGTGTTTTTCAGATGAAAACTTTGAGGATCTTTTAGGATACCGGTTTTCACAAGGGTAAATCCATCTATGTGCAGGAGAGAGATATACCTGATGAAGAAAATGACGATTTCTCTGATGCTGAGATACTGGATGAGATGACAACACACAGAGGTGAACTAAAACACAGATCTGTCAGCTTCACCGAAAGGCAGCATCAGGTAAATGGCTTGCCAAATCGATGTGCAGCTTCCATTTTATTACATTGTGAAAATATTGATAATAACCCCATTTTTATGTCAGGTTTATCCGCACGAGGCTTCTGGAATGTAACGGTAGTTGATACATTGATGTAAACGTAATGCATTGTGAATCTCAGCCAATGTACACTTCTCGGGGAGGTCATTAATTTTCACGAATCCTCTCGGTTGTTGTGGAAAATGTGCAATAGAAAAGAAAGAAGAGAGTAGAAAAGAGCAGGAGATGGAGATTTTAAAATAAACAAAAGCAACAAGAGATATTCTATACAAATTTTTAAATTTCTTTCATAGTACAGTACTATACAAGTTTGATGCTGATTGAAAAATGTGAATAATTCTTGATGCTTTTTTGTGTTATTATTTCATTTTTGGGAAACGTTAAGATGTAGATGCTATACAATGGGTCATTTGGGAATCTGATAATTTACCTTCTAAAACTAATTGATAATTTGAAAATTGTTATGAAATAATATAAGAACAAGAACAATAATACAAGAACAATAGAGAGAAAAGTAGAGAGGGGAGTATTCTTATTGATACTTTTGGGATGATTTACAATGGGGTAAGACCCCTCTATTTATAGGAAGATAAAAGACTTAGCCTTGAAGTAAGACTCTTCTTATAAGATAGACATTCACCTTAAATGGAGTTCTATTTATAACACTCCCTCTTGAATGTCTATTCAATAATGTGCCTCGTTAAAACCTTAACTAAAACAAAATCCAATGGGAAAAATTCTAGAAAAAGAAAAGAGTACATATGTTTAGAAATACGCCTATTTGTTGCCTCGTTAAAAACCTTGCAAGGAAAACCCAGTGGGACAAAACCTTGTAAGGGAAAAAGAGTGCAACGCGCATTAACTCCCCCTAAAAAGAACATCAATTCACATCCTTGAACCTTCACATTCCAATCTTGTGCACTAGCTTCAAGAAATCGTTAGTAGATATTTGATAAATAAATCAACCATATTGACTTGAATGAATATTCCGTACCTTGAAATTATCATTCTTGATAGATATGAACATCTTCATGTAATGTCGTGGAATGACTCTTCAATACTTCCATAGGGATATCCTCGCCATCACATTATCATAGTTATAGCAAGATACATATGTACACAAATTGCACTTAGGATGTGGTACTTCAGGACCAAGAATTGTATATGCTTTAAGCAACTTAAATCTTTCAAGTTAAGTCATATAAGCCATATAATAAACTTTAGATGCACATCAAGTTTTCATGTCATGCTAAACAAATAAAATATCGAAAACTGATTACACATACATTTGACCTTATACTTTCAAGTATTTGAACTACATGTCCAAAACTACATGTCTTTCATATGGAATCAATTCTTCTTGAATTGTATCTTTTCCATTTAGTCAATATTTTGTTTGTATTCGACAAACATAAGATCCTCATTGATATTTAGCGCTATCATAGATGCCGTCGACGATCATTTTATATCGGTTCCAGTAAATTTTCATAAAGACATAACATGGAGATCTCTTCATTCATACATTCAGGTACCTGAATTTCTCATGAGATTTTATGAAGTGTTATGTAGTGTGATCTTTTGGATCACTTGCCTCCTTATTATGATCACTTTGATCATTTGCTCATCTTCTTTATTAAGAAGTTATTTTGAAACCGATTTGTCTATACGTTTTAAGCGTATCCAAGACTTTGTCCTTCTAGGACTTAATATGAGCATTTGCAGTGAGAATATAGTTACTTTCTTTGGGTGTAGCATGCTTTGCAATATGTTGCAATTGAATTATCCTTTTATGAACTTCATGTTCATATTATGATATTCGAGGATCTATATATACAAATGATAATTCATCTCATGTAACCTTTTCTCAAGTGTTCATCATGTCTCCCCCTCATGTTAGGAAAACTAACATGTTTCCTCACCTCTGGGAAATCATCTTTGTGCATTATCATGTCAATATACACAGCACATTAATAATAATAAGATGAAATTATTTGGTTCCTGACCCTGAACCACTTATGAGGGGAGAATATAATATACTCTCGAATACAACGTATATCAAACTGATATATATAACTTTGTTCTCATAAGTAATAGTTTAGCTATTAAGTGGAGGCACTCAATAAATCATTTTGCTAAACCAACTATGATGTAAACCAACTTATCAAGATGAACTATCTTGAATAGACAATCTGGAAATTATGCTCGAAGTTAGATTACTGAGCAATTTACCTCGCAAGCACCGGCCAGGCTGCAGGTTAATAACAATCGCGCATGTAACCATATCATAGATGCATTATATGTGGTATACATGGCAGGTGAATGGGCCCATATTCACCTTTGATATTTCCAGAATTTATGGGATTCAACCCGAACTCTTTAGTTGGTCAATTAATTAATGAGAACAAGTAGTACAAACAGGAGAATGAAGCGGGTAGCTTTTCATACACAAATTATCCCGCTACAAGTTGTAGTAATAGAAGATATCAAATCTTTCCTTTATTTATAGTCTCAATATAATCAACCACTTTCACATATACTTTGGAAACTGAATAAGTTTCTTTGAGACTTACTACAACACAATATCTTATTGGTAATCAATTGTGTTTCTCCAACATAGTAGTAATTGGCTTTTCTAGAGCTCTCAATTAATTTTGTACTACCACAAATTCATCAACATCCATGTGGTGAATATTTCTTTTAAAGAGAAAGTTATGCCATTATGGTCATGTCAAAAATTATATGCAAGATATGTTTCTTGCATTATTATTGTCCTTTGGTAATCACATTGACAAAATATTTTGGCGTACAATAGGTACGTGACCAATGACCATTCATGGCATAATAATGACATCATCTCAAACCTTCTTCTAGGGGTGACTGTGGTATCATCTCAAACCTCCTTCTAGGGGTGAGTGTGGTATATTCAATACCAATTTCATGTTCATATTCTTCCAATAATGAATATGTATTCGTGAATCAGATGTTGTCACATTCACTGCGGGGATATGTGATTTTGTTATCCTTTTCAAATCTGTAAATGCGTCTGGCATTTGAGTTGCTATTCTTTGCAAATGGATAATCTTTTGCACCTCTTTTTCACGAATACAGGTATTTGGATCAAGATGAGATAATGATGCATTTTTCCACAAAATTTCACCAACTTCTCCCCCTAATTTTGGGAAAAGTTGCTTTTCCGGTATCGTGTGTGTGGTACATGAATGTGATGCATAAATGAATGAACATATAGAAGTGGAAACTATATTGTGCAGTAGTTAGAAAGGTGCACGCACGTATGTTACGGACATATACACAGGTAATACAGTGAATAGATGACAGCGTATCATAAAACTCGAGTAGTATATGTAATATGTAAAGAATGTATAAAAGTTATGTGATGAATAATTTAGCACATTATCATGGACGATCACATATTTACAAATTTGGAACTAAGCAATTGACATGAATATGTGAATAGTATGGAAGTGTACATTTATAAGCCAATGCAGACATGTGATAGTACACTGTGTTAATAATATCTCTGTATAAGGTACAATGTTTCAAGTTGAAATGTCATGTAAGTACGTTAGTTGTTAAGTACATTACGAGTGTGTTTGCAAAAGT
Organism: Nicotiana benthamiana; assembly: GCA_034376525.1. NCBI lineage: Eukaryota > Viridiplantae > Streptophyta > Magnoliopsida > Solanales > Solanaceae > Nicotiana > Nicotiana benthamiana. The sequence goes on from CM067332.1 coordinate 98,516,900, forward strand.
TGCTTAAATACGTTATGTAGATTAATTTTCTACAAATCAGTGTGGTAAACAAATTTTAATCCATTGCTTCTTAATTTAAACAATATTTTCAAAATCTGTTAAGGTTATTCGGATAACTGGATTGATAGTCGACTAACTTTAGGGAAGCAGTCATTAGGTTATTCGAATAACTAAACCTGATATTCGACTATCTTGCCTTGCGGAAAAATCCAGTTTTAATTGGTTAGTCGAATAACTAATTAGTTATTCGACTAACTTAGTAAACAGTCATCAGGTTATTCGAATAACTAAATCAGGTTATTCGAATAACTAAATCAGGTTATTCGAATATCTAAATCAGATATTCGAATATCTTAGCTTGCGGAAATTTCAGTTTTAATACAAAATATTAGATAGTCGATTTTATTAGTTAATCGACTAACTTTGCTGGAAAATAAAAATACCATCGAAATTTAAGCATATTGAAACATTCTAAAGAACTAATACTAACATTATATCATAAACTAACTAATACGAGTTGATACTAATGACTAATAATTTATCCACTAGCTAATACAAATAAGTAAAATAAAATCAAACAACTCCATCATCCTTAATCATGGATCCGTCACCGATCAAGTGGTCTATTTTCCCCTCAGGGTGCTCAAAGAAGTCTGCCATATCCAAGTGGGTGTTTTCAAAATTGTTGTCAAAGACAAAATTGGTTTCAGGGTCCTTACTCTTTAGAGATGCTTGATAGAGCTCAACCAAATGTCTTGGTACACGGCAAATTTTTGCCCAGTGCCCTTCTCCACCGCAACGATAACACATAGTTTCTGAACTATTTGCTTTTGGATCCTCATAATTTTGTTTCCGCTTTTGGTGGTTATCTCTCTTTGGGGGGTGACTAACACCAGAAAAATTTCTTCCTTGTCCACGTCCACGGCCATGACCCCGATCACGACCACGACCACGATTAAAGCCATAGCCTTTTCCATGCTTAGCATAATGGGAATACACCTTATCTACTTCAGGCAATGGTGTAGACCCAGTGGGTCGATTTTCGTGATTTCTCATGAGCAGGTCATTGTTTCGCTCAGCCACAAGGAGAAGAGAAATCAGTTCAGAGTACTTTTTGAAACCTTTCTCTCTGTACTGTTGTTGCAGTACCATATTGGAGGCATGAAACGTTGTAAACGTTTTCTCAAGCATATCATAATCAGTGATATTATCTCCACAGAGTTTCAATTTGGAGGTAATTCTGAACATTGCAGAATTATATTCAGAAACGGACTTAAAGTCTTGGAGCCTCAGATGAGTCCAATCATATCGTGCTTGTGGCAGAGTGACCAACTTCAGGTTGTCATATCTCTCCTTTAAGCCCTTCCACAAGATAAGTGGATCTTTGACTGTGAGATATTCAATTTTCAAACCTTCATCAAGGTGATGGCGCAAGAAAATCAAGGCCTTAGCACAGTCTTGGGTGGATGCTTTATCTCTGTTTTTAATGGCGTCTCCAAGACCCATAGCATCTAAGTGGATTTCAGCATCCAACACCCATGTCATATAGTTCTTGCCAGAAATTTCAAGGGCAACGAACTGTATTTTCATAATGTCAGACATAATCGAAAAAATCAAATTAGGAAGAGAGAAATACCTTAAATTTTTCGAGAAGATTCTTGAGACGGTAGAGTCTCGTGCTGATAACGTGTTATGAAATAATATAAGAACAAGAACAATAATACAAGAACAAGAACAATAATACAAGAACAAGAACAATAGAGAGAAAAGTAGAGAGAGGAGTATTCTTATTGATACTTTTGGGATGATTTACAATAGGGTAAGACCCCTCTATTTATAGGAAGATAAAAGACTTAACCTTGAAGTAAGACTCTTCTTATAAGATAGACATTCACCTTAAATAGAGTTCTATTTATCACAAAAATATATCAATAAAAGGTATATTTAGTTTAAATGGCTTGATAATGGAGCAGTTTTTATATCTTATGACTGACAGAGAACATATCGGAGTTGGCCTATTATCATTGCTTTAGCTCTAGCTTGTATTTTGGTAATCAAGCAGCAAAGTTTTTCTTCTTCTTTGGAATCACATTTATGCCCAATAATTCTTGTTTCACATTGATGTGCTCTAGCCTCTAACTTCTAAGCATTTCAAAGAGAATTCAACCTTCTTACGATTCTGTCAAATGGAGGTAAAACCATCTGAAAGTTCAATGATTTTCGTAACTGTATTTGCATATCACGTGTATCTCGTCTCCACATACACATGCCTTTTATCTTAGTCTGCAAAGTATTTATTCTATTCTCAAATTTATGATATGAGGATAGCCTTCGTATAGGGGTGTCAATGGATATTTGAAAACGACTAAATCGATTAAATCATACTGCACCGAATTAATTTTTAAGTTTCTTTTAAAGAAATTGTAAGTTTTTATATAAATTTATAATTGTACCGATAATTAGGGTAGGTTTTTTATTTTATACGAAAAATACCGAATTGTACCGAATAAATTTTACACGTGAAAGATATATTTAAAGAGTAAGTTTAAAACTAATAAAGCACTAATTTTTTTGATTGGGCCTTGAAATTATGAAAACTGTTACCAGCCAACAATTAATTAAATTCAAAATACCAATTCCTAAAACATATATGCTACTTATACTTAAGTTATTTCAAGTATCTTTGTTAGCAAGACATAAAGTATTCTAGCGATTATGAGCAGCAAACTGCAATGTACTGAATATTTTTTCTTTCATATAATTTAAATTTATCTTTTTGAATATTTAATATGGACTTTATTCTTGAGTCCCGACTTAGTTAAGATCTTTCCACTTGTGTGATTTATATTTCCTTTTTTACTTTTACTTGTTTTTTTTTACCTTGTTGTCGAATAGGTGTGTATCTATACTCTAGTTAGCTTTCATGTTATTTAATTCATTATCCTTTAAACAGTAAAATGTTTAGAGAGTTTTGCTAAGTCTTAATGTTATTGTATACTACTTTTACCGGTGAGTTTTATATGACATTTAAAAAAATACCGAAAATTAACCGAAGCGTATCGGTATCGACGTGAAACCGACATGATTGTGACGGTTTCGAAAAGTCTAATTTTGGTTTTTCGTAAGAGAATAACCGAAAAATTAGTATGGTACGAATTTATAAAATAACCGGCCGAATAGGACCATTGACACCCCTAGTTACGCCATTAACTACGATGCCTAACATTTCTCTCTCATTCTTTCAGTTTATTCTCTCCAAAAATCACCGTAGAGTATCTTATTTCTTTTTGCACGATCTCTCTCTCTCTCTCTCTCTCTCTCTCTCTCTCACACACAGTGTCATTGTCTTCCCCATTGTTTAACCACGATTCTCTTTTATTTGCAGGTTCTCTCTTTAGATTGTTTTCAAACCCTAGAGTAGATTTGCTGGATTTATCTCTGCTAACATAAGTTCAAAATGTCTTGATCAAAATTTCTGATATGAGTTGTATCTTTTCCCAAAGTGGAACATACATGATCTGTCCATAACTGAATTGATTTTGAATGTTGACATGGAAGAGTAAAGGACATATGAGAGGGTGGCAACGGTTACTAAGATTAGGATTAGGTTTGAAAAATGGGTTAAACCATTCACATATAACAATTGAAATGTATTTATAGGTTCATCAGCAACTATTGAAGCCGAAGAAGAACAAAAATACGAAATGATCCTAATTTTAGATGTATTTATATATTCGGGTCCGTATGCATTGATTTTTAGTTTGTACAGTGGTTTTCTCGTCTTGTATTTAAATGTATTCTATATGTACTCGATAAGGCATACACTAATTTTTATTTTGTACAATGATTTTTCACTGGTGTTTTTATATGTATTTATATATATTTATATGTATTTATATGTATTTGAGTTCATACAACAATATTTTAAAAACATTGTTAGTTCTATCTTTTTTATGTTATTGATCAATTAGTTATGCATTCAATCCAATTGTATTCATCTGCATTTCAACCTAAATGTGTCCATATATATTTAAAATAGTAATACAATGAAATACAGTAAAATACCCTCAATACAAATAAAAGATCAATGAATACAACCAATGAAATATACTTAATAATGCAGTAATACCACGTATTAGGAATAAAATACAAAAATAAGCTTGAATACGTTGAACACAACTGTTAGATACAACTACAACAGAATACAGTTTAATATGAAATATGTAGGCAAAATGTTACTATTACAGTTCCGGTATAAATTCATGATGTGATCATATATAGAAAACTGAATACAAAGTATCTCTGTAGATACTTGTATCAATTCAAAGCATAACCTTGAACAATGTCAGAAAAAACTCGAAATGTATCCTAAGTTGCGCGGACTCTTTGATTTTGGTGTATTTCCCATCCCGATATAACACCGGGATCGGAGCGGGAGTGAAATACGTCCCGGATTCAGTCAACTAACTTCAGACACTTTGACTGGAGTCCATCGACAAATTTGAGAGAAAGATTGAGATTCTGATTTCAAAATAAAAAGTAAAATAGGTTTGGGAGAATGAAAGAATAATGTCCATCTTGGAGAATGAAATATTGAATTCTATAATATTTATGTAAGATTTTCACGTAATATCTCTCAAAATTTATAATATTTTTATATCTCTATTTTTTACTAGCTGAATTCCTGCACCCGTATTCATATCCGGATCCGCACCCCGAATTTTATAATTTAGATTTTACTGAATTCGATACTTGGATATGTTCACGTATCGGATACTCACACCCGAGTCCGAGCAACTTAGACTATATCAGAAAACAAGAGGGACTGAAACTCTGAATAATGCTCTATTTTTTGTGCTTAGTGTCTGATAAATCTTCTAATTAATTGAATTGATAATGTTGTGTGTTATAATAAATTTAGGTGAGTTATATTAGGAGTGTATCCCGTTAAATTAGAAGCTTTCCGTTACTACATAACTGAAGATACTTATTATTACATTGTATTCATGAATACATGTGAATACAACGGATGATAGCTAGAATGTTCTATTTTTTAGCCGATGTTTACTACTGTATTCCCTGTTTCAAAAGGCAGAATTGGGGCTCGCTCCAGGGCGGAGAACTCGTAAAATGCCCCTGAGCTTATGTGTGGGGCTTAGTTCCGTGAGACTTACGCCGCGGCCATCGGGGCTTACGCCCCGAACAGCCCAACACCCAGCGTACGATAGGCTCATATAATAAAACTTTATGCAGTTGTATGTAACTAACCTTGTAAATCCTCAACAACAACAACAGCAACAACAACCCAGTATATCCCACTTAGTAGGGTCTGAGGAGGATAGTGTGTACGCAGACCTTACCCATACCCTAGGGTAGAGAGGTTGTTTCCAAATAGACCCCCGTCATCCTTCCCTCCAAGAACTTCCCAGCTTGCTCTTGGGGAGACTCGAACTCACAACCTCTCGGTTGGAAGTGGGGCTTGCTTACCATCAGAGCAACCCCTCTTGTCCTTGTAAATCCTCAAATTTTCTTAATAAATCGCCGAATAAAAAAAGTATTTTTTTCTTAATCATAAATCATTAAGTTGAGAGTATTTTATGTAATAATTAAAATAAAAACTATTGCACGTTATCCACTAAGACTGCTACCATAGTTACTTTTAAATAAATATTTCATATTAAAAGTATTTATTTATTAACTGTTATATCTTTACTATATAATAGTCCATAATTTTTTTATATATTTTTATAAAAAATTGTTTTTTATATATACGAGATACAATACTTATTAACTTAATAACTCATTATTAGCTAGTACCTATTTATAAATAATTAGTTATCATGATATTGTATGGTGAATTATGTATCACTATATTAACTTGTTGAAACTTAAAAATAAATAATACTAGAGAACCATATTTAAATTGTGGATCATATTTTTAGATAAATTCTCTTTCAAATAGAATCATATTAAAAAAACGATTATATTAAAAAAAATATCAAATTATAATATCGAAATCTTTCAAGATTCATTACTCCTTAAGAGATACATATAAGATTTCGTATCAAATACATTACATTTGATGTTTGAGTTGTAACGACGTTGCAACTAATTTTCATATATGTTTATGTCATATTTTTTCGTATTATTCATAGTTGAATTATAAATTATAAATATTTAAATAGATTATTTATTATAATTTTGTGATTTTAATGTAAATTTTATAATTATTTTTTATTTTATACTATTTCAAAATTTTTGAAACTAGTAATTTAAAGATCAGTAGGACTTATGCCCCATGTCTTAAGGCTTACCCCTCGCCTCGTTAAAGGTAAATGCCTCGCTTCAAGTCCTGCCTTTTTAAAACATTGACTGTATTCAATTTATAAGGGTTAAAATTAATTAAGTGGGGTCTTGAATTAACTTGGTTCTTACCAAGTGAGCCCAATATTTGGCTCATACTATACCAATAAATCCGAAATCCAATTAGGCGATCCAAACTACCTATTCATTTGAAAATTATTAAATTATCTATGGTCCAAACTGGGCATACAGTCCAACCAGTCATTAATCCACTATAACTAATGTAGAGCCAGAACAATGGTGAGATAGCAACATAGGATCTTACTTTTGATACTAGTCAAACAATTCTAATAAATACCAAATGAACCAGTGGAGAACAATATTAAAACCATCACAAACCTTGCCAATCAACACATTAGGAACACCAAATTTATCAGATAAAACATAGCAATCCAAACGAATCTGCAGAAATTATTGAAGATAGTTAAACTAGCTGTTCATGTCAGAAAATATACTAAGAGAAGAGAAATGACCCTTGTTTGCTACATATGCTCCAACATACACAATGAAAGGGGATTTTCCAAATAATAATCACTATACTACCAGAAACAACAACTCCGAATGAGATTTAGATATGGAGACACAATTTGATCCATTTTGATTGGTAAACCATTCATGAATTTAAGCTGGGAGAATGAAGGAAGATGGTGACGATGGGGGCTTTACTAATAGAAGGAGAGTTGCACTGTATGTGTTCTATGGCAGAAGGATGGAGAGGGCTGATAATTGATGAATAAATCACCAGCTACATCAGCAGGCAAGCAAGTAATGCCATGAGACAGCTTCATTAAGACTTAAGAGGAAGCAACTCACAGAATAATATTAGCTGACAGCTTTACAAACACCAAACTTAACAGCAGCGTCATGAAGCTAAGACGACGATAGATCGAATAGCTAATGATTGAAACGATTTCCAGCACAAAAAACAGGCTACACATACATAGGAAGAACCAGCTCGAGGAAGCGTGCTTAAATTTTCGTCAACAAAGTAGATTAGGACAACTTCAAGCTCAAATTATTAAGGAATGATCATCGCCTAGCGAGAAACCACTGATATTTGGTCAAATCAGTAGCCTATCTCGACTGAAAACCAAAATTAACAAAGAGAAAATAGGAGATGAGGTGGTGACAGTTAGAATAGGGGGTTATAAGATGGTGTTCAATTCTCAGCATTTCAAAGACGACTTAGACAATCATTCAAGAATCAAACAACATCGATGAATGCTTGTCAAAGCTTATTTTCGAACAGATGCAACAGGAAACAACCTTGACACTATATAAAGCTACAATCTACCCAATTTGCAACATTAGTAGGGGATCAAATTCGAAGCAGGTATGAGCTGAACGATGATACTAAAACAATCTTCAAAGTCAGTACAAACACGAAGACGATGTTGAAACCAAACAAATTTTACTCCTCATCTATTCAGAAACTGACTCACTACACATGAATTCATGGAGAACGTTGAAAGCATAACAACAAATGAAGTCGAGGGTAACCATACAAGCCTCGTCTATTATCACAACTGAATTCATTTTAATAATCCGTCCAGGGCCATCCAAGAATCACTTCACAATAGAAATAATAGAAGAAGCAAAGGTAAACCTGGAAAAAAATGTGAAGGAGTCCCAACACTTGAAATCGATGCAATGCAACATCAGCCACAAATCGATGCCTCGATCAACAACGAATTCCAATAACTTTGAGGACGGAGTTCATGTATTTCGAAGCGGGTGGATAGTGAACCAAGCAACAATAGAGTCACAGGACTTTAAACATTTGTATATATGTTTTTTTATAATTAACACTACGAATGAAAAAAAAAGAAGCAATAATAGATGTGAAGAACACTAAGCTCTAGAATTTTACTCCTCTTGAATCTGCCTTCAGATCCTCTCCTCTCCAAAAACGACCCCCTTCTCAAAATCGGATCCCGTCCTTTATAGAGATGAACCCCTGATGAAAATGGGGCTTGGATTGAACAAATTCAATCCAATGACTCATCCTCATCCAACGATTCGTCTCTAGGACCTTCAAATCGCGTGCTAAATCTCTGAGTTGAGAGAGTGAAGGGAGGAAGCATTTTTAGTGTCAGAAATCGTTAGTAATGGTGAGATGAGAGAATGATGGACGTGTGAATTACAGATTTGGGCTTCACTCGCTCGGATTTGAACAGAATTTGGGGCTAGATTCGCGTGTTCTTCGGACAAAAAGAACAGTCGCGTTTTTTAGGGGTTCTGTGAGTTTTGGGTTATGTATGTGTAGGTATAGAGACATGGTCGGGTCGGGTCGGGTCGGGTCATTGGGTGTGGGTCTGGTGGATTTTAGAAGGAGAAAATGGCTTGGGCAGATTTAATTGTGCATATGGCCCAATTAGGTCCTTTTTATTTAGTTCCACATTTTCCCTCCGCTTTTTAATTTTTTTTAAAATTATTTAAAACCTAAAAATTCCTAATTAACCTAAAAACCTAGTTAGTCATACAATAATTGTTATCACATAATAAATAATAAAAAAAGATTAAGAGAAAAAGAATTACCTGAAATCGATCTTATGTGCAAATTAAGCCATTTTTGAATTTCCTTTCCCAATTGCTAATTTATTTCTTTAAAAAAAATGTAAAATTACTCCTAAGTGCACATGCCTCATGTATTTTTGTATTTTTGCTATGCACAAAATGCAAACCATTAACAGAATAATGCCACGAAAAATCAAAATTGCAAATAAACAAACAAAATTATTTCGTTTTGAATTTATGGGAGTAATTCGTATAGGGCAAAAATCACATGCTCACAGCTGCCCCTCTTTGCGCGGAAACACGAAGAGCTTTCTGCAAAGATAAGTGAGCAAACACGAGCGATTTTTGCCTGTTTGAACCTTCCATGAGAAGCATTTTTGAAAAGTTTGACCGCATCCTACTTCAGAGGTTGCCTACATATCCTCGGCTGAAGAGGAATCAGGTCAGTGTAGTTCAGGAGTGTTTGGTAGCTGCGACTACCGAGGCTGTGATTTTACTGTTGCTACTGCTGCTAGACCCCCTTATTACACCATTGTGAAAAATAAAGAAGCTAGACTAAGCTATGAACTATGGATTACAAGAAAACCTATCTATATTTTCCGACTTGCTCTGAATCCTTGTTGCCTTGTTGTCTCGCATTTCTTACTGTGGAACTTCTTGTTGCCTTGTTGTCTGGCATTTCTCTTCCTCTATGTTTGATGTCGAATTTTTTGTCTTAAGATGTACTCCGTTGAAAGCATTCCCTCGTTCTACAGGTGGGCGCCTGGTTTCCTGGACTCGCAATTCGAAAGATCTTCCCTTGTTCTGTGGGTGGGCATCCGATCAACAAAACTTGACTTCCGAGAAATATTCCCTCGTTCTCCAGGTGGGTGCCTGATTTTTGAACTCGAATTGTGTTCCCTTGTTCTCCAGGTGGGTGCCTGATTATCAACACTTGACACTTGAGTGAGCACCTGATTACAAAATCTGAAATCTTGAAAAATATTCCCTTGTTTTACAGGTGGGCGCCTGATTACAAAAGCTTGAAATTTTTTAATAATATTCCCTTATTCTACAGGTGGACGCCTTATTACTAAACTTGAAGTTTTGAACAATATTTCGTTGTTCTACAGGTGGGCGCCTGATTATCAACAACTTGAATTTTTTAAAAAATATTTCCTTGTTCTACAGGTGGACGCCTGATTACTAAAACTTGAAATTTGAAAATTATTCCCTTGTTCTACAGATGGGCTACTGATTACCAAAACTTGAAAATTTGAAAAATATTTCCTTGTTCTACAGGTGGGCGCCTGATTACAAAACTAGGATTTTGAAAAATATTCCCTTGTTCTACAGGTGGGCGCCTGATCATCAAAACTTGGATTTTGAAAAATATTCCCTTGTTCTACAGGTGGGCGCCTGATCATCAAAACTTGATTTCCGAGAAATATTCCCTCGTTCTCCAGGTGCGTGCCTGATTGCTGAACTCGAATTGTTTTCCATTTTTCTCCAGGTGGGTGCTTGATTATCAACACTTGACAGTTGAAAAATATTCCCTTGTTCTACAGGTGGATTCCTGATTACAAAATCTGAAATTTTGAAAAATAATCTCTTGTTCTACAGGTGGGCGCCTGATTACCAAGACTGGTCCTGACAATTCTCAATTGCTGACAATTTCAAGACTATGCTGTGTTTCTGAAGAGGTATTATTTTCCTCCATGTATTGCTATGAGTTCTATATGCTGGGGATTTGCTGGTGACTAATGATTAAAACTACCTCACCATTATCTAAGCAGGTCCTGACAACTCCTAATTTGATGACAAAAAGGTGACAACTGGGGGTTAGAATTTAGGGCTACATCCCACTCAGTTGGGGAAATTTGAAATTTTCCCTTTGAATCCCATTTTAGGAGGGTCTTGATGACTTTTATTGACTCTTGCTGGGGAAGTATCTAATCTATGTCCCATTTTCTGGAGGGGTCCTGATGACTCTTGCTGACTCAGCTGGGGAAATTTGAAATTTTCCCTCTAAATCCCATTTTGCAGGAGGGTCCTGATGACTCTTATTGACTCTTGTTGACTCTGAATGGGAAGATTTTGGCTCTTAAGTCCCATTTTTCAGGAAGGTCCCGACAATTCTTATCGACTCTTGTTGGGAAAATATCTAATCTAAGTCCCAATTTTCAGGAGGGTTCTGATGACTCTTGTTGACTCTGGTTGAGGAAGTATTTGGGTTTGACCATTCCATCCAACTGTTTGTTGTTCTAAGTTAAGTCCCATTTTCAGGAGGATACTGAAAACTCTAACTGAATCCTACCTCGACGTGCAAGTCATTTTATGTCACTTGTTATCCATGATTACTCCTAGCCTTAAAATGAGTCTCATTCTCCACGAGGCTCATGAAGGTTCCAACCTAAATGCCAGTTCTAATTTCTGGTTGCTTCTGCGACTCTTACTGGGGAGGTGTTGGTGCTTGCCCATGTTACTCATACCGCTTTGAGTTTTAGACTGCGTTCCATCTCAACTTCTATGCCTCTCTTAAACCTCGGTTGTTTCTATTGGGGTTTGCTAGTTAAAGTTTGTCACATTGTGCTCTTTGTTAGGGAGGGTGTTTATAACGGACTATGTCCCTTTGGAATTTTAACTGAGTGCCACTTCTAGGTGGGTTCTGAGATTTTGATCATACCTACCGTGTGCCTGCCTTCTCCTGTGGACGGCCTCCCTTAGGCTCTTCCAAAATTTTCTACACCTGTGTCAATCAAAGAAAACTTGTAAGTTTGAAAAGTGGTGGTTGGCTTGCGGTATTCTTGTTGTAAGCAACCTCCTCATTGTCATGTTCCATTGTGTTTATATTTCCATATCGATGATGAGTTGCCTGAGTTGGTTGGCTGACACCTCTAACCTTTACGGCTTTACTTTGCTCCCCATAATTGTGTTACATTCTAGCCCTTTTGCCAGAATCCTTGCACCTTTCTCGTGATTGCCAAGTCAATATATTATGCTTGGCTGACCCTCTGACCCATGTACCTTCACTCTGCTCCTCATCTTTGTGTTGCATTTGCGACCCTTTGTTAAAATTCTTACATTCTTTCTTGAAGTTACCTGGCCAGTTTACGATGCTTGGCTGACCCTTGCGACCTTCCCCATTCTCGTGTTGCGTTTTTTCACTTGCCATGGTAGGTTTGATTTCACCTTAAAAGACATGGCTTGCTTATTAGCTGACCAACTCCTCTGTCACCCTTATCACAGAAAATACCTCTTCTCCGTTCAGACCCAATATCCTCTATTTGTTGCATTGCTGATGAACTGACATCTTCCCAGCCTTTGTTTCCCACATAAATCCTAAAGCACGTCCCTTGCCCCCACTCCATGTGTATGCTATTTTTTTTATTGACTTGAACCACTGGCCTTGACCTTGAGGTCTGTTGCTCCTTCACTTGTCATGATGATTTATTTTCATTTAAAGACCATATTTGCCCCTTGACCAACCGCTTTGTTTGTAAAACTTAACCCAGAAAATACCTATTCTCGTTCGAACCCAATACCTTCCATCTGTTGCATTGTTCCTGAACCGACATCTGCCAAGCCCTTGTGTTTCACTTGATCCCTAAAGCATAATTACCAACCACATTGTATATGACATTCTTCCTGACTCAAATCACTAGCTCCGACCTTGAGGTCTACTATTCCATCACTAGCCATGATAACTTCAATTTCTTCTTGGAGCACTTTTGCTCCGTTCACCCTAGCCCTCATTCTATTGCATTGTCCATGAATTGATATATACCAAGCCTTTGTATTTCAAACGAATCCTGAAGCATGTTGAATGTTACCCGCTAGTGTGCTTGATGTTTTTCTAACTTATGACACTTGGATGTGATAACCAGATCCTGTTTTGTGCAATTAGAAAGTTGGTGGCAGATTTTGTAGTTATTTCTCACTTGTTTTGACCCAACAGACTCAAAAGGAGGGAATAAACAAGACAAAAAGAACAAAGTAGAGGACAATGAAAGGAGATGATTCCTAACCAAAAAACTAAAAAGCAGAAACCTATAAAATGCGGGTACCAACTCTAATGACCATGACATACACCTACGGCCTATTCCGTTAAGCAAATGTGATGTTCAACTCTTGTTATACCCCCCAGACCGTGAAGCTGGGCTTCAGTGCTCCGATTATCCAATCTGATTCACAATCCTTATTTGACTTGTAGCACCCAAATGGTTTTCACCATAAAACATCTCTTACTTTGTTCTTTCTCTTGACTTACAGTCGCCTCAAGGTTCCCGTGCATATTTTCACCAATAAGACTCTCTCATTTTTATTTCTCTCAGCTCCCGTCGCCTTACGATGCCCATGAGGGTTTTCACCAATAAGACTTACTCATTTTTATTATCTTTCCTGATTGGATCGAAGTGTTGCCCTTGACATGAATCACCTCTACTTGCTCAACTTGGAATCTCTTGAAGACTTATCAGAAGGTCTTTCTTTGGACAGTAACGTGGGCTTTTGGCTAGGGTTAGAAATAAAGGGTATCAAAGGCTCAAAACAATTTAAATGGGGTCAAAACTACAACTTTCGGATCAAATTCTTACAAGAACCACAACTTCTACCCCCAATTTCTTGCTTAGGGACTTTTGGATTTTTGTTTTGATGAGACCGAACCGTGAGGCTGCCCACGTATCCTTAAAAGGAATCAGGTCAAACGTAGTTCATACCGATTCCTTGTTTTTGTTGTTGTTTTTCTTCTCCCTTTTTCTGTTTTCTTCTCTCTTTTTTCTTTGTTTTGTTTTCTTTTTTCTTTCTTTCTTTTTCCTTTTCTCTTTTCTCTTTGTTTTTCTCTTTTTTTTCTTGTTTTTCCTTTTTCTCTTTTTCTTTTTTTTCTTTTTCCTTTTTCTTTTTTCGTTCTTTCCTTTTCTTTCGTTTTACTGCCTTCTCACACTTGCGTTTCTGACTTTTGTTACTGATTCCGAAAGAGGGGTGTGAAAGGAAATAACTAAAGCTCAAAAAGGTTATCAAGGGATAGATTATTAAGATAGCAGAATAAAATGTCTTCGTCATTTCAATTTTAAAAATATGCCAAGACAAGCAAGTACAATCAGTCAACGGAATCATACATAGTATCTCACGACTATGTCAGAATTGATAGCCATTCCTACACATTTTCCTTCCTCATCTGTCAAATATAATGCACCATTGGACAACACTCCAGCTACAACGAATGGTCCCTGCCGGTTTGGTAAACTTGATTTCAGGATTTCTTCATGTTCTGTCTGCCCATGTTTCACGTGGTTCGGGCTTCGAAAGATCTCAAAGGGTCCAAATCTATTCTTATTTCTCTCAAGTGTCTCTATTGCTTTATGAGTAATCTTTTAAAACCAGGCCTGTGGATATGCATGCATTTCATGTCATTAAAGCCAACAGGGAAAGAATTGTAAAAAGAAAAGAAAACTAAACCAAATGACTAGAAATAACGGAAAGTAGAAAATTATGTTAGACAGATGGTGAAAGAGCTTGGACAATAAACAAGTAAAAAGATTGGGGTTAACACCCTGGAACGAACCTAGACGACACTAAACAAAACTGAGAAAAATGAAAGGATAGAAGGATTTGAATCACAAGACAATATCCAGATTACAACCCTGAAAATAACCCTGACAACAAAATAAACCATCAAAACTCCTCTCTAGCTGACCAAGAAATGGAGTGTCTTCCCAATTACTCATTACAACATATTAGCCATTGGGTTCCATAACATTAGGCACTTCACAAACCTTCGTCACAGTGTTCTTAGGAGATTGCTTTTGGATTCCTTTCGCCGGCTCGTTCTGAAGACCAACATTTGATAGGGCTGAAAGCTTAGCAGCACTCGTGCCTCCGGGGCTCTCGAAAGAATTCTCATATTCCAGCATGTGCATCTCAATACGCACATGCGATGGACTTTTGCTAGTGTCTGCTGCGTCCGAATTTTGCACGACAATGTCACCTGCATCAATAAGCTTGTGAATTGCTATTTTTAGACTCCAGCACTTCTCTATGTAATGTCCCGGGGCATCTGAGCAATACGTGCACCTTTGGGAAACATAAAACTTCTTTGACAGAGGGTTTGGCATTTTTATCTGAATCGGCTTCAACATGTCCAATTGCTTCAACCTTTGGAACAAATTGGCATATGATACTCTGATAGGGGTGAAAGCCTTTTCTTTTTTCAGTAGCCTCTCATTCTTACATGCTTGGCTGGGCTGGAAACCAGATCCAGGAGGTTTTCGGTATGCTCGTGGGGGTGGATAAGCATTCTGTAGAGCTGGGTATGGGGAAAGTGATGTATGATTTTTTGAGTTATGTGGGGAGAAGCAGCGTTATGGAGGACTATCTGGTACACAAGGATGTCCACGAGGATGATGTTGAGGCTGGAAATGTTGATCATCTTTTCTATTTCTCTTTCTTCCGCCGAAGCTTACATGGATGTTCTGAATATCTTTCGAACCACTCATGATTTTTCCTGACTTGATTCCCTCTTCTATTTGCTCCCCCATTTTTAACACCTCATTGAAATATTTTCCAAAAGCCTGGATCAAATTACCGAAGTAGGTGGCTCCTGGGCTTGTAGGAAAAGCTCAACCATTTCCTTTTCACCAATCGAGGTACTGACTTGAGCAGCTTGTATCCTCCATCTGAGCCCAAACTCCTTAAAGCTCTCCTATGGCTTCTTTTTCATTTTATATAGGGAAGCGCGGTCTGGGGTAACATTGGATTTGCATTGAAAGTATCGAACAAAATATTGCGCCATCTCAACCAATGTAGGCCATTTATCGACATCTTGACGAGTATACTAGTCCAATCCTGCCCCAGTCAGGCTCTTGCTAAAATATGTTATCAACAGGTTATCTTTCTCCCCAACGCCTCTTATTTCACTGCAATAAACCCTCAGGTGGGCTACCGGATCTCCACACCCATCATACAAGTTAAATTTTGGCACGTTGAACCCTTCCAGCCTCTGGGGTATTCCATTCCGCCCTTCTTTTCCTGTGAACTTTTCATTCTCAACATGAGGCTTATCCTGCAGGCTCTGCTTGTACGAGTAAGGAACCTTGTGGGCCACCTCTGTAGGATAGTATTGGATATCGTGAGCTCTGAGTAAATATTCATTGTTGGGGATAGTTGGAGGGCAAGTGATGGAGCTACTGGGTGGTTGGAAAAACTGTAAAAAGCGGGTGCATCTAGAGAGTATGGAGGATCGTTCGAAACCATGATCGGAGTCTGGAGAAGGATAACATCTAAGCAGCTGGGTGGTGGCGGGGGTGGTGTTGTCCCCGTTATCCAAGCCTTATACATTTCTTCCATGTGTTGTTTCAGCATCTTTACCTCTTCAATTAACCCATTGTCCTGGTCAATCAACTGCTTTCGGACCCCGGTATCGACCAACTCAATCTATCGTTGTCCGCCATTGCCTTTGACTTTGTGTTATGGAGGAGACTTACTACTTTAAAAACCACAAACCAACCACCCTTTTGCTATGAGTATAAAAAATGAAGCCATCATGTTAGCGTTAGGGCATTAAACAACTAAAATATCGCATTGCGTGCAATGCACCTAGTCACAGTTACCGGTTCTAACATGACTTCGAGGGTATGAAGGTCATACGACATCATCCCAATTTGTTCATTTCAACCTCTCTCTTTCTTTGCTTTTCTGGCACTTGCTTGATCATTTTCCGTCCTCTTTTTCTATTTATCACTCTCTTTTTTCCTCTAATTTTCATGTCCTATAATTACACCCTTTTTCTTTTTTTCTCTTTTCCTTTCTCTCTTTTTTAGTCTATTTTTATCTTTATCTCCTTTTTTATATAAAACAAAACGGTTCGATCGAACCCTATGTAGGTTGCCTACGTATCATGACCCCGCATGAATCAGATCTTTGCATAGTTCTGGAAGATCGAGAATGGAGCAAATAAACTAACTCATTTTTGTTTATTTTTATACAACACAAACCATGAAAGCTCTAACAAACAAAAAAACATTTTCTCTTCGTTTTTTTTGAAAATCAACTTGAAACCATTTCAATGCCACCAAAACCATCTGATACTAAGCAACAAAGATACAAATCCAGCTTTATCTAACTCTTGACCTCGTTTTAAAAAAAAAAAGCTACTACCCGATGACCAAATTATATGTAAAAGATGGTCACATATGCAAAAATTGATCAATTTTGCAATTTTGGACAGCCTCACAATAGCTGACAAAGTTGCAGCCTTAATGCATTTTAAGTAATTTCCATAAATATTTGCAAACCACAACAAATCACCTAAAAAGTAGTAATCCCAAAAAAACGAATCTTTTTCTTTTCATTCCTTACTTTCTACTTTCTCTTCTTCTTTTTCATTATTTTTAATTTGTTTTAAGGACAATCCAAATTAATAAAACTAAAGATTAAATACTACTAAATTAAAATAGCAAAAATCAGACTGAAAAATATAGTAACTATATTTAAAGAAATTAATTAATACTATTACTAAGTATTTCCTAAAGCCTACAACTAAAAAAATCAATATACTAGGTAAAACTATATTTTGGAAACTCTACTCTTTTTGTAGTTTTTTTAGATTTTGTTAAATAAACCAACTACAAAGTGAAACAAAGACTAAAATATCGGGATTAAACTTAATAAATATATTTACATGATAAAACGTAGTGAAAATCCAAATAACACGATTGTAACTTGACTGCTAATTGAAACTCAACAACTATGCAGGATGAAACTCAAAATGTAATTAAAATTTAGAACCAAGCAAAAAATTGTGCTACAGACAACTCTACAGATTCACATTTATAGCCTGTTGGACCAACTAACACCAAACTAAACTAGCAGCAACAAACAAAGTAACATTAAGCAATATTTTTCAGCTTATAATTCCCTGTTAACTGAATCACTAAAACATTTGTAATCAACTGAACTCAACTGTGCAGAAAAATCAACTTGCACTCACTACACAACTAGTACAAAAAGTGCAAATTTTCAAGGTTGTTTCAACAACCTTCAATAACAGTTCAAAACACTCTTATTCGAGTTCAAAATTTTTCAAGCAAGTTCTAATGTCCACACCCAGTTTTAGGTTTACAAAATGTTGTAGAGAAATACAAATAATGCTTAGGAAACTTGTATTACATCAATAACTTTCATTTAAATGCAAAATTCTACAATTCAAATAAACTCGCAGGTTCGCTATTCAATTGCTTCTCAAAACTCAAACTTCAGCAACACCTTGAGCATTAAATTCAGCAACAATAGGCACAGAAATTTTCAGACCAGAATGACGACCTCAACTGCAAAAACAAATAATTAGAATCACAGCAATATTGAGTCAGAAAACCACAAAGTATAGCTGAATAGTACGGGATCTACTTTTCAACAAAAAAAAACAGCTCAAAACTTGAATGTCAATAAAGTATTGTTGGCATATAAACTGAAGCAACACAGTTGAGTTAACTGAAGCTAAAACTTTTGCAAAATTCCCTCAACTGTTTAGAAAAACTATAGTAACAACAATCAATTAAAGAAATGTGGAAATCTTCATTGTTGAGCAAAATGAACAATGAGGGCTGTGAACAGTAAGTATGAAATCCTTTACAACAACAAAAAATAAGCAGCAAATTATTTTCCAGCAAACATGCAACTTCTGTCAGCAGGTTCTAACCAACTGGGCAATAGTTTATGTAACAAGAACATTCAATTCAACAAAGAGAACTTTTTATAAGTAAAAACAAGATTTCAAACTATCACTGCTTGACACAAATCTCAATGGACACAAAATTTCGGCAGAGTAAGCTTACTGTATGCTCAACCAAATAACAATTCAAGCTACTCAATCTCTTGTCCAACTGAATCTCCTCTATTAAACTCAACAATAATAACAGCTATTAGAAACCAGTGTTAACAAGTTTAAACTAGGAGAATTTCAGCTATCAATTTAACAAGAAATTGATTGGAGAACTTCACAAAAGTGGCAAACTTCAACAAGAAAAGCTTCAAAACTCCACAGTCTTAGCACAAAGATAATTGGTATTTAATGCAAGATTTTCTTTCAAATATTGTCCCAAGGAAAATTCATAGATTGAATTAAAATTACCAAACAATACTCCAACAAACAAAGACTGATCTCAACAGAACTTTCGCCAGCATAAAAGATGTTTGACAAGAGAATTCCAACTTGAACTCTAAGAATTTCAACAGTAGAGTCCATTGACACAACTTAATTCACACAACTTCCAACAAGCAACTTCTGAATTTTAAAACTAACCTATGTGGCTAAAAGTAGCTAGAAGTGCAAAATCTGGCTATGATCCCGCAAAGCCAAGAATCAAAGATTTACAAGGAAAACCGAACCTTATGTGGGTTGGCTACGTATCAAGCCCTGAAAGACGAGAATCAGGTTTGCGTAGTTCGGGTAAATTGGATACGGGCAAGAAATAATAAAAAAAACAGCTAATTTTGTAAAGAAAACATTTTCTTTTGTCTCTTTTTGAAAAACGATGAAATATGTAAACTATTTTTGGATTTTCTCTTCTTCTTTTTTGATTTTCAGGGAATAATAAGAAGTGCGAAATATTCTTTTTTTTTTTTTTGAATTTTTCACATATCCTTTGTCTCTTTTTTAATAAAAATATAACAAAAACATAACTAAATCCTACTTGCTTTATTTTCACCCTTCACCCTCTTTTCTTTTCATTATTTTTCTCTTTTTTTTCATTTACCCTCAGCTATCATTGGTCCGTCATATGACCTTTCTGCCCTTGAATGAATGCGACATGTGGCACATATGATGCATCAAGATGGTCCGTTATTTTGGGTACACCTGTCCTAACGGACCTAACCATTGTGTTGAGTCCCCTAAGTCAAATGTATGATGCAGATAAGCGTTCCTACTAGGGATCCGACATGAGGTTTTGTTATTCTAAGTTTAAGCCTGGGTATGTTTTCTAGACTGTGTACCCGAGAGGATACTTGAGTCGGGGAGGGGGCTACGTACCAGGGACCCACAAGATCGTCCGGCTTTGTAACTTGTCCGAGCATCTTTCTTATTTTATGGCATGACAATAACAGAATAGGGAGTCTCGACCAGCGAGAACATCCCCGAGGATAAAGAGAGAAGGGTTTCATAACAGTTTATGTACAATTCAAATAATATCAAAGCGGTTAAAGCATCATTTTGCACATTAAGTCAACATGTAAAATCAAATAATGAACAAAGCCAAATACAACAATGATTCTAAGCTCGAATTCTTGAACCCTGAACCAGAGATTCTAGAGGAAAAATTTTCCCAGCAGAATCGCCAGAGCTGTCACACCTTCTTTTGGATATCCACAACCCGGCGAAGGACGTAGATAAGGGAGTTTTTCCAATTAAAGGACAATCGAAACGGGATTCAATTATTTTAAATAATTTCAGAGTCGCCGCCCGGGAGATTTATGGTGTCCCGAGTCACCGGTTAGAATCCCGAATCGAGGAAAGAATGACTATGTTTAACATTCCGCAAATTAGAAATCCGAGTAAGAAATTATGTTAACCCGAGAGAAGGTGTTAGGCATTCCCAAGTTCCGTGGTTCTAGCTCGGTCACTCAATTGTCATATTTGGCTTAAATTATCTGATTTTAAAACATGTTTTAACTTATGACATTTGACTTTAAACCGCTTTTATCATTATTTTTAAAGAGAATTACAATGTCGTTAAAATATGCCTCGAACCAAGTCACATAAATGCACCCATGGATTTTGACACACTCCAACTTCATTGAGATTTGTATTTGGGTCACATAAATGCGCACCCAAATTTAGGAAAGGTAGATTATTAAACTAACACGCCTAAAGCAATTGTACATTCGCAACTTTGCGAGGCCCATGAAATTTACTAAATGACATGCCTCAGAATCTAAAGATCAATTCGAGATTTAATAAAGCGAGGGCCCAGCAATGATCATTTTTTGTTTGGCACGGCGCACCTCAATTCTAAAAGTAAAGGTATTCAACTAATTCATGAGGGCCATAAACTATTTATATTACCCAATATGGCTCACCTCAATTTATAAGGGTTAAAATTAATTAAGTGGGGTCTTGAATTAACTTGGTTCTTACCAAGTGAGCCCAATATTTGGCTCATGCTATAACAATAAATCCGAAATCCAATTAGGCGATCCAAACTACCTATTCATTTGAAAATTATTAAATTATTTATGGTCCAAACTGGGCATACAGTCCAACCAGTCATTAATCCATTATAACTAATAACTAATGTAGAGCCAGAACAATGGTGAGATAGCAACATTGGATCTTACTTTTGATACTAGTCAAACAATTCCAATAAATGCCAAATGAACCAGTGGAGAACAATATTAAAACCATCACAAACCTTGCCAATCAACACATTAAGACCACCAAATTTATTAGATAAAATATAGCAATCCAAACGAATCTGCAGAACTTATTGAAGACAGTTACACTAGCTGTTCATGTCAGAAAATATACTAAGAGAAGAGAAATGACCCTTGTTTGCTACATATGCTTCAAATTTCACAATTAAAGGGGATTTTTCAAATCATAATCACGATATACCAACAACAACAACTCCGAATGAGATTTAGATTTGGAGACACAATTTGATCCATTTTGATTGGTAGCACATTCATGAATTTACGCTGAGAGAATGAAGGAAGATGGTGACGATGGGGCTTTACTAACAGAATGAGAGTTGCACTGTATGTGTTCTATGGCAGAAGGATGGAGAGGGTTGATAATTGATGAATAAATCACCAGCTACAACAGCAGGCAAGCAAGTAATGCCATGAGACAGCTTCATTAAGACTGAAGAGGACGAAACTCAGAGAATAATATTAGCTAACAGCTTTACAAACACCAAACTTAACACCAGCGTCACGAAGTTAAGGCGACGATAGATCGAATAGCTAATGATTCAAACGATTTCCAGCACAAAAAATAGATTACACATACACAGGCAGAACCAGCTCGAGGAAGCGTGCTTAAAATTTCGTCAACAAAGAAGACTAGGACAGCTTCAAGTTCAAATTATTAAGGAATGATCATCGCCTAGCGAGAAACCACTGATATTTGGTCAAATAAACAGCCTATCTCGACTAAAAACCAAAATTAACAAAGAGAAAATAAGATATGAGGTGGTGACAGTTAGAATAGGGAGTTATAAGATGGTGTTCAATTCTCAGCATTTCAAAGACGACTTAGACACTCATTCAGGAATCAAACAACGGCGATGAATGCTCGTCAAAGCTTATTTTCGAACAGATGCAACAGGAAACAACCTTGACACTATAAAGCTACAATCTACCCAATTTGCAACATTAGCAGGGGATCAAATTCGAAGCAGGTATGAGCTGAAGGATGATATTAAAACAATCTTCGAAGTCAGTACAAACACGAATACGATGTTGAAACCAAACAAATTTTACTCCTCGTCTATTCAGAAACTGACTCACTACACATGAATTCATGGAGAACATTGAATGCATAACAACAAATGAAGTCGAGGGTAACCATACAAGCCTCATCTATTATCACAACTGAATTCATTTTAACAATCCGTCCAGGGCCATCCAGGTTTCACTTCACAATAGAAATAATAGAAGAAGCGGAGGTAAACCTGAAAAAAAGTGAAGGAGTCCCAACACTTGAAATCGATGCAATGCAACAGCAGCCACAAATCGATGCCTCGATCAACAACGAATTCCAATGACTTTGAGGACGTAATTCATTTATTTCGAAGCGGGTGGACAGTGAACCAAGCAACGATAGATTCACAGGACTTTAAACATTTCTGTATATGTTTTTTTAGAATTAACACTACGAATGAAGAAAAAAAGCAATAATAGATGTGAAGAACACTAAGCTCTAGAATTTTACTCCTCTTGAATCTGCCTTCAGATCCTCTTCTCTCCAAAAAAAACCCCCTTCTAAAAATTGGACCCCGTCCTTTATAGAACGAACCCCTGATGAAAACGGGGCTTGGATTGAACGAAGTCAATCCAACGACTCATCCTCATCCAACGATTCGTCTCTAGGACCTTCCAATCGCGTGCTAAATCTCTGAGTTGAGAGAGTGAAGGGAGGAAGCATTTTTAGTGTCAGAAATCGTTAGAAATGGTGAGATGAGATAAGGAGGGACGCATGAATTAGGATTTGGGCTTCACTCGCTCGGATTTGAACAAAATTTGGGGATAGATTCACGTGTTCTTCGGAAAAGAAGAACAGTCGCGTTTTTTAGGGGTTCTGTGAGTTTTGGGTTATGTTGGAGTGGGTATAGAGACAGGGTCAGGTCGGGTCATTTGGTGTGGGTATGGCGGATTTAGAAGGAGAAAAGGGCTTGGGCTGATTTAATTGTGCATATGGGCCAATTAGGTCCTTTTTATTTAGTTCCAGATTTTCTCTCCTTTTTTTATTTTTTTAAAATTATTTAAAACCTAAAAATTCCTAATAACCTAAAAATAACCTAGTTAGTCATACAATAATTGTTATCACATAATAAATAATAAAAAATATTAAGAGAAAAAGAATTACCTGAAATCGATCTTAAGTGCAAATTAAGTTTTGAATTTCCTTTCCCAATTGCTAATTAATTTCTTTAAAAATGTAAAATTACTCCTAAGTGCACATGCCTTATGTATTTTTGTATTTTCGTTATGCACAAAATTCAAACCATTAACAGAATAATGCCACGAAAAATTAAAATTGCAAATAAACAAACAAAATTATTTCGTTTTGAATTTATGGGAGTAATTCGTATAGGCAAAAATCGCATGCTCACAACTATATTATAAAAAATTGACTCTGGTATAGTGGAATTATCATTTGTATATTCTTCCGGCGGAATCGAAATAATATTCGTATGTCATGCATTACTTGCACATGTGAGATCAAGAGACATGATATTGTTAGAAATAAGAACAAGTGATGTACCAATAACGATTTTATCATGAGGTCGTACAACTCACTCTAGATTTGATACACCTCTTCAAATAACTTAATAACCATCACTGATATATCAAAGAAAGCAGTGGTACTAAATTTATAAGGAAAACAAAGGTGATAATATGGGATGAAGCATTTTTGGCTAAGCGTCTAACAATCGAAACAATGCCCAGAGTTTTAGAGATATATTGGATATCGATGAACCATTTGGTTGAAAAGTAATAGTTTGG
The DNA here is from genome assembly GCA_034376525.1 of Nicotiana benthamiana. Taxonomy (NCBI): domain Eukaryota; kingdom Viridiplantae; phylum Streptophyta; class Magnoliopsida; order Solanales; family Solanaceae; genus Nicotiana; species Nicotiana benthamiana. The sequence goes on from CM067332.1 coordinate 98,540,981, forward strand.
GAGGTGATTTATGCTAAGTACGATCATAGTTCCAAAGTTGACCAAATTGTGTTGGTTGGCTGACCCCTCTAACCTTTACGACTTTACTTTGCTCCCCATAATTGTGTTACATTTCTAGCCCTTTTGCCAGAATCCTTGCACCTTTCTCGTGATTGCCAAGTCAATATATTATGCTTGGCTGACCCTCTGACCTATGTACCTTCACTCTGCTTCTCATCTTTGTGTTGCATTGCGACCCTTTGATAAAATTCTTACATCCTTTCCTGAGGTTACCTGGCCAGTTTACGATGCTTGGCTGACCCTTGCGGCCTTCCCCATTCTCGTGTTGCGTTTTTTCACTTGCCATGGCAGGCTTGATTTCATCTTAAAAGACATGGCTTGCTTATTAGCTGACCAACTCCTCTATCACCCTTATCACAGAAAATACCTCTTCTCCGTTCAGACCCAATATCCTCTATTTGTTGCATTGCTGATGAACTGACATCTTCCCAGCCTTTGTTTCCCACATGAATCCTAAAGCACGTCCCTTGCCCCCACTCCATGTGTATTCTGTTTTTTTATTGACTTGAACCACTGGCCTTGACCTTGAGGTCTGTTGCTCCTTCACTTGCCATGGTGATTTATTTTCATTTAAAGACCATATTTGCCCCTTGACCAAGTGCTTTGTTTGTTAAACTTAACCCAGAAAATACCTCTTCTCGTTCGAACCCAATACCTTCCATCTGTTGCATTGTTCCTGAACCGACATCTGCCAAGCCCTTGTGTTTCACTTGATCCCTAAAGCATAATTACCAACCACATTGTATCTGACGTTCTTTCCTGACTCAAATCACTAGCTCTGACCTTAAGGTCTACTATTCCATCGCTAGCCATGATAACTTCAATTTCTTCTTGGAGCACTTTTGCTCCGTTCACCCTATCCCTCATTCTATTTCATTGTCCATGAATTGATATATACCAAGCCTTTGTATTTCAAACGAATCCTGAAGCATGTTGAATGTTACCCGCTAGTGTGCTTGCTGTTTTTCTAACTTATGACACTTGGATGTGATAACTAGATCCCGTTTTGTGCAATTAGAAAGTTGGTAGAAGATTTTGAAGTTATTTCTCACTTGTTTTGACCCAACAGACTCAAAAGGAGGGAATAAACAAGACAAAAAGAACAAAGTAGAGGACAATGAAAGGAGATGATTCCTAACCAAAAAACTAAAAAGCAGAAACCTATAAAATGCGGGTACCAACTCTAATGACCATGACATGCACCTACGGCCTATTCTGTTAAGCAAATGTGATGTTCAACTCTTGTTATACCCCCAGACCGTGAAGCTGGGCTTCAGTGCTCGGATTATCCAATCTGATTCACAATCCTTATTTGACTTGTAGCACCCAAATGGTTTTCACCATTAAACATCTCTTACTTTGTTCTTTCTCTTGACTTACAGTCGCCTCAAGGTGCCCATGCAGATTTCCACCAATAAGACTCTCTCATTTTTATTTCTCTCAACTCCCGTCGCCTTAAGATGCCCATGAGGGTTTTCACCAATAAGACTTACTCATTTTTATTATCTTTCCTGATTGGATCGAAGTGTTGCCCTTGACATGAATCACCTCTACTTGCTCAACTTGGCATCTATTGAAGACTGATCAGAAGGTCTTTCTTTGGACCGTAACGTGGGATTTTGGCTAGGGTTAGAAATAAAGGGTATCAAAGGCTCAAAACAATTTAAATGGGTTCAAAACTACAACTTTCGGAATCAAATTCTTACAAGAACCACAACTTCTACCCCCAATTTCTTGCTTGGGGACTTTTGGATTTTTATTTTAATGAGACCGAACCGTGAGGTTGCCCACGTATCCTTAAAAGGAATCAGGTCAAACGTAGTTACATACCGATTCCTTGTTTTTGTTGTTTTTCTTCTCCCTTTTTCTGTTTTCTTCTCTCTTTTTTCTTTGTTTTGTTTTCTTTTTCTTTGTTTCTTTTTCCTTTTCTCTTTTCTCTTTTCTTTTTTCTCTTTTTTTTCTTTTTTTTCCTTTTTCTCTTTTTCTTTTTTTTCTTTTTTCCTTTTTCTTTTTTCGTTCTTTCCTTTACTTTCGTTTTACTGCCTTCTCACACTTGCGTTTCTGACTTTTGTTACTGATTCCGAAAGAGGGGTGTGAAAGGAAATAACTAAAGCTCAAAGAGGTTAGCAAGGGATAGAGTATTAAGATAGCAGAATAAAATTTCTTCGCCATTTCAATTTTCAAAATATGCCAAGACAAGCAAGTACAATCAGTAAACGGAATCATACATAGTATCTCACGACTATGTCAGAATTGATAGCCATTCCTACACATTTTCCTTCCTCGTCTGTCAAATATAATGCACCATTGGACAACACTCCAGCTACAATGAATGGTCCCTGCCGGTTTGGTAAACTTGATTTCAGGATTTCTTCATGTTCTGTCTGCCCATGTTTCACGTGGTTCGGGCTTCGAAAGATCTCAAAGGGTCCAAATCTATTCTTATTTCTCTCAAGTGTCTCTATTGCTTTATGAGTAATCTTTTAAGACCAGGCCTGTGGATATGCATGCATTTCATGTCATTAAAGCCAACATGGAAAGAATAGTAAAAAGAAAAGAAAACTAAACCAAATGAATAGAAATAACGGAAAGTAGAAAGTTGTGTTAGACAGATGGTGAAAGATCTTGGACAACAAACAAGTAAAAAGATTGGGGTTAAAACCCTGGAACGAACCTAGACGACACTAAACAAAACTGAGAAAAATGATAGGATAGAAGGATTTGAATCACAAGACAATATCCAGATTACAACCCTGAAAATAACCCTGACAACAAAATAAACCATCAAAACTCCTCTCTAGCTGACTAAGAAATGGAGTGTCTTCCCAATTACTCCTCACGACATATTAGCCATTAGGTTCCACGTCAATAACATTAGGCACTTCACAAACCTTCGTCATAGTGTTCTTAGGAGATTGCTTTTGGATTCCTTTCGCCGGCTCGTTCTGAAGATCAACATTTGATAGGGCTGAAAGCTTAGCAGCACTCGTGCCTCCGGGGCTCTCGAAAGAATTCTCATATTCCAGCATGTGCATCTCATTACGCACATGCGATGGACTTTTGCTAGTGTCTGCTGCGTCCGGATTTTGCACGGCAATGTCACCTGCATCAATAAGCTTGTGAATTGCTATTTTTTAGACTCCAGCACTTCTCTATGTACTGTCCCTGGGCATATGAGCAATACGTGCACCTATGGGAAACATAAAACTTCTTTGACAGAGGGTTTGACATTTTTATCTGAATCGGCTTCAACATGTCCAATTGCTTCAACCTTTGGAACATATTGGCATATGATACCCTGATAGGGGTGAAAGCCTTTTCTTTTTTCAGTAGCCTCTCATTCTTACATGCTTGGCTGGGCTGGAAACCTGATCCAGGAGGTTTTCGGTATGCTCGTGGGGGTGGATAAGCATTCTGTAGAGCTGGGTATGGGGAAAGTGATGTATGATTTTTTGAGTTCTGTGGGGAGAAGCAGCGTTATGGAGGACTATTCGGTACACAAGGATGTCCACGAGGATGATGTTGAGGCTGGGAATGTTGATCATCTTTTCTATTTCTATTTCTTCCGACGAAGCTTACTTGGATATTCTGAATATCTTTCGAACCACTCATGATTTTTCCTGACTTGATTCTCTCTTCTATTTGCTCCCCCATTTTTAACACCTCATTGAAATATTTTCCAAAAGCCTGGATCAAATTACCGAAGTAGGTGGGCTCCTGGGCTTGTAGGAAAAGCTCTACCATTTCCTTTTCACCAATCGAGGTACTGACTTGAGCAGCTTGTGCCCTCCATCTGAGCCCAAACTCCTTAAAGCTCTCATATGGCTTCTTTTTCATTTTATATATGGAAGCGCGGTCTGGGGTAACATTGGATTTGCATTGAAAGTATCGAACAAAATATTGCGCCATGTCACCCAATGTAGGCCATTTATCGACATCTTGACGAGTATACTAGTCCAATCCTGCCCCAGTCAGGCTCTTGCTAAAATATGCTATCAACAGGTTATCTTTCTCCCCAACGCCTCTTATTTCACTGCAATAAACCCTCAGGCGAGCTACCGGATCTCCACACCCATCATACAAGTTAAATTTTGGCACGTTGAACCCTTCCAGCCTCTAGGGTATTCCATTTCGCCCTTCTTTTCCTGTGAACTTTTCATTCTTAACATAAGGCTCATCCTGCAGGCTTTGCTTGTACGAGTAAGGAACCTTGTGGGCCACCTCTATAGGATAGTATTGGATATCGTGAGCTCTGAGTAAATATTCATTGTTGGGGATAGTTGGAGGGCAAGTGATGGAGCTACTGGGTGGTTGGAAAAACTGTAGTGAGCGGGTGCATCTAGAGAGTATGGAGGATCGTTCGAAACCATGATCGGAGTCTGGAGAAGGGTAGCATCTAAGCAGCTGGGTGGTGGCAGGGGTGGTGTTGTCCCCGTCATCCAAGCCTTATACATTTCTTCCATGTGTTGTTTCAGCATCTTTACCTCTTCAATTAACCCATTGTCCTGGTCAATCAACTGCTTTCGGGCCCCGGTATCGACCAACTCAGTTCTATCGTTGTCCGCCGTTGCCTTTGACTTTGTGTTATGGAGGAGAGTTACTACTTTAAAAACCACAAACCAACCACCCTTCTGCTATGAGTATAAAAAATGAAGCCATCATGTTAGCGTTAGGGCATTAAACAACTAAAATATCACATTGCGTACAATGCACCTAGTCACAGTTACCGGTTCTAACATGACTTCGAGGGTATGAAGGTCATACGACATCATCCCAATTTGTTCATTTCAACCTCTCTCTTTCTTTGCTTTTCTAGCACTTGCTTTATTATTTTCCGTCCTCTTTTTCTATTTATCACTCTCTTTTTTTCCTCTAATTTTCATGTCCTATAATTACACCCTTTTTCTTTTTTTCTCTTTTCCTTTCTCTCTTTTTTAGTCGATTTTTATCTTTATCTCCTTTTTTATATAAAACAAAACGGTTCGATCGAACCCTATGTAAGTTGCCTACGTATCATGACCCCGCATGAATCAGATCTTTGCATAGTTCTGGAAGATCGAGAATGGAGCAAATAAACTAACTCATTTTTGTTTATTTTTATACAACACAAACCATGAAAGCTCTAACAAACAAAAAAAACATTTTTTTCTCTCTTCGTTTTTTTTTAAAATCAACTTGAAACCATTTCAATGCCACCAAAACCATCTGATACTAAGCAACAAAGATACAAATCCAGCTTTATCTAACTCTTGACCTCGATTTAAAAAAAAAGCTACTACTTGACGACCAAATTATATGTAAAAGATGGTCACATATGCAAAAATTGGTCAATTCTGCAATTTTGGACAGCCTCACAATAGCTGACAAAGTTGCAGCCTTAATGCATTTTAAGTAATTTCCATAAACATTTGCAAACCACAACAAATCACCTAAAAAATAGTAATCCCAAAAAAACGAATCTTTTTCTTTTCATTCCTTACTTTCTACTTTCTCTTCTTCTTTTTCATCATTTTTAATTTGTTTTAAGGACAATCCAAATTAACAAAACTAAAGATTAAATACTACTAAATTAAAATAGCAAAAAATCAGACAGAAAAATATAGTAACTATATTTAAAGAAATTAACTACTACTATTACTAAGTATTTCCTAAAGCCTACAACTAAAAAAAATCAATATACTAGGTAAAACTATATTTTGGAAACTCTACTCTTTTTGAAGTTTTTTTTAGATTTTGTTAAATAAACCAACTACAAAGTGAAACAAAGACTAAAATATCGGGATTAAACTTAATAAATATATTTACATGATAAAAAGTGAGTGAAAATCCAAATAACACAATTGTAACTTGACTGCTAATTGAAACTCAACAACTATGCAGGATCAAACTCAAAATGTAATTAAAATTTAGAGCCAAGCAAAAAATTGTGCTACAGACAACTCTACAGATTCACATTTATAGTCTGTTGGACCAACTAACACCAAACTAAACTAGCAACAACAAACAAAGTAACATTAAGCAATATTTTTCAGCTTATAATTCCCTGTTAACTGAATCACCAAAACATTTATAATCAACTGAACTCAACTGTGCAGAAAAATCAACTTGCACTCACTACCCAACTAGTACAAAAAGTGCACATTTTCAAGGTTGTTTCAACAACCTTCAATAACAGTTCAAAACACTCTTATTCGAGTTCAAAATTTTTCAAACAAGTTCTAACGTCCACACCCAGTTTCAGGTTTATAAAATATTGTAGAAAAATACAAATAATGCGTAGGAAACTTGTATTACATCAACAACTTTCATTTAAATGCAAAATTCTAGAATTCAAATAAACTCGCAGGTTCGCTATTCAATTGCTTCTCAAAACTCAAACTTCAGCAACACCTTGAGCATTAAATTCAGCAACAATAGGCACAGAAACATTCAGACCAGAATGACGACCTCAACTGTAGAAACAAATAATTAGAATCACAGTAATATTGAGTCAGAATAACCACAAAGTATAGCTGAATAGTACGGGATCTACTTTTCAAAAAAAAAAAACAGCTCAAAACTTGAATGTCAATAGTGTATTGTTGGCATATAAACTGAAGCAACGCAGTTGAGTTAACTGAAGCTAAAACTTTTGCAAAATTCTCTCAACTGTTTAGAAAAACTATAGTAACAACAATCAATTAAAGAAATGTGAAAATCTTCATTGTTGAGCAAAAATGAACAATGAGGGCTGTGAACAGTAAGTATGAAATCCTTTACAACAACAAAAAAAAAGCAGCAAATTATTTTCCAGCAAACATGCAACTTCTGTCAGCAGGTTCTAACCAACTGGGCAATAGTTTATGTAACAAGAGCATTCAATTCAACAAAGAGAACTTTTTATAAGTAAAAACAAGATTTCAAACTATCACTGCCTTAACTTGACACCAATCTCAATGGACACAAAATTTTGGCAGAGTAAGCTTACTGTATGCTCAACCAAATAACAATTCAAGCTGCTCAATCTCTAGTCCAACTGAATCTCCTCTATTAAACTCAACAATAATAACAGCTATTAGAAACCAGTGGTAACAAGTTCAAACTAGGAGAATTTCAGCTATCAATTTAACAAGAAATTGATTGGAGAACTTCACAAAAGTGGCAAACTTCAACAAGAAAAGCTTCAAAACTCCACAGTCTTAGCACAAAGATAATTGGTATTTAATGCAAGATTTTCTTTCAAATATTATCCCACGGAAAATTCATAGATTGAATTAAAATTACCAAACAATACTCCAACAAACAAAGACTGATCTCAACAGAACTTTCGCCGGCATAAAAGATGTTTGACAAGAGAATTCCAACTTGAACTCTAAGAATTTCAACAGTAGAGTCCATTGACACAACTCAATTCACACAACTTCCAACAAGCAACTTCTGAATTCTAAAACTAACCTATGTAGCTAAAAGTAGCTAGAAGTGCAAAATCTGGTTATGACCCTGCAAAGCCAAGAATCAAAGATTTACAAGGAAAATCGAACCTTATGTGGGTTGTCTACGTATCACGCCTCGAAAGACGAGAATCAGGTTTGCGTAGTTCCGGTAAATTGGATACGGGCAAGAAATAATAAAAAAACAACTAATTTTGTAAAGAAAATATTTTCTTTTGTCTCTTTTTGAAAAACGATGAAATATGTAAACTATTTTTGGATTTTCTCTTCTTCTTTTTTTATTTTCAGGAAATAATAAAAAGTGCGAAATATTCTCTTTTTTTTTTGAATTTTTCACATATCCTTTGTCTCCTTTTTAATAAAAATATAACAAAAACATAACTAAATCCTGCTTGCTTTATTTTCACCCTTCACCCTCTTTTCTTTTCATTATTTTTCTCTTTTTTTTTTCATTTACCCTCAGCTATCATTGGTCCGTCAAATGACCTTTCTGCCCTTGAATGAATGCAACATGTGGCACATATGATGCACCAAGATGGTCCGTTATTTTGGGTACACCTGTCCTAGCAGACCTAACCATTATGTTGAGTCCCCTAAGTCAAATGTATGATGCAGATAAGCGTTCCTACTAGGGATCCGACATGAGGTTTTGTTATTCTACGTTTAAGCCTGGGTATGTTTTCTAGACTGTGTACCCGAGAGGATAACTTGAGTCGGGGAGGGGGCTACGTACCGGGGACCCGCAAGATCGTCCGGCTTTATAACTTGTCCGAGCATCTTTCTTATTTTAAGGCATGACAATAACAGAATAGGGAGTCTCGACCAGCGAGCACATCCCCGGGGATAAAGAGAGAAGGGTTTCGTAACAGTTTATGTACAATTCAAATAATATCAAAGCGGTCAAAGCATCATTTTGCACATTAAGTCAACATGTAAAATCAAATAATGAACAAAGCCAAATACAACAATGATTCTAAGCTCGAATTCTTGAACCCTGAACCAGAGATTCTAGAGGAAAAATTTTCCCAGCAGAATCGCCAGAGCTGTCACACCTTCTTTTGGATATCCACAACCCGGCGAAGGACGTAGATAAGGAAGTTTTTCCAATTAAAGGACAATCGAAACGGGATTCAATTATTTTAAATAATTTCAGAGTCGCCGCCCGGGAGATTTATGGTGTCCCGAGTCACCAATTAGAATCCCGAATCGAGGAAAGAGTGACTATGTTTAACAGCCCGCGAACTAGAAATCCGAGTAAGAAAATCTGTTAACCCGAGAGAAGGTGTTAGGCATTCCCAAGTTCCGTGGTTCTAGCTCGGTCACTCAATTGTCATACTTGGCTTAAATTATCTGATTTTAAAACTGTTTTAACTTATGACATTTGACTTTAAACCGCTTTTATCATTATTTTAAAGAGAATTACAACGTCGTTAAAATATGCCTCAAACCAAGTCACATAAATGCACACATGGATTTTGACACACTCCAACTTCATTGAGATTTGTATTTGGGTCACATAAATGCGCACCCCAATTTAGGAAAGGTAGATTATTAAACTAACGCGCCTAAAGCAATTGTACGTTCGCAACTTTGCGAGGCCCATGAAATTTACCAAATGGCATGCCTCAGAATCTAAAGATCAATTCGAGATTTAATAAAGCGAGGGCCCCGCAATGATTATTTTTTGTTTGGCACGGCGCACCTCAATTCTAAAAGTAAAGGTATTCAACTAATTCATGAGGGCCATAAACTATTTATATTACCCAATATGGCTCACCTCAATTTATAAGGGTTAAAATTAATTAAGTGGGGTCTTGAATTAACTTGGTTCTTACCAAGTGAGCCCAATATTTGGCTCATGCTATACCAATAAATCCGAAATCCAATTAGGCGATCCAAACTACCTATTCATTTGAAAATTATTAAACTATTTATGGTCCAAACTGGGCATACAGTCCAACTAGTCATTAATCCACTATAACTAATGTAGAGCCAGAACAATAGTGAGATAGCAACATTGGATCTTACTTTTGATACTAGTCAAACAATTCTAATAAATGCCAAATGAACCAGTGGAACAATATTAAAACCATCACAAACCTTGCCAGTCAACACATTAGGAACACCAAATTTATCAGATAAAACATAGCAATCCAAACGAATCTGCATAAATTATTGAAGACAGTTACACTAGCTGTTCATGTCAGAAAATATACTAAGAGAAGAGAAATGACCCTTGTTTGCTACATATGCTCCAACATACACAATGAAAGGGGATTTTCCAAATAATAATCACTATACTACCAGAAACAACAACTCCGAATGAGATTTAGATATGGAGACACAATTTGATCCATTTTGATTGGTAAACCATTCATGAATTTAAGCTGGGAGAATGAAGGAAGATGGTGACGATGGGGGCTTTACTAATAGAAGGAGAGTTGCACTGTATGTGTTCTATGGCAGAAGGATGGAGAGGGCTGATAATTGATGAATAAATCACCAGCTACAACAGCAGGCAAGCAAGTAATGCCATGAGACAGCTTCATTAAGACTGAAGAGGAAGAAACTCAGAGAATAATATTAGCTAACAGCTTTACAAACACCAAACTTAACACCAGGGTCACGAAGTTAAGGCGACGATAGATCGAATAGCTAATGATTCAAATGATTTCCAGCACAAAAAATAGACTACACATACACAGGCAGAACCAGCTCGAGGAAGCGTGCTTAAATTTTCATCAACAAAGTAGATTAGGACAGCTTCAAGTTCAAATTATTAAGGAATGATCATCGCCTAGCGAGAAACCACTGATATTTGGTCAAATAAACAGCCTATCTCGACTGAAACCAAAATTAACAAAGAGAAAATAGGATATGAGGTGGTGACAGTTAGAATAGGGGGTTATAAGATGGTGTTCAATTCTCAGCATTTCAAAGACGACTTAGACACTCATTCAGGAATCAAACAACGGCGATGAATTCTCGTCAAAGCTTATTTTTGAACAGATGCAACAGGAAACAACCTTGGCACTATAAAGCTACAATCTACCCAATTTACAACATTAGCAGGGGATCAAATTCGAAGCAGGTATGAGCTGAAGGATGATACTAAAACAATCTTAGAAGTCAGTACAAACACGAATACGATGTTGAAACCAAACAAATTTTACTCCTCGTCTATTCAGAAACTGACTCACTACACATGAATTCATGGAGAACATTGAATGCATAACAACAAATGAAGTCGAGGGTAACCATACAAGCCTCATCTATTATCACAACTGAATTCATTTTAACAATCGGTCCAGGGCCATCTAGGATTCACTTCACAATAGAAATAATAGAAGAAGCAGAGGTAAACCTGAAAAAAAAGTGAAGGAGTCCCAACACTTGAAATCGATGCAATGCAACAGCAGCCACAAATCAATGCCTCGATCAACAACGAATTCCAATGACTTTTAGGACATAATTCATGTATTTCGAAGCGGGTGGACAGTGAACCAAGCAACAATAGATTCACAGGACTTTAAACATTTCTGTATATGTTTTTTTAGAATTAACACTACGAATGAAGAAAAAAAGCAATAATAGATGTGAAGAACACTAAGCTCTAGAATTTTACTCCTCTTGAATCTGCCTTCAGATCTTCTTCTCTCCAAAAAAAACCCCCTTCTCAAAATCGGATCCCGTCCTTTATAGAACGAACCCCTGATGAAAATAGGGCTTGGATTGAACGAAGTCAATCCAACGATTCATCCTCATCCAACGATTCGTCTCTAGGACCTTCCAATCGCGTGCTAAATCTCTGAGTTGAGAGAGTGAATGGAGGGAGCATTTTTAGTGTCAGAAATCGTTAGAAATGGTGAGATGAGATAAGGAGGGACGCATGAATTAGGATTTGGGCTTCACTCGCTCGGATTTGAACAAAATTCGGAGAAGAAGAACAATCGCGTTTTTTAGGGGTTCTGTGAGTTTTGGGTTATGTTGGAGTGGGTATAGAGACAGGGACGGGTCGGGTCATTTGGTGTGAGTATGGCGGATTTAGAAGGAGAAAAGGGCTTGGGCTGATTTTATTGTGCATATGGCCCAATTAGGTCCTTTTTATTTAGTTCCAGATTTTCTCTCCTTTTTTTATTTTTTTTAAATTATTTAAAACCTAAAAATTCCTAATAACCTAAAAATAAGCTAGTTAGTCATACAATAATTGTTATCACATAATAAATAATAAAAAATATTAAGAGAAAAAGAATTACCTGAAATCGATCTTAAGTGCAAATTAAGTTATTTTTGAATTTCCTTTCCCAATTGCTAATTAATTTCTTTAAAAAATGTAAAATTACTCCTAAGTGCACATGCCTCATGTATTTTTGTATTTTCGTTATGCACAAAATGCAAACCATTAACAGACTAATGCCACAAAAAATCAAAATTGCAGATAAACAAACAAAATTATTTCGTTTTGAATTTATGGGAGTAATTCGTATAGGCAAAAATCGCATGCTCACAACTATATTATAAAAAGTTGACTCTGGTATAGCGGAATTATCATTTGTATATTCTTCCGGCGGAATCGAAATTATATTCGTATGTCATGCATTACTTGCACATGTGAGATCAAGAGACATGATATTGTTAGAAATAAGAACAAGTGATGTACCAATAACGATTTTATCATGAGGTCGTATAACTTACTCTAGATCTGATACACCTCTTCAAATAACTTAATAACCATCACTGATATATCAAAGTAAAGCAATGGTACTAAATTTATAAGGAAAACAAAGGTGATAATATGGGATGAAGCATTTTTGGCTAAGCGTCTTAAAATCGAAACAATGCCGAGAGTTTTAGAGATATATTGGATATCGATGAACCATTTGGTTGAAAAGTAATAGTTTGGGAGGTAATTTATGCTAAGTACGATCAGTAGTTCGAGAATTGACCAAAGCAGAAACTATAAAAGCTAGTTTGCCAAAATTATACTTATGAAAAATATTCAAATGACAAAAAATACAAATGTAAGCACATATCCAGCATTCAATGACTTCTTGTTTCGTGTTGGAAACGAAGAAGACCATCCAATAAAAGATGATTCGGTTCTGATACAAAAAAAATACTGTCTATAAAGAAGTGTCTGGTAAGATATCATCACATTAGATATCATTAAAGTATAAAACATATAATTATCTACTTAACATGACTAAAATTGATTATTTGTGTAAATTCTTATGATGTCCTTTATTTTGAATTCATGTATTATAGTAATGTAACAATATTTTTTGGTATTTAGACGATTGTTGTAGTATTATATATATAAAATTTTCCTCATTAATTAAATTTTAATGTTCTTTCATCTAAATAAATATTTAAATCATCATATGCCATTATTAACATGCAACACACGTTTATAGATACTAGTTGATATAAAGTATATAAATCGAATAATAATGGAATATTATCACTTTTACTTCGTGCTGCAAACTATTTATATTTGACAGCAGAAAAATTATATTAAATTCGTATATTTTGTATACATTATTACTTCTTCTTATTAGGTACAATAAACTTTTTCCATAGCACAGAAACAATACACTATTTAGCATAACAAACTACCAATGCATTAATTTTAAAACGGCATTACGTTAAATGGATAAAAATTAAAAAGACAAGAAATGCACCACTCACCACCTCCTTGATAAATCACTAGACTGTGATTTCATACCTCCTCTATCATATTGTGATGTTTTCCTAAAATTTACTTATTGAAGGTATTTCTATCTCTGAGGTTGTTATGTTACACATTTGAGTCTGTTAATGTGCACTCGTTGAATTTTTCAGTTTTTTTGGTAATAAAAGATTTATTCATCAAAGCTAAGAGTTATTACAACAAGAACTCAGTCTAGACCACATAGCGCCTAGACTGTCTTTTTTTAGTACATGGTTGAAAATGAAAATGTCTTAGTTCCAAAAAGATAAAATAAAAAGGACACATAACTTAAGTATTATCATCTTTATGACAATTGACATCCTCCTTCATTTTTTCGTGTCAATGAGGACAATATTTCTTCGAAGTTCTAACAAAAGTTTTCAATAAAATCTCTCTTCGACAAGCAAGTCCAAATTTGCTATATCACGGATTAAATAAACATTATTAAATCGCAAAGTAAAAGAATTCAGGTCCTCAATGAAGTTTTTGCATTTAATTGGAGGTATAATATGTTAGATTTTATATTTGCTTTTCACCTCTTTAAGTTTTCGTTCACTTCTGTTTTTTTCAAATAAAGGAACTAGAAGGAAGATCAATGAATGAACAGGTAAAGTTCGCTCCGCGCAGAGGCAGTCAGTTAAAAAATGAGAGTAATTTTATAATATGTATATGCATTTTCATCTTTTTTGTATATGTATATACAAATCGAACCAAAAGTAATGGGTTTAGTTGAACTCATATAACCCATGCATCCTACATCTCTATCATTAACTCCACCATGAGAATAAGCTCAAAATTAATTTTATATGATTAATTTTCTGAAGCATCATCACCAGCAAGAACTAGATGATCTCCATCTCTTATCACAGCAATATCTTCAATAAGTGCTCCATCTTCAGTTAGTACTTTGGTGAGAGAGATACCAAATTTTTTAGCACCAATATCAAGTAGCTCTTGAACTGAATTCGGCAAAAGCACAACCCTTCCACCTATATCACCTTTCTCTGGACAACTGATGGTTATCCTCTCTGGATTTCTTGCATTTGCAACTTTAGTTGAAGAATAACTTAGGCCACCTCCTCCTGCAAAGTTTCCGTAATAAATAATTAATTTCAAACAAAATTGGTTCAAGATTCCGAATCCACCTCAAGTATTATAAGATTCACAAAATTTTTAACCAAAATCCTTCCATAACTTTATCAAGCTGAGACCTACTAGGAGGTAAAAGTGGTGTATAACAGAAAGACTATTCTGTAACATAGTGATGCTTCCAAATTTAAAGCTGTACTCACCTTCATGGTGTGTCTGGGGTGCTGACATAAACCCCATCAGTGAATTCTGATAGAAACTGGCCCTTCTCCTCAATCTGCCATTGGACGAGCCATTTTCTCTAGCTAGTGATGCTGTTTCCTCAGGAGTCGAGAGTCGAATCATGGGGTCGCTCTCATACTTCTTAAGGTAGGGAGCACCAGGCATTTCAGGAGGAGAGACATTGGCTTCTTTATTACTACTTGGTTGCATCAAGTTGAAAAGCTCCTTTATCTCTTCGTGGCCCTGATATTCAGCCAATGCTCTTGGTGTCCAACCGTGAACATCTGCTTTATCAATGTCAGTTCGTTGTTCCAGTAGGTATTTAACTATTTCCACATTCTCCTCAGAAATAGCAGTGTGCATTGCTGTCGTGCCTAGGCTGTTAAGAAGGGTGACATCACCTCCATACTTGATGATCCCCTCGAGCAAGTTTAGGCTGCCTTGCTCCACCGCAAAGCAAGCAAACTGACCAACATCTCCTGAAGATATCTTTGCACCGTTGTCCACAAGCAGTTTTGTTGCAGCTTCGTGCTTCCCCACCATTGCGTCCCACAATGGCACATTTCCTTCAGAATCTGCTTTCATGACATAAATTAGCTGTTTATTAGAAAGAAATAGTGAGACAATCTTAAGTTGAATTTATAATACAGTTGCAAATGTGGGAGTGATGCTCTACTCAAAAATGGGCAGGCGCTAGTGCTTAAAAGTTCTAAATAGAGAACTATCAAGATCATAGCTCGGTATATAAACTGAAGGAGGGCAGATGTAAATATTTATATTAAAGGAAGCAAAAGATAAAACTGCACCTTAGATACACAGTTGAGGTCATTAGAGTAATTGAATGCAAACGCAGATTAATGGCCCGTGTTAACTTTGTAAACTAGTGGAGTAATATATATCCATAATTTCCCAAATACAAAGTATGATTTTCCAAAAGAAACAGACCATGCTATTTCCTTTGTGGTATAGAAATGGAAAGAGTACCTTTTCTATTTGGATCTGCTCCAAAGTCAAGAAGTAGAAGAATACATTCAACATTTCCATTTGAAGCTGCTATGTGCTGTATCATAATATGCATAATGATTTTCAACCTCCAAACATAAATATTATTTTGGTCAAGTGGTTAATGAGAAATAGAGAGGAGTCATACCAACGCTGTACGTCCGCTGCTATCAGATTCATTAGGATCAGTACCCCTTTTAAGCAATTGGCGCAACAAAAGATCATCTCCTCTGTTTGCTGCGAAACATAAGCTGAGAGGTATGTCCATTCTTCCCTGAGCCAACATGTGCTCTATATCTGCTAATACTGCTGTCATAATTGGGTCCCTTCGCTCTTTCAAATTCTGCAACCAAAAAGATCATTGTTTAAAGCTAGAATAGCATCTGCACATCAAAATAATACTCCAGATTTTTTATTCCAGTTTAGAGTAAAGCTGATAAAGGTGAAAAATCTTTGCCAAGACACTTCCATAAGGAAAAAATTCTTGCTCTTGAGATTCCAAAAGTAAATTCAAGCAAAGACTGCAACACGATGAAAAATATCGAATTCCACTCGCAGCTGGGTATTATCACAGAAGTCAAAGTCGTGACAACTTGGTCACAATATCAAAAAGGACTATACAATGAAAGGTTCAGGAGTAATGGAAGTTAAATATATAGCCATAAGAAGTTACTACCAACCTGCTTTCTACATTAGTATATATGGGATTATTTAAACAGTCTCCTAAATAACATTAAAAGAGTCTATTCACCTGAAGGAGATTGTTCATGATTATTGTCCCATCTCCAATTTTTGCTTTAACAATGTTGAAAAATGAAGTACGATCCAAACGTAGCAGTTGGGATGTTCTTTTGGTTCGAACTGTAAAAAGTTGAGGTCTATAGCAAAGGACACCTACTTCTCCACAAACGTCACCCGTTTTCAACTCGCCAATCACCTACATAAAAATTATCCACCAAATAAGCATTAAAGCCCAGGACAGCAGTAACGCTTTAAGTCCTAAGCTAGAGAAACTTGCCTGTTCGATCCCATTCCTGTGTGAAATAAGTTCCTGTAAGGAAGATGTGATTGTTAAGAGATTCACTTACAGCAATAAAATGGGCAAGAAAAGAATAGATGATATGCCTGTTAAACAGCAAAAATTGAGTAAAAGTGGATCAACTAGAGGAATTTTTTGTTGAGTAGTATATGTTCGAAAAATTTTCATTATCAAGGAAAGCGAACAGATTTTATCATGGGGGATATACTCGGCTTACCACTGATCCAGTTACCAAAATATAAAAATCTGTAGGCGCTTCATTTTGCAAAATGACATCCTCTTTTGGGGGGAAATACTCGGCTTTCATCTCAGCAACCTGCACATTATAAAATCACAGAGAAGAAACCAAAACCTATGAGTATTATCAATGAAATTACTTGAACAACTGAACAACTTTTTGTTATAGATTAAAGAGTATTGCCCGGTAGGGTGAAATTTAGTGAAGCCTCAAGCCCAACGGGATTTACCAGTTGAAAAAGTAAGTCATTTGATACACCATGGAATAAGTACACCTTATCCACAATTGAATAGAACAGATAATGTGAAATGCTAGATCGAATAGCTTTGGGTAGTGTTTCAAGAATTTCTTGCTGCTGTAGACCTTCCGAGTCTGTTCTGTACCTCAAACACAAGTGAGATAGCATCTGATCTTGAAGGCGAACCGGCAAATTATTCCTTTGTGCAAAGCTTGAAGCAGCTTGAACAGTATCCCGCTATGCAACAAAACTATCATCAGAGACAAATCCTTGTGAAAGAATGCCAGAAATAGTTACAAACTTATGCTAGCTAGACAAAAAAACGTCACTGATATTTTAGAAATGCTTTTCCAATTAATGCATTGGAATCTACTCACAAATTTCCTAGTCTTCCTGGTTCCCTGGACAACCAAGTTGGTCATGTTTCCAATGAGATAAGCAGTCAACCCGAGGTCGAATAGCATGTAAATCATGGTGAATATCATCTCCTCTGTAGCAACAGCATGCAAATCCCCATAGCCAGTTGTTGTAAGCGTTGTAATGGACCAATATATACACATTACATAGAGATCCCAGATGCTCCTTTCATGGAAATTTCCCATGGCAAGTGAAAGCCATGTTTTAGTTGGGTCTTTTTTCCGAGCAGCAAGAAGATAGTAGAAACAGCCAGCACAATGAACTGCGAAAAGAGTCACCTGCAAAAAATATCCAAAGTGTGTTGTGGTAAAGTAAATCGCCATTCAGGTCTTTACAAGCAAATACCACTTATTGCTTGAAAGACTTACACATATAAGCTTCAGTACTCGAACCCCAAAGTAATTGTACTTCCTGTTTTTCTCCAATCTACAGCAAAAGAACTGCATATCATCAGCCATTTATCTTGGAACCTAATCGCGAAATTTATTGCTAAAGTAAGAGATTTTGTCAAAGCATAAGTGATGATAATTGCCTTCACGCCCTAAACTATTATAAGAGTGTGATGCAAGAAGACTTGGAACAGGACAATTCACAATGTGTTAGACCGAAAAATCCCATAGATCATGATAACAAGATTAACATAGAAAGTTGAATATGCAAATCGATTGCTAAAAGAAACACCACGAGGAAACAATACTCCTAGTATATAAGTATGCAATTCGTTCTTTCTTGTATTACATTGAACCACCAAGGAGAGATTCGGGCATTGGTCCGATAACTGAAATTGGAAAATCATTAAGAACAAATCAAACATGGAAATTTAAGTAGCTCTGCAAATAAAAAGGGATCTTACCTGGCAAACATGGCGCTGGCTCTTCTAAGACGCCAGAGACGAAGCATACTGAAGTATCCATATGATTGAAAAGAATGGGGCAATGCTTTCCGAACAAGTTCCGAGGGGACAGTGGATATCAAATCAAAAATAAACCCGGATGTCGTATACCTCCAAGCGATCAACTTTGGGTCATCAATCATACTGTAAGTTGATTCATCAAGATAGGCAACAAAGAATGTCAGGATAATATCAAAGGCAAAAAATCCATTAACTATGTTATCTATGATGGCCATAGGTCGTCGAGGTCTGTCTAGAAATCCAAACTGAAAAGGTGAAGCCCATGCTGTGTAGAACACGAGAAGCACCAGAAATGCATCCCAAGCCCTGCATTATAATTTCAGTTAAGCCATATAGGCTTAAATCAACAAAATTCTAAAACATACATGCATATATTCAGAACACAACTTTATATTTGCTTTTGAAATAATATAATACCTCTGTACTTAGCCTGATTTAATTTTAAATACTCAAATTGACCAATTGGACTCGTTTCACGGCATTGTTTTATTATTTGTTCAGAACAAAATTTATAAATTAACAAGTACAAAAATTACGCTATTAACTGCAAGTTTTAAAATTAAAAGAGCACTAAAGGCTCAAATCACCATACAGGAAATTCAAGAAAGAGGAATATGAAAAAAGAATTGAATGGTGTTGCCAATTTACTTCTGCTGCATTAATGTAACTACAAAATCATCTACAATTCAACAACAACAACAATTCAAACATAAAAAAAAAATGGAACTTCACCATTACACGATTCCATGAAAAGAACAAGTGAGAGAAAATTTAAGAGGAAAAATGAATTGTAAGCAACATTATTTTGTCCAAATGTAATTTGTCCACGTACAAACACATGCAAAGGAACGTCTAGAATCATAAAATATAATGTTTTCCCACGCGATGAATTATAAGCAAACCTGTAACGGGGATTGGAGGGGGAGATAATGAAGCGACGGAGTTTAATTCTGCGATTACTATGATGGGCACCAAGGGAAGGAAGAATTCCACTAGTAATACTATATTGGGAGCTTTTATCATCTATGTAATTCTCTCTTTCTATTTCTTTCTCATTAATGAATCCACACATCTTTTCTGCCCATATTTCTCTGCCCATTTTCATACTACAACATTGGCGGCTCTGTTATCTATATATTCTTATTTCTATGCCCGACCGCCGGCCGCCGGGCTCTTCCACCGCCTTTTCTGGAGTTTTTATTAGATTGCCGTTATCTTTTTAGTTTTTCATGAGAAATACTTAACCTTGTGTTTATTTAAGAAAATATTCATCTGATTCCTCATTTCTCTCTCTTCTTTGGTTTAGCCTGAAATTCAGTTATTGTACTTAAGAAGGTTTCGGCTTCTTCACCCTTTTTTATATTTTAATTAATAAAGTTTTTGCGATAATACAGTTAACCAATTGAGTTCGCGGCTATAATTGTTTTTTTTTTTACTGGAGAGAAAGGAAGCAATGAGAATTATGGACACTTAAAAAGCGATTAAATCGATTGAATCGTATCGTATTGAATTGATTTTTAGATTTTTTTAAATAAAATTATTTGTTTTTATATAAATTTATAACCGTATCGATAACTAGAGTAGGTTTTTTATTTTATGAAATAAATTGAAAAAATATCGAATCATACCTAATAAATTTACAGGTAAAATATATATTTATATATTAAGTTTAAAATAATAAAATATTAAATTTTTTGGGGCTTTGTAATTATAAAAACAATTACAAGCCACTAAGTAATAAACGCAAAATCATAATTCTCAAACCTATTATGTTACTCCCATAGAAAACAATATTATTTTCAGCATATTCTCCAGCAAGACACAAGGTATTTATAGCGATTATGAGTAGCAAACTACAATGTATTGGTTATATTTCCTCTCATATAATTTAAATTTATCTTTTTAAATATTTAATCTTCTATAGACTTTATTCTCGAGTCTAAGTCCCAATTTGGTTAATACATTTCCACTCGTGTGATTTATATTTTTTTATATTAATTTATTTAATTTTTTTATGCCATTGTAGAGTAGTTGATGGATCTATACTCGAGCCATCTTTCATATTTTATTAATTCATCGCCCTTTAAAATGTAAAAATATCTAGAGAGTTTCGATAAGTCCTATAAAAATATGTATGTTATTGTATTTTACTTCTATTAGTGACTTTTATACGGCATTTTCAAAAAAATACCGAAAAATCGAACTGTACTGCTACCGAAGAAAAATCAATATAATTAAAACGGTTTCGAAAAATCTAATTTTAATTATACATAATAAATAATCGAAAAATAAATATAATACAAATTACAAATTATCGGACGAAACCGAACCATTAACACCCCTAGTCAAAGATTGCAACTCATATACCGTACTTGGAATTCTATTTCTCCTCGTGATCTTTTGACCGTTACTCTCTCTTCTTTGGTTACTTGTGTTAAGATACCCCATCTCAAAAGACTAATATTCTATGGGAAATTAGCTTGAATTGTAAAATGAAGAATAAGAAAATTTATAAGTTCCTATGCAAACAATAAAATTATATACTTTATAAATTTTTATGCTTTATAGCTAAACATTCAGATATAAGCTTTCAAAGGATTAGCACAGGTACGGTATAGCATCCATAAATACATCTTTAAACTCAAATTTGAAGGATACTTTTAGATTTTATCTCTGAAATATTATAGTTTTGTTATAAAGAGCTTTATTTATTTATGGTGATGGTCTATATTTAGAGAGATTCTAGGAATTATTATTTTGTGGCTAAGTCACTATTTTCCTATAAATAATTCATCCCAAAGTCAATAAGAATTTCCTTTCTCTACTTTTCTCTGCAGTGCTCCTCTTTTATTATTTTATAACACATTATCAGCACGAGACTCTAACCAATTGAGTAGAAAATTTGAAATTTAGCATAATGATTGTCAATTATTCCATGAACTTTCTTCATGATTAAATTCTGGGTTTTAAGGTATGTATTTTACTATATTTTTCTCTTTTATTCTATAGTTTGATTTTAAATACAAGTAAAGATAATGAATTTTGATTATAACTCTAGTGGAGTTAGTAAGAAATTATAACCATCCGAAGTGATAAAATTTCTGTGTCTTTCCATGATCAAAAACATGTATGATCATGAGCGCAAGAAGTGAAAACTCGTCCCATTGAATTTGCTACATTCTCATTCCCTTAAGAGAATGTGATAGAAATATGTGATAAGTCTGAAAGAAGATAAAATTATTACCGTGAGGTATCAATAGATGTGGACGTGGCAATAGACAAAATTATAACTGTCATCATTGTGATAATGAGAATAATAAGAATTCTCAAAATAATTCGATCACTTTGTGAAAGTAATATTTGTCATCGATTTGACATGAGATTTTATAAAGTACATATAGGTGATTATAGTCCATTCATGATATGAATTTGATAACATCTGATTTACAAATACATATTCATTCTTGGAAGATATGAACATGATATTGGTAGTGAATATAGCACACCCACATCCAGAAAGGAGGTTTGAGATGATATAAGAAAATAATGTCATTATTATGGCATGAATGATCATTGGTCACGTACATGTTGTACGCCAAAATATTTTGGTAATGTGATAAATATCCGCACATGATCTCTAATTTATTGATATTATTTATTATTTAATTTTTTTTTATCTATAGACTTTAGTTATGTGGCTTTATGCACATGCATATTATTTCTTATTATACTTAAGCAACATTTTATCATCTCAAATTTAAATAAGTTTAAAGGGGATGTAGAGAGAGAAAGTAGTAAGCAAGGAAGCTGACTATCGCCGGCAACCAGTATCCACCATAGCCACCTACACTAAAAACTCCCACACACTGTAAATATGACGAGAATGATAACTCCTGAAAGCGGAATTTCATAAAAATTAGCTCTAGTACAATTGTTGCATTGGTTCCCAGGTATTGGAAGTGCTCCTATAGTCATGCAAGCTCTGCCGGAGAAGGAGGAAGATAAAGTGAAACCAATGGAAGCAGGTGTGACTACAACGGCTAGGAAGCTCACGTACTCAGCTGGATCTCAGAAGCAAACATTAGCTAAGGTTGTTAAAGGTAACAGAGCTCAAAATCAAGGCATGCAGCTCAAATTCTATTCTCCGATGGTGAATCATGGAGTGAAAATTGCCAAACTGAATCCAAAGAATATAGAACTGCAGAACCAGAAGTGGAAGACTGCATTAACAAGCTATGTTCTAGGAGGTAACCCGTCATTCAAAGAAATGCTTAAATATGTCTATGGAGTTTGGAATGCTGTTACAACTCCAACAGTGTTGTTACATGATGATGGATACTTCATTTTTAAATTCGAATCTATGAAGGAGAAAACCTAATAATGCAAAATGGCCCTTATACTTTCAATGGTAAGCCTATGATATTGAAGGACTGGGATCCAAACATATCCAGAATGAATCAATGAGAATTGTACCAATTTGGGTCAATTTTCCTAGTTTGCCAATTCAATGCTGGGCAGAAGAGAATTTAGGGAGAATAGCTAGCTTAATAGGAAAACCTTTGTGTACTGATAGACTAACTGTTGCGTGTGAAATAGTTTCCTATGCTAGAGTCCTTGTGGAAATGGACATAACCCAGCCTTTGCCTGATGAAGTTTATATTGAGACACCAGATGGAAGAAGCTGGTTGTAGACTGTGGAATTTGAATGAAAACCAGCATTTTATCTAAAATGTAACTCGTTTGGGCATAAAAATGGGGATGTCAGAATGAGGAGCAACAGGATGAAAGGCCACAGAAGCAGAGAAGGAGAAAAAAGAAGAAAACCATAATGAAGTGGCAACCAAAAGCTCTAATTGAGGGAAATATAGCCAATCAATAGCAAGAGGAATCAACAGATCAACCTGAGGTGGAATTACAAGTGAACAATAGAGGAAAGCAGGTTGCAATTGTAAAATGAGCAAATGATAGAATTAAAAGTAGTGAGATCAACTATGATGAGTTCGCTAAGAGGAATACATTTGCAGCACTAACTATAATGGAACCATCTGACAGGAATCAACAGAAGAGAGAGAGAGAGAGAGAGAGAGAGAGAGAGAGAGAGAGAGAGAGAGCAGAAAAGAGATAGGTATAAAGGACCAAGGAGGCAGCTCAAGTAACCACTACCCACCATGATTATTGTATTCTGCAATATTAGAGGACTGAACAAGTCCTATAAACAACAAGAGGTAAAATTCTTGCGGATAAATAAAGTAGATATGATAGCTTGTCTAGAAACTAGAGTGAAACAGCAAAATTTAAAGACAATTTACAAGAAACTGGGATGTGAGTGGAAAATAGAAAATAACTATGCATTTGCACCTAATGGAAGGATGTGGAAAGAGTTAAATGTCCATGTTGTAATTCTGGAAATTACAGACCAAATGATTCACTGTCAGGTGAAAGACAAGAATTTAACATTTGCTAGCTATATCACATTTGTTTATGGCCTGCATACCATACAGCACAGAGTATCACTATGGAGGAGTTTTAGAAATGTCTAATATAGTGGTCCTTGGCTTATAATGGGTGATTTTAATACTGTGTTAGGTGTGGATGCCAGGATAAATGGGCAACCAGTGCATCAATCAGAGATGATTGACCTTCAAAGCTGCATTAATGACATTGGAGTGGGGCATATTACCAAGAGAGAAAACAGTTTTTCATGGAGCAATAAAAGGGATGCTGAGGTCAGAGCCTATAGTCATGTAGATTGGGCTTTTGGTAATGATGAATGGATAAATTCTTACACTGGGTGGAAGCAGTATACATGCTACCTAGATGCTCAAACCACACTCCTATAATGATAGACACTAATGTAATAAAAGTTAAAGTGAATAGACCATACAGGTTACTAACAACAGTTATGAAAACAAAAGGAATACAGGGAAGCAGTTCAGAGAGTTTGGAGTCAGCAGATCAAAGGGTATACTATGTATTCTATTTGGAGAAAATTGAAGAAAATTGAACATAGTACCAGGAACATTCATAAGGAGCACTCATATGTTGATAAGAAGCTGCAACAAATGAGAGAAGAACTGAAGGTAATACAAGGAAAGCTGAATGAAGATCACTTCAACAAAAAGGTGATAGAATAAGAAAAGCAATCCTTAGAGAGCATTGAAAAATGGGAAGAAATTCAAGAACAGATAACAACAACAACAAGAACTACCTAGTATAGTCCCACAAAGTGGGGTTTGGGGAGGGTAATATGTAGACGAGCCTTAAACAGAAATCAAGAGCAACTTGGATCCAACTGGGATATAGCAACACAAAGTATTGCCATGCATATATGAAGTCCAGAAAATCAAGAAATAAGGTGAGCTGTAATCTCAATGATAACCAGCTGAAGATTACTGATCCACAGCAGATTCAACAAGAATTCACACAATTCTTTCAACAGTTATTGGGTACAGCAGCAGTTCAGTTATCAGGAATTGATATCAATGTGGCAAGAGATGGTCCTTGCTTAACACTGAACCAACAACAACAACTGTTACTTCCATTAACAAAGGAGGAGATCAGCCAGATAGTGCAGAACCTACCTAATGACAAGGCTCCAGGTATTGATGGCTATCCTGCAGAATTTTTTAAAGAGTTTTGGCCAATTGTGGGGGAGGAAGTTACAGAGGCAGTGCAACAATTTTTTCAAAATGGCAAACTCTTAAAAAAGATTAACTGCACAATTGTTACATTGATTCCAAAAGTGAAAAATCCCAACTATGTTAAAGAATTTATACCCATTGCTTGCTACTCAACATTGTATAAAATCACTACTAATTCTAACTAATAGGCTTAAACTGGTTGTGGACTATTTGGTTGGGCCTTCCCAGTCTGCTTTCATAGAGGGGAGAAACATACTTGATAATGTTATAATGGCACATGAACTGATCAAAGGTTATACTCAAAAGGCAGTGTCTCCTAGATGCATGATCAAAGTAGACATTAGGAAGGCTTATGACTATGGAATGGGAGTTTCTGAAGGCAGTACTTCTTGAATTTGGAGTATCTTATAAAATGGTAGTACTAATCATGGAATGTGTCTCCACAGTAAGTTAGTCTCTTTTAATAAATGGAGGATTGACCAACAAGTTTGAAGCAAGGAAAAGACTAAGACAGAGGGACCTAATGTCTCCCTACTTGTTTGTTCTAGCCATGGAGTATCTAACTAGATCTCTGAAGAAGCTAATCAGGAATCCAGATTTTAATTTCCATCCCAAATGCACCAAACTACAAATCACACACATCTGCTTTGCAGATGATCTTTTGATGTGCTGTAGGGCTGATGAGATCTCAATGAAGTTATTGATGGAAAAGTTTGAACAATTCTCAAAGGTATCAGGCCTTCAAGTAAATTTGGATAAAAGTTCCTTATATATAGCAAGTGTTTCAAGGGAATTCAGAGAGAAAATTCTTGCAGAACTTCACCTAGCAGAGGGCAATTTTCCTTTCAAATACCTAGGAGTACCCTTATCTACAAGAAAGATCACAATTGCACAATGTTTGCCTCTAGTAGAGAAGATAGTGGACAGAGTTAGAAGCTGGACTTCCAAATTCTTATCTTATGCTGGAAAACTTCAACTCATCAAAAGTGTATTGTTTGAAATGCAAACTTATTGGGCTCATGTATTCCTCATTCCAAAAAAAGTTATAAAGCTGGTAAATGGAATTTGCAGGAATTACCTGTGAACTGGTAGTCATGAGACTAGTCATAGGGCTCCAATAGAATGGGAGACATTGTGTAAACCAGAGGCAACTGGAGGGTTGAACATTATCTTCTATGAAAGATGGAATAAAGCAGCTTTAACTAAACTTCTTTGGGCCTTAATGTCTAAGAAAGACAAACTCTGGATCAAATGGATCCATTGTCACTATATAAAGAAGAAGGACATTGCTACTATGGAAATCCCTAAGCAAACTAGCTGGCTAGTAAGAAAGCTATTTGGAGCAAGAGAATGCTGGGCTACTGATAGCACAGGAATGCAAGCCTACAATCAGAATGGGCAATTTAGCATCAGGAAGACATATATTCATACCACTCCACAATATCCCAAAGTTCAATGAAAAAAATTAGTGATTGTGACTAGAATGCTACCAAAACAGAAATATATCTTATGGATGGCAATGCATAGGCGTTTGGCAACAGTTGACAGATTAGCCAAATGGGGAATTCAAATTGATCAGTCATGCATATTATGTGGGAGAGATATTGAAGAGACACATGACCACTTATATTTTGAATGTTCATATTCACAAAGACTGTGGCAAGGAATGTTACAATGGTTGAAGTATCAAAGAATAGCAGGCAACTGAGAATCAGAAGTGCAATGGTTAACTGCTAATGTTAATAGCAGGAATCCAAGAAAAGCCATACTAGGAGTGGTGTTCGCAGCAGTAGTCTACAACATATGGATGGATAGGAATGACAGAAGGTTTCAACAGTTGAGCAGAGAGGCCAAATATAGAGCAAAGAAGATTACACTTCAAGTGCACATTACTGGACTGAAGAAACCTAAATGGTTACCCATTCTGCAAACTATTAATAGCTATCCTTCATGTAATCCTTGACACTTGTGACAAGAGTCTTTTTGTGTTAAGATTTAGCTAAACAACAATAGTTGTAGAGTATTTAGTTGATTGTACTTATGAGATATGTTCTATAGTCCAAAGAAACAGATGATGTAAATTGACAAATGGTTGGAATAAAAATTTTCTTTTCGACCAAAAAAAAAATTAAATAAGTTTTATCCTTTTTCTTTTGTATGATGAAATTTTTATTTTTATTTCTCTATTTATTCCTTAATTTTTTATTATATTATTCAATACATAATATTCTCTCTCTCTCTCTCTCTCTCTCTATATATATATATATATATATATATATATATATATATATATGAAATGGAAGAAAATGGATTATGTGGTTAGTAATTCCTACATAAAAATTCTTATTTTTAGAAAGTTCTGGAATATATTAACAATGAAAATAGAAGTCAATATTAATTGATTCATACCTTTAAGTTAAATTTGATCAAATTTGTTTTGCCTTAATTCTTATTAGATTTTTATTATATTATTCAATACTTAATATTATTATATTGTCATGTGGCTCAATTTCTTATCATATTTCTTTATAAATTAAATCTTATCCCAAATGTTTAGAACAATGGCTCTACTATCATTTATTTCTACATAATATATATATATATATATATATATATATATATATATATATTATATAGTAATTCTATAATAAAAATTCTTATTTTTAGAAAGTTTTAGAATTTATTTAGAATGAAAATAGAAGTCACTATTAGTTGATTTATACATTTAAGTTGAATTTGATCAAATTTGTTCAACTCATCAAAAGTGTATTGTTTGAAATGCAAACTTATTGGGCTCATGTATTCCTCATTCCAAAAAAAGTTTTCAAGCTGGTAAATGAAATTTGCAGGAATTACCTGTGAACTGGTAGTCATGAGACTAGTCATAGGACTCCAATAGCATGAGAGACATTGTGTAAACCAGAGGCAATTGGAGGGTTGAACATTATCTTCTATGAAAGATGGAATAAAGCAGCTTTAACTAAACTTCTTTGGGCCTTAATGTCTAAGAAAGACAAACTCTGGATCAAATGGATCCATTGTCACTATATAAAGAAGGACATTGCTACTATGAAAATCCCTAAGCAAACTAGCTGGCTAGTAAGAAAGCTATTTGGAGCAAGAGAATGCTGGGCTACTGATAGCACAGGAATGCAAGCCTGCAATCAGAATGGGCAATTTAGCATCAGGAAGACATATATTCATACCACTCCACAATATTCCAAAGTTCAATGAAAAAAATTAGTGATGGTGACTGGAATGCTACCAAAACAGAAATATATCTTATGGATGGCAATGCATAGGCGTTGGCAACAGTTGACAGATTAGCCAAATGGGGAATTCAAATTGATCAGTCATGCATATTATGTGGGAGAGATATTGAAGAGACACATGACCACTTATATTTTGAATGTTCATATTCACAAAGACTGTGGCAAGGAATGTTACAATGGTTGAAGTATCAAAGAATAGCAGGCAACTGGGAATCAGAAGTGCAATGGTTAACTGCTAATGTTAATAGCAGGAATCCAAGAAAAGCCATACTAGGAGTGGTGTTCGCAGCAGTAGTCTACAACATATGGATGGATAGGAATGACAGAAGGTTTCAACAGTTGAGCAGAGAGGCCAAATATAGAGCAAAGAAGATTACACTTCAAGTACACATTACTGGACTGAAGAAACCTAAATGGTTACCCATTCTGCAAACTATTAATAGCTATCCTTCATGTAATCCTTGACACTTGTGACAAGAGTCTTTTTGTGTTAAGATTTAGCTAAACAACAATAGTTGTAGAGTATTTAGTTGATTGTACTTATGAGATCTGTTCTATAGTCCAAAGAAACAGATGATGTAAATTGACAAATGGTTGGAATAAAAATTTTCTTTTCGACCAAAAAAAAATTAAATAAGTTTTATCCTTTTTCTTTTGTATGATGAAATTTTTATTTTTATTTCTCTATTTATTCCTTAATTTTTTTATTATATTATTCAATACATAATATTCCCTCTCTCTCTCTCTCTCTATATATATATATATATATATATATATATATATATATATATATATATATATATATATATATATATATATATATATATATATATATATATATATATATATATATATATATATATATATATATATATATATATATATATATATATATATATATGAAATGGAAGAAAATGGATTATGTGGTTAGTAATTCCAAAATAAAAATTCTTATTTTTAGAAAGTTCTGGAATATATTTACAATGAAAATAGAAGTCAATATTAGTTGATTCATACCTTTAAGTTAAATTTGATCAAATTTGTTTTGCCTTAATTCTTATTAGATTTTTATTATATTATTCAATACTTAATATTATTATATTGTCATGTGGCTCAATTTCTTATCATATTTCTTTATAAATTAAATCTTATCCCAAATGTTTACAACAATGGCTCTACTATATTTATTTCTACATAATATATATATATATATATATATATATATATATATATGTGTGTGTGTGTGTATATATATATATGTATATATATATATATTATAGTAATTCTAAAATAAAATTCTTATTTTTAGAAAGTTTTAGAATTTATTTACAATGAAAATAGAAGTCACTATTAGTTGATTTATACATTTAAGTTGAATTTGATCAAATTTGTTTCACCTTAATTCTTATTAGATTTTGTAAATATTTTTATGTTTTGTCCGAGTAGTTAAGATTTTTTCTTCTTAAGTTAAATTTATCTAATCATATAAGAAATATTTATTTATATATAAAATATCTATTTGCCCGATTTGTCAATATTAGTATGACTTTATTATTCTTGTTATTAAAATATATTTTACTGTTTATTTAATTTTTTACATTGTATATAATTTATGTAAGATCTTATTTTATTATTATTATTTTAATTTTTAAAGTCAATAAATCTTTAATATCTTAAGTAAATTCACAAGTTAAATAATTAATAGTACTAAAGTTGTTAAATCAAATTGACTCTCTGCCATAAGAAATATTACATCAAAAAGTTAAATATAGAGTCAATTTGATTTGACAACATAACATTAATTGTTTAACAATTCTCACCCACAGTATCACACCTAGGAGAGAAGATTGAATTAGAGCAGCGAGCGACACAATTCTTTTGGTTTGAACATACACGTATGTATGATCAGTTACACACAACAAACATAGATTATAAAGAGAGATGAAAAATTATTACAACTTTTCTTTGTTGAGAGCATGGATGCCAATCTGCAAACTATATTTAAGCAAGCAAGTATACAATTGTTCCTCATGGAAATAAGTAAAAGATTTATAT
This sequence comes from Nicotiana benthamiana, assembly GCA_034376525.1. Taxonomy (NCBI): domain Eukaryota; kingdom Viridiplantae; phylum Streptophyta; class Magnoliopsida; order Solanales; family Solanaceae; genus Nicotiana; species Nicotiana benthamiana. Next base: position 98,571,307 of record CM067332.1, read on the forward strand.
AAGGCTATAAAGTCTTACTTGATTTCAACTCCATTCAATAACCTAAATTAACTTGACTTTAAATCCTAAATATTAGAAAAATAATCAATTTACAATTTTGTCCAATATAAAATTTACTTAAAGAGTAAAAAAGGCGAACGATATTTTGTTAATGGACTTTGTGTTTTTAATATAACTAGTCTCTATGGACGTGTTTTGCACGTTATTCTTAGACAATCATCATAAAAAACAATATTATGTAATATTATTTTTAATTCCATTAAATTTATTTTATGAGGTACAAAAATATTATTAGATCACATCTACTTAATACCTCTTTAAACGTGATGTCTTGGTACATTTCTTTATTCTTCTTACCCATTTGGAAAAATATGTCATGACAAATAATTTAACAGTTGGATTGACCGGTCTTATAATTTATTGATTGTCATTATAAATATAAACATATTAAAAATTTTTACCAAAGATATATAATTTTAAAATTACCAGCCGTATTTTTGCTTAAGAAGTCAAGTTTTGATGAGAAAGGCACGTGCCATAACTTATTGGTCCATCGAGTTTCACATAAATTATAAAGAAAAAGAATTATACACATCAAAGATGAGATCTCATAATTTTTCGATCTCATTATATATGATTATATAACAATGATCTAGTTGCTCGTACTATTCTTCACATCTACTCTTAGTTAGGTACTAAGAACACAACTTTATATTTTAGTTTTCTTATATGTATATTTCTATCTTATTATAATGGTAGCAACTGAGGATATTTTTTTTTAATTAGTTCTTTTATAGGAGTGATTCACATAATTAAAAAGCAAGTAAAATTGTATTGATATATTGATCTACTCTTTAAACTTTTAAAAAATATTTTAATTTGGATAAAATGATGATTAACTGATAATTAGGTTTTCAAGTAAACTAACCTTTTTTTATAAGTAATGAATCCCAATCCCACACAAACTGGGAAAGAATAATTGTACGAAGTATAGTCATCCAATAAGAAGGCTTTTTTTTTTTAAATAAACAGATTTCTATTTCATTCCGTCAAAAAAGTACACGTACAAAGCATAGATGCTGACCACCTATTCTCATATGCTATACAAAGTCGCTACACTATTATCATTCTAAAAAACAAAAACACTCTTTGATAATACGTGTGACACAAACTATCTCGAGAAAAGTCTATCTCATTTGATGTCTAGGGGAAATAATCTAATCGTTGTAGGACAGCCCTCCACTTTTGCCTTGAAGCCCCTCTGAAATGGAGATGGACTACAATTTCCTTACATACAGTGCGCTCATCAACTTGCCTCCCTGGAATCTCAATTTATTCCGCTCCCTCCATATCGTTGGCACCAGGATCCCAAAGAGACAAGCAGTAATTTCTGCTAACCCATTTCTACTCTTCGCCAGCTTACTAACCCATTTACATTCCTCCTGCCAGTCGGCAATGGATCGCTTATAGCCCAACCAGCTAAGGAGTCTATACCCGATTTCTTTGGTCTTCAAACAGTCAAAGAAAAGATGCTCAAAGGTCTCTCGATACAAATCACAGAAAATACAATCTTGTGGAACCAAAATATTTAGCATCTGAAGTCGTTCCACAGTTGCAAGTCGCTTATGCAAAGCCAACCACAGTCTAAATTTATATCTGGGATGTAGTTGAGGCTGCAATATGATGGACTTCCACTGAACTTTACTGCATTGAGGAAGAAGCTGTCTGTATAGCTTGTTAATGCTAAAAGACTCTTCCTGTTGAACCTGCCTCAATCTGTTCTCCAGATTTCCACTGAGTGTTGCAGTGCCTTTAATCAAACTCCCCGACTCAAAAATTTTCCTGATTTCCCAGGCAGCACTCCCAGGCACCGGCATGTCTTCAAAGCAGCGGTTCTTGATAGAGAAGGTATGAACCCATTTTATCCATAGGCTATCCTTCTTCTTAGTCAGTGCCCATAGATGCTTAACCACATCAGCCTTATTCCATTTAGATATGTCCAAGACATTCAGTCCCCCTGCACTGTAAGGCAGACACAAAGTATCTCAGGCAATCAGAGCCTTTCTTGAAACTGTGGCAGAACCTGTCCACAGATATGATCTGCAGATAGCTTCTGTCATCTTCAGAATTTTTTGGGCAATAGGAAAATCTGGGACCAGTAAGCTTGAATACCAAATAGAACAGATTTAATCAATTGAAGCCAGCATATGATAGTAGCCTTGACGACCAGAAGTTTATTTTCTATGTAATTTTCTCCACCAGTGGCCAACACTGAGCAATGGACAGCTTCTTTGAACCCAAAGGCATCCCCAAATACTAGAAAGGGAGTCTAACTTTAGGATATCCCAGCACCTGTAGAATCTCCTGTTTCTGCCAGTTGGTTACTCCTGCTAAGTACACTGCACTTTTATCAACATTTGCTTGAAGACCAGAGACCTTAGAGAATTCCTGAAGAGTCTGTTTCAGTAAGCTGACAGATGGAATATCAGCCTTGCAGAACAAAAGAAGATCATCCGCGAAACAAACATGTGCTACACCCAACCTCTTTCATTTAAGATGGAACTTGAAATCTTTCCTCATCATCATTTGCACAAGTTGTCTGTGTAGATACTCCATGGCCAGAACAAAAAGGTATGGAGACATCGGGTCACCTTGTCGCAGACCTCTTTTCCCTTTAAATGGAGTAGTGAGGCCACCATTAAAATTGAGAGAATAGGTAACAGAGGATATACATTCCATAACCCACCCGATAAACTTATAAGGGAACCACAGATCCTGCAGCAATCTATTAAGATAAACCCATTCAACTGAGTCGTATTCCTTCTTTAGATCCACCTTAAGCACACATCTAGGAGAAAGGCCCTTCCTGGAATAGCCATTGAACAGTTCTTGTGTGAATAAAATATTATAAATAATACTACGACCCTCGATGAATGCTGACTGTGATCTACCCACCAGAGAGTCAATAACCTCTTTCAACCTAGTTGTGATAATCTTTGTGATGATCTTGTACAGAGTTGTACAACAAGCAATAGGCTTGTAGTCCTTGACTTTGGTTGGATTCTGTACTTTGGGAATTAGAGTTAGTGCAGTGCTGCTAACTCCAGTATGCAATTTCCCAATAGTAAAGAATTCTATCAAAGCTTCACATATGTCATCTCCTACTATATGCCACTGCCTTATAAAAAATTCCACTAAGAAATCATCCACCCCTGGTGCCTTGTCATGTGGCATGTCTTTTATTGCCCTTAATATTTCCTCCCTTGTAACTGGTTGCACTAGATCATCCTTCTGTTGCAATGTGAGACAAGGACCTTGGTGAATTATTTCAGTGTTTGGACATTGGATTATACTATTGTTTCCCCCCCCCAGTAGTGACTTGAAACATGTAACAAACTCTGCTTCCACCTTCCTGGGATCAGATAGCTTAACCCCCTCTTCAGTATATATAGAGTTGATAGTGTTAAAGCTTGTCCTCATCTTTAGTTGAGCATGAAAATATTTTGTGTTGGCATCTCCACAGGCAATGCAGTGAGCTCTAGATTTCTGTTGTAGGATCTGCTCCTCTATATTGTTCCACTTCTCCACCTCCATAAGTAGCAGTCTCTCCTTGTCAATCAACCATTTGTCCATACAATTGGATTGCAAGTGATTCTTTATTGTTTCTAGCTTCTACCTTGCCTCACTGAGATGTAACCTATGCTTTGCAATATAGGTATTCAGCTCCTTTAAACCCACCTTTAGGGCCTTAAACTTATTCCATATTCTGTGCATTTGCCCTCCCTGTTGATGCTGATTCCATGCCCTTTCCACAATGCCAGGGAATTCAGTATGGTCCATAACAGATGAATAAAGTTTGAAGGGTTTAGAATGATTGTTCCTTCTCTGTTCCTCAGGGGTACACTGCAATAGGATAGGGGAATGATCTGAAACTCCCGGGATCAACACATCAGCTTCAATGTGACTGTACTCCTGCAACCAGTGCACATTCCCAAATATCCAATCAGTTCTGCTATACACTCTTGTCTCTGGTGTTTGTTTATTGCACCACGCATAAAAACAGCCCAAACTCTTCAACTGAGAGAGTTAAAGAGCATTGAGAGTGTCTTGGAAACCTTGAATCTCCTGCTGTACAACTGGAGCACCTATTCTGTCATCCGTGTGGAGTACATTATTGAAATCTCCACTGAGAAGCCAGCTGCCCTGAATAGTAGCCCCTATGATCAACAGTTTGGCCCACAGTTGCTGTCTCTTGCTCAATTCATTATTTTCATATACAACTATTAGCAATGTCCTGAAGGTAGAACCTCTTTCTTTAACCTCACAGTGAATAAATTGTTCATCAATCTTCAAAACCTGCATCTCCACTTTTGAGTCCACAGTATCCAGATTCTCCCATTTGCATGCTCACTGTAGTTTCCAGTATGTCTCCAATCATTTCCCAGTTTTGTAACAATATGTTTCACCTTTTCTTCCTTTACTCTAGTTTCTATACATCCCATACAATCTACTTTATATTTTTTCAGAAAGAGTCTCAGCTCCTTCTGTTTATGGGCCTTATTTAGACCCCTAATGTTCCATGTGCAGACTATCATGATGTGGTGAAGCGGGATGGGCCAGCGTCCCCTGGATCATCACCTATCTGTAGCAAAGAGAAGCTATTGGTTATGTTCAATGAAGCACCATCACATTGTTGCACATTCTTTCCTTTTGCTAATCCTCTGTCAATCACCCTGCTTCCAGCATTTTCAGTCTGCTTACATTCCTCCACTGATCTATCAGTTCTTTGCCACCACATTATCCTTCTTTGTTTTTGGTATCCATTGCCATGTCTCACTTTGCACTTTCTGCTTTACCCCTGCTGCCTTATAGTGGTTCTGTGCTACCTCTACTGCCCTGCCTCTTTTTATACCAGCAGTCTTCAGTGCTATGACCAAATCTGACACAATCACTGTAATATTTTGGCCTCCATTCATATTCAATCTGTTGTATGATAACCCCCCCCCCCCCCCTCTTTGTGTGTAACTCCAGAGTCTCAGGCAGTGGTTGGGAAATATCTGTTTCCACCAACACTCTTGCAAACGAAATCCTCTCCAGTTCAGCAGAGATTCTATCGGTGTACATAGGTTTCCCAACTACACTTGCTAGTATCCCGGGTGCTTCAGTGGACCAAAATCCCAAAGGCAGACCAGGGAAAGTGACCCATAAAGGAACAACACTCACATTACCTGGTTCATACTTGAAGTCCATACTCCATTGTTGTAACACCAATGGTTTATTGTGAAAAGTGTATGGGCCAGCCTGGAGAACAAGGTCTCTTTCTTCATCGGTATCAAATCTGAAAATATAATACCCTTCGTCATGATGCAACATTTGAGGTTTCGGAACGAAATCCCAAACGTTTGAATGAAATTGTCTATAGCTCGCTCATACGGGTCTTCTCCTAGTACAAACCCAATCAATGCATTTCTCCAGTAGGTCTCCTGTTCCTTTGTATCATCGTCATCAATTTGAACCACAAACGTACCATCTCGCATTGCAGGTGGTACATAGCTTAGTGATTTCCCTTTTTGAGGGCTTCGATTATGTTGCATGGTGACTCTATTGCCATTTTCAGCCACAGGAACACCAGAGATCTGATTAATCTGAGGTTGCTTCACTTGTGCAGAAGATTGGAGCCGTCGATGAACTGTATCGACACGTTCCAACCCCCGCAGTTCACCCTCGCCTTCAACAATTTCCTCACTGATAGGTTGGAACTTCAACGGTAGAAAACTACCAAATGTTACTGGTATCCTCTGCTGGAAACCGTTTTCCGGCGTTATCTGCATCCCGGATTTTCCATTTCCGCTAGGGTTGTGGAAGATTGTCGGCGCCGAACCCATTCCGGTTAACCACTGAGTAGGCTTATTCACAGTTGGTGTTTCTATTCTCTCCACCTCCGGTATCAGCTTTTGCACCGGTTGCTTCTTCCGTCCTCTCGACATGACTGAGGGCGCAGGTTAGCGTTCTGCTTATCCTGCACCGAAAGCTTTTTCACGGATTATATTGTGCGAAGCATTTGTTCCAAGGAAAAGTAGGCAAAAAAACTCTGGATAAGAGAGAATTTTTACGCTTTTTATTTCTTGGTGTTTTCTTTTAGTTTGTATAAAGGGAAAAGGGTCAGAACTGCCCCAAACGTATTGACTCCAGGTTAAAAATGCCCTCCGTTAACCTATTTTGAAGAAAATGCCCCTACCGTTAAAAATGTGGCATATTTGTGCCCCTAAGTCTAACAAGTGACTGTACATATATTTAAAACGGTAGGGGTATTTTTTTCCAAATAGGTTAACGCTAGGGGCATTTTTAAACTGGAGTCAATACGTTAGGGGCACAAATATGCTAGAATTTTAACGGTAGGGGCATTTTCTTCAAAATAGGTTAACGGAGGGCATTTTTAACCTGGCGTCAATACGTTAGGGGCAGTTCTGACCCTTTTCCGTTGTATAAAATATGAGAGAGGAGGGCAAAATATTGTACTGTTGGTGCGGGAGGATGAATCCAAAACCAATTTGGATAGAAGTATTTCACCTTCACACTTTTTCCTTTTTGATCGATAGGTGCAATTTAAACCGGAAAAGAATCTAGTGTTAGGTGATTTACAATTATATTTTTAAATTAAATATGTATTTAAGATCATAAAAATCAATCAATATTTGGAGAATAATTTAATCGTTCGATATTTAACCTAAATTATTCGTGTTTTTATAATAATATAAATATATAAATATAAATAGATATAAATATAAATATAAATAATATAGATAGATAGACTAGTGACGATAAGCCTCGGGCATAGCCAGGTCCTAATAACTATTTAGTAGGCGTTTGGTCATAAATTTTAAAAGTTTTTTCAATTTTTTTTTTCAAGAATGTATTTGTTTATAGAAGTCAAAACTTCAAATTCTAAATATGGCTTAAACTCTCTTTTTAGGCTAATTATGATAATTTTGGACCGTTTCACTTAAAAAATGACTTTTTAAGGTGTCAAAACTTGTCCCAAAACTAATGTTCAAACATATTTTAATTTTAAATCAAACTTCACCCAAATAAGCTTTTTCGAAATTATCCTTATGCAAGCAACCATATTAACGGAGAGGAGTCTGCTAACTCCTACTTAATAGAAGAATTTCGAGATAGACCGATATCTTGATCTGAAAGACATGACACTGTTATTTCCTCCTTGTTTAATAATTTGTTGAAGCACAATTCTAATGTATTGATTTATGTTTATTTTTTTGAGTATTTTAATATATTTCTTTTTTGCTTTAGATATGTTTTAAGGATATTGTAAATATTCCATTTTTAACTTAATATTGTGAACGTGCATTTGCAATCAATCTCTTAAGCATAACTGTAGCAAATGGTAGCGGCATTACTGCTCGGATGCCACCTCGATTATATTTGTAAAAATTATGTCTTGAGTTTTTTTTAATACTAATTCAACGAATATGTGATACATGTCTCTAACATACAATGTTATTATCAAAATATAATTAAATAATATATATTTTTACTTTATTTTATTATAGTATATATATATATATATATATATATATATATATATATATATATATATATATATATATATATATATATATATATATATATATATATATGTATATTTGTATGTAAAATTTTAAAATTTTAGGGCACATATCAATTATTTATATTTTTAGTTTAATTTTTGTTATTTAATAATTTAATTCTTTACATTTACATTCTTGTTTGATTTATAGTTTTCTTTTTCTCTTCTTTATATCATGTTAAAAGTAATTGATTTTTGATTAAGTACTAATTAAATTATTCATCACTATTTAATTTAATTATCATTAATATATCTTGGTAAATTATAATTTCTCAAAAAGCAATTAATTTGATAGTGTTATGTTAAAAATATAATCGCCGAAAAATATATTTGATAGTGTATGTCTTATACTTAAAAAAATCGATAAATAATCAAAAAATTTAAAAACTGACAAAAACCTTAATACAAAATCGATTTAATTCATTTGATTTAATTTTAACTTAATTTAATTATTTTAAAAAAAATTCGATCCAAACTGAACTATAAACACCACAATAATAATCATAATAGGAGATGCCAGTATCTTTTCAAAGACTACAAAAGCCACGTGGTTATATAACCATGAAGAGATGCTTACAACGCAGCGCCACTTGGAGGATTGGAAAAGAAAAGTGAAAATGCGTCATACTGTTGTGAATGACGTGTGAAATGCATCATCAATGGGCAAAACTGTCTTGACAAACATAAAACATTAAAGCGGCCACAGTAACTATAAATATGGGCCAATCAAAATAACCAGCTTAGTTTAACGGAAAATTACTAGTTATGTCCATTTATAAGTAGCTTATTATAAAAATTGATTAATTAAGAAAATATTATTAATATTAGTCAAATTAGTCAATTAGTTATTTTTAACAAAAAATATCAAATCTTTGCTTTGTTTTGAGTGGGTGTTATTAGAATAAATTGAGCACAACTTAAGAAGCTTCAATATTAGTTTTGGGATAATTTGGTAAAGATTTGAGGTGGTTTAAATTGAAAATTCGACGCAGAGGCTGAACATGAAAAAAAAGATACGTGTATCACATTAAGTATCATTTGTGTATCACATATGTATCAATTGTGCATCATATATATATATATATATATATATATATATATATATATATATATATATATATATCCATGTATACTTGTGTGTGAGATACATGCCTGATATATATTTGATATATGTACCGCAGATGACTTTTTTAAACTCGATTTAATTATGAATTTTGATATAAAATCAGTCCAAATCACCTCCAATCTTCCTCAAATTTAGTATATTAACTTATCTATATATTTTCAGTGAATTTCATCTATACTCATTAAAAAAGTTCCCTTTTTGTTTAGATTTTTAGAATATTGTATAGATTTTTGTATTTCATTACCTTATTTGCTAGCCCGTCTATAAAATTTTTTTTTCATCTTATATCTAATATTATTAATCACGCTTAAAAATATAAAAGGCAATTTTTGCATATGATTCGTTAACAAAAAAAACTCTATTAATTAGTTTTTTAATTTTTATTGATTAATTTTAATAAATTTATAATTAATAACTAGAGATTAGTAAATTAAAATTTATTTAAAACATTTATATAAATTTCCATAATTTAATTTACTGACCCTTCTTATATGCTAAACAAGCATACTGATGACACAAACAGTTGAAGTCATTTGTTTGAGGTGTTAGCTTTTTAAGTGAAGTCATCTTCTTCATCTAGCTAAGTTAATATTTTTACTGATTATTTTTGTATCAGTGCCCTCACGACCCTTTTGGCGGCATTATCTTTTCTTATTAACTTGTGTTCTGAATCTAAGGAATAGGTCTTCTCCTTTTTAATAATGACACACTCGATTGGGTTATCATCTAAGTCTAGATCCTAATTAAATCCTTTTTTTCCTCTTGATTCTTCTGTTAAAATTCTATAAATTTTTATTTTAATTTTATAAATTTATTAGCATAAGTTAAATATTTAATGTGGGAATAAGAAAACGTTTTAGAATTATATATAAGGGTTATTTTATAAAAATAAATTAAATTCTTTCTTAATTATATAAATAAATATTAATTTTAAATTAAAATAAAAATATAAATTAGTCACTTATTATGAATCGATGAAAGTAATAACTAAAAGAAAAGGGACAAACTTAAATATTACTGACGTAGGAAATATAGTGCATTCATAAGGCTGCTCTTAGGGCCCACTGTAGCAAAGCCCAATAATTTTAGTAAATAGAGGCATTTGTATATAGGGGAATTATTAGCTATGTCCATTTATAATTAGCTAATTATAAAAATTAATTAATTAATAAAATATTATTAATATTAGTCAATTAGTTATTTGTAGCAAAAAAATATCAAAATTTTGTTTTGTTTTGAGTGGGTGTTATTCAAATAGATTGGGCACAACTTAAGGAGTTTGAATATCAGTTTTGGGGTGATTTGATAAAGTTTTGAGATGGTTTGAATTAAAAATTCGAAGTAAAAGCTGAACATGAAAAAAAATAATATGCATATCACACTGTGTATCATTTGTGTATCACACATGTATCAATTGTGTATCGCATATATATCCATGTATACTTATGTGTGAGATACATGCTTGATACATATTTGATATATGTGTCGCAAAGGACTTTTTCGAACTCGATTTAATTATGAATTTTGATACAAAATCTGTCAAAATCACCCCCAATCTTCCTCAAATTTTGTATATTGACTTATCTATATATTTTCAATGAATTTCATTTATACCCATTGGAAAAATTCTTTTTTTGTTTAGATTTTTGAAATATTGTATAGATTTTTGTATTTCATTACCTTATTTGCTACCCCGCCTATGTAATTTCCTTTTCATCTTGTATCTAATGTTGTTAATCACGTGTTATAATATGGAAGATAATTTTTGCATGTGATTCTTTGATAGAAAGAACCCTATTATTTAGTTTTTTAATTTTGTTGGCTAGTTTTGGTAAGTCTATTACTAATGGCTAGAGGTTGGTAAGTTAAGATTTATTTGGGACATTTGTGTAAGTTTCCCTTGTATCTATACTTACTTTTTAGGTGACGTTTTAACTTATACCCGCTTTGTAAAAAAAATTACAAACGTACCCACTTTTTTGCGTAACTTTAACATACGGGGTTAAAGTACCAAAGGGAATCTCAAAACTTCAACATTCTAGTAGACGGGCCTGAAGTAGCAAATGTATTGAATTAAGTGTGCTGAAGCTTTTATTTTCTATTTACCGATTTTTTTTTTTGTAATTGTTGTACTTAAGCATGGTAGCTAAATTTCTGTTTTGTATTTGCTGAAGTTTTTGTTTGTAATTGCACTAAATAAGGTGAAGTTTTTTTGTCCTGAATTCATTAGTTTTGTCATTAAGCTCTTTCAAAAATTTAAGCAGAAGATGTTGAAGTTATTTAGTTCATTTATAAAAATTTCAGCACTAAATAAGCTAAAGTTTTTTTGTCTTGTATAAGCTTTTTAAAAACTTCAGCAGAAGATGCTGAAATTATTTAGTTTATTTGTAAAAACCTCAGCACTAAATAAGCTGAAATGTTTTTGTCCTGGATTCATTAGCTTTGTCATAAAGTTTTTTCAAAAATTTCAGCAGAAAATGCTGAAATTATTTAGTTCATTTGTAAAAACTTCAGCACTATATAAGCTGAAGTTTTTGAAAAAACTTTCTAACATACAAGATAAATAATCAGATTGCTAACAGTATCTAAATCATAAATTTTGAAAATAATAAAGTGAAAATAACTGAATTATCATGAAATAATCACTAAGTATGACCTTAAACTTCCCGTACGTGTAAATATTAACAAATTATTGTTTACTAACTTACATAATTAATTATAGTTTCTTTTAAATAATTTGATAAGTATACTTATGAAAATCATCTCATGAACTGAAGTTTCATAGCAGCACCAACAACAACAGAAGAAAGAAGAAAAAGAAAAAAATTGTGGATGGGTCATAACTTGTTTTAGAAATAAATTCTATATTCTGAGGCCTAAAAACCTCCTTTTTGTCTCACATTGCTTTACTGCACAGTCCGGACGTGTATTCAGAAAGTCATTATGTAAAAATTTATAAAAAATAATGAATTTTGACTTTAAAATGAATTTAGGTTGACTTCGATCAATAATTTGGGTAAACCCGTAATTTGGTGGTCCGAAAGGTTCCGTAAGAAAATATGGGACTTGTGCGTATGCCCTAAATCAATTTTCGAGGTCACAAGCCCGAGAAATAAATTTTTGAAGAAAATTATTTAACTGAAATTTTAGAGTTTTTGAAAAATTTGAATGTAATTGAATGTGATGGCATCAGACCCCTATTTTGGTTGAGGAGTCTGGTATAAGTCTTATATGTGATTTAACTTGAGCCTATAAAATTTTGTAGGAAAAAGACTTGAAATGACGTGAATCGGATCTTCGGTTGTTAAAATTTGAACTTAAGAGTTCATGAGATTTTTCTTTGATTTTGATGCTAAATTCATAGTTATTACTGTTATTTTAATGATTTAATCACACGATCAAGTCCGTATGCTGTTTTTGGACTTGCATGCATGTTTGATTTGGCTCGGGTGAGTTTTGAATAGGCCACAGAGTCAAATTTGGAGATAGTAAATTTGTGGTATATTGCAAGTAGGGGCATTCATAAAAACCCGAAAAATCAAACCAAACCGAAAACTAAATCAAACCGATCAAAAAATTCGATACTTTTTTGTTTGGTTTAGTTTTAGTTTTGAATTTTAAAAATTGATCAAATTTGGTTTTGTTTTGATTTTAATTAAAAAAAATTGAAAAAAACCAAACCAACCCAACTATAGGATTAGCTATTTCAAATTTATTATTATACTTAAATATATGTAAATTTTTATACAAAGTTTCAAAAATTTATTGTATACGTTAATATTTTGCACTTTTAATATAGTTCTTTATCTTTACATGCTAGTTTGATTGGAAGTTTTCTTTTGTTAAGTGTAAGAATCCATTTCGTGTTAAAAATAATATATTTTTAATTGAGTCCTTAAATTATTCATCACTATTTGATTAAATTATCATCAGTATATCTTGGTAAATAATAGATCTCTCAAAAGACGACTGATTTGATAATGTACATTAAAAATGTGGTCGCCAGAATATATATTTGGTAGTATATGTCTTATATTTAAGAAAAAACCGACAAATAATTAAAAATAAAAACCCGACATATATCGAATCGAAGAAAAACTGACTTAATTGGTTTGGTTTGGTTCTAATATTTGAAAAACCGAATTACTTGGTTTGGTTTCTTTTTAGGGAAAAATCGATCCAAACCTAACCATGAATATTCCTTGTTGCAGGTCTGCAGGCTTCGCAATTGCGAAGCCTGGCTCTCAAATGCAAAATAGTATCGCAAATGTGAAAGTTGAACTAGGCTGCCTTGGTCGCAAATACGGCGTATGTATCGCAAATGCGATAACTTTCCCTCACAAATGCGAAGGTGACCAGAATTCGACTTGGTCGCAAATGCGACAAAATCTTTACATTTGCAAAGTGAACAGTTTTTGAGGGGTTCGCAATTGCGAACCCTGGTCGCAATTGCGGCATCAGAGACCTACTAAAATGAATATCAGACGGGATTTCAACCATTTTTACAACCTTTTCAAAACTTAAACAACTTTGGGCGACATTTAAAAGACAACTACTTGTCCAAATCATTCGTAAGTCAATTCTAACTCATTTCTTTCAATCTAAGCCATCTTTTTACATGATTTCAACTCAAAAGCACGAATTTTCATGAGAAAAATTGGGTATTTTGGGGTAGAACCTAGGATTTTCGAATGTTGGGGATTTACACCTCGATTTGAGGTTCGATTTAAAAAAAAAAGAATTATACATTTGAGTTCATGGGTTAATGGGTAATTGATTTTTGGTTCAAATCTCGGGTTTTGACCATATGGGTCTGGGAGCGATTTTTAACTTTTTGGAAAACACTTTAGAAAATATATTTTCATGCATTAGAATTGATTTATTTATCATTTATTGATATAGTTAAGCATCTTATGGTTAGATAAAAACGAATTAGTGATGGAATCAAGAGGTAAAGCGTAGTTGTGGCTTGAATTGTGTTCGTGGTATCGAGGTAATTGTTCGGTCTAACCTGAGCTTGAGGGATTAGGAGTTGTGTCCTATTTGCTATGTGTTAGTTGTTGAGTACGACATATAAGCATGGTGACGAGTATCTATACGTTGGTATCAAGCATGCCCGTGAGTTATACTATGATTTATGTGATTCCGTTTGTATTGTTCATGCCTTATGTGATGTTTTATATTGTTGAATAAGGGTTGTGGATGCGATATTGGCATTGAACATTGAAAAGTGTTGGCTCAAATTGTAAAATGATTCATGGAAGTATTATTGGCTTTTGAATATTAAAGAGCATTGACTCAAGTTGTGATTTGAGTTGTGAGGAAAATGTGGAAAAATAAGAGAAGAGGATTATGGTATTGTTCCCTTGTCAGGATATTGTTGTTTTTGATGTTATCTCCCTTGACAGGATATGATTGTTGTACTATTGTTCCATTGCCAGGATTTTATTGGGATTTTATCAATTCACTTTCCCTTATTGCTTTGTGATTGTTGTTTGGATGAGGAAGAGTGTTAAAGCATGAAGGGTAATGCCGTGTAAGAGTTTCGTGAGAGAGTGTTAAAGCACAAAGGGTGATGTTATGTATGATTTTTTTGAAAGAGTATTAATGCATGATGGGTGATGTCGTGCGGCACGATGTACAATTCTGTGCCTTTATATGATTAATGCATGAAGAATCATTCCATGACATGATTATGTGAGGTAAAAGCATGAAAGGTGATGCCGTGCCAACTATATTGATTTTATGGTAAGGACAAGAGTAAAAGCACGAATTGTAATGTCGTGCACTTGTATTTGATTTTCCTGATTTCTATTGTTAATTGAGTTATGGTGTTCTTTACATTTATCTGTTGGTTTTTATTGCTACTTGTTGTTTCCCTGCAACATGATTCCCCCTTCCTTTCTTTAATTGGGAAGTTTTGCTTTTATTTTCCGTTGTATATGATTTAACTGCACAGGTTTATTTGATAATCTGGTCCTAGCCTCGTCACTACTTCACCGAGATTAGGCTAGGCACTTACCAGTATATAGGATCGGTTGTGCTGATACTACCCTCTGCACTATGTGCAGATCCCGGTACTGGAGCATACAGACCTTAGCTTTGGGTTGTTACCTTCAATCCATTTGGAGATCCGAGGCAGTCCTGCAGGCGCCCGCAGGCCTTAGCGTCTCCTTCTATCCTTTCCTCCTGTTTTTATTTATGTATTTCAGAGACAGTGTTGTATTTATTTTTTGGACCTTTGTTTGTAGTATTTCTAGATCGTCTGTGAAATTGTGATATCAGTTCTAGGTAGTTCATGTTTAAGGATTTATATTGGTAATATTTAAATGGTTATATTCTGTTCTTCCGCTTATTAAATTCCAATGCTTACGTAATATTGGTTCCTCATTGTTAAAAAGATTAAAATGGAAAAAAAGTAAATAATACAAATAGTTGGTTTGTTGAGCTTTCACTAGTAGGCGCCATCACGACTCTTAAGGGTGGAAAATTCGGGTCGTGATAAAAATGAAGGAGGAGAAAGGGGGCTAAAGTTATTTAAAAAGTGGATACAATTTAAAACGTTTTTAGAAAATAGGTATAGATTAAATGTGGACGATCAAATAGGGCTCCCCGTGCAATTTTTACTAGTAAATACTATAACCCTAGCTATCTCTATATAAGAACACATATTGTGTACTTCTAAATATATGGGAAACAGTATACGCTCTTTCTCTGTACAATTAACATATTGTTTAGTCTATGAAATTGAGGGTTGCTCCAACACACTATGACAATCATCGCCGACCAGTAAATATAGTTATAGTTTACTCGTTCCTTCCGCTTGCGCTACGCGAACAAGTAAATTCTTGTTTTATAATTTAAGCGTTCCTTCATTGATATCACAATGGTTTTTTGGTTGTGTGCGTACATATATATGCGACTTGAGATCATGATGGTGGCATAGATATATTGCGTATTCTTACATTTGACATTGTGTAGATGATATATGTTTTGAAAAATTATATAAGGATATGCGGATTTAGCCTAAGAGAGTCTCAATTGTTCAACACATTTAAGCATAAGATGAGAGGCGCAAGATAGTCGTACTTGCTAGAATTGTATTAGAGCATGAATTGAGGGGTGAAATGTAAGAAGAGATTTCAACGGTAGAGTAAACATGAAAGAGTGAAGTGCTAAATATAATAATGTCGTAAGGACGGGAAATAATGACACTTAGCAATATATGTATAGCTAATAGCGATATGGTACTTGGATATGAAAATGAACAAAGAATGTTCTTATGAGTATAATCAATCTATATTATTGTCAGAATAGTGAGCATATCAGCGTAATGATGAAACAAAATTCAAGGTACGATGAAAGATGAAAGTGGTAAAATAAAGTTTGCTAGTTGGAGAATAAGGAGCCTTTAATAGTGCGTGAGCATACCGATGGTCAACGGGAAGTTTCCTGTGAGATGTTAGTTCAATAAGACTTCGAGTAGCAGGTAAAAGTTTGAATTGGGTTTACTACTCTTAAGTGAGGATCATCTGAACAGGAAGAGTTCACCTTAAAGGTGATGGTTTGGAAAATAAGATTTCTTATTCACTATAGTCAAGATGAAGAGGAAATATTTCGTGACTTTATGATGAAATGAGTACAAAGATCATAAAGTATTTGTAGGGAATCAAAGAGTCATTACAAGCAATAGTAAGGATATTCAGCATCAAGGATGTTTAAACTTATGTATGATATTCACATATTTAACGGGCATCTCAAATATATTCTTACAACTTAAAGGCATGTGTAATTCGAATTAAATTTAAGTGTTGGCGGGAAATGAAAATACTTTAAATTATACGTGAAATTTTATGGAATAAAGGCGTACTTTCAATATGTGCACATTTTGCACGAAATAAATCTAAAAGCGATAATGCAATGCATATTCTTTAATGAGAAATAACTCTTCTATACCAAAACAAAGTATGCCAATAAAAATCGTGGGTTTAAAAAGAGCAACAATCTTAAAAGGTATAAGTGTTATCATGATCGCATTGATAAACAAGTGTTGGAAGCTTAAGAGATATGGTAATATGTCTATGGTGCATCAAGAAATAGATAAAATCTCATATTATTTTTAGAGAAACATCACAAGAAACTCAATAGAGTTAAGGAGTTGGTTAAAGCTAAAAAATAGAAACTTAAAATAGATAGCAGAGTTGTATCGTAAAATGGATGAAACTAGGATAAATATTATTCATAGAGCAAAGTAGTTGTCAAATTGGGATCTTCGGGAAACTATAAAGTTGTGTGTGCAAGTGGGGGTATTAATGATAGATGAATCTAGGATAATTTTCTTTTTAGTCTTTGAAAGGAACAGAAGAACATTCTAAAATAATTTTAATAGTTAGAGAACATCAAGAGGAAAAATCATGCTTCTTGATAGTAATATTTATGAAAGAATTTCTATTCTACGAGTCAGAATGGAAAAGTTTTGTAGGTAGCAAATAGGAAATATAATTTCGCTCTCGTCAAGCATGAGTTATAGCCTCGAGCAACCTAAGAAATTAAGTCAACATGAAAATTAGTTATCCTTTATCTCAAAAAAGAAAAAGAAAAAAGTCCAATCACAGAGAAATTTTTGGTTTATTTGAAGATACTTTTCAGGTACAATTTGATGTATGGATAACTAAAGAAAATGCAGGCATGTATATAATTGATATGGGAGCTATATATGCAGGCATGTATATAATTAATATTGAATGTTATTCATACATGTTACTATTTAAAAGTTTCAAAAATTTGGATTTGATGTGTTTGTGGTGTATGTATGGCCTAGTGCGGCCAAGATGGTATATTAAATTGTATATTGTTGGTATCATGACCCCAATTTCCCTCCATAGGATGTCGTGATGGAACCTAATTTCTAAGACTAGATAAGCCTAAAAACATGTGGAATATAACTGAAATAGCGAATAAACTCTCAAGTACTCAAACATCTATATAAAATAAGCATCGCTGCTCAACATATACAATTTTACGAAAACCTGGTGATATCGAGTCACAAGCTCTACAGCGGTATCATAGTCGTCCCTATACAACTGTATCTAATAAAATAAGTAAATATAGAAGTAGATAGAGAGTGACTCCGAGGCATACAAACGCTGGCAGGTTTACCTTGAAATCTCCGAGTACGAACTCAACTCACTGATGCCCGGACTGGTAGGAGGTACTTGGATCTGCACAAAAAGATGTGTCAAAGTGTAGAATGCATACACCACAATGGTACCCGGTAAGTGCCAAGTCTAACCTCGGTAGAGTAGTGACGAGATCAGGTCAAAGCCCTATCGGAATAAATAAGAAACTGAACAAGTATAATATAGTGAAATAATGATATCAATAGAAATAAGACAATTAAAGAAGCACACTGACAAACTAAGGCAAATAATACTTTGCAGAAGAAAACAAGGGATACTATGATACATATCAAACCAACAGAAACACAAGTGAAGAAATAGAAAGTATCAACAAGAGTCACTATTGAGGTATCGCCTCTGTAACGACCCACACATTGTTTTGAGCATTTTCACTTCACTTGGTAGTTTGAAGACACATCTCTATGATATATAATGACTTGTGTGAATCGTCAGTTTTGGTTTTCAGGTTATTCAGAATCGATTTGCAAGAATGAATTTTTATTATTGACGCTTTAAGTTGAAAAAGTTAACCAACTTTGAATTATTTTTGACTCGAGCGCATGCTCGGATTTGCTTTGGATATTTCTAGAAGTCTCCAGCACTAATGGGCAAAAGTTGAAAATTTGAAGGTTTGAAATGTTCATAAGTTTGATCGAGAGTTGAATTTGATGATATCAGGTACAGATTATGGTTTCAGGAACTGGAATAACTTTATTAAGTTCATTAAGTTCGATTCGAGGTGCGATTCGTGGTTTTTACATTATTATGTGTGATTTGAGGCCTCGAGTAAGTCTGTACTATGTTATGGTACTTATTGACATGTTCGTACAGGGTCCCGAGGGACTTTGGTGTATTTATATTGACTTCGGACCATTTCGGAGTTGCATGAGCTTGTTAGTTTTCTTGTGTTTCAGTTGTGCTCCGCTTGCGGGAGATGGCACCAAAATTTGATACGCTCAAAGTAAACTTAATTAAATAGTTTAAGGTAGTTTATGTCAAATATATTAACCCAACAAGGTTAAGATCGAATTCCATAGGGAATAGATGTGAAAATGTTACTTGAATAATGTGAAACTTGACTTAAGTCGTAATTCTTCTCTGTTAGCTTAAAAAGAGAATGTTGTAATTGTAAATTATCATGAAAATTAATTTGTTATGAGATTGTAATTAATTTGATAAGTGAAACCAAGGTTGTGTCCCCATTAATGGAATATAATATTATCGGTATTAATATAATATATTTCTAATAAAAGGTCCCATGATATGCAAATTGTTCCTAAATGACCATTCAATATTTTCCAATAGTAGGTAGTATTTTCTCTTTATGATTTTTCCAAATATAAAGGAGTTACAATTAAGAACAACCAATTTATGCCAAATAGAACTCACTTATTCATAAGCGGTTCTATTAAACAAGGTTTAAAGCCTTGAGTTTTTGTTATTCAATTCTACCAAATCCTAACCCACTTTTACAAGTAAAGATAGAGTGAAATAGCATTAATCAATATTTGCAACCATCAACATTAAATGAAGCATGGTAATTGAATAAATACCAACCAACCATTACACACTCATTCAGGGTCCACAACCTTAGTATTTAAAACTAACTACTCATACTAGAATCTAAGAATAAAGCAATAAATAAAGTCATAAAGCTTAAAAAGATGACAAGATTCTCTCTTCAAAAGCTTCCAAAGTAATGATGTATTCAATACTCTAAGTGTAGCATTTTTTCAGACAAAATGTCTCATAATAACCCTAGTTATTATATTTAGGGAAAATGCATAAGTTTCTCCCTGAACTTGTACCGAAAAGTGAGTTTCCATCCCAACCTTTATAGGTATCGTTTTTCCATCCTATACTTGTTCATCCTGAATTTAGTTCCACCCTAAAAGCTGGCGTGGCAAAAATAATTTCAAAAAAATTTAAGTGGTGGTGCGTCTTACCAAAATTTAAAGCAAAAAATAATTTTTTTGACAATAAATAAAACATATGTTCTGACTTCCCCTCCCCCTCTCCCTTTTTCTCTTCATCCTCACACACCCCCCCCCCCCCCCAAGAAAAACCCCCTCTTTCTTCTCCATCTCAACCCCATTTCTTTCTTTTCCATTTTCGCTCCACTCCTTTTTAAGAGCAGATTCTTGCTCGTTTTCCTTTATTTTTCTTCAACTTTCAACTTCCTCCGGCAAACTTTTAGATTCCTCTGGAAAACTTTCCTATTTCTTTCTTCAGTTCTGTCGGCTATTTTTCCGGTGATTCAACAAACAAATCCCAACTAGATCTCGACCCCCTTATCACCAACCTATGGCATCACAAATTTTGTGTAGTAAATTTCATTTCTTTCTTGACCTTTTTTCTCTTTGGACTAAACAAATTAATTCATTCAAATGAAATCAAAGCTATGAACCCGTTGATAATGAAGGTTTTGGTGGTAGGTATGAAAAAAAGAAGAAGAAGAATATGTTAATGAAAAATAGAAAAATAGTCAAAAAGATTAATTTATTGCATTTCTGGAATGGCGTTGATGTGGCACTGATATGACATGCGCGTGTGGAATACCCCAGGCCATGAAAGTGGTATTATGCTTCATAAGGTGGTATTAAATTCACTTTGTACAAGTATAGGGAAGTATTACAACACTCGTAAAGGTTGGGATGGAAACTCAATTTTCGGTACAAGTTCCGGGAGCATCTTATGTATTATCCCTTCTATTTATAATGGTCTAAAAGTCGGGGTCAAAATATAATAAAAATAACCCTACAGATCACATCTGCGAATGCAGAATGAATCGCATAACAATTTCGCGGCACGTATAACTACAATTTGCACCACGTAATTGAATGTCCAGTTGCCCAGTTGTTCATCGCACATCTATTATGTGGTCTGCACATCAATTTTATGATAGCATTTGGTACTGCATAATCATTCTTGCAGAAAATCTATTTGCACTAGTGCAGTCATTATACGGTCCGCACAAGCATTATGTGATCGTATAATGGTCCACAAAATACACTCTCATAGCTGGGTTAATCTGCTTTATTTTTCAGTTGGTTTGCCCGCACATCACTTTTGTGGTCGCAAACCTGCCGTATTTCTGACCTTCTATGGGTTTTTGTCATTTTTTTTTGTTTTTGGTTCTTCAAGTCTAGTTTGCCGCAAAACACCAAATCTAGATAAGGATTGACTTAAAATGCTTTAAAAATGAGCTACAACATATGTAATTAGTGTCAAAAGTGTCGCAATTCTACAATATATCATCTGCCCTGGGCTGGATCTGGCCTGTACAGTACTGAGTTACTGAGTATGCTGGGTATCGAACATGGTGAGTGAGAATACAAGACAAAGATATTGAGTACTCTGAGAGTGTGACTACATGATTTCATCACTTAGGTGCATTATATTTGGCATGTATACTTAAGGTACATGCATAGAGATGCATTTCCTCACGCTACCCGATTTTGATAACATTTATGATGTCACCTGTATATTGACATGTAGGAATAGAGATGTACTTTGCTCATGCTATCAGAAACTAAAACATCTTATTTATTGTTGAAAGGCTTTTGGGGAAAAATCACAGTTTTTAAATTATATGTTTTTGGTGTTTTCGCTGAAAGATTAGGAATTTACTATTATACTTGAAAATCATGCCTATTTTCTGCAACTTTGAACGATGTGAGAATATTATCTCTGAGTTATTTTCTTGTACCATTTTATTATATTGTTATGAACGGTGGCTGGTTATTGAAGTTGGAGTCTGACCTTGTCCCAGTGCGTCACTACTTTCAACCTAAGGTTAGGTTATTTACTTATTGAGTACATGGGGATGGTTGTACTCATACTACAATTTTGGCATTTAGACGATTATTGTAGTATTATATATATATATATATATATATATATATATATATATATATATATATATATATATATATATATATATAATTTTCCTTTAATTAAAATTTAATGTTCTTTCATATAAATAAATATTTAAATCATCATATGCCATTATTAACATGCAACACACGTTCATAGATACTAGTTGATATAAAGTATATAAATCGAATAATTATGGGATATTATCACTTTTACTTCGTGCTACAAACTATTTATATTTTACAGCAGAAAAAATATATAAAATTTATATAATTTTGTATACATAATATATATTCGGCTATTATTTAAAAAACGGTTATAAAACTATCTACTCATACTAGAATCCAAGAATAAAACAATAAATAAAGTCATAAAGCTTAAAAAAATGACAAGATTCTCTCTTCAAAAGCTTCCAAAGTAATGATGTATTCAGTACTCTAAGTGTAGCATTTTTTTAAGACAAGATGTCTCATAATAACCCTAGTTATTATATTTAGGGAAAATGCATAAGTTTCTCCCTGAACTTGTACCGAAAAGTGAGTTTCCATCCCAACCTTTATAGGTATCGTTTTTCCATCCTATACTTGTTCATACTGAATTTAGTTCCACCCTAAAAGCTGGTGTGGCAAAAATAATTTCAAAAAAATATAAGTGGTGGTGCGTCTTACCAATATTTAAAGCAAAATATAATTTTTTTGATAATAAGTAAAGTATATTTTTTGACTTCCCCTCCCCTTCTCCCTTTTTCGCTTCATCCTCACATTCCCCCCCGAAAAAAACCCCCCTCTTTCTTCTCCATCTCAACCCCATTTCTTTCTTTTCCATTTTCGCTACACTCCTTTTTAAGAGCAGATTCTTGCTCGTTTTCCTTTATTTTTCTTCAACTTTCAACTTCCTCCGGCAAACTTTTAGATTCCTCTGGCAAACTTTTAGATTCCTCTAGCAAATTTTTCTATTTCTTTCTTCAGTTCTGTCGGCAAACTTCTATATTTCTCCGGTGATTCAACAAACAAAACCCAATTAGATCTCGACCCCCTTATCACCAACCTATGGCGTCACAAATTTTGTGTAGTAAATTTCATTTCTTTCTTGTCTTTTTTTCTCTTTGGACTCAACAAATTAATTCATTCAAATGAAATCAAAGCTATGAACCCGTTGATAATGGAGGTTTTGGTGGTAGGTATGAAAAAAAGAAGAAGAAGAATATGTGAACGAAAAATAGAAAAATAGTCAAAAAGATTAATTTATTGCATTTCTGGAATGGCGTTGATGTGGCACTGATATGGCATGCGCGTGTGGAATACCCCAGGCCATGAAAGTGGTATTAAATTCACTTTGTACAAGTATAGGGAGGTATTACAACACTCGTAAAGGTTGGGATGGAAACTCAATTTTCGGTACAATTTCCAGGAGTCTTATGTATTATCCCTTCTATTTATAATGGTCTAAAAGTCGGGGTCAAAATATGATAAAAATAACCCTACAGATCACATCTGCGAATGCAGAATGAATCGCATAACAATTTCGCGGCATGCATAAGTACGATTTCCACCGCGTAATTGAATGTCCAGTTGCCCAGTTGTTCATCGCACATCTATTATATGGTCTGCACATCAATTTGATGATAGCATTTGGTACCACATAATCATTCTTGCAGAAAATCTATTTGCACTAGTGCAGTCATTATACGGTCCGCACAAGCATTATGTGATCGTATAATGGTCCACAAAATGCACTCTCATAGCTGGGATAATCTGCTTTATTTTTTAGTTGGTTTGCCCGCACATCACTTTTGTGGTCGCAAACCTGCCGTATTTCTGACCTTCTATGGGTTTTTGTCATTTTTTTCTTATTTTTGGTTCTTCAAGTCTAGTTTGCCGTAAAACACCAAATCTACATAAGGATTGACTCAAAATGCTTTAAAAAATGAGCTACAATATATGTAATTAGTGTCAAAAGTGTCGCAATTCTACAACACATCATCTGCCCTGGGCTGGGTCTAGCCTGTACAGTACTGAGTGACTGAGTATGCTCGGTATCGAACATGGTGAGTGAGAATACAAGACAAATATATTGAGTACTCTAAGAGTGTGACTACATGATTTCATCACTTAGGTGCATTATATTTGGCATGTATACTTAAGGTACATGCATAGAGATGAATTTCCTCACACTTTCCGGTTTTGATAACATTCATGATTTCACCTGTATATTGACATGTAGGAATAGACATGTACTTTCCCCATGCTATCAGAAACTGAAACATCTTATTTATTGTTGAAAGGCTTTTGGGAAAAAATCACAGTTTTTAAATTATATGTTTTTGGTGTTTTCGCTGAAAGATTAGGGATTTACTATTATACTTGAAAATCATGCCTATTTTCCGTAACTTTGAACGATATGAGAATATTATGTTATTTTCTTGTACCATTTTATTATATTGTTATGAACTGTGGTTGGTTATTGAAGTTGGAGTCTGACCTTGTCCCAGTCCGTCACTACTTTCAACCTAAGGTTAGGTTATTTACTTATTGAGTACATGGGGTTGGTTGTACTCATACTACACTTCTGCACCTTGCGCCAGATGTTGGATGTTGATGTTGTTGCGTACTGCGGGATCTAGATCTGAAGATGTACCTGCATTTCTAGTTATGACTATCACTTATCCTTGGTAGCATTAGATTTGAGTTCTATTCATTTTCATTTAAAACATACGTTGTAATTATTTTAATACCAGCTTTGTAAATTCTAAATCTTAGAAGCTCATGATTTGTACTACCGGTCATTGGGAATTCTTTGTATAATAGTTCAGTTGTATTATCATTTATTCTCTTAATAAATACCATTTGAACGGGCTTATTGTTAACTGGCTTACCTAGTGAGTTGAGTTAGGTGCCATCACGACTAGTAGGATTTTGGATTGTGATAGCCTTGTAGTCTCAAATCACAAAACAATTCACAATCTATTTTTATATCACCGCATGATCCTTGCATTTAGTTTTTGAAAATCATTTTTCCCGAAATAGAATCCCGCGTTTTAGCTCACCTTATTACGTCGCATGGCTTCTAGTAGTTGCCCCTACTAGCCACGCGTATCAAGTCCACATTATCTCATTGCATGTGTTCCAACCCCAAAACCTTATTCCAGCATATGCGTATCAATATCACATCGTATTAGAAATCGCACCTCAAGATCCTAATATCACAACTTTCCAAACCAACAATACTAGTGTTTCCACAGTAAAGAGCCTAAGGCTCAACCACAATAAACACAAGAATCTCAATAATAACAAACCAAAATGAATAACTCAACAGAATGGTATTTCACAGCTTAATACTTTGACTCAATGTGCATCACGACCGTATAACTCAACACCAATTTCAACAATAAGATATTCCACGATTAACAACTTCATGTAAAGAGTTGAATGGTCAAATAATGAGTACTGAATAAAGGTAACATGAACTTCAACTAAACATGTAGAGCAATTAGCAAGTAAGATATAAGACAAGCAGAACATTTGAAAATAGATAAACAATGATGAATATAACATATTAAGATAACTCAATTAAGGCGTGAAAGGAATCTACGCATCTACACATAAATCTCCATATTTATCCCTTGTACACGCTCGTCAACTTGTGTACACGGCTTCCACACATCATAATTATCACAAAAAACACCAATCTTAAGGACAAATTCTACCACACAAGATTAGGCAAGACACTTACCTAAAAACACGCTAACTCAATCCACTAGTAGGTCTTTCCCTCGATTATCCAACTCCGAACGGCTCGAATTTAGTCAAAAAAACTTCATAACATAAATATAAACTATAGGAAACTAGTTTGAATAATAAATTTATGATTTTTGCAAAGAAATAAAAGGTCAACTAGGGCACATTCCTCAAAACTCGAGCAAAATTACAAAATCCGGACACCCACTCGATAATGAGTCCAACTATACAAGAATAACTCAAATCGCGTTTCAAAACTCAAAGTTTAGTCTAGGAAGTTTTCATAATATTTTCCCAAATTTCCAACCCAAATTTCCAACTCAAATTCCTAATTAGATGATAAAAATAGTAATAGATTACCCCAGCAATTTCCTTGCATATCGCCTCACACCGAGTTTTCCAAGCCCATAAATAGGTTATGAAAATTAAACCACCGACTTGACTATTTTCTGCCCAGAGAACTCGCACTTGCAAACCCTCTGTCGCATATGTGGCCCCATATCTCCGGAAATACCATCGTAGGTGAGGTCATGACTTAGCCCAGCAACCTCTGCTTCTGCGAGAACTAAGCCATATCTGGGCATGCACACATGCGGCGAATAAGTTGCACCTGCGATCCAGCCCGCTCCTGCGCTTCCTTCCATCGCAGAAGCAACTGCTTCTGCGGGGACCATCCCCCTTATGCAACCCTAGCCGGGCAAAGCTAACTTTGATTCCGCACCTGCGGCCAATCCCTCTGCAGGTGCAATAACACCAGATGCTGGAAACTTCAGCAATTGCACAAGTCCAAAAATTGGTCCGGATTCAATACTAATCACCCTGGGGATCCCGGAACCCCGTCCGAATATACTAACAAGTTCAAAAACATATGACAGACCTATTCGAGGCCAAAAATCATATTTTAGAATTTCGAAGCCAATGTCGTTCATAGCAAAATAACTCCAATTGACTTCAAATTTTGCATCCAAGTCATAAATGACATTACGGACCTATTCCAACTTTCAAAATTAGGATTTGATCCCGATATCAATAAAATCAACTACCAATAAACGACCTAAACGACCTACGGACCTCCGAGTCTGCATTCGGACATGCTCCCACGTCTTAAATTTCCATACGGAGCTTTGGAATCATAAAACTCCATTTCAGATTCATCTACACAAAATTCAAATTGCGATCAACTATTACAACTTAAACCTCCAACTTGGGGACTATGTGTCCTATTTCACTCTGACACTCAGCCGAAATAAAAATCGAATATCCCGGTAATTTACATAGCCACAATATAATGTAGATGAGACAATAAATAGGGAATCGGGGCTAAAATACTAAAAACGACTGGTCGAGTTGTTGTATCCCTCCCCCTCCAAAAACAAATGTTCTTCCTAGAACGAATATACAGACACGCCTAAAGCGGTGAAATGATTAGGATAACAACTGCTCATATCATGCTCGGTCTCCCAAGTCTCCTCATTGACTGTGACCACTCCCTAGACCTTCATTGAAGCAATGTTCTTCGACCTTAAATTTCGGACATGCCTGTCCAAAATGGCCACCGGCTCCTCAACATAAGACAAATCCTTGTCCAATTGGACTGAGCTGAAATCCAACACATAAGACGGATCATCGTGATACTTCCGGAAGCATAGAAAAATGGAATACTGGATGAAGTGTGGCTAGACTAGGTGGTAGTGTAAGCTTGTAGGCCAGCTCTCTAATCCTCTCAAGAATCTCAAAAGGTCCGATATAGATAGGGCCCAACTTGCCCTTCATCCTGAACCTCATAACACCTTTCATGTACAAAACCCATAGCAAAATCCACTCCCTAACCATGAATGCAACATCGCGAATCTTCCAATCTGCATAACTCTTCTTTCTAGATTTGTGTTACACGAAGTTGATCTTGAATCAATTTAACCTTTTCCAAAGCATCATGAACCAAGTCTATACCCAATTCCTAGCCTAGCCTCACTCGGCTTGAACCAACCACCAGAGACCGACATTGCCTCCCATACAAGGCGTGATACAGAGACATCTGAATTCTCGACTAGTAGCTGCTGTTATGGGCAAACTCCACAAGTGGCAAGAACTGATCCCAAACACCCCCAAACTACATCACACATGCATGGAGCATATCCTCCAATATCTGAATAGTGCTCTCGGACTATCCGTTTGTTTGAGGGTGAAATTTTGTACTCAACTCAACCTGCGTGCCTAACTCATGATGTACGACCCTCTAGAACCGCGATGTAAACTGCGTACCACGGTCATAGATGATAGATACCGGTATGCCATGAAGTCTGATATTCTCACGAATATAAATTGGAGGCGGCTACTCCGAAGAATAAATAATCATCATTAGAATGAAATAAGCCAACTTGGTGAACCTATCCACAATCACCCATACTGCATCAAACTTCCTCTGAGTCCATGGGAGCACAACAAAAAATCCATAATAACCCGCTCCTATTTCCACTCTAGAATCTCTAGTCCGTGAAGCAACCCACTTGGCCATTGATGCTCATGTTACACCTACTCACAATTTAAGCGTCGAGCTACATACGACACTAAGTCCTTCTTCATTATCCTCTTCCAATAGTATTACCTCAAGTCATGATACATCTTGGAGGCATCTGGATGAATGGAGTACCATGAACTGTGAGCTTTCTAAATAATCAACTCACGTAAACCATATAAATTGGGCGTACATAGCTAGCCTTACATCCATAACACAACGTCATCTCTAATAGTGACCTCTTGGCATTGCTGTACTGAATCGTATCCTTGAGGACAAGCAAATGGGGACATCCTGACGCTCTCTAATACGATCATATAGGGAAGACCGAGAAATCACAAAAGCCAAAACTCAACTCGAATCTAAAACATCCAATCTAACAAACTGGTTGGCCAAGTCCCGAACAACTAATGTTAATGGCTACTCCGCTGCTGATAGATATGCTAAACTGCTCAAGCTCTCTGCCTTTAGACTCAAGGCATCAACGACCACATTGGCCTTCCCGGAATGATATAAAATGTTGATATCATAGTCCTTGAGCAACTCTAACCGTATCGGTTGAAGCAAGTTAAGACCCTTATGTTTGAACAGATGTTGTATACTTTAGGGTCAGTAGGGACACCGAACAAATAGTACCGCTAAATGGTAGGTGGCGACCTAACTTAATTTAAGTGAATTATTCTTATAAGCATATAAACAAATATATATTGTTTTAAAAACAAGGAGTAAAGGGGGTCCAAGGTTTTCTAGCCTATAGGATCACTTTTGTGCAATACTTGGTAATCATAGCCAAATTGGGGTGATACATATAAAATTAGCGCACATGTAATCATATCCTTTACTACCCAATTACCCTCCCGTTAATCATTACCTAAGCGTTCTAACATCATCGAATACGTATCATATGCGTGAATTACTCGTCCCTTACCTGTGGCCCTAGAGGTGTTTAAGACCTCTATTTAAGGTGATTCTAGACTCACCTATATTGTTTAAAAGGTGAAAACTGAACGACAAATAAAAGTCAAATAGGGCTATCACATAAAGATTCAATTAAAGGGGCTCATATTTACCTCCACAACTAGACAAAACAAGTGCACCCTATTCTAACAAGTAGTTTTTATAATTTTAGGAGTCCTATATGCAAGATATCTAAATGAGTACAAACAAAGTATACAACAGTTTCATTTAGGTGAGGCATTGAGTACCTATCAATTTGCCTACTGATTTTTTTATCACTTACTAAATCTGAGTATGTTTCCAGCAGCAAGAAAATCACGATTTTAAACCAAATTTAATTGTCCTATAGGCTTGCTTAAGTGATAATTGGCAGAATCCTATATGCATGGTATCTAAACGTTAATCAAACAATAGTTTTATAAACCAATGACTTAACAGGCAGATTTCAGGAAAGTTTATCCTTTAGACCCTACATGCATGCTTTCTAAGTGCTGAAACTAAATACAAGCATTATTTCATGACACAGAAAATTGATTTTATACAAATTTCCTAGAGGCATGATATCTAAATTGTCAAAATTGATTTTAAACATAATTTCCTATGGACATGATATCTAAGTGAGTAAAATGTCATACTCAGTTGATAACTCAAAAAAAAGATCCTATAGGGATGATTGTAATGCAAATGAGACTTGAGGATATGCATGGACATGAATTTTGATATAGAATTGAAAAACACCTTAGAAGCAGGATTTCTAGAGATGTAAAGTGTGAAAATTTAGGACTTAAAAGAACGAGATAAGTCCTATAGGCATAGTTTCGAATGCATATAAGTAAACAATCATCACAGCAACCTAAAGGCATGGTTTCTAATGCATACTAAAGGCATAGTTTCTACCTAATCCCAACAAAGATATATAATAATCCCTCCCAACTTTACTAATAACCCCAATATTTATTTTTACAAAAATTAGTATTACAGACCAATATGAATAAATTTCACAATGAAAGAACCATCATACTATAGGGATCCTTTATAGATCCAATATCAACCTGAGAATTAGGTCTTCAAACATAGCATCTTTGAGCATAGTGGTAGCCCATTCATAACACATAAAACTAGTTACTTGTGTGTCAAACTTCCCAAGGGCCTCAAGGACCTCGGGCAATACTTACACCAGGATCAGATGTTCAAAAGTATTCACCAAGGATTGGAGAACCAACCCCAATGTGTCAAAGTTCAATGGAGTCTCATGGATCCTAAGCAGTGGTCACACTAGGGTGGCAGGACCCTAGATAACTAAGAGTAAGAGTTGGAAAACAGTACACAAGGGTGGGAGATGTGTTTATGAAAATAGTTCATTTTTAGAAGTGAATAAAAACAGGTTGCAAACAGAACAGAACCATGTTTCAACGAATTAATTTTAACTTAATTACCAGTAGTTAAGCAAAACAAGAACACTAGAATCATAGATAGAATAGAGTCAGAAACAAGGTTTCAAATTGCTAGAGTTGATTTAATCTGTTAACTATTATCCAAATGGAATCATTGACATGTATTGAAATATAGAAACATGCTGAAGTGAAATGTCTAACTAGACAACCATATGAGAAGATAATGATAATCTAAAGCATAGTATTATTGAAAGAAGTACACAGAAACCATGAGTCGATCAGGAACATGCTAAGGCAGACTATGAGCGCATAAAACATGACAGGAATTAGGTCATGCTAGTTGATAAATGGGTAAATAAGTGTAGTGGATCAAACAGGAGCATGATATCATATAAAACAAGACAGGACCTAAGTCATGCTGGTTAAGAGAAACATAGCGCAAAACAGAAGCATGTTAACCACATAGCAATATGGGATAACGAGGTAACAAGACTAAATCATGCTGGTTAAAATAAACAAGAAGCATGTAATAAACATGCACATGTTGAAGTTTAGAGTGAGGTAATCATACAAGTCATACAGAATAGGAACTGAAGCCGGTAGTTGAGAAAGAGATGACTAAGAGGCAAGTATCAAAGAAGAAGTATACTGAGACACATAGCACAAAGAAAAGATTATGGTAACGAAAATAGGGGCGTACCAGTTAAGGGATAGCAAACAAGAAGGTGAAGGCAAGTTGAATCCAATAGCCTAGCCTGGTCTTTCAGCCGGCTAGACCGTGCAGCAAACATAAGTAACAGAAAGAATTACAATGCAGAGTGTGGGTGAATAAGAGTTTGTGTGTTTCTCTATCTTTTTAAGTGTGTTCATGTGTCAGAATAATAGAAGGCTTTTGTAGCATACAATAGAGCAAACAAATACGGTAGGAAATCAATTGCACACAAATAAGGCCAAGAAATCAGTTAATCAGTTCATTAGGTCTAACATGGATCAATAATAAGCAGAATTAAGTAAGTATCCCTTAAATTAAGGAGAATCTCATACAGAGTGAATCAGCAGACAAAATTGAGGTTTAAATAAGGTAAGTAGCGTCACACCTCCTTTTTGCCACTATAACCCGGCGAAGGGCGTAGATAAAGGGAGTTTTTTCCAATTAAAGGACAATCGAAGCGAGATTCAATTATTTAAGAGAATTTCAGAGTCACCACTTGGGAGATTTATGGTGCCCCATGTCACCGTTTATAATCCTGAATCGAGGAAAGAATGACTCTATTTAATAGTCCATGAACCAGAAATCCGAGTAAGGAATTTTGTTAACCCGAGAGAAGGTGTTAGACATTCCCGGGTTCCGTGGTTTTAGCACGGTTGCTCAACTGTTGTATTTGGCTTAAATTATCTGATTTTAGAACATGTTTTAACTTATGTGCTTTTTAACCTTTAGCTGCTTTTATCATTATTTTAAAGAGAATTGCAACGTTGTTAAAACATGCCTCGAACCACGTCACATAAATGCACCCGTGGATTTTGACGCATTCCAACTTTGTTGAGATTTGAATTTGGATCACATAAATATGCACCCGTATTTAGGAAAGTGAATTATTTAACCAGCGCGCCTAAAATGAATATGCATTTGCAAGTTTGTGAGGGCCATGGAAGTTTGCTAAATGGCTCACCTCAAGTTCTAAAGAAAAGATTTCTATTTAGCTAAGGAAAACTTTAACACTCCTACTTATTAAAAAACTAAGTATCACTACCACGTCATGGTAAGCGTACCCATGTTTGTAATATGAATACTTCCAAACCAGCACATAACGTCATTTTAGCTAACACCCTAGAAAGAGGTGACTGACCCTTTAAACACATATCTATCTTCTAAAGATGCTTTCACCAAATATGCTGTGATTTTACTCAAAAAAGTTCATGTGATATACAAATATGCTCATTACTATTCAGAAACAACAAATTAAATTGTTTCCAAGTGCGTCAATCAACTCACCAAACCATTACGGAAAGACTAGCCTTATACTGACCGTAATATCAAACAAAGAAATATCTTGCCAAAAAGTGCAATATGACATGTTTAGGTTTAGAAAATCCAATCAAGGAAACATGAAGATGTCAAGGACTTAGTATTCCAATTTTCAATTACTAAATTCAGGTTCAATTTATGCCATCTAGACGAGCTCAAAATAAATCAAAAGCAAGAATGCCGTTATTTTAAACCTTAGCCATGGATGATATTTTAATCATTAGATGAAATAAAGCACAAGATGTTGTTTTTTTATAAATAGATTTGAGTAAACCAACAACTTCAAACTTCATATACTTGAATTATCACTTCACGATAACATACTGCTAAATACTTCAGCTCAAACTATAATAAGTACTGCAAAGTGGGGCAGAATGCTTCAGAAAATGTCAACTTAACAACCATTTAGCATTCTAACATAGATATCACATGCTTACTAAAGATAATGAACGTGTATTGATCCACACAAAAGCTTAAAGCCATTAGAATCGCAGGTGCAGTGGCAATGGAGCTCGTCAATCCGGCGAGTTTTTCACTGTTTCCGCTGGGTTTCCGATGAGCTATGGTGGTAAATGGAGGAGCTGACACCGAAGAGAGGGGTGAGTAATTCGAAGAAGATGAAGTCAGGGGTAGGGGTCTGTTATGCGCAGCTGTGCTAAAAAAGTTCCAGGCCTGAATTGTTCTGTATCTTCCTGTATCTATTGTGTGTGTATCGCCTATATAGGCGTGTATTTTGTTCAGAAGAAGCTAGCCGCCAGCCCTTCCCCCCAATTCCCAAGCGTCTCTCCTCCCTTCCGTATATGCGTGTGTGTGTGTTCTTCCAGAAGAAGCCCCGCTCCTTCGTGTATCTGTATATTGTGTGTATTGTATTGTGTTGGTGTGTGTTTTTGTGAAGAAGCAGCCGCCAACCCTTCTTCAATTTCCAAGCGTCCTCTCCTCCTCTCTATCATGTGTATATACTTGTATATTGTAATGTGTATTCGGCTTTTAGGTTAGGGTGGATTTGGGTTTAAAAGAGAAATTGTATTGGGCTTGAATTTTAATAAGATTTTGCCCAAAAATATAATTCCTCTCTTTTGTTTTCATATTTTCTAATTTATTATAAATTAAAACTAAAAATAACACCTAAATTAATTCCTAGTTAAATTATTTCAAATTAAACTAATTACTACAACTAATATTTATTGCAACTAATTAAAATCAAATTTAACGGAAAACTTCCGAAATTCAAAGACTAAAATTAAAAGTGCAAAATTAACCATTTATATGATTCTTCTTTTTTTTTTTATACACAATTAATTCAATGTAATTAATTCCTAAATGCAAATTGAACCTAAGGTGGCATAAAATTAAAAAACGATATTTTTTATGGTTTTTCTATGATTTGAAAATATTAAAAATGCATGAACTGCAACTAAAATAAAGAAAATTCCTAAAATAAAAAAAAAATTGGCCTATTTTTAGAAGTTATTTTCATGTAGGGCAAAAATCACATGCTCACAAGTAGTAAGTCTAGAGATAAATCAAAACACATAAATTAGACCAGTAGAGGAAATAAGGGAGGTCGTACCAATTATTAATCACACATAAGGAAAGAATGGGTACAAAACTCTATAAGGAAATATCAGTTTTAAAGGGAAGCATAATTTTCAGCCCTAATTAAGCAAGTAAATCAATTAATAAGTTAATTGATAGAGCTAGGTAAGCGAGCAAAACATTATAACCAAAAACCGGATAATTGAAAACCCTAAGGTGTAAAACCATAGAGATGAAACTCCAGTAAGATCAGTCGAAAAAAGCAAAGAAGAAAACCAGAGTTGACAGATGCCAAAACATTTAAAATTTTTTGCAGAAATCTCTTAAAAAAATTGAAACCCTAGCGTTTAAAAGAAATAAAATCGGTTGAAATTAATAGCAAAAACAGAAAAATCCTAAAGGAAAAAAATATACCAAACAACCTCAAAACCCTTCAAATATAATGAGATTTGTAATGATCCGGCCGGTCTTTTCATGATTTACCGTTCCGTTTCCCCTATTTCTACTTCCTTATATATTAGTCACTTATATTTCACTTCATCGTGTTGGTTAGTTTGGGTTCGAGTGGTTCTGTAGAGAAATGAGACACTTAGTCTCTTAAGTTGGCCTTTTAGTTGGAAAAATTGGTTTTTATGGTTCAGAATCTTTGTAAGATGATTTAGGACTTAGGAGCGTGATGGGAATATATTTTGGAGGTTCGGGGTAGATTTAGGCTTGAATTGGTGAAAATGAAATTTTGGCATTTTCTGGTTGGTAGTGGAAATTTTGATATAGGGGTCAGAATGGATTTATGGAAATTGGAGTAGGCCCGTTGTGTCATTTGGGACATGTGTGAAAAATGTTAGGCCATTCGAACGAATTTTGATAGGCTGTTTGATCGAAAGAGGAATTTGGAAGTTTTGAAATTCTTAGGCTTGAATCCGTGGGTGATTTGATGTTTTGATATTGTTTTGAGTGTTCTAAAGATTGGAACAAGTTTGAATGATGTTATGGGATGTGTTGGCATGTATGGTTGAGGTCCAGAGTGTCTCGGGTAAGTTTCTAGTGGTTAACAGATCAAATTCTTGTTTTGGGAAGTTGTAGATTTCTTCAGGTTTCTGTTGTAGAGATTTGTCCTTCGCGTTCGTGAGAGGGTTCTCGCATTCGTGATGGGATGTGAAGTGAGGCAGGAGAATTTCATATCGAGCTAGAGTTTGGACCAAATTGAGGTAAGTAATGATTGTAAATGTTGTCCTAAGGGTATGAAACCCCGGATTTCACTTTGTTATGGTACTTTGAAGTGATGCACACGCTAGATGACAAGCGTTGGGTCATGCACCATTAGGGATTGTGACTTGGTCCGTCCCGTACAACTGTCAAGTCACGTATTTGATTGAAAACTATTTGATATCATTCCATTTTGGAAAGTATTACCATGTTTTGAGCTTAATGCCATATCTGGGCCTCGTGTCAATTGCCTTGGACCCTTAGGGGCTTTTTAATACTATTCCTTACTGCTTTGATTTGATATCTGTACTTAATTATATTGTATTCTACTGCTTTCATCACTCAACTGTATTTACTCCATTTTGATATTTTAAATGATATTTTGGGTTGAGCATCATGTTTTTCTATTGCTAGAGTGGCTTGAGAGTTTTCTGACAAAATGAGGCAGAGGACCGATATCGTAAGGGTACTATGGGATCGGGTTTTACGCCACAGCAGGTTGTTACTGATTCACGATATTTTGACGTCGAGGGCCTGATTGATTTATTCCACGAGGTTGCTTGTTCTTATGTGAGGCCGAGGGCATGATTGATTATGCCACGACATGGCTTGTGATAGCGCTTAGGCTGTAGGATTCCCTCCGGAGTCTGAATACCCATAGTGAGCGCGGGTACCCAGTGTGAGAGATGTGATATTTCCTGAGGGGCTGATGTTGTTTCATGTTATTGCTCGATGGGCTGATTATGAGTGATTGTGAGGTAGCTCGATGGGCTGATTCTGTTGATATTTTGCCCGAGGGGCATTTGTGGTACATGTTTTGCCCGAGGGGATGTTTACGCTTCTTTCCTTTTACTCTGTATTTTCATCACTCGTTTGAAGCTATTAAAAGATGTTTTAAAAAGGTTTCACTGAACTGAGTTGTTTTTACGCGTTTATTGATTTACTATATTGCCCTGGACATATAATGTTTTACTGTAGTGCTATGACGTGAAATTACCCGTTTTCTAACTCATCAGTTTCTTTTAATCTTATTACTTACTTAATGGCGTACTCACATTACTCCCTGCACCTTGTATGTAGATCCAGGAGTCTTGGAACGTGATAGTGAGTGTTGATCAGTCTTCCAGCACGTCATCAGAATTGACTAGGTAGTTGTGTGGCTTTCGCAGCCTTATGCTTCTCCTTCCTATATTATTCAGACTGTCTTAGTATATTATGTTTGGACCATGTTGTCCTTTCTTGTTCCTAGATGAGTTTGTAGATGCTCATAACTGGTGACACCCCGATATCAGGCTTGTGTTTTATTTCCGCATTGTTTGTTTAAACTTATTATGGGATTTTAGTTAATTAATGGCTATAAATGACTTTTTATGATTTTTTGTTTGGTTTTGGATTTGTGTCAGCTGGCCTAGTTTCACGATAGACTCCATCACGACCGGGTCAATTTTAGGGTCGTGACAAGTTAGTATCAGATCCTAGGTCACATATGTCTCACGAGTTATGATTAGGTTTAATAGAGTCTCTCGGATCGGTATGGAGACGTCTGTACTGATCCTCGGGAAGGCTGTAGATCCTTTTAGGAAAAACTTTATATTCTTGAATTCATGTCGTGCGAATCTGTTGATTCTAGTACTAAACTTTTGTTATTCTATTCACTCACATATGGTGAGGACACGTGCTACCTGTTAGGATAGACCACCACTATTACCACCAGCTGGGGCCACTAGAGGCCAAGGACGCGGTCAAGGCCGTGATAGGCAGAGGTGTAGCCCGCACAGAACCTACGGCAACACCTGCAGATCCACCAGCTGCCCCGGTTTATGATCAGGTCCAGCTGTGGACGCTCTAGGAGCACCAGCTCAGGCACCGGTTGTGCTTATTGTGATTCTAAGACTTCAGGAGGCCCTGGCCCAGATTCTATCAGTGTGCACTGGCCCTCCGTTCGCACATCTGAGCAGGTCCTCCAGCGACTTCAGATACCCTGCGCACATCCAGCCCAGCCGGTTGCAACTTCTCAGTACTATTTAGCTTCTGTCATGCCTGAGGACGAGCATTGAATATTTGAGAGTTTTGGTAGGCTTTAGCCTTCGACTTTCAGTGGTGCAAAGGGCGATGATGCCTAGGATTTCTTGGACAAGTGTTAGAGGATACTTTGGACCGCGAGTATTTTGGAGACTAGTGGAGTCATGCATTACTTTCTAGTTCTCAGGGGCTGCACTTATATGGTGGGAGGCATACAAAAAGGCATAAGCCGACTGACGTAGCGCCCTTTCTTGGCAGCGATTCTCCATTCTCTTATTGGAGAAGTTTGTACATGAGTGTCGCTGAGAGGAGCTACGCAGGTAGTTCGAGAAGCTTTGTCAGGTTGACAGATCTGTAATATAATATGAGATGCGATTCCCTAAGTTGGCTTGTAATGCGGTCTCGTTGGTTCCCACAGATCAAGAGAGGATCAGGAGGTTTATAGATGGTCTCGATTTTTGACTTTGATTGGTTATGACCAAAGAGAGTATCTGGTAATACCTTTGACGAGGTTGTTGACATAGCTCGACAGATTGAGATTGTTCACGATCAAGAGAGGTTTCAGTGGGAGGCTAAGAGGCCTCGTGGTCAGGGTGGATTCAGTGGTTATCCTCACGAAGGTCAGTTTCAGCACGGTAGAGGTCGTCCATTCAGGCATTCTTAGTTAGCTTGCCCAGTTATCGTGGGGCATCATCGCACCATGGTTATCACAGTTCTTATCATGGTCATTCATCACTCATTGCCCTTCCAGGCCAGATAGTTCCGTTCTCTATCAGTTTATGGCTCTTCTATGCCAGGTTCTTCTGCTAGTCATCCTGGTATAAGGGGTTCCCTTCAGTCCTCGTCTCCAACACCAGGGGGTTGTTATGAGTGCAAAAAGTTAGGGCACATGTGAAGGCATTGTCTTCATCATCTTGGGGGTTCATCTCAGTATAAGAGTCAGCCATCCACTTCAGCGCCAGTTACTTCACCACCTACCCAGCTAGCTAGGTGTGGAGGACAGTTAGCTAGGGGTCGCCCCAGAGGGGTAGGTCGATCAGGTAGTGGTCAGGCTCATTTCTTTGCACTCCCATCTAGACCCGATGTTATTACTTCAGATGTTGTGATTACATGTATTGTCTCAGTTTCCACAAAGATGCCTCTATGTTATTTGATCTTGGTTCCACTTTTTCATATGTGTTATCATAATTTTGATCGTTATTTAGATACGCCCTGTGAGTCTCTTATTTTATCTATTTGTGTATCTACTCCGGTAGGCGATAATATTATTGTATACTGTGTATATCGATCATGTGTGGTGATTATTGGGGTTTTGGAGACCCTATTGGACCTTCTGTTACTTTGTATGGTGGAATTTGATATGATATTAGGCATGTATTGGCTATCTCCGTGTCATGCTATTTTGAATTGTCATGTAAGATAGTGACGTTAGCTATGACGGGTGTGCCACGTTATTGAGTGGGGAGGTTCGACTGATTTCTTCCCAGTAGGGTGATTTTATTTCTGAAGGCCCAACAGATGGTTGGGAAAGGTTGTCTTTCATACATAGCTTTTATGAGGGATGTAAGTGCAAAGGCTCCTACCATTGATTCGGTCCCGATAGTGCGGGACTTTCTGAATGTGTTTCCTGCAGACTTGTTGGGCATGCAACCGGATAGGGATATTGATTTAGGTATTGATCTGGTGCCGGGCACTCAGCCTATTTCTATTCTACCATATCGTATGGCATCGACAGAGTTGAAGGAGTTGAAGGAGAAGCTTCAGAAACTCCTCGATAAAGGATTTATTCGGCCTAGTGTGTCACCTTTGGGGTGCGCCTGTTCTTTTTTGTGAAGAACAAGGATGGAACGATGAGGATATGATTTGTTATAGGCAGTTGAACAAAGTTACAATTAAATAAGTATCCTTTGCCTCGTATCAATGATTTATTTTACCAGATTCAGGGAGCGAGAGTCTTCTCCAAGATCTATCTCTGTTCAGGGTATCACCAGTTGAAGATCAGGGACTCAGATATTCTTAAGACAACTTTCAGGACCCAATATGGTCATTATGAGTTCCTTGTGATGTATTTTGGGCTGACTAATGCCCAGTAGCGTTCATGCATTTGATGAACAACGTGTTTTGGCCTATCTTGACTAATTCATTATTGTATTCATTGATGATTTCTGGTATACTCACGTAGTCAGAAGGAACACGTGGAGCATCTGAGAGTTGTGTTGCGGAGATTGAAGGATGAGAAGCTTTGCAAATTTCTCAAAATATGAGTTTTGGCTCTGTTCAGTGGCTTTCTAAGGGAACGTGGTGTCCAGTGAGGGTATCCAGGTTGATTCGAAGAAGATATAGGCGGTTTAGAGTTGGCCCAGACCATCCTCAGCCATAGATACTCGTAGCTTTCTTGATTTGGTGGGTTACTACCGTCGGTTCGTTCAAGGATTTTCATCTATAGAACCACCCTTGACCAAATTGACTCAAAAGGGTGCTCCATTCAGGTGGTTGGATGAGTATGAGACGAGCTTTCAGAAGCTTAAGACTGCCTTGACCACAACTTCAGTCAGTGTATTGTGATGCTTCAAGAGAGGGTATTGGGTGTGTTTTGATATAAGAGGGTAGAGCTATTGCTTATGCTTCTCGTTAGTTGAAGCCCCGTGAGAAGAACTACCTCACGATATAGAGTTGGTTGCCATTATTCATGCATTGAAGGTTTGGAGGCATTATTTGTATGGTGTGTCTTGTGAGGTATTTATGGATCATCGTAGCCTCCACCACGTGTTCAAGCAGAAGGATCTCAATTTGAGGCAGCGGAGATGGTTGGAGCTGCTAAAAGACGATGATATCACTATCTTGTACCATCTAGGAAAGGCCAATGTAGTGGACAATGCCTTGAGTAGGAAGGCGGTGAGTATGGGTAGTTTGACATATATTCTTGTTAAGGAGAGACCCCTTGCAGTTGATGTTATCAGTTTGTGTTGGATATTTCAGAGCCTAGTCGGGTCTTAGCTTGTATGGTTTCTCGGTCTTTCTTGTTTGATCGCATCAGAGAGACCCAGTATGATGATCCTCATTTGCTTGTCCTTAAGGACAGAGTTCAGCACAACGATTCTAAAGATGTGACTATTGGTAATGATGGGGTATTGAGGATTCAGGGCCGTATATGTGTGTCCAATGTAAAATGGGATTTGGGAGTTGATTCTGGAGAAGGCCCATAGCTTGCGGTATTCCATCCATCTGGGTGCCATGAAGATGTATCAGGATCTGAGACAAGATTATTGTTGGAGGAGAATGACAAAGGATATTGTGGGATTTGTAGCTTAGTATCTCAATTGTCAGCATGTGAAATATGATCATCAGATACCGGGTGGCTTGCTTCAGCAGATAGATATTCCAGAGTGAAAGTAGGGGCGGATCACAATAGATTTTGTAGTTGGAATCCCACAGACTTTGAAGAAGTTTGATGCTATTTGGGTGATTGTGGATTGGCTGACCAAGTCTGCGCACTTCATTCCTGTGTGTACTACCAATTCTTTAGAGTGGTTAGCAGAGATCTATATCAGAGAGATTGTTCGCTTGTATGGTGTCCCAGTTTCTATCATTTTAGATAGAGGTACTCAGATTACTTTGCAGTTTTGGAGGGCCGTGCAGAGGGAGTTGGGTACTCAGGATGAGTTGAGCATAACTTTTCACCCTTTGGCGGACGGGAAGTTCGAGCGCACTATTCAAATATTGGAGGACATGTTACACGCTTGTGTCATTGATTTTGGTGGTTCACGGGACTAGTTTCTACTGGTCGTGGAGTTTTTTTATAACAATAGTTATAAGTCGAGTATTCAGATGGATCCATATGAGGCTTTATATGGGAGACTGTGTAGATATCCAGTTGGTTCGTTTGAGCCGGGCGAGGCTAGGCTATTGGGTACAGACTTGGTGAAGGATACTTTATAAAGGGTAAAGGTGGTTTAGGAGTGGCTTTGTACAGCATAATCGAGACAAAATAGATATACTGAATGGAAGGTTCGTGATGTGTCCTACATGGCTGGGGAGAAGGTTCTATTGAAGGTTTCACCCATGAAGGAAGTTATGAGATTCGCGAAAAGGGGTAAATTGAGTCCTTGGTTCATTGGCCTTTCGAGGTACTTCGGAGGATTGGGCGTGGCTTATGAGCTTGCTTTGCCTCCCAGCTTATCAAGTGTGCATCCGGTATTTCATGTTTCTATGCTATGGAAGCATATTGGCGATCCATCTCATGTTTTGGATTTCAGCACGGTTCAGTTAGACGCTGATTTGACTTATGATGTGGAGCCAATGGCTATTTTGGAGCGCCAAGTGCACAAGTTAATATCAAAGGATATAGCTTCGGTGAAAGTGCAGTGGAGAGGTCGTCCCGTGGGGAAGACTACTTGGGATACCGAGCGAGATATGTGGAGAAGATAACTTCACCAATTTGAGGCTTTAAGTATGTTTCTTGACTCGTTCGAGGACGAATGTTTGTTTAAGAAGGGGAGGATGTAATGACCCAGCCAATCGTTTCATGAGTTACCGCTTCGTTTCCCCCATTTCTTCTTCTTTATATGTTGTTTAGGTGTATTTTATTGCATCGTGTTGGTTTGTTTGGGTTCAGAGTGGTTTTGTAGAGAAATGAGACACTTAGTCTCTTAAGTTAGCCTTTTAGCTAGAAAAAGTCAACTTGAAGTTGACTTGTGAGTAAATGATCAGAACTTGATTTTTATAGTTTGGATAGCATTGTGAGGTGATTTGGGACTTAGGAGCGTGATCGAAATGTATTTTGGAGGTCGGGGGAAGATTTAGGCTTGAATTGGAGAAATAGAATTTTGGCATTTTTCCGGTTGGTATTAAAGAATTTAATATAGGGGTTGGAATGGAATTCAAGTATATGTATTGGGTCCGTTGTGTCATTTAGGACGGGGTGAAAAATTTTAGGTCATTCGGATGAAGTTTGATAGACTTATTGATCGAAAGCGGAATTTGGAAGTTTTGAAATTCTTAGGCTTGAATTTGAGGGTGATATGATGTTGTTTTGAATGTTTTGAAGGTTCGAACAAGTTTGAATGATGTTATGGGATGTGTGGGTATGTTTGGTTGAGGTTTCGAGGGCCTCGGGTGAGTTTCGGGTGGTTAACAGATTAAATTCTTGTTTTGGGAAGTTATAGATTTCTTCATGTTTCTGTTGCAGAGATTTGTCCTTCGCGTTCGCAAAAGGGCTCTCGCGTTTGCGAAGGGATGTGAAATGAAGCAGGAGAATTGCTCTTCGCATTTGTGATGGTTGTCCCGTGTTCGCGAAGGGTGAGGTTGTGTATGCGATGTAGGTCTTGCGTTCGCGTAGGGAGGTTGGAGCTCTTGGGGACCCTGGTAGTTATTCACCGTGTTTGCTTAGGTTGGGTCGCATTCGAGAAGTCTTGGGTAGCTAAAGCTTCACATTCGCGTGGAAGAACTCGCATTCCTGTGAGAGAATTTTGGAGCAGTTGTATTTTGTGCTTCGCGAATATGAAGAAGCTACCTCGTTCGCGAAGAAGGAATTAATCCCTGGGTAGAATGTTTAAATAGATGCCTTCACGATTTTTAGTCTGTTTTCCAAATTGTTGAGCGGATTTGAAACTTTTTGAGAGGGATTTAAGAGGAACCGAAGGAAAACACTTGGAGGTACGATTCTTGAACTCAATACTTGATTCTATGGCATTATTTCACTGATTAGGCTTGAAATTAATAGAAACTAAGGGTTAAAATAGGGGTATTAGGGCTTGAAATTGGAGAGTCTAAGTTGGAGGTTTGAGGGGTCATTTGGGGTCCGATTTTGATGTTTTTGGTATGTATGGACTTGTGGGAGGATAAGGATTCTAGTGATGTGATTTTTATTGAAATCCGAGACATGGGCCCGGGGGTCAGATTTGGCCAATTTCGGGATTTTGAGTTAATTTGATTATTTTCGCTTGGGCTTTATTCCTTTAGCGCATATTAATGGTATAATACTGATTCTGGTATAGATTTGGCGCATCAAGAGGCTGAGTCGAGGGGCAAAGGCATTGTGGGCTAGCGTTTGGACCAGATTGAGTTAAATAATTGCAAATGTTGTCATGAGTGTATGAACCCCCGGATTTCACATCTTTGTGCTACTTTGAGGTGACACACAACCTAGATGATGAGCGTGGGGTCGTGCACCGTTAGGGATTGTGACTTCGTCTGTCCCGTACGACTATCAAATCGTGTATTTGATTGAAAATGTTTTGATTTCATTGCGTTTTGGAAAGTATTACTAAGTTTTGGGATGAATGCCATATCTAGGCCTCGTGCCAACTGTTTTGGACCCTTAGGGGATTTTTACTACTGTTCCTTGTTGTCTTGATTAAAATCTGTACTCAGCCATGCTGTATTCTACTACTTTCACAACTCAATCGTATTTACTCTGTTTTGATATTTTAAATTATTTTTTGGTACTGTTGCCCAAGTGGGTTGATAAATTTCTGACTGGGTGAGGTCGAGGGCCGGCATTGAGAGGGTATTATTAGATCGGGTTGTACGCCACATCAGGTTGTTACTGATTCACGATATTGTGAGGTCGAGGGCCTGATTGATTTATTCCACGAGGTGTCTTGTTCTTATGTGAGACTCAAGGCCTGGTTGATTATACCACGAGATGGCTTGTAATAGCACTTGGACTGTAGGAGTCCCTTCGGAGTCTGAACACCCCAGTGAGCATGGGTACCCAGTGTGAGAGATGTGATATTGCCTGAGGGGCTGATGTTGCTTCATAATTTCCCGAGGGGCTGATTACGAGTGATTGTGAGGTAGCTTGAGAGGCTGGTTTCTATTGATGTTTTGCCCGAGGGTCTGTTTACATTTCTATCCTTTTACTCTCAATTTTCATCACTCGTTTGAAGCTATTAAAAGATGTTTTAAAAAGGTTTCACTGAACTGAGTCGTTTTTACGAGTTTATTAATTTATTGTATTGCCCTAGACATATACTGTTTTACTGTAGTGCTATGACGTGAAATTGCATATTTTCTTACTGCTCAACTGCTTTTATTACTTACTAAGTTGGCGTACTCACATTACTCTCTGCACCTTGTATGCAGATCCAGGAGTCTCTGGACGTGATAGTGAGTGTTGATCAGTCTTCTTGCAGGTCTCTGGAGTTGATTAGGTAGTTGCTTGGCGTTCTCAACCATGTCCTTCTCCTTCCTATCTTATTCAGATTGTCTTAGTATTTTATGTTTGGGCTATGTTGTCCTTTCTTGTTCCTAGACAAGTTTGTAGTTGCTTATGACTAGTGACACCCCGATGTCAGGCTTGTATTTTATTTCTGCATTGCTTGTTTAAACTTATATTATGGGATTTTAGTTAATTAATGGCTATAAATGACTACTTATGATTTTCTGGTTTGTTTTGGGCTTGTGTCGGCTGGCCTAGTTTCATAATAGGTGCCATCATGACTGGGTCAGTTTTAGGGTCGTGACAAGATCTAATTGATCCAACCAAAAATAACTGAGTCTATAACAAAAAACTGAACATAGGTGGAAGATCTCGTTTGAACTAGAGATTTGAAGTCATAAAAACACAAAAGTGATAGTACTCACAAATATAGAGTTGAATAT
This sequence comes from Nicotiana benthamiana, assembly GCA_034376525.1. Taxonomy (NCBI): domain Eukaryota; kingdom Viridiplantae; phylum Streptophyta; class Magnoliopsida; order Solanales; family Solanaceae; genus Nicotiana; species Nicotiana benthamiana. The sequence continues at coordinate 98,616,116 of CM067332.1, forward strand.
AGGCGGATTAATCAAAAATATGAGAGATTTGAACTAAATCTGGTTCGAATCACTTGAGATCCCACCAAGTAACATGAAAATCGAACAACCAATAGAGATATGAGGCCGGATAAAGCCTGAAATTGAAGAAAGAACCTATGAACCGAGAGGGATAACAATGACTCGGGCTAGGGTTAGAAGGGGGTGAGATAGAAGAGATGAGGGAGGGGGTTTCAAGGATGGTGGTTTGGAAGAATGTGGTAGGGTTTAGGAGGTTAGGGTAATTAAAAAGAACGATTGTCCTGGACTATTGATCATTTGAGATCAATGGTCATGATCGAATCTGGGTCGGGTGGGTTATTGGATCATGGCATTAGGTTAGTAATTGGGCTCGGAAATTGGGTTAGGCATTTTAGGTGTTGGGCTAGGTAATTAGGCCCGAAAAATTAATTGAAAGAGACTATATTTTAAATGGCCGATAAACTTAATAAAACACTTACAAAATAATTTAGAAATGATAAAAATACATTTGGGCATGAAAATAATTTAAGACAATTACTTAGAATTCTAAAAATATAAAAGGTTATATTATTATGAAATACAGTAATTATGCACACATGAGTTATTATTGCAAAGTCATTGCAATTATAACCCTAACATGTACATATAAAATAATCAAGTCATAGTATACATATGAGATAATAAAATTAAGTAGTAAAATTATCATAAAACTATTTGTGATGCAATTAGTAATTATTTGGATAGTAAAAAATCCAATTAAAATTACAGAAAATTATTGAAAAATGTTGGTTGATTCTCAAGCACTATTTTCAAAGTATATATGCATTTTAAAAATATATGAGGGAAAAATTAGGTATCAACAGACCCCATATGGGCAAAGCCAGCTTCACATCTACGATCAAAAGCCTGCTTTTGCGAGAGCTCACCTTCGGTCAATCTATCCGCAGATGTGATGACACTAGATTCTAGAAACTTCAACAATTGCACAAGTCCAAAAATTGGTCCCGGATCAATCCAAATCACACCCGGGGCCCCGGGGTCCTATGACGACCCAATGGGGTCATCACTTAGTTATTCTCTGTTTTGTACTTTCGAGGCTTGAAAACCTCATCTAGGATTGCCTCGATATACGTGCGCAATCCTGGCGCGTAACCGGAAAGCTTAGATATGGATTTTGTGAGAAAAAAAATGCTAAATTGTCATAATTAAATTGAAAATTTTGACTTCGGTTAAAATTTTGGATAACGGACCCGGATCCATGATTTGACTGTCCCGGCTGGTCCGTAGGAAAATATCGGACTTGAGTGTATGCTTGGAATCGGATTCCGAGATCCCAAGTCCGAGAAATGAATTTTTATGTGAAATTGTTTTTTGGAAATAATTAAAAAAATGGAAACGAAATGTGATTAAAAGACTGGGGTATCAGATCTGTATTTTGGTTCTGGTGCCCAGTACAAGTCTCAGATATGATTGGAGCTCTTCCTATAAGTTTTGGTTAAAAACAGACGTCGTTTGACGTGTTTCGGACCCGAAATGGGAATTTTATGTCTTATGAAAATTTGGGAGAAATCATGAGTTTTGAGGCTCAATCCGATGTTCATGATGTTATTTTGGGGATTTGATCATACAGACAAGTCCGTACGATATTTTTGAGGTTGTGCGCATATTTGGTTTGGAGCCCCGAGGGCTCGGGTGAGTTTCGAGTAGGTTCTAGGAGTGTCTTAGACTTAAAACACCAGATGTTGCAGATTGGGTGCGAGCTGCAGGTTCTTGCATGGCCGCAGTCACGATCACGCGGTCCGCAGCATGAGCGCGTGACCACGGTCGTCCTCGTGCGGTCTGCGCTGCCCGTTTAAGAGGACCCGTTGCCTTCTATTTCACTTGCGCTGCCGCATCCGCTATTGCGTGGTCCTCAATGTGAGCTGCGCGGCCCGCACTGCTGACCTCAGAAGACCTGCAACTTTTAGCTACACCAGCGCGGTCGCGGTCACCCTCGCACGGTCCGCGCTGGAGGTTCAGAGAGTATATATACTCAGGATGTTTTAGTTATTTCCCACTTTTCTAAAATCCAAGACCTAAAAGGCGATTTTCTAAGCATTATTTCTTCTTCAAGAGTTAAAGTTAAAAGAGTTAAAGTTAGAGAAGTGGGAGAAAGAAGTTGAGAAGATCATGGTAAGTGGTTAGAATAATTCTTTAAGATGTATCCCTTCTTATTATATTATTACTTATTACTTATTATTACTTATTATTATTATTATTATTTTATTTTAATTGTTGGAAACACGTTCTCAAGGCATTATACTAAACGTGTGTTCATATTTGTAGGTTTTGATGAATGACAAACTATGCGCAAATTGACATATGATGCGGTCCAAGCACAAGCGCGAAATTGATATATAACAAGATTCAAGCACAAGACAAAGATCGAGATTAAGTTTTATATGAGTCGGTTTTAATTGTGATCTTGATCCGACAACTTAAACTTAAGACTTGGCTTCTCTCGTAAAAATACTTTTAACAAATCATGCATATTTAATTTAGAGCAAAATGATTTTAAATAATGCATATTTACTTTTGTCAAAATGATTTTTAAACACGCCTCTAAAATCTGGAATAAGATAATCGATTATGTACTTATGATAATCGATTATGTTTAAGTCAGCTGCTTGACAATCGATTGTGAACTAATGACAATCGATTGTGTTAAGGCAGTGAGCATCAGATTTTTCAAATCTGCATGACAATCGATTGTGAACCTTATGACAATCGATTGTGATGAGGCAGTGTCCATCAAAGTTTTTCAAAGCTCACAATAATCGATTGTGAACTTATGACAATCGATTGTGTTGAGGCAGTGTCTTCCAGACTTTTTCAAAGTTATTAAATAATTGATTGTGAACTTATGACAATCGACTGTCAAGAGGCAGTGTCTAAATTGATTTTTCAAGACTGATATATAATCGATTGTTAACTTAGTATAATCGATTGTATAACTAAACGTTACCAAAATATTTTCAAATACCGTCAGGTAATCGATTATTGATTTCCTATAATCGATTGTTTTAATTAAAATTTGGAAAGGATTTTTTGAACGTTGCTGAGTAATCGATTGTAGATTGTTGACAATCGATTGGTTTACGTAAAATCTGGAAAGGATTTTTTGAACGTTGCCAGTAATCGATTATTGTTCTTATATAATCGATTGTTATGCATAAAATCTGGGATTGTTTTTTGGAAGAACTGGCAAACAATCGATTGTGGTAACTTGACAATCGATTGTCACTGAGTAATTTCAGCAACTCTTAATTGGCAATTAGGCAACGGTAATACAAGGTTTTTCAACTATAAATACAGCTTCAATTCAGTCTTTTAAGTACAACAACACACAACAACTGATCATACAATTGCTAAAGCTTGCATACTTTATTGCTTATCATTTTATATTCATTTCATAAGCTTTTGAGAGCCAAATTCTTGTCTAAAGTTGTTGCGATCTTGAGCGTATTCTTTTACTCATCTCTACTCTTAAAGGAGTGTCTTGTTTGAGTGCTAAGTGTTTTTGTACACTTGAAGGGAAGTGTTAGTCCCTTGTGTTGTAAGAAGGAACTTGTATTTCCTTGGTTGAAGTCTTGGAGTGTTGTATCTCCGAGCAAAGGTTGTTGAGGCTTGTGTCCTCAAGTTGTAACGGTTTGTTGAGCACCCGTAAGCTTAACAAGTTAGTGGAAATCTCGAGAGAGTCTCTCGGGAACTGGACTAGCCACGGGTTGTGGTGAATCAGGATATATCGGTGCGTTTGTTCTAATTTATTTACTTATCGCACTTATTCATTTCCTGCAATTTTTAAATTCCGCAAGTTTACGCTAATTTTTATTATAACGCTATTCACCCCCCCCCCTCCTCTAGCGTTAAGCGTATTATCCAACAATTGGTATCAGAGCCCAACTCTCTGAAGACTTAACCGTTTGAGAGAAACATCCATGGCTTCTACTCGTGATTCTTTTGCAGGAATAGGTGAAGGTCACTTCAACTTGTTGCCTCCAATATTTGATGGAAGCAATTACTCATATTGGAAAGATCGGATGAAAATCTTCATCACAGCCAACAACTTTTATCTATGGCAATTCATCAAGCATGGTGAACAAAAGACAACAAAAGTTGGGAAAGCAAAGGTAAGCAAATACAACACCAAGGCAATCAATATGTTGTATAGCGCTTTGAATCAGGAAGATTATCAGAAAATTTCCCACTACAAATCTGCCAAAGAGATGTGGGATAAGCTTGAGGAAATGTACGAAAGCACACCTCAAAAAGCGGACAGCTCATGTGATGAATCGAATGGCCGATGTCTCATGGCAAACGAAGAAGAAGAGGTAAGTACTTCTAATTCTCACTCACTTGAAGAAATGCAAATTGCGTATAATAAATTATATAGTGAGTTTGTTGATGCTTCCAAGACTATTAAAGATCTGCAGAAAACTCTTTCGTTGCAAGAAACAGATTTTCAAAAACAACTCTCTATGAAAGAAAAGGATTTTAAAAAACTGATTTTAGAAAATGAGAAGTTGAAAGAGGAAAACAAGTTTTTCAGCAAGAGAAGCGCCGACAAGCCCGAGAGCTCTAGTAAACATTGTACTTCTTGCATGCATCTCAAAAATGAAGTAGAAAGGCTTAAGGGCACCTTAGATAAGTTTAATTCTTCTCACAAAAATTTGAACGAGGTTCTTGTAAATTTGAAGTCAACCAAGCATGGCATAGGTTTTAAGAATGAGCCTAAAGAAAAAGTTGAAGCCAACCCCCAACCACCTAAGGCTCAACCTAGGATTAATAAAATGAATGTTCATCCTAGAGATCACAATTCTAGAACCAACATGCATGCTAGATCAAACACTAGGAGAAACATTGAACATTCTAGGAGACCTAGAAATGACTTTCCACCTAGAAATAACTACTCTAGACATGATGCATATTCTAGGCCAAACACTAGAAGGAATTTTGAACCTTTTAGAACATCTAGAAATGGCCCTCAACCTAGAAATAATCATGCTAGAAATAACGCACATTCTAGGCCAAACACTAGAAGGAATTGTGAACCTTTTAGAACACCTAGAAATGACTTCCAACCTAGAAACAACTACTCTAGAAATAATGCATATCCTAGAACAAATGATAGGAGAAATGATTTTCATGATTTGCGCAATAGTTATATTGTCAAGAATAGAGCAAATGATTTTCGTCCGTCGAATTACTATCAACCTAGAAGGATGCATAATCCTAACGTGACTTGTCATTATTGTAGACGAATTGGACATATTGCTCCTGCTTGTTTTACACGACATAGACATATCACTCAATCACATCACTATGATATGCCTAACCCCCAAGGACCCAAAATGGCATGGGTACCAAAAGATCATTAATCTGTTTTGCAGGTGTGCTTGAAAGACTACAATATTGTAGTAGATGCACCAAGCACAATACCGTATGGCATCAAAAGGGAAATGACGGTTAGTTACCATATTTTCGTTACATGTGAATGATTGATACATCCTAGTTAACATTCGATATTAATTATTTTTGTTAATTGATGTCTTGATAGCCTTTAATTCAAACAACAATCGATTTCAATTATGGTTCGACCGATTCATGCTACTTGGTTGATAAAATCATAATTATACAAACCAGTATGTGATACATTTATTGATATATATATTTGCTCTTCATTCATGATTTAATAAACGAAAACATTTTACTATGGTTTGCGAAAACTAGCAATTAGCTTTGTTGATTCATATGTTGAAAACTTGTTGTTAAATAACAATTGGTGTCAATTATTTTCTATTGATCCTTGTTAGTTATCTTTTGATAAAGATTCTAATTGTGGATAAGTGTTAACAATTAGTATCCTCTTGATAATTATATCTTTTGGTCTGAATAATGGTTGGCATATTTTTCAAAATTTGATTTACGGTTTCAATAAAATAATATTTGATACATTTGTTATGTTTTCCAATAAATGATTTTATCATTTTATAACAATTGATATATCTATGTTTTGTTGGTATGTCTTGATAAATTTCTTGCAATCCTCATATTGCGTACTCCTCGCTGTCTTCCCTATCTTATTGTGACCTTTTGAAAATGTCGAAAAAGAGGAAGTGTTTAGGCAAGTTACTTCAAGTAAAGGGGAATGCCTTTACATTCTAGTTTGCCTCATTTGAGGGGGAATTTCTCAATAAGGAGAAATAGATTGCATGAATTTTATTGATGATATTATCTTGATGACATTATTGTTGTATTTCAAAATAACTTTCTATGTTGGAAATGTTATTTTTTTTTTAAACTATGTAGATAACTTTTATGATATTAATATTTTGCATTCCAAAACATGTTGAAAATGATATTGTATTTCAGAAAATATTTTTATTATTTTGGAGCAACTAATGAGTGTTATGCAAGGAATCTGTAAATCGCATTTGAGATGTCAATGATAGACAAGCTTAATTTCTTCTTGGAGCTACAAGTTAAGCAAATGAAAGAAGGAACTTTCATTTGTCAAACTAAATGTGGCAAGGAGTTGCTGAATCAATTTGAAAAGAGCAACACCAAAGCAATGGTCATCTCAATGAATTCATATGACCATCTTGACAGAAATATGAAAGGTAAGAAGAGCAATACCAAGAATTACAAAGGTATGATCGTTCCTCACTTTACCTTATTGCTAGTAGACTTGATATAATATTTAGCGTTCATTGATATGCTAAATATAAATCATGTCCTAATGAAGTATCTAATTCGGTCAAACGTTGATCTAAATGCATACATTTTAGGTTGCATTTATATTTTGAATATTACTGACTTAAGCGTCGGAGACGTGTATTTTCTTTTGCAGGTATCGCCCTAAAAGTAGGGGGAATTATAAAGAAATGGCATGGAACAAACGATTGTTACAGCAAATAATCGATTATTTTACTGTGCGGACAATCGATTAGCAAGTATCACTAATCGATTATTTATGTTTGATGCTTATTATGCATTTGTGTTTAATAATCGATTTTTTAACTGTATACTCGATTACCGTCTCAGCCATTCAGTACTGCTTTCCTAAAACAATCAATTGTTTCATAAATATAATCGATTATTTTCCGAGTCTGAAAATCACCGTGCTCACTGTATCACAACAATCGATTATCATAATTCAACAATCGATTATTTTTTGTCAGAAATTCAAATATTTGTTACCGTTTGGGTCCTGCAATCGATTTTGTGTCAGTTCTAAGTTCAAATCAAAATCTGCTCAACAATCGATTATTTCATTTCAACAATCGATTGTCTAACGGTCAGTACAATTTATTTTTTACCGTTTCTGACTATTTTGGCTCATAAATTTCTGCAGATTTTCATCATAAATGAAATGTCTTTCCTCCCATTATAAATAGGCATCACAAGTCTTCAATTTTATTCACTCAAACATCAATCTTTGCTCCCAAACCTTCAAAAATCTTCCAAGTTTCTTACAAAGTTCATTACTACTTTTTGAAAATGTCGGGCAGACACTCTAAACGTTCCCGTAGACAAGGTGCATCTTCTTCTGCTCCTCCACCTCCAAATTTCCCTTATCAAGATGAGTCTATTTTACATTTCAATACTGAAACCGAGCTTACTAGATTTTTGACAAAATTTGAAAAGCGCAACATTCTTCCTCCTCGCTTTTCAACAAGCAAATATCTTGAATCATACGCCCCCGCTGCAAACATGCTTAAAGAATGTCAACTGCTTGACTTTTTATATCTTACCTATCCTTATATTAATCCTCCATTGACTCAAGCGTTTTACTCAAACCTTCATGAGGATGACGATGGTGAGCTTGTGACAAATATTAATGGTATTCAAATTCTTTTGTCCAATGAAAACTTGCATTCCATTACCCATCTTCCTCGAAGTGGCGAAAACATTACTCGCTACATTAGAGAGGCCGACGCCTTATTTGATGAGAAAGCTCTCCTAAACCAAATAGGTATTACATCTTATGATCCTAATCTATCCACTCGGCGTCCTACTATCACGGGAATGCTCCCCGAGTATCGTTTGATTTTCTATTTCATCACCCGAGTCCTCAAACCTCGGAAGCATAATCATACCACTCTTTCCCAAGAAGACGCTAAGCTCATGCATGCCATTATAACCGGAGCTCACATCAATTGGTGTAAGTTCGTCAAGATTCACATGCGTGACGCCATCGGAGATGATAGACCTCTTCCCTATGCCCTCCTTATTATGAATTTTCTTGAAGCTTCCGGATTCAACACTTCCATCGGTCCTCTCAAAAAGAGCACCAAGAAGTGGGAAATTTCAGAATCCTCATTTCCCCATGACGGCGATCATGTAGCTCCTGCTCCTCCTCCAACTCGTCGATCGCGTCAGCCTCAAGAACCTTCTCTTCAATCCATTTCCGACCAAATTGCTTCATTGACCACCTCTGTCGGTCAATTGACACATGAGATCCATGGATATTTTGACCATGTTCATTATCCATATGCCGGTCTTGTTCCCTATGAAGCAGTGCCGGATGATGAGGCAGGAAATGATGATGAATAATTTCTTTATTTGTTTTTCCATTTTATTGTTCTATGTTTTATTGTTCCCGTTATGTAACAGTTTTCTTAATAAATAAACAAGTTTTTTGATTAATCTATATTTTTTTGCTAATGGCAAAAGGGGGAAGATAACGGGTATGCACTCTCACTCAATACTTATCGGCATAAATTGAGGGGGAATTCATATATTGAGGGGGAACAAATTGCATATCTATATACTTGTTGCATATCTTTACTTGTCTTGAATCGTCATTATGAATTGCCTAATATGCATATCCCGCTTAAAGTTTGCCATTATCATAAAGGGGGAAATTGTTGGAAACACGTTCTCAAGGCATTATACTAAACGTGTGTTCATATTTGTAGGTTTTGATGAATGACAAACTATGCGCAAATTGACATATGATGCGGTCCAAGCACAAGCGCGAAATTGATATATAACAAGATTCAAGCACAAGACAAAGATCGAGATTAAGTTTTATATGAGTCGGTATTTAATTGTGATCTTGATCCGACAACTTAAACTCAAGACTTGGCTTCTCTCGTAAAAATACTTTTAACAAATCATGCATATTTAATTTAGAGCAAAATGATTTTAAATAATGCATATTTACTTTTGTCAAAATGATTTTTAAACACGTCTCTAAAATCTGGAATAAGATAATACATTATGTACTTATGATAATCGATTATGTTTAAGTCAGCTGCTTGACAATCGATTGTGAACTAATGACAATCGATTGTGTTAAGGCAGTGAGCATCAGATTTTTCAAATCTGCATGACAATCGATTGTGAACCTTATGACAATCGATTGTGATGAGGCAGTGTCCATCAAAGTTTTTCAAAGCTCACAATAATCGATTGTGAACTTATGACAATCGATTGTGTTGAGGCAGTGTCTTCCAAATTCTTATCTAAAGTTGTTGCGATCTTGAGCGTATTCTTTTACTCATCTCTACTCTTAAAGGAGTGTCTTGTTTGAGTGCTAAGTGTTTTTGTACACTTGAAGGGAAGTGTTAGTCCCTTGTGTTGTAAGAAGGAACTTGTGTTTCCTTGGTTGAAGCCTTGGAGTGTTGTATCTCCGAGCAAAGGTTGTTGAGGCTTGTGTCCTCAAGTTGTAACGGTTTGTTGAGCACCCGTAAGCTTAACAAGTTAGTGGAAATCTCGAGAGAGTCTCTCGGGGACTGGACTAGCCACGGGTTATGGTGAACCAGGATATATCGGTGCGTTTGTTCTAATTTATTTACTTATCGCACTTATTCATTTCCTGCAATTTTTAAATTTCGCAAGTTTACGCTAATTTTTATTATAACGCTATTCACCCCCCCCCCCCCCTCTAGCGTTAAGCGTATTATCCAACATTAATAACTTTTACTTGTTCTTTATTAATGAAGAAATTAGAAAGTAAAATGCATTGTTAGAAATATTAATTAGCTATCTTATATTTATTTATTATATACATAGGAAAATTAAATATTTAAATTGTATTTTAAATTATACTAAGTAAAATACTATAGCTTATATTTAAAATTCTAATTAGATTGTATTATAATATTTCTTTTATTTAAAACTAGGAGTAAAACTTATACTCAAAGAATGTAAATATATAGTTAAGTATATATAGTTTTTAAAATAAAACCTATTAAAAGTAAGATAAAAGTTTTAAAAATATTAAGATTAATCGTAAAAGAAATATTTACACTAAACTAGTATAGAATTTGGGTGTGGTAAATTAGGTGTTCACACCAACGCAGCAGCGGTCACGATTGCACGGTCCGTAGCATGAGCCGGGCGGCCGCGGTCGTCCTCACGCGGTCCGCGGCTGCTCGTTTCAGAGGACCTGCAGGCTTCTGTTTCTCTAGCGTGGCCGCATTCGCTATTGCGCGGTCTGCGGCGTGAGCCGCGCGCCCGCGGTCACCTTCGCGCGACCGACCTCAGAGGACCTGCAACTTTCATCTACACCAGGGCGGCCGCGATCACCCTCGCGCGGTTCGCGCTAGAAGTTCAGAGAGTTTATATACTCGGGATTTTTCAGTTATTTCTCACTTTTCAAAACTCCAAAACCTAAGAGGCGATTTTCTAAGCAATATTTCTTCTTCAAATCGTTGGTAAGTGGTTTTTAACTCATTCTCTTAACTCCTTAACACCTTTTTAGATAATTTCATCATCAAATCAAAGGTTTTAATGGGTAAATTTTGGTATATTGGGTAGGACATAGGGTTTTGCCAAATTGGGGGTTAGACCTCAATTGGAGGTCCGATTTCAAAACTAATCACATAATTGGACTCATGGGGGAATGGCTAACCAGATTTTAGTTTGAGCCTCGGGTGTTGACCGCGTTGGCCCGAGGGCATTTTGGTCATTTTACCTAATATTTCGTCTTTGCTGTAGATTAAATAGTAGAACTAGTTGCTTGAGATGTTATTTACGAGATGTAATTGGAATGAACATATTTGGGCCATTTAGAGTCGGATACCCGTGGCGAAAGAGTGATTTCAAGTTGATTTTGGAGCCGATCGAGGTAAGTGGCTTGTCTAACCTTGTGTGGAGGACCTTCCCCTTAGGATATGATGTTGGTTAATTGAATGCCTCGTACATGAGGTGACGAGTGCGTAGTAGAGTAAATTATTGGAAAATCCATTTTTACTTGAAACATTTAAATTGAATTTCCTTTCTTACCTATTCATTTTAAATTGTGAATTTAATCTATGCTAGATTAGAGAGGTATATTTGTTTGACTTGCTTCCAAAGTATTAAACTGTCCCATTTGTATTCCGCGTAGTATGTTTGGCCAGTATTTTCAATCTCTTGTCCTGGGTTAGTATCTTTCCTAATGTTTGGGTTGTTATTGGGTGTTTTTAAATTGGGACTACGGGTTAGCCTCCCGGGAGATCCCCCTACACTTCATAATGCGGATACCAAGAGATCCTCGGGATACCAAGAGATCCATAGTGAATATGATGAGGATACCAAGAGGTCCTTAGAATACCAAGAGATCCCTAGTGAATATGATGAGGATACCAAGAGATCCTCGGGATACCAAGAGATGCCTATTGAATATGATGAGGATACCAAGAGATCCTCAAGATACCAAGAGATCCCTAATGAATATGATGAGGATGCCAAGAGATCCTCGGGATACCAAGAGATCCCTAGTGAATATGATGAGGATACCAAGAGATCCTCGGGATACCAAGTGATCCCTCGTGAATATGATGAGGATACCAAGAGATCCTCGGGATACCAAGAGATCCCTAGTGAATATGATGAGGATACTAAGAGATCATCATGATACCAAGAGATCCCTAGTGAATATAATGAGTATACCATTAGATCTTCGGGACACCAAGAGATCCCTAGTGAATATAATGAGGATACCAAGAGATCTTCGGGATACCAAAAGATCCCAAGTGAATATGATGAGGATACTAAGAGGTCCTCGGGTTACCAAAAGATCCCTTGCGGATATATGAGGATACCAAGAGATCCCCGGTTATTATTTTCTGTTGTGAGTAGTGTTCCTTGTATCTAAGTAGGGCCTTAACCTCCCTCGTCACTACCCAACCGAGGTTAGGCTTGGCACTTACTAAGTACTGTTGTGGCGTACTCATTCCTCTTCTGTGCATATTTTCCATGTGCAGATCCAGGTACATCATCTCAAGCGCATTATCATCGAGCCAGAGAGTTCTAGCGGAGATTCGAGGTATATCTGCAGTGTCCGCAGACCGAAGAGTTTCCTTACTATTCTATCCTGTAGTTGCTAGTTGTTTCTGTTTTTCATTAATGTAGACATTTTCGGAGTTAGAGCCGTACTATATACTTTCTATAGCCTGTGTTGCCCGTAAGATTCTGGGTTTTGGGATTCTGCTTCATAGTTGTGGTGTGAAGTGTATGTGTCAAATGGCGAATTATATATATTTCTTTAAGTTACTTAGTTTTAAGTTATTATTGTTATCGTGAATGTTGTTATTTCCGTACCGTTAGGCTTACCTAGTCCTCGTGACTGGGTGCCATCATGACATGTTCACGGATGGTGAACTAGGGTTGTGACAAGTTGGTATCAGAGCGCTAGGTTCATAGGAGTCACGGAACACATGCCGTTTTACTAGAGTCTCGCTGATCGGTACAGAGACGTCTGTACTTATCTACGAGAGGATATGTAACTGTTTAAGAAGAATCTTTACTTTATTGATTTCTTTGTCGTGCGATATTTTGGCATCAAATCTAAAATTTTGTCTTTAATTCTCTCACAGATGGTGAGGACACACGCAACTCACGACGATCAGATACCCGCGCCCCCTACCACAGCCGTCTGAGGCTAGGGCTGGGGTGGAGGTCGAGGACGCGCAAGCGGTGCGGCCAGAGCACCTACGCGAGCACGACTGAGGCACTACCAGTAGATCCAGCTGAGCCCAGGCACCTGGCACGCCTACTACTACGCCAACCCTTCAGGAGATATTAGCTCAGTTCATGTCTATGTACACCACATTGGCTCAGGCAAGGTTGTTTTCCCTTGTTACAGCCACATCCCTAGCCGGGGGAAGAGCACAGACTCCCGCCGTCCGCACTCCTGAGCAGCGAGTGTAGGTTGAGCAAGCCCCAGGTATCATTCCCATCCCGCCTATAGTGCCAGTTCAGCCCGTGGATGGGGCAGCTGCTTCTGAGGATGAGAAGCGGAGGTTGGAGAGGTTCAAGAAGTATGATCCTTCAATTTTCAGTGGACTGGCAACGGATGATGCCTTGGGATTTCTAGAGGAGTGCCACCGTATTCTTCGCACTATGGGCATAGTAGAGTTTAGCGGGGTTTCTTTTACTGCCTTCCAGCTTCGGGGAGCTACTTATGATTGGTGGCGCACTAATGATATAGACAGCCCGATCGAGGCTGCTTCACTGACTTGGACCCAGTTCTTAGATATGTTTATGAGAGGGTTTGTTCCCAGAGCCTCAGAGATGCGTGGCGCATAGAGTTTGAACATTTGTGCTAGGTTGCTATGACCGTTTTGGAGTATACTATCCGTTATACCAGAATGGCCAGGCATGCACCGGCTTTGGTTGCTACAGTCCGCGAGAGAGTTTGCAGGTTCATCGAGGGTCTTATTCCACCCATCAGATCTAGCATAGCTCAAGAGTTGGAGATGGACATTCCTTACAAGCAGGTAGTGAGCATTGCTAGGAGGATCGAGAGTATGCTCACCAGGGAGCGAGGGGAGAGGGAGGTCAAGAGGTCTCGAGAGTTAGGCCACTACTCTAGTGCCCATACAGGTCGACATGGTAGGGGTTTTATGGCTCACCCCATTCATTCATCCCTTCCAGCAGCTAGCAGTGCTCCAACTCCGCCTGTACCTCAGGAGCCTTACTATGCACCTCCAATTTCTAGCACGCCTCCTGAGCGAGGTGTTCCCAGAGGTCAGTCCAGCAGACCTAACCCTAGTCATTTGTAGCCACCGCGCCCTACCAGAGCTTGTTTTGACTGTGGCGACGCCCGCCATGTGGTGAGGAATTGCCCTAGACTTGGGAGGAGTGCAACCCCACAACTTTCTTAGTCCTAGCGTTCTCACCTGAGTTCTCAAGCCATGATCACAGCTCCAGTTGCCGCCCCAACCGCTCAGCCAGCTTGAGGTGGAGGCCAGAGAGGTAGAGTTCGCCCTCGAGGGGGAGGCCAGGGCAGATATTATGCCCTTCCTGCTCGTGTTGAGGTTGTTGCCTCCGATTCTGTTATCACATGTATTATACGGGTTTGTCATAGAGAGGCGTCGGTTCTATTCAATCCGGGCTCTATTTATTCTTATGTGTCTTCTTACTTTGCTCCAGATCTGGGCGTGCCTCGGGATTCTTTGAGTGTCCCCATCTATGTTTCTACTCCTGTGGGAGATTTCTCTTATTGTGGACCATGTCAATCGATCATGTTTAGTTACTATTCGTGGTTTTGAGACCTGGGCGGATTTATTGTTACTCGATATGGTTGATTTTGACATTATTCTGGGCATGGACTAGTTGTCGCCCCATTTTGCTATTCTTGATTGTCACTCTAAAACAGTGACGCTGTCTATGCTAGGTATTCCGCATGTTGAGTAGAGTGGTACCATAGATCAAACTCCCAGTAGAGTTATCTCTTTCCTTAAGGCTTAACATATGGTTGAGAAGGGATGTGCAACGTATTTAGCCTATGTGAGAGATGTCAGTGTGGATAACCCTTCTGTTGATTCAGTCCCAATAGTGCGAGGTTATCCCGATGTGTTTCCAGCTGATCTTCTAGGCATGCCGCCCAATAGAGACATTGATTTCGGCATTGATTTGTTGCCGGTCACCAGCCCATTTCCGTTCCTCCGTATCGAATGGCCCCTCCTGAGTTGAAGGAGTTGAAGGAACAATTACTCGAATTGCTTGATAAGGGTTTTATTCGACCTAGTGTTTCACAGTGGGGTTCTCCTGTTTTATTTGTAAAGAAGAAGGATGGTTCTATGCGTATGTGCATTGATTACCGCCAAATGAACAAGGTTAAAGTGAAGAACCTTTATCCTTTGCCTCGTATCGATGATATGTTTGACCAGCTTCAGGGCGCACAGGTTTTTTCTAAGATTGACTTGTGCCTGAGTACCATCAGTTAAAGATTCAAGAGCCAGATAACTCGAAGACTGCTTTCTGGACTGGGTATGGTCATTACGAGTTTCTTGTCATGTCGATTGGGCTGACTAATGCTCCAGTAGCTTTTATGCATTTGATGCAGAGTGTGTTCAAGCCATATCTAGACTCATTCGTTATTTTTTATTGATGATATTCTAGTGTATTCCCGGAGTTGGGAAGATCATGAGCAGCACCTGAGAGTCGTGCTTCAGATCCTGAGAGAGAAGCAGTTATATGCGAAGTTATCAAAGTGTGAGTTTTGGTTGAATTCAGTGGCATTCTTAGGCCACGTGATTTCGAGCGAGGGCATTCGGGTAGATCCGAGGAAGATAGAGGCCGTGCGGAGTTTGCCCAGGCCCTCATGGCTACAGAGATTCCCTTTGTGGGTTTTCACCAATTGACCTCTCTCATTTGCCTTTTTCTTTACTCACCAATGCCGCATAGTGCCTGTGAGGGTTTTCACCAATAAGACTCTCTCGTTTATTTTTCTCAACTCGTCATTGCATTATAGTGCCCTTGAGGGTTCTCACCGAAAAGACTCTCTCGTTTGTTTTTCTCTCTTTGCAATGGTTGAAGCTCCACTCGCAGTGTACTTACTTAGCATTCTCAAAAGCTGATCAGAAGGTCATAAAAGGGAAAGGTAAAAAGAGCTACTCAACCGAATTACAACTTTTGGAACCATTTGATGGAACAACCATTGAAAAATACAACTAAAACATGCCCCAGCTTCTTTGAATATTGAGGAAATGTGGATTTTTTGTTTGGTGTGACTGAACCTTAGAGAGAGGCTGCCTACGTATCCTTTCGGAATCAAGTCGAACGTAGTTCAGGATGACATGAACTTGTTTTGATGATGACTTTTTTTTAAATCTTTTTTTTAAATACATTGGTTCCAAAATAGGGTAAACACAAAGAATATAAACAAGGCTTCAAAGGGCTAACGAGGGTTGACCAGTGTTTGGGTAGCGAGAATGATAGCCTTTCGTCATCCCAACCTGAAAATGCTAAGTATAAACCAACTACCCCAATAGAATCATGTCAGACATAGTATCTCTTAACTGCATCTTCGTTGACGGATATGTCTGTCACCTTTTCTTCTATATCTGCCAAGTGTAGAGCTCCTTTCCACAATGCTTTCTTGACGAGATAAGGACCTTGCCAATTCGGGGCGAACTTTCCTTTTGCTTCTTCCTGGTGTGGAAAGATGCGTTTCAAAACAAGATGTCCTACCTCAAATTTTCTTGGGCGCACTTTCTTATTGTAAGCATGTGCCATTCTTTCTTGGTATAACTGACCAAAACAATATGCCGCCAAACGCATTTCATCAATCAAACTCAGTTGTTCCAATCATGACTTCACCCATTCAGTTGTCTTCAATCCTAGCTTCAATAATTATCCGGAGAGAGGGAATCTCAACTTCAGCAGGAATGACCGCTTTAGTTCCATAAACTAACAAGTAGGGTGTTGCACCAACTGATGTATGGACAGTTGTCCGGTATCCCAACAGAGCAGAAGGCAATTTCTCGTGCCATTATCTAGACCCTTGGACCATCTTCCTAAGAATCTTCTTGATGTTCTTATTTGCAGCTTCAACAGCTCCATTAGCTTTGGGTCAGTAAGGAGTAGAATGGCAATGCTCAATTTTAAATTGTTCATATACCTCCTTCATCAGATGACTATTCAAATTAGCAGCATTATCAGTAATAATAGTTTTTGGAATACCGAAACGACAGATGATGTTGGATTGGACGAAGTCTACTACTTCTCACTTGGTAACTGCTTTCAATGTAATAGCCTCCACCCATTTGGTGAAGTAATCAATGGCAACCAAGATGAATATGTGCCCATTTGAAGCTTTTGACTCGATTGGGCCAATGACGTCCATTCCCCAAGAAACAAAAGGCCAAGGAGCTGACATAGGATACAACTCTAAAGGAGGTGAGTGAATCAAATCACTGTGAATCTGACACTGCTGGTACTTACGAACAAAACGAAAGCAATCTCGCTCCATGGTAAGCCAATAATATCCTGCCCGAAGGATCTTTTTTGCTAGAACATATCCGTTCATGTGCGGGCCACAAACTCTCGAATGCACCTCGTTCATAATCATTTTAGCTTCTTTGGCATCCACAAATCTCAATAAATATAAATTCAGGGTTCTTTTGTATAGGATTTCCCCACTCAAAAAGAAACCATTAGAGAGTCGCCTAATAGTTCTCTTTTGATCCCTATTAGCATGTTCCGGATTTTCTCTTGTTTTCAAAAACTGTTTAATATCACGGTACCATAGTTCACCATCTAGTTCTGCTTCAATTGTATTGCAATAACCATGTCGATCCCGAATTTGAATTTCCAATGGGTCAATATGAGTATTACCCGGATATGGAAGCATTGAGGCCAAGGTGGCCATGGCATCAACTAATTCATTGTGAAACCTGGGAGTGTATCTGAACTCGATGGACTTGAATCTCTTGCTAAGATCTTTCACACATTGTTTATATGGAATGAGTTTGATGTCTTGAGTCTCCCAATCACCTTGAGCCTGCCGAATAAGCAAGTCTGAATCTTCCATCACCAACAGTTCATGCATATTTAGGTTTATTGCCAGGTTCAAACCCATGACAAAAGCTTCAAATTCTGCTGTGTTGTTCGTACAGAAGAAGCGAAGTCATGCAGTAGCAGGGTAATGTTGCCCCAGAGGTACTACGAGAATTTCCCCAATGCCTACGCCTTTGATGTTGATAGCCCCATCAAAGTATAGTTTCCAAAATTGACTGTCCTCTTGGACTTCTTCTTCAACTAAATTAACCTCTTTATCTGGGAAGTATGTGTTCAAAGATTCATACTCATCATCTACCGCGTTTTCTGCCAGATGATCAGCCAAAGCTTGTGCCTTCATGGCAGTGCGAGTGACATAAACAATATCAAACTTTGTGAGCAAGATTTGCCATTTTGCCGATCTGCCAGTTGGCATCGGCTTCTGAAAGATGTACTTAAAGGGAACCATTCGGGATATGAGGTAAGTTGTATAGTCCAAAAGATAATGCCAACGCTTCTGAGTGACCCAGGTTAAGGCACAACATATCCTTTCTAAAAGAGTGTATTTGGCCTCATAAGTGGTAAACTTTTTGCTCAAATAATATATTGCTTGTTCTATTTTCCTGTCGCATCATGTTGACCCAGAACACAACCAAAAGAAATATCTGTTATCGATAGATATAAAAATAGAGGCCTACGGGTTCTGGCGGGCCCAAAACATGAGGATTTGACAAATATTCTTTGATCTTATCAAAAGCTTCTTGGCACTCATCTGTCCACTTGATAGCGGCATTCTTTTTGAACAACTTGAAAATAGGCTCGCAAGTGGTTGTAAGCTGTGCAATGAACCTGCTGATGTAGTTCAACCTCCCGAGCAAACTCATGACTTCATTTTTATTCTTCGGGGGAGGCAGCTCTCGAATGGTCTTTATCTTGGAGGGATCTAACTCAATGCCTCTTCAACTAACAATAAAACCCAGAAGCTTCCCAGAAGTAACTCCAAATGCACATTTGGCTAGATTGAGTTTGAGATTGTAACTTCATAGCCTTTTAAAGAACTTTCAAGTCTTGCACGTGATCATCTTGTGTTCTAGACTTAATGATCACATCATCAACATACACCTCAATCTCTTTGTGCATCATGTCATGGAATATGGTAGTCATGTCTCATGTAAGTTGCTCATGCATTCTTCAAACCAAATGGCATGACCCTATAACAATAGGTTCCCCATGGAGTGGTGAAGGCGGTCTTTTCTACATCTTTTTCATCCATTAGAATTTGGTGATACCCGGCATAACAATCCACAAAAGATTGGATCTCATGCTTAGCACAATTGTCAACAAGGATATGAATATTGGGTAAGGGAAAGTTGTATTTTGGACTTGCTTTGTTTAAATCCCTATAGTCAACACAAACTTTGATTTTCCCATCCTTCTTTGGCACTGGCACCACATTTGCTAACCATGTAGTATATCGGATGACCCTGATCACATTTGCACTTAGTTGCTTCATGACTTCTTCCTTAATCTTATCACTCATACCTGTCTTAAACTTCCTTTGTTTTTGTTGGATTGGTGGAAAATTAGGATATGTGGGAAGCTTATGGACCACTAATTCAGCACTCAAACCCGGAAAGTCGTCATACGACCAAGCAAATACATCTCTTTACTTGAACAAAACTTGAATTATGGCATCTCTCGTCCTTTGTTCAGTATGAATGCTTATTTTTGTTTCTCTGATTTCTTCAGGACTTCCCAGGTTAATTGCATCAATTTCATTTAAGTTAGGATTAGGCTTATTCTCAAATTGATCAAATTCTTTTTTTATTTCCTTAAAGGCCTCATCTTCATCATACTCGACTTCTTGATTCATTATTTCGAGATTAGACAAATTTTTAAGATCTGTGCATGAATTTTGCGTGCATGTCATGTTTTTAAAGCCAGCATTAACGAAACTGAAAATGATGAGAAATTAACAGCAATTAGGGAAAGGAAAAGATAGAATTCTACTATGAAACTGGAACTTCATTTCATTGAATTTGAAAGGATGGAATTGTTAACATCAAAGCAAAGCAATTAAACTAAAGTATATGGATTAAAACCCTGAAAATAATCCAAATACAGAAAAAAGCAACAAAACAGACTACCAAGACTCCTTCCTGATGGGAAGAGGAGTTGCTTCCCAGTTGTTGAGCGAGGTATCTGGGCTAATCAGCTGAACGCTTGCACAGCTAGGGCCCTCACCGACTTGAACCATGTTGATTCCATAGAACATCTCCTTGAGACCCTGGCAAACTTCATCAATGTCATCTTGAGTAGAAAGATTTGGACTTCTTCAAATTGTGGCTTGACAAAAGTGTAGGCAATGTGAGGGATTGGTTTTGATAGACTCCAACCATTCTTTTTACGGCCCTTGGCTTTGTTAATGTCAGATGATTTTGGTTTAAAACCCAAGCCAAAGGTATCTTTCTTTGAAAGGGGAGCAATGGGGTTCACAATTCCTTGCATAAATGATCCTAATCCTTTTCCTAATTCATAGTCGTTCCTCAACATCACTGAAGCTACCATCATAGATGTGGCTGAAAGATGGGGATGCAAAATTGGTTTTCCTTCTTCCACCTAGTCTACCTCAATCACCTCAAATATTTGATATATAAGGTCATCCTTCCTTGGCCTCGATACATGGAATGGACAGGTCATTGTAGACGAACGAGTCGTCCTCCCCATGAATAACAATTTCTTGCCTGTCATATTCGAATTTGACCATTTGATGTAGGGTGGATGGTATAGCTCTGGCCATATGGATCCACGCCCTTCCAAGAAGAAAATTATATGAGGTTTTCATATCCAACACCTGAAAGACAATGTTAAAATCAACCGGGCCAATTGTCATGGTTAGTTCGATTTCCCCCATAGTTTCTCTTTTTGAACCATCAAAAGCCCTGATGCTGACACTATTGCTTTGAATTCTGTTAGTGTCAATGTTCAGTAGTTGTAGAATGGAAAGAGGACATATATCTACACTTGAGCCTCTGTCAATCATGACCCTTTTTACGTAATGCCCTTCACATTTGACCATAAGATGCAAAGATTTTATTGTGCCCAGCCCCTTCCTTTGGCAAATCATCATCCCTAAAAGAAATGTTGTTCACCTCAAAGAATATTTCATCCATTTTTTCTAGCTGATTCACCTTTGTCTTTTCTGAGACATATGCCTCATTCAAAGTTTTGATCAACACACGACGATGTTCTTTTGAGTGCAAAAATAGAGATAAAAAAGATATATGAGCAGGGGTTTTCCTTAGTTGATCAATGATTGAGTAGTCTTGTATATTCATCTTCTTAAGAAATTCCTCCGTTTCTATTTCTGAAATAGTTTCTTTCACTGGAAAGTGATTTTCCTTGGCTTGCTTAGCTTTTCTCAACTCCTCTGGCGGATAGCACCTTCCAGAGAGGGTCAAGCCTCTCATTTCATCTATTTCTTCCACTATCTCTTTTCCTTTATATGTCATGACAGTCTTGTTATAGTTCCAGGGAATAGCTTTAGGGTTCGATACTGGAAGTTGTGCAACAGGTCGGATCACAACTGGCTCTGTTATATTTCTCAAAGCATTATTTGGAACAATCTTTTGAATGCCTCCATAGATATAAATTTTTGGCCCACCCAATTGAACCTCAATCGTTTTTGTGCTTCCAGGGATATAGAGAACTGTTTTTTCAGAACCTGCCAAGTTTGAACTAGAACTCGCACCTTTCACAATCAGCGGTGCCAATTGCGGCAGGCTTACTGTCATTTTTGGCTCCGGCCCTATTGTTCCAACAATCATCTCTGTCTTGCCAGATTGTTTGTAATCACGATCATCACAAATCATCCCAATAAAATGTGTATTATCATGAGCTGGGAGAGGATTGTTTGTGATATTAGGAGTATCTTCATTGTTTGTCACCACAATTGCCTTTGCTACAATCAAATTTTCAATGGCTTTCTTCAATCTCCAACAATTTTCGGTACTATGACCTTGGGTGTTAGAATGATACTCACATCTCGCATTGGAGTCAAAACCTTTTGAATTTGGATTCACATAACGTGGCATGATAGATTCAATCAATTTCAGCTGCATTAACTTGTGAAATAAGCTTGTATACGATTCTCCAATCGGGGTGAAATCTTTCTTTGGCTCTTGTTCTCTCACATATTCCTGTCTGGGACGAGGATTATATGGTTCTTAAAAATTTTGCTGGAGTTGACGGGAGCCTTGCGGAATTAATGCTCGCCATTGTTTGTGATTGGGAGGCCTAGCATAAGCCCGAGCATTATACACTGTGTATTGTTGCGAGTGAAATGAGTATCGGGGACCCTAAGTCGGATAATAATGTTTAGGAGAACTGGATTTTCCTTGTTGGAATTACCGGTATGAAGGAACTATTCCTCTTTGACCCCCCCTCCCCCCCGAATCCAGACGCCAACGTGGATCCTTGTTCCTTCTTTTTCCGATTTCTGAAACTGCCTGACCCGCTTTGGGTTGCTTGCGTGGTTGCTTTGAGGGCTGCCTGACTCACCATTTTACCCAACTTCATTCCATTCTCAACTATTTCCCTAATCTTGATCGCCTCGGCAAAAGACTTACCAATGGCGACAAACATATAATGGAGGTAATCAGGATCCTGAGCTTGGAGAAAGTAGTCAATCAATTCTGCCTGTTTCATTGGTGGTTTGACCCTAACAGCCTGCTCTCTCTACTTGATTGCATATTCTCTAAAGCTTTCTGTAGATTTCTTCTTTATGTTGACGAGAGAGGAACGGTCTTGCACTATATCAATATTGTACTGAAATTGTTGGACAAAATCTTGAGCCATGTCGTTCCAAACGTGCCAGTGAGATATATCTTGATCTACGAACCACTTTGAAGCAATTCCTGTCAAACTTTCCCCAAAATAAGCCATGAGTAATTCTTCTTTGCCCCCTGCTCCCGTCAATTGGTTGCAATATCTCTTCAAGCGGGCCACAGGATCACCATGACCATCGTACTTGTCAAACTTAGGGGTCTTGAATCCAGGTGGCAAATGAACATGGGGAAACATGCATAAATCATTGAACGAAACACTTTTGTGGCCTCCCAAGCCCTGTATATTTCTCTTGGTTTGTTCCAAACTCTTCATTTTTCTGGCCGTTTCCTCTTGTTCCATATTCTTGTCGGACTTTTCGACCTCGATTGGAAACATGTTCTGAGGAGTATGCTTGTATGAATCTGGAACCTTGAAAATCAGTTCTGGAGAGTAATGTTGGGTATCATCAGCATTCAATTGTGGATCATTGTTGAGCTTTAGAGCAAGAGCTGGTTGAGGAATGGGTACCATAGTAGGTCATTTCTGAAGGGTGCGGCTTGAGGACGTGGAATGAAGGTACTGGGGATAGTGGGGAGGTTAATGCTCGGACTGACTCCAGTTTGGTACAATGGGTTACTTATTATGGAGATGGGCACTTGATTTGCAACTGACACATTATGAAGAATATCTGAGGGCCCCAGGGGTAGTGAGGGCGGTGCCTGTCCATTCACCCAGGCTTGGTACATATCTGCCAGTTGTTCTTTCAACGCTCTTACTTCTTCAACCAGTCTCAAAACTTGTTCAACCAATTGTCCATGGACATCATCATTATCTGTCTCATTCTCACTGTTGTTTCCCATTTTACTTTTTCCTTTTGACCTTGTGTTGTAAGGGCGAGTCGCCAGTTTAAACCACAAACCAACCACCTCTGTTTAGCCTTATCTCTTTAGAAATAACAAACAACATACGTGTTAGAGTCAGGCATTTTCAGATATTAATCACACATTGTATGCCATGCACCTAATGCCATTTTCATTTCTAAAATGATTTTGGAAGGCTTCATGCTTCATCCCGGCTTGTTGGATTATTTTCTTTTGAAATTACTGCTCTTTTATTTTATTTTATTTTAATTTTTTATCATCATTTTTTTTCCAGATTAGTTATGGCTGTGATCGCATCCGATGGTGACTGCCTACGTATCATGACGCCGCATGAATCCGCCACCACGTAGTTCAGGAGAAATAATAACACTTTTAATGATTTCTTCTTCTTTTTTATAAATAAAACAAACTAAAATATTTTGCAAGTATATTTTTTTATAGAATGAGAGAAAAGGAAATACATACAAACTGACTCTACTGACTCTAAAGACATAAACATGACTGGAATAAAACAAACTTTGATAATAATAACTAAAAAAATCTCCAAAATTAAAAATGCAACAAATAAATGAAACTAAGAACTAATGGACTGCACTAAAAATTTACTTCAATATTCTTCTTATTTAAACTAATATCATCAATTGTCTGCATCTCTTGGCCTCCACTGTCCCCTAATGTCTCGTACAAATTCTGAAACACCATCGGCAACTGTGGAACGAGGACACGTGCTTGTTGACCAACTTCCTTATTGTTTAGAAGACGATGATCATCATGAACATATGCTGCCTTTTCTGCCAATCGAAGAACTTGTTCTCTAGCTTGCCCCATACTCATGTGATAATTCTGCAACCACATCTAGGTACTGTCGAGGGCGTGCCCCATCTGAGTCTCACGTCCCTCATATTCTTCAATTCAACTATTTAACACACCTCTCTCAATCATCCACTGACGTCGCTCTTCTTCAAAATTGGTGTGCTGATGGCCCCTCTTTTGCCTTTTTATTTCTTCTAATTGTGCATAAAGCTGACTCTTTAAGCGTATCCAGTGGGCCCTTTCTATTTCAAACTGCTCCTTCTGAAGATCAAACTCCAATTGTTGCTGGTGTGCATCTTCTTCAATGATACACAGGTCTTCTTGCAACTTATATATTTCAACATTTTTGTTCGCCTCCACTCTTTGGACTAAAACAATCGTGTTGGCCAGTTCTTCTTCTAAGCGGGCTGCCTCATTTTTAGCATGCTTTAGATCTTTATCCATGACTCGCAAAGAAGATTGATAATCTTTTTTAATGTTTAAACGAATATGAGCGACTCCGGCCTGATGCTGGGATTGTTGTTTGGCTATAATCATCTGAGCATGCTCCAATTCCTCTTTCAACTTTTCTATAGTTCTTTGATCATTTCTCCTTCTGTTCGGACCCTCAGGCTTATCTGTAAACGACGAAGGATCATTAAACCAGGTAATATATTCAGGGATCACCTCTCCACGATCTCGGTCCTCTACGATCTCATTGAACTCCGAAACTTTACTGGCATACCAAATTTTCATAATTTCCCCTTCGTCATGAGGTTCATTTTTACCAAAATCATCAGAACTTGCTCATATCTCGTGTTGGTGGCACCTCCTGTCGTCGTGCAAGCTGGCGCATTACCCGAAGTGGAGCATAAGGCTGAACACCATCCAATCCTATAAGTACCAAATAAGAATGGTATGCAGATTCACAAAAGACCTCTTTCGATGAAAACCAATCGTAATTCCATTTGATCTGCTTGGCAGATAAAGTAAGAAGTAGTTCCTTCCAGGCGTTAATCCCTTCAGGTAAGTCACATTTTTCAATTCTCTTTGGTGATCAAAAGTGTGATTGGTCTAGAGCTCACTAAAATTAGAGATCGTAGGATGACGATAAAAATGCTCAAAAAACCATATTTATAGAAAAATGTTGCAACCATCAAAGTTTCGTGCGCCAAATTTACATCCAGTTAAAGCACGAAAAATGGAAGAAAGAATCATAGGGACCAAAGTATAATCATCCCCTTTCGAGGTCAGCGCCTCAACTACACCTGCCAACCGGATGTCAATGCGTCCTTCCCTTTCCGAAAAAAATACACGCCCCAAAAAAGCAACCATAAATGCAAACATTCTGTGTATCTTCCATGTTTCCTTGTCTTCCTTTGATTTCAGTTTTCCCACATTCCTTTCGAAATTGCATTCGAGGCCGTACAAATGAAATAGAAATCCCAACTTAACCCAATTGCCTCCTAAACCTTCATAATGTCCATAGTTTATGTTCAAGAGCTTCAGAAACTTACCCTCATTCACATGTTTTGGCACTATGAGTCTGTAGCGGCGAAGATTACGGCCCCACCACTGGAAATGGGCGATTTCCTCCAAGGTCGGAGTCATATCACAGTCAGTAAATTGGAACACATTATTTTCAGGATCCCAATGCGAAATCAAAGCTTCGATCACATCCCTCCTAGGCTTGATCGTCATCATGTGAACCAAATGTCCCAAGTATTTCTTTATCTGGTTTCTCTCATATTCCTTAAAATCTCTCCACCAATCCCACAATAATTGTGGTATCTGATCAACAATGAGAAAATTCGGTATCCCTTCTGACCTGGGCCTCTTTTCAGACTTACCTCTATCCCCACTCATGGTGCGCATGTTTATCCAGACACGGGGTTAAGTTTTAGTTAAATATACTATTAACACAAAAAATTTGATTTCTCGGGTTTGAAAGAAAAAGAAAAATAAATAAAATAAAAACCAAACAATGGGAAAAAAATTAGTAATAGTCATTAAAAAAAACAAAAGGCACAAATAACTTTTTTTGTTTTGTAAAAAAAAACTAAAAAAAAATAAAACTAGCCTCCCATTTCGGAATCGATGCAGGTTTCAAGGCTATTTCGACAAAAGACCGGATGCAAGGGCAAAACTGGTTAAAAATTTAACAAAGTGACTATATTATCATTATGTGAAAAATAATAATAATAATAATAATAATAATAATAATAACTAATAGTTTATAAAAATCTTTTTTTACTCCTTTTTTTATGTTTATTTAAAATGGGGTTGAACCTGATGAAGGTTGCCTACGTATCTCACATCCGGTAAGAATCAAACCCGCGTAGTTCGGTTAAAGTAACTGAAAAAGAAAACTATTTCGAAAATTATTAGTTTATATATCAAACCTTTCAAAATTTTATTTTTAAAAATAGGTATTTTATGAAAACTTGAAAATTTCCCCTTTTTTACCCTTGTTTAATTCTATCCTAAAGCCGGTCAACATTTGAGTGAAGCCTACCAACTAACGTTACATATAGCACATAGACATGAACATGTTGGTCCAAAAAATTGGTTCCTGTCCTAGACGGGCCCGGACCCTGTGCCGAGTCCCGCTAAGTTCAATGCATAAGATGCAAATAAAGCGTAACCTACTAGGGATATTCATTGTTTGTGGCTTGTTCTTCTAAGTTTTCAAATCCTAAAGGAGATGGTATCTAGACCTGGCTTACCCGGGTGGACAACCCGGGCCGAGGAGCGTCAAGCGTCACCAGTATTAGAACAATACTGGCTAGCTAATGGCTCTCCCGCCTAAACATGTGTGACTAAATCTTTCACCAGAAGCTGGTAGGCTAACTGGCTTTATCTCAAGACAGAAGTTTTGTGATGCTGGTTAGCAAACAGAACATAACTACCTATCAGAAGACTCAGAGGGGTGCCAGAGAGGATATAATTTATATCACAGTTCAAATAAATATTAAAGCGGTAAACAAGCGACAAATAGCACATTAGCCTTCAAAATACAATAATATCCAAAACATGATAAAAGCCAAACAAGACTCAATATACAAAGCTTGAATTCTTATTAATTGTCCCAGCAGAGTAGCCATGGCTGTCACACCTCTTTTTTCTCACGCAACCCTATTACGAGGTTGAGTTAGAAGAGTTTTTTCAATTAAAGTGACGTTTTTTAAAAGAGATTATTTATTATTTAGAGACGCCACTTGGAATTGAGTTTTGGTGTTCCAAGTCACCTTTTATTTGAATCCCTTTTCAAAAGGAAGATTTGACTCTTAATTTATGGTCTACGAAAACAGAAGACTTAGTAAGGAATTTTGTTGACCGAGGGGAAGGTGTAAGGCACCCCTCGAGTCTCGTGGTTCTAGCACGGTCGCTTCTATTGATTAATGTAAGGCTTAAATTATTTTTTTTAGCTATTCTTGCATTTTATTAATTATGGCTTATTTATTACAGCTTCACTTAATTTATTATATTTTTTATTAATTATTTTGACCAAGATGCGATACGCGCACAAGGTACTTCCTTGAAATTGAATATTAAACCAAGGTACGGAATGCACACATGGTTATAACATAATTATTTTAAATTAAAAAGGTATCAAGACGCGGAATGCGCACATGATCCTTTTATTATTTAAGCATATCAATCCAAGGTTCGGGTATGAACACATGGGCTAATAGCATATTTAGAATATTCTATTTATTTTTTATTTTATTATTGTTATTTTCTAATCAAATCTTAAGGTTTTAAAGTAAAAAAAATAACTAATAGACGACCATTCTATTGATGCGTTATAATTTAAACAAAACTACATAATTTTGGATTTATCATTATTTGGAGATATTTATATAAAACAAAAAAATGCAAATTCCAGCAATATTTATCAATAGAATTTAATATATAATAATAATCTTAATTAACTATCATATTGTATGTGTGACTAACTTGCCGTAATTTGATATACACATCTATACGAACATGAATTTAATTTAACTATTAAAAAACTAAAATTTCAGCAACTTAAATAATAAACTAACACATGTTCCAACAAAATTTTGTCAATCGCATTTTTTTAATACCAAAAATATAAACAAAACTACTAAGAAAAATAAACAAAACTATAACGAAGTAAAAAAAATCTTTAGGCTCTCCTTCTAATTCATGAATTAGTATGAAATTTGCTCACTCGTATTGAATATTACATACTAAGAAGGATAACAAATATATATATATATATATATATATATATATATATATATATATATATATATATATAAATATATATATATATATATATATATATATATATATATTTATGCTTCTAACAAAATTCAGAAAAACAAATTAAAATTTAAACTTTGCGAAGACATAGATCTCATATATCATGTTTAAGCTGTACCAAAAGATTGAATGTTACTTTTCATAAGATTTCACAATAAAAGAATATCTACAAATTTCAAAAGTTGCACTACTAATCTTTTTAAAACCACAAACACGGAATCGCGAACGAAATCCCAAACTCCTACTACCTTTCTTTCTTTCACGTTTTTTCTCTTTCTGTTTCTGTTTCTGTTTCTTTCTTCTCCTTTGTTTTCAATTTTTTTTCTCTTCCTCTTCAATGTTTTCTTTTCCTTTTTGCTTCTTCGTTCTTTTCTCTTTTCGTTCCTTTGTTTTCTTTTGTTTTATGTTTTCCTTCTTCTTTTGTTTCTGTTTTTCGTTGCTTTTTGTTTCTTTTTTTTTTCGTTCTTTTTTCTCTTCTTTTGTTTTATGTTTTTGTTCCCCTTTTATAATAGGAATATAGGGGAAGGTAAAAGAGTTAAAGTTAGAATAATTTTTTAAGATGTATCCCTTCTTATTATATTATTATTATTACTTATTATTATTATTATTATTATTGTTTAATAACTTTTACTTGTTCTTTATTAATGAAGAAATTAGAAAGTAAAATACATAGTTAGAAATATTAATTAGCTATCTTATATTTAAGTATTATATACATAGGAAAATTAAATATTTAAATTGTATTTTAAATTATACTAAGTAAAATACTATAGCTTATATTTAAAATTCGAATTAGATTGTTTTTTAATTTTTCTTTTATTTAAAACTAGGAGTAAAACTTATACTCTAAGAATGTAAATATATAGTTAAGTAATATATATTTTAAAATAAAACCTACTAAAAGTAAGATAAAAGTTTTAAAAATATTAAGATTAATCATAAAAGAAATATTTACACTAAACTAGTATAGAATTTGGGTGTGGTAAAAAATTAGGTGTTCACACCAGCGCAGCCGCGGTCACGATTGCACGGTCCGCAGCATGAGCCGGGCGGCCGCGGTCGTCCTCACGCGGTCCGCGCTGCACGTTTCAGAGGACCTGCAGCCTTCTGTTTCTATAGCGTGGCCGCATTCGCTATTGCGTGGTCTGCGGCGTGAGCCGCGCGGCCGCGGTCACCTTCGCGCGACCGACCTCAGAGGACCTGCAACTTTCATCTACACCAGCGCGGCCGTGATCACCCTCGCACGGTCCGCGCTAGAGGTTCAGAGAGTTTATATACTCGGGATTTTTCAGTTATTTCTCACTTTTCAAAAATCCAAAACCTAAGAGGCGATTTTCTAAGCAATATTTCTTCTTCAAAACGATTGGTAAGTGGTTTTTAACTCACTTTCTTCACTCCTTAACACCTTTTACATAATTTCAACATCAAATCAAAGGTTTTAATGGAAAAATTTAGGTATATTGGGTAGGACCTAGGGTTTTGCTAAATTTGGGGTTAGACCTCAATTCGATGTCTGATTTCAAAACTAATCACATAATTGAACTCGTGGGAGAATGGGTAACCGGATTTTAGTTCGAGCCTCGGGTTTTGACCACGTTGGCCCGAGAGGCATTTTGGTCATTTTACCTAAAATTTTGTCTTAGCTGTAGATTAAATAGTTGAATTAGTTGCCTGAGATGTTATTTACGAGGTGTAATTGGAATGAATAGATTTGGGCCATTTGGAGTTGGATACTCGTGGCAAAAGAGTGATTTCAAGTTTATTTTGGAGCCGATCGAGGTAAGTGACGTGTATAACCTTGTTTGGGGGACCTTTCCCTTAGGATATGATGTTGGTTAATTGAATGCCTCGTACGTGAGGTGACGAGCGCGTACTTGGAAAATCCATTTTTACTTGAAGCATTTAAATTGAATTTCCTTGCTTACCTGTTCATTTTAAATTGTGAATTTATTCTATGCTAGATTAGAGGGGTATATTCGTTTGACTTGCTGTCTAAGTATTAAACTGTCCCATTTGTATTCCGCGTAGTATGTTTGGCCAGTATTTTCTATCTCTTGTCCTGGGTTAGTATCTTTCCTAATGTTTGGGTTGCTATTGTGTGTTTTTAAGTTGAGACTACGGGTTGGCCTCCCGGGAGATCCCCCTACACTTGATAATACCAAGAGATCCTCGGGGTACCAAGAGATCCCTAGTGAATATGATGAGGATACCAAGAGATCCTCGGGATACCAAGAGATACCTAGTGAATATGATGAGGATACCAAGAGATCCTCGGGATACCAAGAGATCCCTAGTGAATATGATGAGGATACCAAGAGATTCTCGGGATACCAACAGATCCCTATTGAATATAATAAGGATACCAAGAGATCCTCGGGATAGATCCCTAGTGAATATGATGAGGATACCAAGAGATCCTCGGGATACCAAAAGATCCCTAGCGGATATATGAAGATACCAAGAGATCCCCGCTTATTATTTTCTATTATGAGTAGTGTTCCTTGTATTGTTTTGTTCTGTTTTTCCTATTGATGTTTCCCTTATTTATCCTGTTTAGGTTCTCGTATAGATTTTACCTATACTAATTTTTTTATATCTCATTGTATAGTATATTTATATCAGTAGGGCCTTGATCTCCCTCGTCACTACCCAACCGAGGTTAGGCTTGGCACTTACTGAGTACCGTTGTGGTGTACTCATGCCTCTTATGTGTATGTTTTTCATGTGCAGATCTAGGTACCTCATCTCAGGTGCACTATTACCGAGGCAGAGAGATCTAGCGGAGACTCGAGGTATATCTGCAGTGTCCGCAGACTGAAGAGTTCCCTTCCTATTCTATCTTGTAGTTAGCTAGTTGTTCCTGTTTTTCATTGATGTAGACATTTCCGGAGTAAGATTTCGGGTTTTGGGATTCTATTTCATAGTTGTGGTGTGAAGTGTATGTGTCAAACAGAGAATTATATACATTTCTTTAAGTTACTAAGTCTTAAGTTATTATTTTTACCGTGAATGTTGTTATTTCCGCACCTTTAGGCTTACCTAGTCCTCGTGACTGGGTGTCGTCATGACATGTTCACGGATGGTGAACTAGGGTCGTGACAGATCCCTTTCAAATATACTGACAAGTTCCAAAATACATAATGAACCTACTCAACGCCAAAAATCATATAAACAACATTGATTCAATGAATCACAACCCTAATTCAAGCCTATGAAACTATAAAGTTCTAAATTCTTAAACCAATGCTTATTCGTAACAAAACAACTCTGATTGACTTCAAATTTTTCACTTAAGTCATAAATAATATCACAGACCTATTTCAACTTCGGAATCGAGATCCAGTCCTGATATCAATAAAGTCAACTTCCCATCTAACTTTCCAATCTTCCAAATATTACTTTTTTATAAATTTTGCCTATTCACGTCGAAACGACCTATGGACCTACATATCCACATTCGTACATGCTTCTAAGTGTAATCTCCATACATAGCTATTGGAGTTATCAAAACTCCATTCTGGAGTCGTCTACAAAAATGTCAAACTAGGGTCAACTATTACAACTTAAACCTCCAATTTAGGGACTATGTGTCTCATTTCACTCTAAAACCCACCCAAAACCAAAACCGAAAACCCTAGAAAGTTACATAAGTATAACATAGATGAGGCAATAAATACGGAATCGAGGCTAAAATACCAAAACGATCCGTCAGATCGTTACAGTTGGTGGTTGAGGTATGTTGTTATTGTTGCCCGTGTAGGAGAGTATTCTTGACATGTTAGAATTTTTGGATAGTCTCAATTATAGGGAAGCCTTTGCCGAATTTTTTAATGGCTTAGCTAAATTTTGAAGTTCTAAGAAAGTTTAGATTTTAGAGATAAAGAGTAAGATCCACATGAAGGGACGAATGCTTAAGGATGGTGATTTAAAGCAAAAGGGGGATAACTTCTTGCAAAAGAACAACTTATAAAACATTCAAGGTCAAATATTCTTAAGTGGAGGAGAACGTAGTATCCCGGAAAAAAAATTGAAATGTTATAAACCAATTAAGAGGTCTGGCGTATGTTAACCATATTTATTTGTATGCGAGTATTAATTAATAATAAGAAAGATATCACATCAACATAATAACAAGTGTACTGGGTGTATTTGAAGTGATATAGGGCCTACGGAGAGCCATTGGGACAAGTCAAGTTGGAAATTACATGATAGATTAAAGTTCCAAATAAGTATGCATAAGACCTAACTTTGGACAAGCATATATATATATATATATATGTATATATATATATATATATGGTGAATAACCTATCAAATTAAATCTCTTCGAATCTAAATTCTAAAGCTTCTAACCATTCATCATTTGGATATTCTTACAAGAGGTTTATGATCAAAATACCAAAGGTAGGTGGTGAAGTACTACCATAGCGTTTGGGTCTCCCATCCGAGCTTGGATAAGGAGTGAAATGGGGACACGAAGCGCCAGGGCAAGCATCTAAAACCCAAAAATATAGGCCTATATGTATAGGGTCGGGGAGAGAGTATTTTGAGCGTTTGGGGTTAGGGTTCTTGAGTCCAAAGGGCGATTTTAAGCTCAAATCATGTCCAACCAACTAAGATTTCATCACAAATCCACAAGAACACAAAATCGCCAAAGTTGTAATTTTTCAATATTGATCTACAAGGGAAAAGATTAGCATGGACTCTGGGAAAGAAAGACACGCACAAATCGAGAAATGACTCAAATTCCCACTTGTGAGACTACACGGGTATGTTGTTGTTGTTGTTCACTTGTTGGTGATGTTTGATCATTTTTATCAACAATGGAAGAGAACTGAAAGCTTGTGAATATTTATAAACTGAAAGCAAGGTAAGCTAATTGAAACTTACTCTTCTTGAGAAATTTTTCATAAAAGCATATTTGGAGTTAATGCTTAAGTTGTTTACAAACGTGCTTTCGTGCTTGTGGTGACAAATAAGGATGTCTCCATGCACTAAAATATTATGTTACACATGTAGTGTCATGTTGTTTTATAAATTTATTTTAAATCTTGCTAGAAAAATGACACATTTGGTAAATGTTATAAGTTTTTATCAAAATTTACGTATTGATAAAAGTTTAAATATTTGAGTGCTAAAGATAATTTTTTATGGAAACTATTTCTTTTAAAAATTGATAAATTGAATAGCACTTATGGTATCTTTTTAAATATGTATATTAAATTGCTAAAGGCTTTAACATGTAAAAGGTTATTTATTTAATTTTTGTTCAAATGGTTTAGTTCTATTAATGCTATGATTTGATAAATATATACCCTTTAAGGCTACTATGTTAGGAATTTATTTTTGGAGTATCAAATATTTTGGTAGTTACTTGTGTTCACCAAGATTAACTTCGGATAAATTGTGTTTGTCGTCATGAAATTACACATGTTGGTATTAGCATAGATAGCCACTTTGTGGTATAAACTACGATAAAATGATCTCCCATGAAAGGATACTATTTTGTGTTGTTATTAGCATGGATGAATCGATTCGTACTATATTATAATGGGACAACCTAAGCAAGTAGGGTATATGATTTTTGCCGCTAGGTACATAACCTTGTTGACATTCTTGTGTCGGTGATGGTATAATACTCCTGGTGAAAGATAAGGATGATTTTCTTATGTTTAGGCCTAAGGAGCCAAAAGTGATTTTAATGAGTTGATGAAATTGAAATAGTTTTATATAATATTTATTAAAAATCATGAATTGATATAAATATTTTAGAACTTTATATCATGATTCACATTTCACTTATCTATTTATATAAAATGACAAAAAGCATGAATTGATATTATTTTTTTGGAATTATTCCAAGTGTTGGTTATATTCTTTGGTATAGAGGTACCGTAGCTAGTTGTGTTGGATTGTAAAAATAGGATTGTGGATGATATGTAAAAAGAAATAATTATTTAATTTGATTATATAATTTTTATGAAAGTTTCACTTATAATTTTGGAAATGAAAAAAATATTTTGTGACTTGATTTGAAAATGTACAAAATTTTCAATTGGCTTCCGCAATTATACTTGGTCTTGACATATGGGTTGGTCACTCAGGTCATGTAGTGTGCCGGGTGCCAACCACGTAGATTTGGTTTGTGACAATTAAATGGGGCAATGAGGGACTCAGGTGTTCCGAATAGGTTTTGGATCATTTGAGTTTGGGTTGGAAGTTTTGGTTTCTTACCTGCGAGGTATGGTGCACAAGTGCGGACTAGGGGTTGCATATGTAAAGAGTAGCAGAATAATACAGAGTTCACATATATGGGGCATTGTGCATCTGCGAGTCCACAGATACGGAGGCCTTGTACGCAGAAGCGAAGGCAAAGTAACTTGGGAAGTTCCGCAAAATGGGATATTTGTCGAGCCTACGGGATCGGAAAAGTGGGATTGAGCTCCACTGGTGTAGGCTGCAGGAACTTAAGTGAAGCTCATAGAAATGAAACTTGAGTCGTAGATGCGACTTCGTAGAAACAAAAATAGATTGTAGATGCGATATCACTGGACATGATATATTTTGATCAAATGTTTGACTTTATTTATCATATTTAGAGATTGGGGGCTCATATTTGGTTGATTTTTGAGTCAATTTTTTCACTTGGACTGGGTAATGTTCTTGATTTTGATTTAATTGTTATTCATGATTATATTATTGATTTTGACTTTTGGCTGATGAAATCTAAGGAGAAAACTGGAATTTTTGCAAGAAGTTTTGGAGAATTAATATTTGAGATTTAGACCCCGATTAATAGTTGCATTTGGATGATATTTGTATAGTTGGACTCATATTCGAGTGGGTAGTCGAGATTTTTGACTTTTTTGGGGTTCGTAGATGGAGGTTCGGGTTGGCTTTTTGGTTGATGTTTTGTAGTTTATGAAAAATTGGAGATTTATCACTTAGAATCGGTTCATATAGCCTTGTTTGATATTATTGAGTATTTTTGGCTGGATTTGACCCGTTTGGTGGTCGACTCGAGAGGAAATGGCCTTTTTGACTATTGATTATCGCTCTTGGAGGTAAGTATTTCTCCTATGCTTGACATGAGGGCATTTTTCCTGTACTATGATGCTCTATGTTAAGGGTGACACACGTACAGGTGACAAGCTTATATGCGTACACCATGGCTATTCATACTTTGGGTAGACTTTGGGCATGTGTCTTATTTTGCTAGTATGTCTTTGTGTTTCCGTATTGTCTCTATTTGTATGATTATTTGAGCTATTATTCATGCTAGAAATCATGTCTAGACTTTGTGCTTATCCGTTTGAGACATGATATGACTATTTTTGCTATATTGAGTTTCTTTCCTTGATTGTAGTTATATTTTTCAGTCATGACATTATATTTACATGTTATATCATTATTTTTGTGTACTTTTTACATGCTATCTCACATATTGTTGATATCTTTACTTGTGTGATACGGGTTTGAATGCATTTATGGCACCTTCATACAATTTGTGCGGTATATTAATTTTTGATGCTATGAGATGTAATTATATTAAGATTTAGGCATATTAATAACTAGATTGCAGACTTAGAGTCGTGTTAATATTGATATTGAGGTGTCGCGTACGCCAGTCCCCCTATTAGACCGAGCGGTATTTGGGTGACATGTGCGTCATGCCATTTGAGTTGATTAATAATGATTGTTAATTTTGGATCCGATCAGTGCTTGGGCTAAAATTCACTGGCAAACCTTGGAGTCCTTTTCTTACTTTTGTTATTACTCTTTATGTACGTCAGACAATATTATTATGTTATTCGTACCATTGTGCTTATTTATTCCATAGAGCTCATGTATCCATTAACACTAGGTTCTAGGATGATATTTAAGTTGTATCGTTGTTTGGCTACAATTATTTATCTTATTCTGTTTTTAAGATTATTTTTACTATTATTGAAGTTTATTTCTGTATATTAAATGTTGGATTGCATAACAAGCTGTGTTAAGTGTCGTCGCGGCTTTGGTGAGATTTGGGATCATGAAAATTTTTATCATATATCTCTCATATCTCATATATATATATATGTAAATACAAATAAAAAGTTAATTAAAGTTAAATTACACTTAAAATTATAAAATAAATCCAATACTATTTTTAATGATTGACACTTAAAATAAGTTTTTAGAAAAATGGTCAAATTCTATCATTTTACCAAATATTAAAATAAGCATATCCCAAACGAATAAACTAAATATGAACCTTTTTTGTTAAAAGTATTATTTGGACAAAAATACTTACTATACTTAATAGTTTTTAAATGTTGGGTCGAACATGTTCTTCGCTCAGGAGGGGCTTTTGCATTTGTACTTGATTTTGTGGTCACAGTTGAATATATTTATTTTGCAAAAAAAAAAAATATTTGTAAGTTTACCCACTTTACAATCAACATCAAATTTATCGTGTCTAAATAAAAAGAATTAGTTTAAAATAAAAAATTGAGTTTTAGATGCACTTAACGTCAAAAAGATCTTAAGTGCAACCAATGGTTTCATGCACTTAAGGTCAATAAGCCTGACGTGCAAAAT
This sequence comes from Nicotiana benthamiana, assembly GCA_034376525.1. Taxonomy (NCBI): domain Eukaryota; kingdom Viridiplantae; phylum Streptophyta; class Magnoliopsida; order Solanales; family Solanaceae; genus Nicotiana; species Nicotiana benthamiana. Next base: position 98,653,249 of record CM067332.1, read on the forward strand.
TACACTCCATATACACTTAATGCAAAGGTTTGAAATGCAACAAGCATTTTCCTACACTTAAGGCTAATGAGTCTGAAGTGAAAAATTGCACTTCAAATGCACTTAAGGCCAAATAGGTCTGAAGTGCTACAAATGATTTTCTACACTAAAGCCAATAAGTCTGAAGTGAAAAATTGCACTTCATATGCACTCAAGGCCAAAAGGTTTGAAGTGCAATCAACGTTTTCATACACTTAATGCTAAATAGGGTTGAAGTGCAAATTTCTCAGAAACATAATTTTTTTTTCCGAATTTTAACAATTCAATATACGATTTAATACCTAAATCCACTCCAAATGAGCTCAAATTTGAAACCTAACCTCTAAATATCATTAAGAACACTCCAATCATCAATTTGTAAAAACAACAATAAATCTAATTAACCAATTTTGCAATTAAGAAAAGGAAGAAGAAGAAACTCTAAGCAATAATAAAAAAAAATAAAGCATCATAATCATTGTAAAATATCATAACAACAACAACAATTCAGTATAATCCCACTAATGAGGTCTAGGGAGGTAAGTGTACGCAGACCTTTTGCCTACCCTGAAGAAGTAGAGAGGCTATTTTCAAAAGACCCTCGGCTCAACAAAATAAAAAAGAGAAAAGAAAATAATATTTATATCACCACAGAAATCATAGGAAAAATAGGAAACAACATGAAATCCAGAAGTAAGATCCAAAACAAAAGCGATAGCTAGTAAATAGGTCATGCACTGAAAAGCGAAATAGTAAGACACAACATTGTCACTAGCTATCTTAGACAAAACCCCTACCAGACTAGTCTCACAACAGTACAAAGTAAGACAGGACTCGACTACCTCCTAGCCTACAACCCTAATACTCGACTTCTACATCTTCCTATCAACTGTCATGTCCTTAGAAATCTGAAGCCTCGCCATATCCTGTCAGATTACCTCTTCCCAGTACTTCTTGGTCTACTCTCTACCTCTTCTCATGCCCTCCACGACCAGCTGCTCACGCCTCTTTACCGGGACATCTGGTCTTCTTCTTTGAACATGCCCGAACCTTCTGATCCTCGCTTCTTGCATCTTGTCAGGGAGCCACATGCACCTTTTACCGAATATCATCATTCCTAATCTTATCCATCCTAGTGTTCTCGCACATCCATCTCAACATTCTTATTTCTGCTACTTTTATCTCCTAAATATGAAATATGTTCACAAGCACCATATAAAATCATTGTCAGCTAAAGAAGAAGAAGAAAAAGAAGAAGAAGAAAAAGAAGAAGAAGAAGAAGAAGAAGAAGAAGAAGAAGAAGAAGAAGAACGAGGCCTGAAATTGATTAAAAAGGAAATTTTTACCTCCTATAGCAAAAGTGATACCTTATTTATTTTAAATAAACACCCTTTTAGAAAATTATATTCCATAGCTACCTTTTGAATTTTATAGCCAAATATCTATTTATAGTCACCTCCTATCCTTGAGCCATAAAATACGCTTTGTATTGTTTCTATCTCTCATTCTTTCAGATTTTTCTCCACCCCTCACTTTCTCCCAATGCCAATTTCACACAGCAGAAGATTGAAACAGAATCCGCCATGGAAGAAATCAAAGAAGCACCAAAAATTCATCAATATTTCCCGTCTTCCCCTAATCTACTCTAATTGGGATGATCAAAGTAATAGAGCATTAATTTTTGAGACCGAGTCCATTGCGTGCAAACTAAGTCCAAGTATAGGGTGGGGGATGTCATTCAACGATTTTGACAAGTGTTTTAAAGAGTTGCCTCCTGTGGACGACCTTTTTCGCCTTTATGCAGATGAATATCGTTATAATTAGGAATTTTTACCTTGAACAAAGACGATAAAGTTTGAAGCTGAGCAATTTGAAGAGTCTATTATCTTTTTTTTTGTTATATTTCAATATAGCTCGCTGTATTTTATGTATTTCATTGTATTTATTGTCTTTTTTTAATTGTATTTCAATATATCTCGATGTATTCATGTATTCATTATATTCAACGTCTCGCTATATTTCATGAATGTATTCATATGTATTTTTTTAATTAATACAATTTATGTTTTCAAATGTATTTTTTAATTTCTCTGAAGATTGTTATGTTTTTGAGTGTTTTTTCGGTTGAGAATATTTTTTATCAATGAAAATACAAAATTTATTTGTTATAATTGAGTTTGTTGAGTTATATTAGGAGTCCATTATGTAAATTGATTCACTTTTCATTTAAAAATAATATAATCCCCTCTTTCACGCTGTTAATACAGTTAAATACAATAGTCTGCCCAACTGTAATCCCATATTTTACACCATGAATGCAGTCGAATACACTTAGATATAAAAATCTGTCTAGCTATAATCCCCTGTTTCACGCCTAAAAATGTTATTGCATTTATGAATACAGTAGCTTAAATACATCAAATACACTATAGAAAATCTAAAAAAATAGCTATAAGAAATAATATAGTAAATGATAGCTACAATTAGCTAATACCTAAATTTTTCTTTAAAAATGGGTACAAAATAAAAAATGTTATGAAATAATATAAAAGACAAGAACAATAACTCAAGAACAAGAGCAAATAGAGAGAGAATAGGGAGAGAGAGAAGTATTCTTATTAATACTTGGGGTGGTTTACAATGGGGTAAGACCCCTCTATTTATAGGGAGGAGAATGACTTAGCTTCAAGCTAAAACTCTTAGACATTCACTCTAAATAGACTTCTATTTTATAACACTCCCCCTTGAATGTCTATTCAATAATGTGCCTCATAAAACCTTAAAACCAAAACCCATTGGGAAAAATTAAAGAAAAGGAAAAAGAGTACACATATTTGAATATGCACCTATTGGTTGCCTCGTTAAAAACCTCGCAAGGAAAACCCAGTGGGACAAAACCTTGTAAGGGAAAAAGAGTGCAACGCGCATTAACTCCCCCTAATGAGTACATCAATTTATATCCTTGAGCATTTGCATTCCGATCTTGTGCATCATCTTCAAAACGATCTTTGGTAGATGTTTGATAAATAAATCAACCATATTGACTTGAATAAATATTCCGCACCTTGAAATCATCATTCTTGATAGATATGAACATCTTCATATAATGTCGTGGAATGACTCTTCAATATCTCCATAGATGTATTCTCAATGCCATCATGCTTATAGTTATAGCAAGATACATATGTACACAAATTGTACTTAGGATGTGGTACTTCAAGACCAAGAATTGCATATGCTTCAAGCAACTTAAATCTTTCAAGTTAAGTCATATAAGCCATATAATAGACTTTAGCTGCATATCAAGTTTTCATGTCATGCTAAACAAATAAGATATCGAAAACTGATTATACATACCTTGACTTTATGCTTTCAAGTATTTGAACTATATGTCCAAATCTACATGTCTTTCATATGGAATCAATTCTTCTTGAATTGTATCTCTTCCATTTAGTTACTTTCTTTGAGTCAGCAAATGCGTATAGCATGCTTTGCAATGTGTTGCAATTGAATTATCCCTTTTATGAACTTCAGGTTCATATCATGATATTCGGGGATATACATATACAAATGATAATTCATCCCATGTAACCTTTTCTCAAGTGTTTATCATGTCTCCCCCTCATGTTAGAAAAGCTAACTTGTTTCCTCAACTTTGAGAAATCATCTTTGTGCATTATCATGTCAATATACACAGCACATTAATAATAAGATGAAATTATTTGGTTCCTGACCTTGAACCACTTGTGAGGGGAGAATATACTCTCGTATACAACTTATATCAAACTGATATATATAACTTTGTTCTCATAAGAAACAATTTAGCTATTAAGTGGAAGCACTCAATAATTATCTTGCTAAACCAACTTTGATATAAACCAACTTATCAAGATGAACTATCTTGAGTAGAAAATCTGGAAATTATGCTCGAAGTTAGATTACTGAGCGATTTACCTCGCAAGCACCGGCCAAGCTGCGGGTTAATAATAATTGCGCATGTAACCATTTCATAGATGCATCATATGTGGTATACATGGCAGGTGAATGGGCCCATATTCACCTTTGATATTTTCAGAATTTATGGGCTTCAACCCGAACTCTTTAGTTGGTCAGTTCTTTAATGAGAACAAGTGATACAAGAGAATTCGTAAAGAACTTTCTAGTTCATTAATATTCACCTATGTGAATTTGCACATCATACATAAAATGAGATGGCTAACACGAATGTCAACTGAATAAATTATCAATATTGGTAAACTTCAAATTTACACCATGACATGTGCACTTATCAATAAACTTCAGGTTTATTATGACATGGGTTTTATACCAATAGATATCCACTTTATTGTGGCATTATTTCGTTTGTGTAGTACAAACTGGAGAACAAAGCGGGTAGCTTTTCATATACAAATTACCCCGCTACAAGTTGTAGTAATAGGAGATATCAAAGCCTTCCTTTATTTATAGTCTCAATATAATCAATCGCTTTCGCCTGTACTTTGGAAACTGAATAAGTTTCTTTGAGACTTACTACAGCACAATACTCAATTGTGTTTCTCCAACATAGTAATAATTGGCTCTTCTAGAGCTCTCAATTAATTTTGTACTACCACAGATTCATCAACATCCATGTGGTGAATATCTTTCTTAAAGAGAAAGTTATACCATTATGGTCATGTCAAACTTATATGCAAGATATGTTTCTTGCATTATCGTTGTCCTTTAATAGTCATATTTCCAAAATACTTTGGCGTACAATAGGTACGTGACCAACGATCATTCATGCCATATATCATCTCAAACCTCCTTCTCGGGGTGAGTGTGGTATCATCTCAAACCTCCTTCTAGGGGTGAGTGTGGTATATTTAATACCAATTTCATGTTCATATTCTTCCAATAATGAATATGTATTCGTGAATCAAATGTTGTCACATTCACTTCGAGGATATGTGATTTTGTTATCCTTTTCAAATCTATAAATGCGTCAGGCATTTGATTTGCTATTCTTTGCAAATGGATAATCTTTTGTGCCTCTTTCTCACAAATAGAGGTGTGTGGATCAAGATGAGATAATGATGCATTTTTCCACAAAATTTCCCGTTTGGTTTCACCAACTTCTCCCCCTAATTTTGGGAAAAGTGTCTCATCAAATTGACAATCTGCAAATCGTGCAGTGAACAAATCTCCTGTCAATGTTTCGAGGTAGCGAATAATGGAGGGCGATTCAACCTCAACATATATTCCTAACCTTCTTTGCAGATCCATTTTGGTGCGGGATGGCGGTGCTACAGGCACATATACTGCGCATCCAAAGATTCTTAAATGGGATATATTGGGTCCATGACCCAAAACCAATTGCAACGGGGAATATTTGTGTCAATTCGTCAGTTAGAGACGAACTAGCATTGCTGTATGCAAAATGGCGTGACCCCAAACCGAAGTGGGCAGCCGACAAACTAGCATTGCTGCATGCAAAATGGCGTGAACCCAAACCAAAGTGGGCAGCCGACAAACTAGCATTGCTGCATGCAAAATGGCGTGAACCCAAACCGAAATGGGCAGCCTCGTTTTCATGAAGAATTCAAGATTATTCTCATCTATTGTCTCAATATGATATCTTTAAAACTCAACAAGTTCTTCTTAGACTTGGAGGAGAATATTGCATTCTCTAAGATAAACGTCATGCCTTTGGGCAGAGTTACAGTTGCTCTTCCTGAGCCTTCAATCAATTTACTTCCCATGGTTTGACATATAAAAGAAAATATACGAACATGAGAATAAACAACTTCAATTCGTTTGTGTCACATAATATTTTCAAAATCTGCTGCTAGCAGTTGACTAACAAAATCAGATATGTTATCCATAATTGATTACTTTGCAGTTTGAAAATTTTCAGCGTTTTTCATAAGACAATCGATTATTAAACACACACAATCGATTGTTTGAACATAGACAATCGATTGTTAAACACACACAATCGATTATTTGTTATTTTTGATAAACTTCAGATCACACTGTCTTAAGACAATCGATTGTTATTCATAGACAATCGATTGTTGGCTATTTTTGAAAAATTCCAGAGCACACTGTTTCAAGACAATCGATTGTTAGACAAAGACAATCGATTGTGGATGATTTTTGAAAAATTCCAGACCTCACTGTTTCAAGACAATCGATTGTTAGACAAAGACAATCGATTGTGGATGATTTTTGAAAATTTCCGGACCTCACTGTTTCAAGACAATCGATTGTTAGTCAAACGACAATCGATTGTTGATCAATTATTTTTCAACTTTAATGCGAAAATAGTTGATAATCGACTAGTTTTTCAGGCTAGTCGATTACCCCCACTGGAAAATAAAAGTTTTATTGATATTTGAGCATATTGAAGATATTCTAAAGAACTACTGCTAACATTGCATCATGAACTAACTAATACGAGCTAATACTAATGACTATTAGTTTATTCACTAACTAATACAAATAAGTAGAACAAAATCAAATAACTCCATCTTCTTTCATCACGGATCCATCGCCGATTAGGTGGTCTATTTTCCCCTCGGGTTGCTCAAAGAAGTCTGCCACATCCAGGTGGGTGATGTCCTCATTGTCGTCATAGACAAAATTTGTTTCAGGGCCTTTTCTCTTTCGAGATGCTTGATAAAGGTCAACCAAGTTTCTTGGTATACGGCAAATCTTTGACCAGTGCCCTTTCCCACCGCAACGATAACATATCGTTTCTGAACCATTTTCCTTAGGATCTTCATGACCCCGTTTCTGCTTTCGGTGGTTATCTCTCTTCGGGGGGTGACGGACTTCATTGGAATTTCTTCCTTGTCTACGTCCCTGGCTATGACCCCGTTTACGACCATGACCATGGTCCTTTTCATGTTTGGTATAATGAGAGTGCACCTTATCTGCTTCAGGCAGTGGTGTAGACCCAGTGGGTCGATTTTCATGATTTCTCATGAGCAGGTCATTATTTCGCTCAGCCACTAGTAGAAGAGAAATCAGTTCAGAGTACTTCGTTAAGCCTTTCTCTCTGTACTGTTGTTGCAGTACTATATTGGAGGCATGAAACGTTGTAAACGTTTTCTCAAGCATATCATAATCGGAGATATTATCCCCGCATAGCTTCAATTTAGAAGTAATTCTGAACATAGCAGAATTATATTCAGAAACGGACTTAAAGTCCTGGAGCCTCAGATGAGCCCAATCATATCGTGCTTGTGGCAGAGTGACCAACTTCAGGTTGTCATATCTCTCCTTTAAGCCGTTCCACAAGACGAGTGGATCCTTGACGGTGAGATATTCAATCTTCAAACCTTCATCAAGGTGGTGGCGCAAGAAAATCAAGGCCTTCGCACATTCTTGGGTGGATGCTTTTTCTCTATCTTTGATGGTGTCTCCGAGACCCATAGCATCTAAGTGGATTTCAGCATCCAACACCCATGTCATATAGTTCTTGCCCGAAATTTCAAGGGCAACGAACTTTCTTTTCGTAATGTCAGACATAATCGAAAATTAAATTAGGAAGAGGGAAATACCTTAGATTTCTCGAGAATGGTTCTTGAGACGGTAGAGTCTCGTGCTGATAACGTGTTATGAAATAATATAAAAGACAAGAACAATAACTCAAGAACAAGAGCAAATAGAGAGAGAATAGGGAGAGAGAAGTATTCTTATTAATACTTGGGGTGGTTTACAATGGGGTAAGACCCCTCTATTTATAGGGAGGAGAATGACTTAGCTTCAAGCTAAAACTCTTAGACATTCACTCTAAATAGACTTCTATTTTATAACAAAAAAGAATTTATTAGTGGATACAACTTAAAAAAATTTAAAAAATAACTACACATTAAGGCCGACCAATCGGTCGACAGTTCAATTTTTACGTTGAAGGGGCAGGGGCCTTTTTGGCTCAATGTATTCGAGAGATTCGGGTCTGTTTTGTTGTAATATTATTGTTTTTCCCTGGACAAAAGCGTCAAAAGACCCGTGAGGCCGCGAGTAAATACAGACCAAAGACCATAGTCATAGACCCTTCTAGAGACAAAGGAAAATCCCTAATCTTTTGTTAGCAGAGACACAGAGCGTGCGTGTGTGTGTGTTTTGCGATCGAACAATGGCATCGACGTTCTCGAAATGGCTGGTGGATCCAAAGAAGAACCCTCTGGCTGCAATCCACAAGAAATCCCTCTCCGCTCGCCTCCGTAATTACGGTACAAAAATTGTCTACTTTTTATATCCATTTCTATCGTAGATCTGTATTTGATACATGATCTAGCATATTGATTATTATTTAAAGGTTTGTTTGGTTCGATTTAATGCGATTATTATATGTTCGATGAAAATTGGATCATTTCGTCAAAATAGTAGCTAATATTTGCTAAAAAGATACGCTAAACATAACCAAACAGTGATTTATAATTTAAGCTAATTTAGCAGAAAATGATAATGGTTAAATCATGTAAAAGATTCCAATTCTAAAGAGATGAATCTGTAGTTGGTTTTCCCTGTGATAAATGTTTGTGTGTATATTCTTTTTGAAGTTGAAAACTGTTCTAGAGTTGAGCTCCCAAGGATAACCAGGGGAGACCAGGGTTCAACTCCTACTAGCAGCGACAAAAGAAAAATGCTTAATTTTTTTCCATCCAAGTCTTAACAGCCAAAGTTTGATAGTAGGTACCAGTGAAATGGTCAAGGTGTTGTGGAATTGTTTTTCCCTCTTTAATGGTTTTGTCTAATGTTTTGAATTGCTTATTATTTTTATAATTGATATATTCTAGCCTAAGGGTCATTTTGATTGATGGATTTGTACTTCGCCATATAGAAATATTGGTGTACTTTCCTTCCATTTTCCCTTATTATATATGTTTACTGCCATTTGAATTCTTATGATCTGATTTTCTTAGGTTCAGTATTGGTTGTTGATTTCATATACTTATGTTATTTCTTCTGTGTAAATGCATATTCGAGCATTTGGGTTATTGGTATTTACCCATTTATGTTATCCTGTAATTAACTTTGCTTCATAACTTTGTCTTTAGCTCCCAAATCACATCTGTATATCATTTTTTTCAAGTTCTTTTTATTTCCTTTGCTTAGCCAATGAAGCCGTGACCCAGTGGTCAAAGTTGAGATATTGAGTGCAAGAGATCTCAGATTCAAATTCCATGGGGATATGGTTTCTTTCCATAAGAGGATGGGTATTCCTAAACTTGTGTGCTTACCCAGTGGTGTAATGTAGTAAATATATTCTTAGCATTTGTCAGAATTAAATCCTTCATACACGTAATACCATCTGGGTAATTGGTATTAATCCATTTGTACTGATGGTTATCAAAGTTTGGTGCATGTTTTCCTTTACTTATTTGGTTTGTCTGTTGTTATAAGAAAAACTTCCAACCAAGAGGTTGTGAGTTCGAGTCTCCCCAAGAGCAAATGTGGGAAGTTCTTGGAGGGAAGGATGCCGGGGGTCTATTTGGAAACAGCCTCTCTACCCCAGGGTAGGGGTAAGGTCTGCGTACATACTACCCTCCCCATACCCCACTAAGTGGGATTATACTGGGTTGTGCTTTTATTTGGTTTGTCTGTTGTTATAAGAAAAATAAAAAACCTGCGCTACTTGTTTTCTCCAACCTAAGCTGTTTAAATCCTCTTGTTTCCAGTCGACGAATCAGGGGAGTGTTTTTGTTTTATTTCTTCTGCTAGAAAAATCATTTTACAATGTCGTATTGATTCCATAGACTTGCCACATAGTTGAGAAACTTAAATTTGGGGCCCAAAATAAGGAAATAGATAAAGAAATAAAATCATGAAAATAAAATAGAGGAAATAGCATTTTGTCATTTCACTATTTCAATTATTTTGATTAGAGTTAGTGCTTGCTAACATTTTATATGGTTATGGGTTTTTGTGAAACAAGGGCTTAGATATGATGATCTGCATGATCCAATGTACGATTTGGACGTGAAGGAAGCTCTTAATCGCCTTCCAAGGGAGATTGTTGATGCCAGAATCCAGCGCCTTAAGCGTGCCATGGACCTCTCAATGAAGCACCAGTACCTCCCAGAAGATGTCCAGGTACTTGCATAGTATCCTATTGTATGCCGCACTAAGACAAATAGAATTGTCTACAATATCCTCTTCTGAAGTATTGGTGCATGTGGTGACAAAAAAGAACAATAGAAGTACTCTTTGGGTGGCCCGTCCTCCACCCAACCCCTCCTACTTAGTTGCTGTCTTTTTTCATTTTTATTTTGTTCTTGTCGTTGTGAAAGCGGTATTAGTGAATGATGGGCTAGGAGTTGGCTGAAGCAAGCCGAACAAAGAACTTTATTAAACTAATAAAATAATAGCAGTTATTGATCTAGGAACTTTTGTGAATCATATGGTGAGACCTTGATGGCTCTTTTATGTGTGGTTGAATAGTTCTTCGAAGCATCCTAATTTTCTTTACCCAATTTTGGTAAGGGGAGAATTATCTATAGATCTTCTATTCCATGCCATGGTTTGATTGGTTGAAGAGGGTAGTGAGACGGAATGTCAATGTTTTCCGTCGAACCCATAGCTGGAGGAAGCAGAGGTGGAGAAATCCTCCCAGAAGCCCCCACCCCCCACCCGCCACCCCCAAACAAACAAAAACAAAACCCAACAAAAATTGGGAGGAAAAGTAGACAGGAACATTGAAATTCTTCTTTGACTTCTTTTTGCCTCTCTTTTACATTCACCATCTATCCATTACCACTTTGTATCTATGGAGCTGTAGCATGGTTTTCTCGTCTCCAGCAAGGAAGCAACTAATTTTGCTAGCTTAGTCCACAATAAGATGCTTTTTGAAACCTAGCTACATGAGCTTGTTTTAGCTAAAGCTTCTTTGAGTTTTGGTGGTTATATAATTGTTCATAGCTAATAAATCACTGGCAAGCACATTCTGGGACCCAACTTAAAATATTAAATCGAACAATTAAAATAAGATTATTCTTTGTCTTGTCTCATATAATACTCCTAGCTTGTATTGAGATAGCTTGTCTAATGAAAAAGGTTTCTTGATGTGTCCATGTTTATTATTTTTTCCTACGATCCGCTGGTGGATTATGTTTTTTTGTTCGAGTTTTAGTATAATGCATACTTTGTAGATGGGCTCTCTGTTCTTGTTCTTTCTCCTTGCTGGTTTCTATGGCTACCCCGCAAGGCTAAGGAAATCTGAGTAGAGTGGATTATTCATGCCATTAAGCAACATTTTGTCTTAAAACTGTAAAACTGGGATGATTGGTGTGCAAAATACATAGTTCCCAGTGATGGAATGAAGAGCTTGATATTAATGTCAACGATCATCTATGCACTGTACGTTGTGAAAGTATGACAGTTTTGAAGAATCTAAAGTCCTCAATCTTTTTAATTTTGTTCCTCTTACCTTCAAATTGGTTCACTTGGATATTATCTGTTCTCTGTGAGAAACCCATTTTACTTAAATATCCTTTCGGAAAAGAAAGGATTGAAAGATCACATCTTTGCACAGGGGTCTCAAAGAAAGTAAAGTGATAGGGATATAATGTTTTTTACCGGTTTTTTGAATTGAAATGCAGGGAGCGGTTGTTATAATCATCCATTCGCGAAGGGTTGGTTTTTAAGTATACTTTTACATCAGAAAAAAGGGGTTGGAAAATTAAGATTATTCCCTGTTCTAGTGTCGACTGAGCTTGATGCTGATGTAGGTATTTACTTGTTGGGTATTAATAAAAGGTCTTACCTATTCGTGCAGGCAATGCAAACGCCATTTAGGAGCTATCTTCAGGAAATGCTAGCTCTTGTAAGTTTCCATTTTCTACCTCTAGTTTCAGTTATGTTTCCACTGCCCTGATCATGCCTACTCAAGGCATCAGATGACAATGAGCTCTTAATGGAGTTTAAACCCTACTTGTTCTTGAATTCTGTTTCCAACGGTAGCCTGGCTGGTCGATGCATGTGCCTTGGGTAATTTTTCTTTGAATCTATATGAAAAGTGGCCTTGCTTTCTTTATAGCGATGCCATATTGCATCTTTCTCTCTGCCGTATGTTGTTTCATTTCTAGTAACCTGCAAAGGGTACTATTGTACCACTTGGAATGGTTTTTATCCATTAGCTTATTGGATTTTAACCTAAATGAGTTGGTATTGCCACATGTACCTGATCTTTTTGACAAACGGGTGGATTTGCAAGATTATCATTAGGTTCTAAAGAATGTACTTTATCTCTGATTCGACATTCAAGCAGGGTAATATCTTGGCATGTCAAACATCCTTTTACTATTTTATCATTGTAGATTCAGAACAACCATATGGTGTAATGATGGGTTTAGGGATGTTGTGTAACTTTTATCGAGTACATGTTGATTGGTCGACTTATCATCTTACTTCTTACAGATTAACTAGGTGGCCATTAATGTGTTTGGTTTGTATGTTTTACAGGTTAAAAGGGAGAGAGCAGAACGGGAGGCTCTGGGAGCTTTGCCTCTCTATCAGCGTACAATTCCATGAAGAAATTATATCTCCCTTGAAGCTTTTTCGATTGAGAATAACTACTGTGTTGCTTGTAGATCTCCATGATGGAGATAGAAATATACTCTGTAGGAAAAACATGTTGTGCGCTTTTTATGAATTATGATCACACACTTCAAGTTAGTCGTCCTGTGGGCTTGGTTTTTGTATTCCTATATATATTTCTTTACATGCGACGTACATTTCACTACAACTCCCATATTACTCTGGTTGGATTGCTTTGGCAGGTCTTATGGTGTTTCCGAGTACAAACGAAAATAATTTTGCTTGACCTTTTAATTTTGTCTAACTTATATGCTCTCTGGGTTTTTGCCATGTCACGAATGAATGAATTGCGAGGGTAGATGCTGCGTCCATTCATGTGTAACTCGTCTCGCCAGCCCTGTTTGCTTCAAACCAGTACGTTATAACAGCTGGTTTGTTTGGGCTTCTTGCATTGCACATTTCTTACTGTTTGACCTATCAATTAGTAATTAAACAAGGGATTATTTTACAATCTTACCTTTAGGGCTGTATTGTAGGCCGGGCCTGGCCTTAAACGGATCAAATGGACTCTTGACTTTGGCAGTCCTGGGCCAAATAGTTCAAATGGGTTGAACCGGCCTACGATGGTCTGAAGCCCATATGGTTTCGGGCTAAATGGGCATGGCTTACGGGCCTAACGGGTTTTATATCAAATTTAAACACAAAATAAATTACAAAGAAATATTTAAGGGAATGTCTTATAATTTTTATTATTATGACAGTAACGAAGATGTCAATATCTTTCTATGAGCATTTATTTTAATTGGGGATTTTGCATCTCCAAGTATAGCAAATTCCTCAGCTGAAAGTAATAAAGCATTATAAATTTTTGAATACCAAAAGTGAGGACCTCCTAATTTCATTGTAGGATGTAAATTGCTGCAACACCAAAAATAGAGGGTATAGGGAAAAAATAGTTTTTAAACTTAGCTTTCATAGAATTAACAGCTTCTTGATAAATTATCCCACCCTCTGAAAATTGAGTAAATAAATCCACAAGTGTTGCAATATAAATTAAACAGTTAAAAATAGTGGGATAATATTGGTCAAATAATTCATTTATAGCAATATGAAATTGTTCTAAAAATCTACAACATTTTAACATTACTCCAATCTTGATTAGTTCATTGCCATCATCATCATCATCATCATCATCATCATCACCATTACCTACACGAGCATTATACGTTGCGCTTATTGAGCTCCTATACTCATACCAACAACTAAACGTTCATACATGTAATTCCATCTCGTTGAACAAAGTTTAGGAACATTTCTTTCTCTAATGCCAAATTCATTACATTTTTTAAAATAGTCTCTAAGTCTACTTTTACGGTGTAAATAAAAAAGCCAATTAAGGGGAATTTTAACCTTTTCAATTTCTACATTTAAAACTTTCATACCGACACTAGCGATTAAATGGTAAATATGATAAATACGACTAACATAAAATATATTACTAAATGCAGGATTTAGTGTAGTTGTAAGCAAGCCTACGATGTTAGTGTTACTAGAAGCATTATTCATTGAAACCGACATATTATACCTCTAATGCAAAAATATCTACAAATATTTGCAACTGTATTATCAATAAACTTACACGTGCGGCGTGAATTAATTATTGTGTAAGCAATAATTCGCTTTTGCATTATCCACTCCTCATCGCTAATTGTTCTCGGATAGCACCCGCGCCAGTAGAGATTTCTCGATTGCAAAATGTATCGAAACCCTGGGTAGTAAAAAAAGCGGGATGCTGTATTTCCAAGATTGGATTTCATATTAGAATAAACCTCGTAATCGTAAGAAAGTGGGCTTTTTGGTTATGGGCCGAGCAAAAGAAAAATTGGGATAGGATTCTCTAAGATCTCCCCCCTTCAAAATCGGACGTGAAAGTTTCCTTTCATCCGGCTCAAGTAGGTACACCAAATAAGGAAAGGAGTTCTCGTTTTCAAACTCTAGAAAATCCCGTGACTTGTAACAGTTAGATAATCACAATCATTACCACTTCTACCAATATCAGTAGTAATAGCAATGCGACAATCTATATGAGTAAATAAATAGCGCAAATATTGTTCATATTCATGTATATATTTATAAATATCACTCTTTACGGTTGCGCGATGCCATCCTTTCCAAGTAGGATTAAAAACCCTTCTAATATAATGCACAAAATGAGGGTTAGAAGAAAAACTATAGGGTAAGCACATAACAATAATCATTTTTGCCAATTCTTCACGATCTTTATTTGGATCATAATATAAAATTCCATTGGTAATAGAGTTAATTTCGGTTGAACTACATTTGAACCTGTACTAAGGTTTACTGTAGTACCTACACTTGTGCCCTCTTGCGCAACTTTCATTTGAAAAAATCTAGCTTTATCTCTAGGATGTGTTTTTATGTGTTTAATCAAACTACTCGTACCGCTACAGTCTCCAGTAAATTTATGAACCAACAAAGACCCACAAGTTTTACACTTAGCCTTATTTTATTCTCTTTGTTGAGAAAAAAAGTGCCAAATAAGAGATGTTTCTGGCCGTTTAGAAGGTTTTCTATTAAAAATAGGGGTTACTACAGGAGGGTCAGGCGGGGCATCAGTTGGGCTATTAATAGGACTAGTAGATGTATCATCTAAATCCGGTTACGTTTCATCTAAACCATCATTTTCCTCATCATTTTCAAAGATAGTTTCATTAGGATAAAGAGCATTCATAACTTCTTTATTTAATTATTGATTCGGTGCAACATCATGGCAAAATTGAATTTTGGAAAATTAAAAACAAGGGTTATCACTATCAAGAATAACAAGTGGAGGAGGACAGGTAACAGGTCTGGGTCGTAGAGCCGGGGGAAGAGTAGTATCTTGCCGACTAGATTCACCAATTTTAGATTTTTCCTTACCACCAAATATTTTTTTCAAAGAAAATGCCATATTAATTATAATTATACAAGCTAAAACAAACAAAATTATAATATTAAACTTAAGAGTTGGAACGAGTTTACCGAATTGATGAATAACTTCTTGAAAATTGAATATCGTTGAAGACTTGAATACTTCAATTCACCAACTTTAAATTTTTTCATGAAATTGCAATAATAAAGTAAGCAATTATAGAAAAAATTAGAGAGATTGATGAATTTGTGAGTAAAAATAAAAAATGAGAGGGTATTTATAGTTGGGAATTGAAAACAAATGTAATTATAAAAAGTTTAGGTGCTAAATGGATATTTTTTAAAGTCCCAAACGATTGGAAATTGAAGGTCAACAGCTAGATTTTAAAAATCTGACCATTGGTCATTTTAAATTTTTTTTCAAAGAAAAATAGCTATTGGGGCCCGTTTGGCCCGGTTGAACCGACCCAGGCATGCTTGCCGATCCCGGGCTCACGGACTATTTGGGTAGGACCGGCCCGCCATGGACCTTTGCACCATTTGAGACCGGCCCATTTGGCCCGCAGAGGCCGGTACCGTGCTGGGCCCGACCCACAATACACATTTAGTTACTGTTAACCCAAAAATAGATAAAGAAAAGGAGTGAAATTAAAAAATAGCCAGATTTATTATTGGCCATTCAAAAATAGTCCTGTTCAAAAGTATTCAAAATTTAACCACTTTTCATGTAAATAAAACTAAGTGAAATTATTGTTCAAAATTCGAAAAATAAGCCAGTATAATATGCTGGAGTTCCAGGATAAGTATCCTAGAACTCCAGCATAATATGCTGGAGTTCCATCATAAGTAAACTAGAACTCCAGTATAATATATTGAAGTTCCAGCAAGTATATCGGTTCAGTATAATATACTGTAGTTTGGAGCATCGGTGCTCCAATCTCCAGTATATTATACTGGAGCCAGCAAAGTATACCGATCCAGCATAATATGTTGGAGTTCATACACATGTGCACCGAACTCCAATATATTATGCTGAATCAATTACTGTTATAAAAAAGTAGTAATAATTTTTTATTAACTTAATAAATACTGGCTATTTTTAAATAATTAATTTAAAATTGACTATACCATATTATTTTTACAAAAAGAAGAATCCTAGTTAAGATCCTGCTGAAGATCCACCATCCATGGGCTACGGCTTCGGGTGGCTCAAATGCTCTTATTCAGTAAATTCTTTGATGTTAATGATGCATGGAAAGGCATAAGATTTGAAATATCCCTAAATGGTGCATATGAATTAGGGGTATCAAATGGACGTGACTGGCCATATCTCGATGGGTTTAAATTGGAGGAAATTATATTAGCCACTTTAACCCATTTTGAAAATGGTTGCACTA
Organism: Nicotiana benthamiana; assembly: GCA_034376525.1. Classification (NCBI taxonomy): domain Eukaryota; kingdom Viridiplantae; phylum Streptophyta; class Magnoliopsida; order Solanales; family Solanaceae; genus Nicotiana; species Nicotiana benthamiana. Next base: position 98,670,123 of record CM067332.1, read on the forward strand.
TCTACCTATTCCATCCATATTAATTACCGACCTACCGATCATTCTTTCTCTACAATTGTATACTTTTAAGGGATAAGTTTATAAATACCTAGCCAATACAAATAATGTACTCACTTCTATCCAAACTAAAGTATTTATCCGATTTACTTATTTCATGTAAAAATTACAGGGGGCGTTTTTATATATATTTTTTAAAATATTTTTAATTTGTACCAACTTTTTAAACAACTTCAGCCCCCTTTCTCCTCCTCCTCCTCCTCCTCTTCTTCTTCTTCTTTCTTCTGTTACTGTTGGTGCTGCAATGAAACATCAGTTTATGGGATGATTGCCATAAATATGTTTATTAGATTATTTAAAAATAAATTATAAATAATTACGTAAGTTAGTAGACAATAATTTGTGAATATTTTCACGCACGTAAATTAGTAGATAATTCTATTCTTTTCACGTTTATTCTTTTTAAAATTTATGATTTAGATACTGTTGGCAATCTGATTATTTATCTAGTATGTTAGAAAGCCTTTTAAAAAACTTTAGCTTATATAGTGCTAACGTTTTTACAAATGAACTAAATAACTTCAGCATCTATTGCTGAAGTTTTTGACAAAGCTTTATGACAAAACTAATTAATCCAGGATAAAAAAAACTTTAGCTTTTAGTGCTGAAGTTTTTACAAATGAACTAAATAACTTCAGCAGCTTCTACTGAAGTTTTGAAAAAGCTTATCCAGGACAAAAAACTTCAACTTATTTAGTGCTGAAGTTTTTATAAATGAACTAAATAACTTCAACATCTTCTGCTGAAGTTTTTGAAAAAGCTAAATAACAAAACAGATGAATCTATGACAAAAAAAATTTCAACTTATTTTGTGCAATTATAAACAAAAACTTCAGCAAATAGAGAACAAAACTTCAGCTACTATTCTAAAGTTCAGCAATTACAAACAAAAACTTCAGCAAATAGAGAACAAAACTTCAGCTACTTTGCTTAAGTTCAACAATTACAAACAAAAACTTCACCACACTTAATTCAGCACACTTGCTACTTCAGGTCCGTCTACTAAAATACTTAAGTTTTGCGTGATTGCCTTTAATGCTGTATTATGTGGCGGTTCCGAACCGAAACCGCGTCCCTGCCGGTTCTACCGGTTCCGATGGGCCGGTTCCGGCGGTTCCGGTTCTACCGGTTCCAGGGACCCGTGACGGGCCGGTTCTAATATCCGGAACCGCTAGAGCCGAAACCGCCAGACCTGGGACCGGTTGGCGGTTCTGGACCGGTTCTGGCGGTTCCAACATATATTTTTTTTAAATTTTTTTTATAAAAATTTCAGTAACGGCTCTTTGCAAAAAGTAGCCGTTTGGAAGTTTAAAAAATAGCCATTTGGCCCTCAAACTTTAATTTAACAAAACTTTATATAATTACACTTTTTCCCATTTCTCAACTATAAATACCCCCTCATTCTTTCATTTTTATTCACCAATTCATCAATATTTCTTAATCTCTCTCAAGCTCTCTTTCAATCTTTCTAGTGCAAGTGCTTAATTTATTGTTGAAAATTCGCGAAAAATTGTGAAGTTGTTGAATTGAAGTTTTCAAGTGTTCAAGTTCAACGATTTTCAATTTTCAAAAAGTTGTTCGTCAATCCGGTAAACTCGTTTCAACTCTTACGTGCTAATAGTATTTTTTTGTGTTTTTAGTTTGCTTAATTCTAATTAGTATGGCATTTTCGTTGAAAAAAATGTTCGGTAAAGGAAAAGGTAAAACCGGTGAAAGTAGTGGCCAAAATACTACCCTTCCCCCGGCTCCCCGACCTAAAAAAGATAAGCAAGTTGAAAGTAGTAGCCAACATAGATGTCCTAATCAACCCTTCGTAATCCTTGATAGTGATCACCCTTGTTTTCAATTTACCGATAGTGAATTTCTACATGATGTTGCAGTAGGTGATAGATTAGATGATGATATTATGAATGCTCTTTATCCTAATGAACCTATCTTAGAGGAAAATGAGGATGATGATGATGGAACCCAAGCACCAGATTTAGATGATACACCTACTAGTCCTGCTCATAACTTAGGTAATGAACCGGCACACCCACCTGTACAAACTCCCACTTTTAGTAGACAACCTCCTAAACGTACAGAAACATCATTAGTTTGGCAATTTTTCACTCAAGTAAGAGAACAAAATAAGGCTAAGTGTAAAACTTGTGGGAAATTACTTGTTCATTGGTATACTGGAGATCGTAGCGGCAAGGGTAGTTTGACTAAGCATATAAAATTACACCCTAGAGATAAGGCTAGATTTTGCAAATGAAAGCGCAACAAGAGGGGGGACAAGTGTTGATTCTCAAGTTAACCCAAGTACTGGTTCAAATCTAGTTCAACCAGGAATAAACACTATCACCGGTGGTATTTTATATTACGATCCAAATAAGGATCGTGAAGAATTAGCGAAAATGATTACTGTTATGTGCTTGCCTTATAATTTTGCTTCTAATCCTAATTGGATTCATTATATTAGAAGTGTCTTTAATCCTACTTATAAAGGTTGGCCTCGCGCAACAGTTAATGCCGATATTTATAAATTCAAGCATGAATATGAACAATATTTGCGCTATTTATTTACTCATATACCTAATCGTATTTCTATTACAACTGATATTGGTAGAAGTGGAAATGCCTGTGATTATCTAACTGTAACAAGTCATTGGATAGATGAAGACTGGGCAATGCAAAAACGCATAATTGCATATAGAATAATTAATTCACGGCACACGGGTAGGTTTAAGGCTAACACTGTTTCAGATATATGTAGATATTTTTGCTTTAGTGATAGAATAATGGCAATTTCTATGGATAATGCTTCTAGCAACACTAGTGCAATAGGCATGCTAACAAAAACACTTAATCTTGAATTTAGTAATATTTTCCATGTTAGATGTATTTGTCATATTTATGATTTAATTGTTGGTGATGGTATGCGAATATTAAACATAGAAATTGAAAAGGTGAGAATGGCTCTTAATTGGCTATTTTATTCGAAAGTAGAACTAGACTTAGAGAATATTTTAAAAAATGTGACGAATATGGCCTTAGAGAAAGAAAGGTTCCTAAACCTTGCCCGACTAGGTGGAATTACATGTACGAAAGTTTAGTAGTAGCGTATGAATATAGAAGCCCAATTAATGCTACGTTTAATTCTCGGGTAGGTGGTGAGGATGATGATGAAATGCTAACTACCCAAGATTGGACTAATGTTAAAATTCTTTTAGATTTTTTTAGAACATTTTCAAGTGGCTACAAATGCTTTTTCTGGACAATATTATCCGACTATTTCTAACTGTTTAGTTTATATTGCCGCATTTGCTGATTTGTTTGTTGATTTTAGCGGGGGTGGGGATATTTATGAACTTGCAATAAATGAAATGAAACAAAAGATTAAAAAATATTTTTTTCCAATCCCTCCTATTTTTGGTGTAGCTGCTATGTTAAATCCAACAATGAAATTAAGAGGTCCTCACTTTTGGTATTCTAATATTTATAGAGCTTTAGATCTTTCAAAAGACGAAATTGCTACACTAGCTGATGCGAAAACATCAATTAAAGTTAATGCTCAAACTATTTATAATGCTTATAAACAGGAGTTAGAGCATGCTAGGCCAAATATTCCAACCCGTACTTCGTCTACATCACAATCGTCTAAAAGATTTGCTGCCTTAACAACTCTTAAATCGTGGACGGAGTTCAGGGGTTCTCAAGGTGATAATTTTGATGAAATTTCCCATCTAAATGAGCTTCAAGTTTACTTGTCACAGGGACTAGAAAAGGAGAATCCAGACGGCTCTTTCGACCTTTTGGAATGGTGGAAGTCAAGGGAAAAATATTTTTCCGTTCTTACAAGGATGGCTCGGGATATTCTATCAATTCAAGCGTGAACTGTTGCATCGGAGAGCGCTTTAAGTCAAGAAAGACTACAAATCGGTGATCACAGAGCGTCGATGCGGGGGAGCTTGGAAAAATCAGTGCTTTTTAGAGATTGGATCCGCGCAGAAAGAAGGAACTTTGGCATAGCAGAATCACAACCGGCAATAGATGAGGCATATGAAGAAATGATAGCAGAACTTGCTGAGGAAGCGACTTCACCCGGAAGTGGTGATGAACAAGCTTCATTTCCACCACCGCCAACACAACCTCCTCCCAACCTTGACGGATTTATGAGATTTGTTAGAAATACAACATAAATTATGATGTAACTTGTACATTGGCACGTCTTATTTTAGTTTTTTTCCTTTTAATGGTGGTATTAGTACCATGTTGTGCTCATTCCATTGGGGGAAGGAAGACTAAGAAAGATATACCATTTTGGTCAATAAATATGCTCTTTATCATATCCTTGAATATCTTTTTTCTCAATATTTCTTTGTCTTTACTTCGATATCAATCCTTGAATATTTATATAACATACAATATATAACATACAACACAATATACTAATTAGAACATTCTTTTATACATTATATACAATATATACTACTTATATACAATTTATATTAATTACTAACTACAACACAATATATACATAATATACAATATACACTACTTATATACAATATATACTACTTATATACAATATATATTACTTATATACAATATATGCTAATTATTACGACACAATATATACATGATATACAATATTAGTACATAATTACAACACAATATATACTATACTAATAACTTAGTACACCACATAAAATATATTCTACACTATACTAATGACTACTATACAAGATATTGACTTAAAAAAAAACACGTCAGACCCGCCAGAACCACCAGACCCGCCAGACCTGGAACCGCCAGAACCGGAACCGCATGGTGCTTAGACCCGTCACGGGTCGGTTCCAAATTGGAGAACTGCCAGACCCGGAACCGCCAGAACTGCCAGAACCGCCAGACCCGGAACCGCTAGAACCGGAACCGTGAGACTCGGAACGCCAGGCACAAATAGATCCAGAACCGCCACACAATACAGCCTTAATTGCCTTTGCTACTTCAGCCCCATATGCTAAAGTTACGTGAAAAAGCATGTACGCTTGTAATTTTTTTTCAAAACAAGCACAAGTTAAAACGTGACTTAAAAAACATGTATAGATGCAAATGTCCCTATTCCATGACCATAGAATGCGTATTAATGATCTGATACTCATTTGTTCCTTTTCTTTAGTTATTTTTACTTATGTTATATAGTCTAAAAAAATGGATAGAGTATTTTATTCCCCTTATTTGTTTCACAATTTTCTTTTTCTCCAATTTAATTATAAAAATTACATATATAGTATATCTTATTTATCTTTTTCTTATTATCTTTCATATTTTTCTCTTTTAAAATATATGTATTACTGTAAATATTTCTAGCACATAAGATCTAAAATTATATGTCATTCTAATACCATAGTATATTAGTATATAATGCTATTATAAGATGCTTGTTATAGTAGTACACCACCACCAACAACAACAACTACCCAGTATAGTCCCACAAAGTGGGGTATGGGGAAGGTAATATGTAGACGGGCCTTACCTCTATCGAAAGGGCAGAGAGGCTGTTTGCAATCGACCCTCGGCTCAGTGAAGGAAAGGAAAAACAAAAAAAAAAACAAAGAAGCATTAGTAACCCAAGCAGAAATAACTATCTAAACATAAGAACCATAACTAAAATAGTATACAATAATATCAAACAATAACTACCATAAATAACTACCAAATAACTACTATAAGGGAGACACTATCCAATACACACATCATCTATGGATAGCCCTGCCAAACCTCACCCAACCCCGGGTGAGGAGTACGAAAAACTCTAGGAGCCCCTATCCTACAACCCTGATACTAGACCTCCCGACTTTCCTATCAAGGCCATGTCCTCGGAAACCCGCATTCTAGCTATGTCATGCCTAATCACCTCTCCCCAATACCTTTTAGGACTCCCTCTGCCTCGCCGTACGCCGACCATCGCCAGCCGCTCACAACTCCACACCGGGGCATCAGGACTTCTCCTCCACACATGCCCGAACCACCTCAGCCTCGCTTCTCACATCTTCTCATCCACCGGGGCCACCCCCACCTTCTCTCGAATAACTTCATTCTTAATCTTATCCAACCCGGTGAGCCCGCACAACCACCTGAGCATCCTCATCTCCGCAACCTTCATTCTCTGAATATGAGAGTTCTTCACTGGCCAACACTCCGCCCCATACAGCATGGCAGGTCTAACCATACCTCTATAAAATTTCCCCTTGAGTTTCTGTGGAACTTTCTTGTCACACAGGACTCCTGATGCAAGCCTCCACTTTGACCACCCCGCTCTTATGCGATGAGTGACGTCCCCGTCAATCTCTCGGCCCCCCTGAATCACCGACCCAAGATATCTGACACTGTCCCTCTTGGCGATGACCTGAGATCCAATCATCACGTCCCTGCCTACTTCACTCGGCTCGACGCTAAACTTGCACTCCAGGTATTCTGTCTTAGATCTGCTTATTTTGAAACCCTTAGACTCGAGAGCCTGTCTCCATACCTCTAACCTCTCACTAACACCGACCATCGTCTCATCTATCAAGACTATGTCCTCAGTAAATAACATACACCAAGGCACATCCCCTTGAATATGTCGGGTTAGAGCATCCTTCACCAAGGCAAACAAGAGACGGCTAAGCGCCGATCCTTGATGGAGCCCCATAACCAGTGGAAAATGGTCCGAGTCGCCGCCAACCGTCCTAACCCTAGTTTTAGCTCCATTGTACATGTCCTTGATTACTCTGATGTAGGCTTCCGGCACGCTCTTCGCCTCCAAGCACCTCCATAGCACCTCCCTTGGGACCTTGTCATACGCCTTCTCCAAGTCGATGAGCACCATGTGCAGGTCCTTTTTCTTATCCCTGAACTGCTCCACCAGCCTCCTGACAAGGTGGATAGCTTCTGTAGTGGAGCGACGCAGCATGAAATCAAACTGGTTCACAGATATAGATGTCATCTCCCTCACCCTCGCCTCGATCACCCGCTCCCAGACTTTTATGGTGTGACTTATTAATTTGATACCCCTATAGTTGTTGCAACACTGGATGTCCCCTTTGTTCTTGTACAAGGGCACCACTGTACTCCACCTCCACTCCTCCGGCATCTTTTTGATCCTATAGTAGTACACCAAAACTGTATATAAATATATCAAATAAGTATATTTTTATATCTTCTGACACCTACTTCTCATACAATTAATATTATTTTTATGGAACTCTATCAAAAATTTCATTTAAGAAAACATTTATAAGGATCTAGTTGAAAAAATTAGAAAATGACTTATTTCTTATGGTATATTATTTTATTATATTGTATACTACAATAGTTTAATGTTACTATAACCATGACTTTAGCTTTACACAATAGCACCTAGATGATTCAACAAATAACAGTCGAAGTATACCATTATGGTATATTGTATACTATTATAATATATTGTTGTAATATATTGCATATTAGTATAATATACCATTATAGTATATTGTATTTTATATAGTATATTGTTGCAGTATAGCTATATACTCCTACAATATATTGTATACTACAGCGATATACTCTTGGGTACTGTATTCTTCGATTATCATAGTGTACCGTTACAGTATAGCTATATACTCTTATAGTATATTTATATACCATAGCGGTATACTATTAGATAACTGTATTTTTCTTCGATTTTCAGCTGAAAAATTCGATCTCAATCACCTCTTATCAGCTCCAGATGAGATCAAGTTCCATTATAAACCTTCAGAAGGCACTATTAGTAATATTTAATGATATCTACTTTGAATCAAACAAGAAATCTTTAAAATAAAATCGTTAAATTTAAGAGTTTCAAGCCCAATAATGGTGAATATTTAAATACACACAAACTTCGAATCCGAAAAGCTTAACATATAACCACAATAATGCATGGGTACAGAAATACAAATAAATACAGAATAAAGAATATACTAATATAGAAGAGGACTCTGGAATGAAACACGTGTAAAATAAAATGAAAACTTGTCTTTTAAAGTTTATATAGATAGCAGGTTCCAAAAGTTTAAACTTCAGAATTTTTTGTTTGAAGTGCGACCTTATCAAAGCAAAACTTTAGATATTTTCACCTGAAGCTTGGTCTGACTTGCACAGGAAATTGAAAAAAAAAATCAGCTCATAGTGCAAACTTCAGACAAATTATTATGAAGTTCTTCAGTTTGTAGTGCAAACTTCAGACTTGGAATTAGCTAAAGAACACAACCAAATAAAATAAAAAACCTAAAACCTATTCTTCCTTATAAATATGAAAACCACTAGGGTAAGGGGCTCCAGTCCAAGGCATCCAATAATTTCCTACTATGAAATTGAAAACAATGAAATAAGATGCATCCAAGAAGTTAAACTCACTATGATATCCAGGCCATATAACCCTGTTACTAGTATTCGATCCTATACTCGTGTTCTTATACTCTGTATAATATAACTTACTTAACTCGAAACTTATACCTCGTGCTAAGTCACTGTGTATTTCGTATTCAATCATACTTAAACTATCACGACCCCAGTTTCCCCTCCGTGAACTATTGTGAGGACACCTAGTTTCTATGACTAGGTAAGCCTATCAATGCGGAACATGAACGAAACTTGCAGAAGAAATAATCAAAAGCCAAAAATAACCAAATAAAATAATATTTAAAATGCCGCTTGGCATACACAATACTTAACCTCTCAAAACAAATACATACTCCCAAAATCCGGAAACCCATGAATCACAAGCTAAGAAATTGTAAGGCCCCGTGAAAATTTGCACTCAAAATCTTGTAACTTTTAGTGCCAAGTTTCAAATATGTGTTAGGAATATGTAAAATTATACTGATCTAGCTTTTAAAAATCAAGAACCAAAATTTTTCAGAAAAATGCTATTCTGCGGCCCAGAATGCGTTCGCAGATCAAGATGCGGATTGCATTTCTGCCGTAGACCGAGACAGTAGCCTGGGTAAAGTGAGGTAAAAATGCGATCCATTATGTGACCGCATAACTGATATACAGACCGCATAGTCGTCGCATAACTAATATACAGACCGCATAGTCGTCGCATAATTTCCTAAGGATTTTGTGAAGGGCGGTTCTGCGGTGCATTATGCGACTGCAAAACGCGATGCGGACCGCATTCCTGTCGCAGACCCAAATAGTACGCCCAGCTTTTGAGAACATTTTTGCGGTCCATTCTGCGGACCACATTTTCACTATGCAATTGCAAAGTGCGACTGCAGATCAAACTCAGACTCTAATTTTTTCTAAATTTTAAACCCGACCCCTTATTTAATAAAATACCCCAACCCCTCATTGTTATATAATTTCTGAACAAACTAGAGGGAGGAAAAGATAACTCTTGAGAAGAAAGATGCATGTGTTGATTTGATTCGTCAACATCACCCGGGCCGGGAAGTCTCAAATAATAGCTTTCATATGTGTCCTTGCAGGTAAAATCCCCAATCCTTTTTCATTGATTTTCAAGTTTAAACAAAAAAGGGATTCTTATGCATTGATTCTTGAAAACCTAAGTTGAAATATGCACGCATGTTCTTTAAAACATAAAATCTTGCAAAAGAAATTGGATAGAAGTAAAGATTTGCAAAAGGAGGGGGTTGATAACCTAAATAAGTTTGGGTAAGTAATTTTGAGCTTCGATTCTAAAATGTATGTGTTAACTTGTGGACTAGATTGTCGGTACTAGGCTATTGGTGCCCTGAAAGTTGAAGTAAAAAGGGAAACTCGACTCCAGGTATATATGCTAACTTTAACCTTCGCAAGGTCACCTTGTTGATGTACGAATGTTTGGTATGTGTCACTTATGTGGATTATTTGTGAATTCTTGTGATTAATATGCCTTGAACGTTGTTGGTTAAGTTTCCCGATATGTTGGTGTAAGTAATGTAGATATGTGATTTTTTGCCCTCCCCAAGATCTTTTATATTTTAGCATGTAAATATTTAATTTAGGCCTAATAGCGTTATTTTAAATAATTTTTATTATTTTAATTTATTTTATTATAAGAAAACAAAAATTACAAAAATAGGTTCATTAATATTTGTAGTCATTCTTAATTAGAAAAAAATGTACAAAATAATACCCTATTTTTATCTTTATAAAATATCGAAAACACAAAAATAAAATCAGAATTTGTTGTTTGAGTGTTATCAGTGATTTTGATGCTTTATCCTCTACTATTGTGCTTAAAGTTTTATACTGTTGTTCCAAACATGGACTATAATGTTAATAAATTGGGTCATATAAATCAATACAAGGTATACTAGGCATGTTTGGGGTCTACATCTTTTATGGATACAAATTAATAGGATTTAGCTATGATATCATTTACGTTTGCTACATTCTTTTTGGAGCATTTTAGTTTCTTTTTGGTTCAGTTGTTCTCGTCCAGATGTTTCAATTATTGGATATTTGGGACTAAACAAGTAGTTGAAAGATTTACTCTTATTGTAGTATATGTCCAGTTTTATATTTTCTTATTAATTCTTGGCACAATCTCTTTCCTATGTATTTGGTTTACTATTTTCAATACTAGAAAGTGACACTTAGTGTCTTTGTATTATTTTTGATTACTAACAAATTCCCAAGCAAGAGCACTTAGATACTAGTAGTCACTGCTTCAAAAGTTGACCCATTTTTCTATATTAATTTTCACAATTGCATGATCCGTTTTAATTGAACGACATCCAAATTCCAAAACGTTGAATAAAATATATCGAGGATCTAGTTGTATTTCACGTGACGTGATCCAAAAATATATTTTAAACGGCGTTTAATTTCCTTAAAATTAACTAAAAGTGGTAAATATTTGTAAAATTGCACTATAGGATGACATGTTTTAAAACCAGATTTGGGTCAGTTATAATAGTTTAAGCGACTGTGCTAGAACCATGGAATCCGGGGGTGCCTAACACATTCCCTCGGATTACTAGAATTCCTTATTCAGAATTTCTGGTTCGTAGACTTTACTTGGAAAATCGAATAATTTCCTTGACTTGGGATTCAAGATAAACCGGTGAGTTGGCACACCAAAAGCCAAACCTATCCCAAGTGGCGACTCTGAATAAAAATAAGTAAATAATTCCATTTCGAACAATATCACTTAAATTGGAAAAATTCCATTATGCACTATCCTTCGGGGTGGTGTGTAAAAAAAGGAGGGGTGACGAGTAAATGACAACAAATCAAGTATGTGTAAATGTGTTTATGTGGTAAGAGCTGAATAATAAATAATGGAAGAAAGTCGTAACTAATGTAATTAAAACAATTATGATAATATCATGTGTGGCTTGTCGTGGGCAATTATCGTTGCGACTTGAATTGTATCTAGGCTGTTGTACGTGATGGAAATAGTATCGATATTTATGAAACTCTTTTGAATTGTTGTTGTTGTTGTTTTGTGAAATATGATTGTCCGGTGGGATCGGGTTGCGCACCGCAACACGAGGTTATAAGGTGTGAGTTGTGGTGATAATGGTGGCCGAGGTAATAAGGGTGAAAAAATGATCGAAACACTATTTAAATGCAAATATGCAAAAGTTGTGAAAATCATTGATGTGATAGAATAATGTTGAAAGGGGAAAATGAGAGATTGTGAAACTCGTTTGGCTTTGGTTGTTCCGTTCATGTGCATTTGATCGTTGATTCTATTACTGTTTGCTACCTGTGCATTGCTTAATTTTACTTGGGGTAAAGTTTGTTCATGCATACCAGTACAATTCAAATGTATTGACGTTCCTTTTTTCGGGGGCTCTACATTCGTGTTATGATTGTAGGTGGATATATAGAAGGTACTCCAGTCCACCAACAGTAGAACTCCTTCACTTCCCATTAGCTAAATTGGTGAGCCCCTTTCTTCTCGAGGCCCTGTGTTTCTCATGCCGCCTTCTTTTGGAGTTTTATTTTGATCTTTGTGTAAGGTATAACTGAAGCCTTGTTACCGACAAGTATTGTATCTCCCTTTTTGTATCCTTCGAGGCTCCGTAGACAGGAAATGTGGGTTATGAAATTGTGTAAATATGTACTTAGTATGTTGGGCGATGTAATTTGGAGACCACACAAATTAACCTTGTATGTTATGTATGTCTCATAAGAAGGTGTTTATATTATAATGACTAAGTCACTTGATTAATGAGTAATGAAAACACGGGGTAACACGTGGGATAGGAAAGGCGCCCAAGTACGCTTGACCGGGGCTATCCGTTCGACCACCGGTCATGTCCTTCGGTTTTGGGGCGTGACAGAAATATTACATAGCTCTAATTCCGGAATATCTAACATGAACCGAAAGTATAGAAGGCCTAAATACTAAATGCAGGAATAGAAAGAGACTCCTCGATCTACGGACGCGGCAGATATATCTCGAAGTCGCTAGAGCAGTCGCCTCGCCTCAAGGGTGATAGGACTGGGTAGAAGTACCTGGATCTACACATGAAAAACATGCGCAGAAAGGGCATGAGTACACCACATCGGTATAAATAAGATATAAGAGTTAATAATGTGGAGTAAAATAATATAAATAAGAGCAACAACAAGAAATAACATAGGATTGAAAGAACAACAACAACAAGAACATAGACGAAGCAAATCACGGGAAAGAGATACAACTTAAAACAGAGATAACATCCGGGCATCTTCTAGGATACCGTCCTATAGTTCCAATTACAACTATCCAGTGGATCTCCTGGGATACCGTCCCGTAGTCCATCATATATATCCAAAGGATCTCCCGGGATCCTGTTCCGTAATCCACTATCAATGAGCAGGGATCTACCAAAAATCCCAATCCGTAGTCCCCAAATATAAATACCTAATACGGGGGGAATCTACCGGGTGCAGTCCTGTAGTTCCATATAACTGTGTAGGTGAATTTACAAGAATTCCACATCTGTAGTCCCAAATAACAGACAAGGGGGATCTACTAGAATCCCACATCCGTAGTCCAAAATAAACAGACAAAGGGGAGCTACCAGAATCCCACATCCGTAGTCCCAAAGTAAATACATAGCAGCAGCAGGAATATATTCAGAAGTGAAAATTTCATATTAAGGCAACAAGTAATTCTAGCCTAGCATGCTGCACGGAATTCAGGTAAAGTAGGTTGAACGAATAAAGCAATTAAATGACTTAGACATGGTTTCCTAAGCTAACAACATGCTTACTAGTACAAGTAATAAAAATAGGAAAGGAAGCATACCAGTAAATACTTAATGAAAATCGGACTTCTAACAACTTGCACAAGTACGCAGTCGTCACCTCACGTATAAGGAATTTCAATTATCAAATATACCAATCCTAAGGGGAAGGTCCCCCACACAAGGTTAGACAAGCCACTTAGCTCGAACAATCTCAAATTAACCCGAAACCATGCTCTTGCCATGATTATTTGACTCCAAATGGCCCAAAGCTATTCTATTCCATTTCATACTATAAATAACACATCAAGTAACTGATTCCACAAAATTCTAAGCTAATACACTAAATTAGATAAAATAACCAAAATGCCCCTCATGCCAACATCCCGCAATCGGGTAAAATTCAAATTTTCAAAAATCTCACACTCTCACGAGTCCAACCATACCAAAATTATCCAAATCCGATGTCAAATCCCCAATCAAAACTCAATTTCTTAGTCTAATAACTTTCCCCAAAATTTTCATACAATTTTTGAAATTAAAGGATGAATTCATGTTTAGATTAATGGGTTACAAGCAAAAAGGAGTTAGGAATCGTTGGCCAATCGTTATCTATGAAAATTCCTCAAATTCTCGCTCAAATCCGAGCTCCCAAACTTAAGTTTTTTTAAAATAAGGCTAAACCCTCATTTTTGAAATTTATATTCTGCCCAGGTATTCCTTAATGGCGATCGCAGAACTACCTAAGCGATTTCATAAGACAACTCCCTCAAAGCAACGCAATTGCGACCAACTCTATGCAATCGCATAAAGCAAATTCTATCAGTCACTGCCACACTAAACCCGTCTATGCGAATGCAATGTTCCTCATGCGAACCCAATGACCAACAAACTCACTATATGCGTTCGCGCTCCTTCCTGTACAATTGAAATTCACAACAAGTTCCTCATCTCAGCTTACTCTACGCGATCGCAGGAAATCTCACGCGATCGTAATGAACAAATCAATGCTACAGAAATACCAGCAAATCTGCAACCTCCCAAAGGCCAAAAGTGACCGTTTGAGCACCCGAAATATATCCGAGGCCCCTTGGACCTCAACCAAACCTACCAACATATCCCATAAAACCTTAAAAATGCTCATAACAACATCAAAACACATATTTTTCATCAAATTCAAGCTTAAGAATTCCAAAAACTCTAAAAACACATTTTCGATCAAAAAGTCTATCAAACCTCGTCTGAATGACCTGAAATTTTGTACACAAGTAACATTCAACACCATGGAGCTACTACAACTTCCGGAATTTCATTATGATCCTCAGTTAAAAAATCTCACTATCGGACCAGAAACTTTAAAAACTCAACTGTCGGCATTTCAAGCCTAAACTTGCTACGAACCTCCAAAACACAATCCGAACACTACCCTAAGCCCGAAATCACCCAACATAGCTAACAGAACCATCAGGTTTCCATTTTGAGGCCGTCTTCACACTGTTTTGACTATGGTAAAATTTCCAACACTTAAGCTCTCATTAGTGACTAAATGTCCAAAAACTCTGTGAAACTTAAAACTGCACATCCTAATAAATTAAAATAGTAGAAATAAACTCGGGGGAAGTAGTTAATAGGGGATCGGGGCATTAATTCTTAAGACGACCAACTGGGCCGTCATATCCTCCTACACTTAAACATTCATTCTTTCTCGAACAAGCATGGAGACATACCTGAAGTAGTGAAAATATGAGGGTAAAGACTGCGTATACCCTGCTCGGTCTCCCAGGTCGCCTCCTCGACCGGCTGACCCCGCCACTGAACCTTCACTAATGCTATGTTCTTTGACCTCAGCCTTCTAAGTTTCCTATCCAATATTGCCACTGACTCCTCAACATGGATAGATCCTTGTCCAACTAGACTGAACTGAAATCCAACACGTGCGACATGTCACCATAATACCTCCGGAGCATCGAAACATGAAAAATTGAAGGAACTCCTGCCACACTGGGAGGTAATGCATGCTCATAAGCAACCTCCCCAACTCGCTTCAATATCTCAAAAGGGCCAATAATCCTCGGACTCAACTTTCCTTTCTTCCAAAATCTCATAATGCCCTTCATAGGAAAAACCTGAAGCCGAACCCGCTCTCCAACCATATAGGAAACAAAATGAACCTTTCAGTCCGAATAACTCTTCTGTTTGGACTGGGCTATACGGAGCCTATCCTGAATCACCTTAACCTTTTCCAAAGCATCTTGAACTTGGCTGTACGGAGCCTATCCTGAATCACCTTAACCTTTTCCAAAGCATCCTGAACTAAGTCTATGCCTGATAATCTAGCCTCACCCGGCTCAAGCTAACCCACCAGAGATCTACACCACCTACCATATAAGGCCTTATACGGTGCCATCTGAATGCTGGACTAATAACTGTTGTTCTATGGAAACTCTGCCAATGGCAAGAACTGATCCAAAGACCCTCCAAACTCAATCACACACACACGACGCATATCCTCAAGAATCTGAATAGTGCTCTCGGACTGCCTGTCCGTTTGAGGGTGAAATAATCTACTCAACTCTACCCAAGTACCCAACTCATGCTGAATGTCCCTCCAGAACCGTGATGGGAACTGAGTACCCCTATCCGAAATGATAGAAACTGGAATACCATGCAGTCGAAAAAATCTCTCGGATATATATCTCCACCAACCACTCCGAAGAATAAGTAGTACACACAGGAATAAAGTGAGCGGACTTGGTCAACCGATCCACAATCCCCCAAACAACATCGAATTTTCTCAAAGTCCGAGGGAGCCCAATTACAAAGTCCATGGTGACATACTCCCACTTCTACTCCGAAATCTCAATCTGTTGAAGCAACCCACCCGGTCTCAGGTTCTCATACTTCTCCTGCTGATAGTTGAGGCACCAAGCTACAAACTCAACTGTATCTTTGTTCATCCTGCCACCACCAATAGTGCTGCCTCAAATCTTGGTATATCTTTGCGGCACCCGAGTGGATGGAATACCGCAAACTGTGGGCCTCCTCTAGAATCAACTCCCAAAGCCTATCAATATTGGGTACACAAACTCGACCTTGCATCCTCAATACTCCGTCCTCGCCAATGGTCACATCTCTGGCATTACCATGCTGAACCTTGTCCTTAAGGACAAGCAAATAAAGGTCATCATACTGCCACTCCTTGATAAGATCAAATAAGAAAGACCAAGAAACCACATAAGCTAGAACCCGACTAGGCTCTGAAAGATCTAATCTTACAAACTGTTGGCTAAGGCCTGAACATCCATCGCCATAGGCCTCTCTGATGTTGGTAGATAAGCCAAACTCCCTAAACTCTCTGCCAGGTGACTCAAATCATCGGCCACCATATTGGCCTTGCCCGGGTGATACAGAATAGTTATATCATAGTCCTTTAGCAACTTTAACCACCTCTTTTGACGCACATTTAAATCCTTTTTCTTGAACAGGTGCTACAAGCTCCGATGGTCAGTATAAATCTCATAGGGAACCCCCTATAAATAATGACGCCAAATATTTTGGGTGTGAACAATGGTAGATAACTCAAGGTCAGGAGCAAGGCAATTCTTCTCATGTATCTCCAACTTCTTGGACGCGTAGGCAATCACCATACCACCTTGCATCAACACCGCTGAGGCCAACCCTTATGGAATCATAATAGACCATAAGACCTTGAACCTGTAGGCAATATCAAAACTGGGCAGTAGTCAAAGCTATCTTGAGCTTCAGAAAGCTCACCTCACACTCGTTTGTCCACTGGAATGGAGCACCCTTCTCGGTCAACCTAATCATAGGGAATGCAATCGATGAAAAGGCCTCTACAAAACAACGGTAGTAGCCCGCCAAGCCATGGAAGCTGCGGATTTGTGTAGCTAAGGATGGTTTGGGCCAACTCTACATGGCCTACATCTTCTTCGGATCCACCTGAATACCCTCACTCGATACCACGTGGCCTATGAATGCCACTGAATCCAACCAAAACCCACATTTCGAGAACTTAACAAATAACTTCTTCTCTTTCAGAGTCTGAAGCACAGTCCTCAGGTGCTGCTCATGATCTTCCCGACTTCGGGAATACACCAGAATATCATCAATAAAGATAACGACGAACGAGTCAAGATACAATCAAAACATACCATCATCAAATGCATAAAGGCTGTTGGGGAATTGGTCAGCCCGGATGACATAACAAGAAACTCGTAATGACCATACCTAGTCCTGAAAGTAGTCATAGGGATATTTGGCTCCCGAATCTTGAACTGATGGCAACCTAGGCATAAGTCAATCATAGAAAACGCTCGTGCGCCCTGAAGCTAGTCAAACAGATCATCAATACGAGGCAAAGGATAACGGTTCTTCATTTTAGCCTTGTTCAACTGGCGATAATCAATACACATACACATAGAGCCATCTTTTATCTTCACAAACAAGACAAAAGCACCCCATGTTGATAAACTGGGTTGAATAAAACCCTTATCAAGTAATTCCTTAATTGATCCTTCAACTCAGGAGAATCCATACGATACAGAGGAATAAAAATGGGCTGAGTGCCTGGAAACAGATCAATGCCGAAATAAATATCTCTATTAAAGGCGCACAATAAGCCTTCTCTCTCGGCTCACAATAGCAGGATCGCCATTGTGGCCGGAACAATGGCTCGTCGCCAGCGAAATGCACCGCTCGCTACTGCGCAAATAGTTACTCCTGCTCATGGCATTACAAAGGAGCTCGAACCATTAACGTTTGGCAATTTTCTGCCCCAGAAATTCCAATCGACAGAGGTGCTGCATGCAGAGGGTGATATAAATGAATTGCTACCTCCGATGAATGAAGCACCTACTAACCTCGCTGTAAGACGATTGCAGTTCTCTAATGCCAGTGGGTCGCAAAAATCAATTCCGACTGCAGCTGAGATTGTGCAAGGTAACTGTCATGCTCAAATGGGTAAGCCACTCTCGTTCGTTCCCCCTACTGAAAGAGATGGCAAAAAGGTTGTTAAAATTAGTGAGGAAGATTTGAAATCTCAAGTGGATTACTGGAATAATGCTTTAATTGGCTATATAATTGGTGATAATCCGAATGAGAAAACAATGGATAATTTCGTAATGCATGTATGGAACTTCGTGTCTAAACCCCAGGCCCTGATGCATTCTGAAGGCTATTGTATTTTTCGATTCAATAGTATAAAGGACATGGATTTAGTCATGCAATATGGACACTACTCCTACAGGAACAAACCAATGGTTTTGAAGCCCTGGGAAGTTGATTTCTCCTTCGAGAATGATATTCTCAGTACTGTCTCTATAAGGATTTGTTTTCCTGGACTTCCAGTGGGCTACTGGTCTATTGAGGTATTGAGAAAAATGGCCAGTGCGGTGGGAAAGCCATTATACACTGACAAGTTTACGGCTCACTATGAGAAAATTTCATTTGCCCGAGTCCTAGTGGAGGTTGATGCTGCCCATCCACTCCCTGATCAATTAGAGATTGAAACTCCTTATTGCCCTAAGATTCAGGTGATTGAGTATGATTGGAAGCCTAGTTTCTGCAATCATTGTCTGAAATTTGGGCATGATTCATTGGATTGCTGGTACTATGCTGATAACAATGAAGAAAAGGATATGGAGGAGCAGGGTAAATCAAGGAGGCAGAGAGGCAAATTGAAGAAGCAGGAAAAAAATTACTAAACAAGAATGGCTTGTCAAACTACCTGTAGCTAATGCAGAAGTACAGGAAAGCCTGCCAGTACAACCTGAACCTAACAAGGAGAATGAGAACATCTCTTCTATAGCTATTGTTCAGCAGAATGCACAAACTGGCCCTGATGTCCAAGAGACTTGAGATTGCAGTCAATGCACCCAATGGTAACAGTGAAGTCATGGTTGATAATTGCAATAAGGGAATGCTACTATTATTGTGGCTGGCAACAGGGATCAACAGATTGACCCGGGGCCTTCTCAAAGATTACCTCCTAATTTCCTATGATTATTGTCACTTGGAACATTAGGGGGCTTAATCAAGCCCATAAACAGAAAGAGTTGAAAAACTTTCTTGCTGTTAATAAAGTAGATGTTATGGGATGTCTTGAGACTAGAGTAAAGGAGCATAAAGCTAAGAAGATACTTGATAAGGTTGCTAAGGGTTGGAAGGTTCAATGCAATTACTCAAAGGCTGTAAATGGTAGAATATGGCTGCTTTGGAAACCCCATATCCAGATCCAAATATCCTGTGTGACTGATCAGCTCATTCAATGTTTCTTAGAAAATTCTATTAGCCAAGCTAGAACTCATCTTTTTTTTTAAGCAAACACTAGGCAAAGCCTAGAGTTAGATTTTTATTAATAATATAAAATTAAAATACAACATAATAACTTAAATGTACGAAGTATAGCGTGATCACCTTAAAGTTCATAACAACTCTGAGGTGATATGTAAACTATAATTGAGACAGTGATGCCGATCCATATAATTATCAGAGGATGCCATACTGATCGTGCAATGTCACATTTTCTTCCTCAAGGGAATGAGCATCTGCTAATACCACCCATAGAGGTCGTATTGAGTGACATCGCATTAGGAATAGGCTGCGAGTTATGAGTTGGATTGTGTATTATGGATCACTGGCCCATGACGACATAGTACCATTCAGTATCGCACTCAACAGTCCATGTATGGTTCGCAAAAGATAAAGCGAAACTCTCTATCCAGCACTGGAGCATCCTTGTTGAGTAGCCTCGATCAATTCACAAGCAATGTGTGAAACCGAGAGTTGTCCCTCCCAGATTGTCGTTAATACTGCTAGAGAAACCAAGAGTTGTGCCTCCCAGCCAATATACTAATGTAAAAACTTGACTGGTGTGCTGAAAATCCCATGCGCGTCTTGGAATAGCTGTGCACACTCTGAATCTGCTGTTGTCCGACATTGAGCTTTAAAAACAATAATTTGGCTGGTACTTACGTTTCCAAATCTGTAACAGCATTCAAGACAGCTTTAAATACTAACTGTTTATTTTGTGAACTCCCAAAATGCCGAGATTATATATAACCATCCTTTGAATACAGCAGTGGCTTTTGAGAGCTTCCAGAACTTGAGAGAAGGAGAGCTAGGCGTGCGAAATGCTGCTGAGAAAGCTGCTCCATCAGCGCCAGAAACAAGGCAGCACCTGCACACTTACTTCAATTGGTAATACCAATTTTGAATTTGAATTCTGGTATTTCCCAAGATAAATGATCCTTGTCTTAAGAAACGTTCTCTGTTGCATTGGAACTTTAAAAACGGGAATGGCTGGTACTGTCCGAGAACCCATTGCCTGTTACGTTTCCAAAGCTATTAACAGCATGCAAGACAGCTTTAAATAATAGCTGTTGGTTTTGTAAACTCCCAAAATGCCAAGATTTTTGAGAGCTTCCAGAACTTGGGAAAAGGAGAGCTAGGCGTGCTCCATCAGCGCCAGAAACAAGGAAGCACCTGCATACTTAATTCAATTGGTATGCCTTGTCTCAAGAACTGTTCACGGTTGCATAAGAGAAAAGCAACTGCTAAAATTGCACGCTTCAACTCAGCATGCGAGTAAAGGCTGGTGCATTTTTATGTATTGACATAAATTCCAACTGTGAGTTCTAATGGCCAAGGCACTACAAAAACCCACGATAACTAGACTACCCAATGTAGCATGCGCCAGTGATATTAAATTGCAGAGATAACAATCTCGTGCCCATTTGCCGCTTCCATTGTTTGTGGATCAGAGTCCAGCTGTAGAATACTGCAAAAAAAGAGAAAACAGTTAGTGAAAAGAGATTTCTCCAAGATGCCCTTAGTGCCTTTCATTTCTTTCTCTACTTTCTTGCAACTCTTATTCTCAGTTTTGTACATTGTAGCTTATAATCATTTACAATCCTCCTGCTCAAGACATCAAGATCCCAGAAATGAAAACATTCGATGTTACCACAATCAAGAGCATGGTTTGCCAGGTGGTCTGCTAGGTTGTTACCCTCTCTGACTATGTGAGATACCTTGAAGTTACACCCCGATTTGAGAAAGTTGATTTCCTCCACCATATCCATAATGTTCCAGGGTGGTTTCCATTGTCCATCTATGATTTTTTGAAGCATCAATGAATCTGTCTGGAGCCAAACATTAGACGGATTCATTGATTTTCCATTCTCATTGCCTCTACTATTGCTGTTGCCTCAGCTTCATTGTTAGATCCCACCTTAATTTCTCTTCCTTCTGCGTATATCAAGTCACCTCTGTCATCTCTTAAACAAATCCCAATTGAACTTCTCCTTGGATTCCCTCTGCATACTCCATCAGAATTCACTTTTATCCAGCCTGTTGGAGGAAATTCCCATAGCACTTTATCTACCTTCAGACGGGGTGTATATTGGTCCATCATAGTTAAAAGATCAATCCACTTATGAGGTACCTGAAGTCCTGGTTTTTTCAGTTGTACTAGTGATCGTAGCGTTGATGAAATTTGGTAGATAACTCTATTTACTGACAATGATTAGCCGTATCTCAAACTATTTCTTCTCTTCCATAACTCCCATACAATGCATGCTGGTAAAGCTTGAAAGACTGATTTCAGTCTAGGTACAACTGGAGTCGTCCAGCATTTTGTAATTTCTTGATGTAAAGACAAACCTTCTGAGTGAATTCCTGCTCTCGTTAGGAAGTACGTCCATACAGTCGACGCTGAATTTGATGTGAAGAATAGATGAAATAGAGATTCCTCTTTAGAATCAGCACAACACCAACATTTAGAAGCAATTGAGTATCCTATTCTACGCTAGAAATCATCAAGTGGTAGTTTTGCTTTCCACACCTTCCACAAAATGAAGGATATCTTGAAAGGTAGGCCTTTGAACCATATCATCCTGTAAGCTATCCTTGGATTTTCTCTTCTTCTCAAGTAATCCCATGCAGTTTTTATAGAGAAATTTCCCTTTGGTTCAAGCATCCAGACCGGATTATCTAACTCTGCACATTCTTTTGGTGGAGCAATGTTCTGCACAATGTGATTAGCCCACTCTTCAGGTAAAATTTGAAATAATTTTTCCACACTCCACATGCCATTTCAATCAGATCATTGACATTTTGTATGTTTTCATCAATGGGGAATGTTGTTTGCATTTGGAAATATAATGCTCCCATCTCTGTCCAATTGTCGAACCAGAATTGAGATGATCCCATTCTCAATTTCCAGTAGATTTGATGCTCAATCAAGTCTCTGCATTGAAGCATTTTCTTCCAAACGTGGGATCTACCCTTCCAAGATACTATTACGGGATTTAATTTCTTACAATATTTTTGACACATAAATGCAGCCCATAGACTGGGTTTTGTTCTAAAATTCCACCACAGTTTGCAGAAAAGTGCCTTGGATACATCATGAAGGGATCTGAAACCTATACCCCCTTCCTCATAAGGCATACATAGGTTAGTCCATGATGACCAATGTCTTGAATTTCCTCCCACATTATTGCTCCAGAAATTTTTTGCAAAAATGCTATTCAATTTAGAAATGACATAGTTAGGAGGATTAATTGCTGATAACATATGAATTGGCAGAACATTTGCGATCAATACAGCCCTGTCGCCTACCGAAAGGAGCTTTCCTTTCTACGACTGCAGTCTGTCCATAACCTTTGTAATTAATGCCTTGTAGTTATCACTCCTTCTTCTTGCATAAAATATAGGACATCCAAGATCATTGGGAAACATTGTTTTCCAATACCAGTAATCCTTTCTACCTTGTTAATCACCTCACCTTTCGTTGAATGATGCAGGTATATGGCTGATTTGGCTTTATTAACCAGTTGACCAGATGCTGTTTCATAAGCTTGCAGAACCTCCATCACAAGTGTCAAAGACTTTTCATCTGATGAGCAGAAAATGATTGTATCATCCGCACCAGGTGGTTTATTTTTGGGCTCCATTTAGGAAGTCTAAATCCGCAGAAGAACCGGTTATTATGCAGTGAGTTCAAATCTCTAGACAATGCTTCTGCAGCTAAAACAAATAAGGTAGGTGACAGCGGATCTCCTTGTTTTACTCCCCTAGATGCTTTGAAAAAACCATTTGGCTGTCCGTTTATTAGAATAGAGTACCAGTTATTCCCAATCAAATCATATATCAAGCCAATAAAATCTTCAGGAAATCCTTAGCACTTTTGTCAGGAAAAGCCATGATAATCTATCATAAGCTTTTGTCATATCTAGCTTTATCACAACGTTTGGACCTGCTTTAGATTTTACCCTGATATCCTTAATGATTTCTTGAGTTAGCAGAACATTCTCTACAATATTTCTTCCCTTCACGAAACCTGCCTGCTCCTCTGTGATTATGTTTGGTAATAGTTCCACCAACCTTTCATGAATGACCCTTGAGAAAATCTTATTAACAAAGTTACTAAGACTAATAGGTCTCATGTCTGAGAAGTTAATCACTTCTTTTTTCTTTGGTAATAAGACTAGGTTTGTGTGTGTCACATTCTTTGGTAGCTGGTGACCGCAGAAGAAATACTTTACCATGCCGACCACATCTTCTTCAATGATCTCCCAGCATGATTGGTAGAAAGCTCCAGTGAAACCATCTCTACCGCCTGCTGAATCCCCATTCAGCCCCATTACTGCTTTCTTCACTTCCCCATTCGAAGGTAAGGCCCTCAATCTCTCATGTTGACTAGTATCTATCATTGGAGGTACATGTTTTAAAATATCAAAATCATTGGGAAAAGACCTCTCAGTAAATAACTCCTTGTAAAATTTTACAGCTTCCTCTTGTTGGAAACACGTTTCAAATGCAATATACTAAACGTGTGTTCTTTTGTAGGTTTTGATGAATGTCAAACAAAGCAAAAAGCGATATATAGCAGTGCTCAAGGACAAGCACAAAATGGATGCATTACAAGAAACTCAAGACAAAGTTTAGAAATGTTATAATTGAGTCAATATTAATTGTGATCTTGATTCCTCAACTTGGCTCATAACATGGCTTCTCTACTAAAATTATTTTTCCAAAATCATGCATATTTAAATTAAGTGTCAAATGATTTTAAACTATGCATATTTACATTTGTTAAAATGTTTTCCAAACATGCCTCAAAAAATCTGGGCTAAGATAATCGATTATGTACTTATGATAATCGAGTATCTCTAAGCCAAGACTGCATGACAATCGATTGTGAATTAATGATAATCGATTGTGAGTAAGTCAGTCAACATCAGGTTTTTGCAAACTGCATAACAATCGATTGTGTACTTATGATAATCGATTGTTAACTGAGGCAAAGTTTTCAAAACTCATAAAAATCGATTATGAACTAATGGTAATCGATTAGAATGAGAAAAATGTCTCCCAGTGATTTTAAATAAAATGATAATCGATTGTGGCTTTTGATAATCGATTATATATGAGACAGAGAGTTTTGAAATTAATTAATAATCGATTATTCCATTTGATAATCGATTGTTGAAGCTGACCGTTGTCATATATTTTCAAATTACCTTCAGGTAATCGATTGTTGATATTTAACAATCGATGTTTTGCTTAAAATCTGGAAAAGATTTTCTGAACGTTGTTAAAATAATCGATTGTTGATTTCCGGACAATCGATGTTTTATGCCAAAAATTGGAAAGGATTTCTTAACGTTATAAATAATCGATTATTGATTTGAAGTAATCGATTGTTGACGTAAAATCTGGGATTGAATTTTTGATCTGATAGGCAAACAATCGATTGTTTAGTCTTGACAATCGATTGTCACTGAGTAATTTCAGCAATCCTTAATTGGCAATTAGACAACGGTAAGACTGAGTTTTTCACCTATAAATACAGCTTCAACTCAGTGTTTTCACAACAACATATACACTTTGAGTATTTTCATTGCTAAAAGCTTTCTTACATTGATCATCATTTTCCATTCATCCATAAAGCTTTTTGAAGAGCCATTCTATTGAGCTAAGTTGTTGTGATCTTGAGCGTACTATTTCTACTCATATCTACTCATTGAGGAGTGCTTTGTAAAGTGAGTGTGTTTTGTGTTAGTAAGAGAATTGCGATTCTCGTTTGTTGAGGAACTTGTGATTCCTCGGTTGAAGTCTTTGGGATTGTTATCCCCGAGCGGTTGAAGTCTTTGGGATTGTTATCCCCGAGCAGTTGAAGTCTTTGGGATTGTTATCCCCGAGCAGTTGAAGTCTTTGGGATTGTTATCCCCGAGCAGTTGAAGTCTTTGGGATTGTTATCCCCGAGCAATTGAAGTCTTTGGGATTGTTATCCCCGAGCAGTTGAAGTCTTTGGGATTGTTATCCCCGAGCAATTGAAGTCTTTGGGATTGGTATCCCCGAGCAATTAAAGTCTTTGGGATTGTGATCCCCGAGCACCTAGGTGAGGCTTGTGTCCTCAGCTGTAACGGTTTGTTAAGCACCCGTAAGCTTGACAAGTTTAGTGGAAATCTCGAGAGAGTCTCTCGGGGACTGGACTAACCACGTTTGTGGCCAACCAGGATACATCATTGTGTAAGTTTATTCTACTGCACTTGTTTTAATTTCTGCAAAGTTTTTAAATTCTGCACTAAAATGCTTAATAATTTTAAAACGCTATTCACCCCCCCTCTAGCGTAAAGCGTATTGTCCAACAATTGGTATCAGAGCCATACTCTCTGAAAAACTTAACCGTTTGAGAGAACCATCCATGGCTTCTACTCTAAATTTCTTTGCAGGAATAGGTGAAGGAGAATGCAGCATGTCGCCTCCAATATTAGACGAAAACGACTACTCAGTCTGGAAATATCGGATGCAAGTTTTTACAATGGCAAACGATTTGTATCTATGGCAAGCTATTAAACACAGTGATCAACTGACGACAAAAGTCGGGAAAGATAAGGTAAGTGAATACAACACTAAAGCTATGAATATATTACATAACGCCTTGAACCAGGAACTTTGGCGAAAAATCTCCCACTATAAAACTGCTAAGGAAATGTGGGACAAACTTGAGGAATTGCACGAAAACACGCCTCAAAAAGCGGTCAGCACAAACGATGAATCAACTGGTCAGTGCCTCATGGCAGACGAAAAAGACGAGGTAAGTACATCTAACGATATGCAAATTGCTTATAACAAACTGCATGATGAGTTGGTAAATGCTTCTAAGACTATTAAAGATTTACAAAGAACTCTTTCTTTACAAGAAGAGGATTTTCAAAAACAACTCATTTTAAAAGACAAGGACTTTGAAGAACGTCTTTCTTTAGCTCAAAAAGGTGTTGAAAATCTGTCTCTTGATAACGAGAATCTTGTAAAAGAAAATCAGTTTTTGCAAAATGATAGTGTAGAACTTAGACAAGTCATTAAGACTATGCATGAAGCTTCTTATGTTGATGAATGCTCTACTTGTACTTCCTGCGATTCTTTGAAGTTAGAAAACGCAGAACTTAGGAAAACTTTAGAATCACGAAGTATAGATGTCCCTAAGGTTACTGAAGAAAAGGAAACGTCTAAGAATAATCAACGGCATAAAAGCAGAAATCCCATTAGAAATTTTACTGCTCCACCTAGAAATAATTCTAGGGCTGTAAATGAGTCTAGGACAAATTCCTTTAGACCACCTAGACATTACGCTAGGATGTATGAAAACAAGTCTAAAACTAACGTCTTTAGATCACCTAGATACAACTCTAGAAATTGGAATAATGAATCTAGAGTTAATCACTTTACATCGCCTAGAATCAATACTAGGACTATTGTTGATAAGCCTAGAACGAACTACGTTAGACAACCTAGAAATGACTCTAGGATTCTCAACGCCTCTAGGAATGACTCTAGATCACCTAGAATGTATTTGGCGCAACCTAGGCATTGGCACAATCCGAACGTAGTATGCCATTATTGCAATCGGATAGGTCACATTGCACCCGTGTGTTTTGCTAAACATAGAGATTTATCTTTTGGTTATAATTATTGTTTGCCTAACCCCAAAGGACCCAAAAAGATATGGGTACCAAAAACCTCTCCGTAGGTATTTTTGCAGGTGTGCTTGAAGACTACAAAATTGTAGTAGATGCGCCAAGCACGACACCCAAAGGCATCGAGAGGAATTTCGGTTAGCTATTCTTTTTAATAAAACCGAATATGTGCAAGTTATTAATGTTGACAGATTTGTTGATATATGGCAGCTGGTGTTATTAACATATAAGTTGTCAATTTGATTCTCACCCTGAAAAACGTTGACATGCGTTAATTGTAAGAATCAATTTGTGAAATTTCTTGCTGACTATACGTGTTGATTGACATGCTGAAAATTCATTTTTGATTACTAGTATCAACTATTAAATGCTTGATCCATGCTTTGACAAATGTTGATTCGTGCATTGAATGAGTACCTACTAAAATCATGTTTAGTTGAATTATGTCTTGACAATCTTTTCAAACAGCAAAGTGTTTTAAATCATGTTTAATATATGTTTTGATAAATGCTTTTTATATTAGCATACTCTCATAATCGATTTTCAGGACTTAAAACCTTTTTGGTCTAGTCCACAATCGATTGTTCACATACACAATCGATTGTCCGTGTTTTTCTGAGTTTTCAAAATCTTTCTGCTTCTTGCAGATTTCAGTGTCAAATAGTTCAACAATCGATTGTCCCTTTTCAACAATCGATTGTCAATCGGTAAAAATCTCAAGATTTGTTACCATTCTGAAATCTGAACTCGACAGCTATCATTTATTATCGTGTCAGTTCAAAATAGGCATAAACGTTCTTGAAATTTTTTAAAGGCTAGGCTTTCTTTTTTTATCATGCCCAATTGTATGTGTTGATATGTCTTTGTTAACCATCCGTATCAATTCTCCTTGAATCATGCTTTGTTTTGGTTCTCATTATTGCAAATGCGCTTAATTGAAATATTTGACATTTGTTGCAATATGGATTGCTGAAAATAACCTTGTGTATCACTGTTAATAAAATAACATTTGATGCATTTGTTATGCTCTCCGTCAAATGGATTTTTCATTGCTTTTGTAACAATCGGTATTTCCTGTAAAATGTCGAATTGATGTGTTTTGCTTAAACAGGTGATAAGATGGTTGATTCATGATTTGACTATCTATTTGAAACAGCATGCAATATATGTTTTGACAAATGCCTTTCAAAATAACAATAGGTTTTTTTTTGGTTGATATAATTGAAATCGTCATATTGTATATTCCTCAATATCCTTCCTATTCTTTTGTGAATATGGTAAAAGGAATTAGCCTTAATACAATCTTCTTATCAAAAGAAGAAATGTCTTAGGCAATTTGTTACAAGTAAGAGGAATGTCATTACATTCCATTTTGTCTTACTTAAGAGGGAACTTGTGCTTTGAAAGAATTGATTGCATAAATTTTATTGATGATATTTTCTTAACAAATATCCATTTGGTTTTTGAATTGTTATTATGGTGATAAATTGCTTGTATATATATATATATATCGGAAATGGCTTCACTTGATTAAATGTTGGAAATGCAAATATGCTCGCATGAAGCATTCAATTCAATTTCTAGCAAATTGAGATGTCAACGACGGAGGATGACATCAAGACAAACCGGGTATGATCGTTCCTTACTCTACCCTTTAGCTAGTTGAATTGGTATTATATGTCACAAGTATTGATATGAACGTTATTGTGATAAATTGCATAATTGATTAAGTGCATAAATTGTATTGAGTTTTGATTCTCTAAATTGGTATTTATAACAATTGGTGTTGATTATATGTATTCATGATGGAAAATCCATTTTCATAAAAACGTTTTTCCGAAGAATCATTATCTTCCACCATGTATTGATGACGTTGTTTCATTCATAATCAATTGTCATAATTCCAAAATTGATTATAATATATTCAAAATTGATTACCATACTTCCAAAATCAATTTTCAGGACTTAGATCATTTTTTTGCCCAGTACACAATCGATTGTCAAGTTCCACAATCGATTGTCGGTGATTTTCTGAAATTTCAAAAACATTCTGTTTCAAGCCAAATTCTCAGAATCCAAGTGTCAAACTTGCCACAATCGATTTTCTCCATCACACAATCGATTGTCCAACGGTATCAATTCAAAAGTTCTTACCGTTCTGAGTCCTGCAGCTCTCTTTAATCGATTATCAGCTTTTATCAGTCAATCCCAGGCATCACACTGTTCAACAATCGATTGTCTCAGATACACAATCGATTGTCTCAACGGTCAATTCCAAAACTCCACCGTTTTTGAGTTAACTTCAGGCATATTTTTTTTCTATTCTCCCCTCTATAAATAGGAGATGGTGTCTTCATTATCATCACCATATATTCAAGCTCAAAGCCTCAAATCCTCTCTAAAAAGCTCTTTTTGCAAAATTCAAGCTTTCTTTCTTCTATCAATATGTTGAGAAGAACCCGTTCAAATAGGGAAGGTGCTTCCACCTCTGCTCTTCCTACCCTCCGGACTATCTCTGACCAAATTACTCAATTAACCCGTGAGGTCCATGGTTACTTTGATCACGTGCATTATGCCTATGCTCAGGTGGTGCCATATCAAGCGCCTCCCAATGATGATGAAGGGGATGGGGGTGATGAATGATGAAATTGTTGTTTTTGATGATGTGAAATTGTTGTTTTTGATTTGTTTTTCCTTGGTTGGTTAGTTGTTGTTCGTTTTATTGTTTGGCTCCACCCATGTAATGTTATTTTCCAATAAATAAACTTTTGTTTATTTCATATATTTTTGCTAATGGCAAAAGGGGGAAGAAACGGGATATCAAGAAGTATGCTATATCACTCTCAACTTCATTCATGCTTAAAGTGAGGGGGAACATGAATTGAGGGGGAACATCAAATTGCATACTTTACACTTGTCTTGGATTATCAAAATAATTATTGCATATATCCCGCTTATGTTTGCCATTATCAAAAAGGGGGAAATTGTTGGAAACACGTTTCAAATGCAATATACTAAACGTGTGTTCTTTTGTAGGTTTTGATGAATGTCAAACAAAGCAAAAAGCGATATATAGCAGTGCTCAAGGACAAGCACAAAATGGATGCATTACAAGAAACTCAAGACAAAGTTTAGAAATGTTATAATTGAGTCAATATTAATTGTGATCTTGATTCCTCAACTTGGCTCATAACATGGCTTCTCTACTAAAATTATTTTTCCAAAATCATGCATATTTAAATTAAGTGTCAAATGATTTTAAACTATGCATATTTACATTTGTTAAAATGTTTTCCAAACATGCCTCAAAAAATCTGGGCTAAGATAATCGATTATGTACTTATGATAATCGAGTATCTCTAAGCCAAGACTGCATGACAATCGATTGTGAATTAATGATAATCGATTGTGAGTAAGTCAGTCAACATCAGGTTTTTGCAAACTGCATAACAATCGATTGTGTACTTATGATAATCGATTGTTAACTGAGGCAAAGTTTTCAAAACTCATAAAAATCGATTATGAACTAATGGTAATCGATTAGAATGAGAAAAATGTCTCCCAGTGATTTTAAATAAAATGATAATCGATTGTGGCTTTTGATAATCGATTATATATGAGACAGAGAGTTTTGAAATTAATTAATAATCGATTATTCCATTTGATAATCGATTGTTGAAGCTGACCGTTGTCATATATTTTCAAATTACCTTCAGGTAATCGATTGTTGATATTTAACAATCGATGTTTTGCTTAAAATCTGGAAAAGATTTTCTGAACGTTGTTAAAATAATCGATTGTTGATTTCCGGACAATCGATGTTTTATGCCAAAAATTGGAAAGGATTTCTTAACGTTATAAATAATCGATTATTGATTTGAAGTAATCGATTGTTGACGTAAAATCTGGGATTGAATTTTTGATCTGATAGGCAAACAATCGATTGTTTAGTCTTGACAATCGATTGTCACTGAGTAATTTCAGCAATCCTTAATTGGCAATTAGACAACGGTAAGACTGAGTTTTTCACCTATAAATACAACTTCAACTCAGTGTTTTCACAACAACAACATATACACTTTGAGTATTTTCATTGCTAAAAGCTTTCTTACATTGATCATCATTTTCCATTCATCCATAAAGCTTTTTGAAGAGCCATTCTATTGAGCTAAGTTGTTGTGATCTTGAGCGTACTATTTCTACTCATATCTACTCATTGAGGAGTGCTTTGTAAAGTGAGTGTGTTTTGTGTTTGTAAGAGAATTGCGATTCTCGTTTGTTGAGGAACTTGTGATTCCTCGGTTGAAGTCTTTGGGATTGTTATCCCCGAGCGGTTGAAGTCTTTGGGATTGTTATCCCCGAGCAGTTGAAGTCTTTGGGATTGTTATCCCCGAGCAATTGAAGTCTTTGGGATTGTTATCCCCGAGCAGTTGAAGTCTTTGGGATTGTTATCCCCGAGCAATTGAAGTCTTTGGGATTGGTATCCCCGAGCAATTGAAGTCTTTGGGATTGTGATCCCCGAGCACCTAGGTGAGGCTTGTGTCCTCAGCTGTAACGGTTTGTTAAGCACCCGTAAGCTTGACAAGTTTAGTGGAAATCTCGAGAGAGTCTCTCGGGGACTGGACTAACCACGTTTGTGGCCAACCAGGATACATCATTGTGTAAGTTTATTCTACTGCACTTGTTTTAATTTCTGCAAAGTTTTTAAATTCCGCACTAAAACGCTTAATAATTTTAAAACGCTATTTACCCCCCCTCTAGCGTAAAGCGTATTGTCCAACACCTCTGCTATTTTGTGATCTTCTTCAATCCAATTACCATCACTATCCTGGATTCTTGATAATTTTAGTCTTTTCCTTCTCGCATTAACCTGAGCATGAAAAAATTTTGTGTTTCTATCACCATCTTTGAACCACTACATGCATGCTTTTTGTTACCAAAATAATTCTTCTAATGAAAGATATTTTAGCATTTCAGCTTGGACCTGTCGTAGTCTTTGTCTGTTTATCTGAGTAGGATTAACTTCAAATTGATTTTCATGAAACAGTACCACCTCCTCTAGACTTGAAATCTTCTGGAAATATCCCCATATGTAGCTCTGCTCCAAGTAGAAAGTGTTAGATAAGACGCTTAACGCTAGAGGGGGGGTGAATAGCGTTATAATAAAAATTAGCGTAAACTTTGCGGAATTAAAAAATTGCAGGAAGTAAATAAGTGCGATAAATAATAAAGTACGCACCGATGTATTCTGGTTCACCACAACACGTGGCTAGTCCAGTCCCCGAGAGACTCTCTCGAGATTTTCCACTAACTTGTCAAGCGTACGGGTGCTCAACAAACCTTTACAACTTAAAGACACAAGCTTTAACACCTTTGCTCGGAGATACAACACTCCAAGACTTCACTGTTAAGCTTACAGGTGCCTAACCAACCTTTACAACTTAAGGACACAAGCCTTAACACCTTTGCTCGGAGATACAACACTCCAAGACTTCAACCAAGGAAACACAAGTTCCTTACAACAAGAGAATCACAATTCTCTTACAAGTGTACAAAACACTAAACACTCAAACAAAGCACTCCTTAATGAGTAGATATGAGTAAAAGAAGTAAGCTCAAGATCACAACAACTATGGACAAGTCTTTGGCTCTCAAAAGCTTTATGAAATGAATATAAAATGATAAACAATAGTATGCAAGCTTATAGCAATAGAATGATCAGTTGTTGTGTGTTGTTGTGTTTAAAACACTGAAATGAAGCTGTATTTATAGTTGAAAAACTTGGCATTACCGTTGCCTAGTTGCCAATTAAGAGTTGCTGATTTTACTCTGTGACAATCGATTGTTAGGAAGCCACAATCGATTGTTTGCCAATCGTTCCAGAAATCAATCCCAGATTTTACGCTTAACAATCGATTGTCCAAGATCAACAATCGATTATTGGCAACGTTCAAAAAATCATTTCCAGATTTTACGTAAAACAATCGATTATACAAAATCAATAATCGATTATTCAGCAACGTTCAAAAAATCTTTTCCAGATTTTAATATCAACAATCGATTGTACAAGATCAACAATCGATTATTCAGCAACGTTCAAAAAATCTTTTCCAGATTTTAATTTCAACAATCGATTGTACAAAATTAACAATCGATTACCTGACGGTATTTGAAAACTTTACGACAACGGTCAGCTTCACAATCGATTGTGTAATGTTAACAATCGATTATTTATCAGACTTTGAAAATTATTTTAGACACTGCCTCGTGACAATCGATTGTTATATACTCACAATAGATTATTTAATAACTTTGAAAAAGTCTAGAAGTCACTGCCTCAACACAATCGATTGTCATAAGTTCACAATCGATTATTTGTGACTTTGAAAAATCTGAAGGACACTGTCTCTTCACAATCGATTGTCATTAGCTTCACAATCGATTATTCTGAGTTTTAAAAAAACTTTGATGGACACTGCCTCATCACAATCGATTGTCATAAGGTTCACAATCGATTGTCATGCAGGTTTGAAAAACCTGATGCTCACTGCCTTAACACAATTTGTCATTAGTTCACAATCGATTGTCATGCAGTCTTGGCTTAACATAATCGATTATCATAAGTACATAATCGATTATCTTAGTCCAGTTTTTAGAGGCGTATTTAGAAATCATTTTGACTAATGAAAATATGCATGATTTAAAATCATTTAGCATTAAATTAAATATGCATGATTTTGTAAAAATAATTTTACGAGAGAAGCCATGTCATGAGTCAAGTTGTTGGATCAAAATCACAATTAAGAACGACTCATTTAAACTATAAAACTTTGTCTTGTGCTTGAATCTCGTTATCCACCAATTGTGCGCTTGTACTTGAACTTCGCATATATCAATTTGTGCTTGTTTGTCATTCATCAAAACCTACACATAAGAACACACGTTTTAGTATACAGCCTTGAGAATGTGTTTCCAACAATTTCCCCCTTTTTGATAATGGCAAACTTTAAGCGGGTTATGCAAATTAAACAATTTATAATGATGATTCAAGACAAGTATAAGTATGCAATTTGTTCCCCCTCAATATATGAATTCCCCCTCAATTTAAGCTTATAAATATTGAGAGTGCATACCCGTTATCTTCCCCCTTTTGCCATTAGCAAAAATAATATAAGAAGATGCCAAAGATGTAAATAAAACTTGTTTATTTATTGGAAAGAAAACGTGATTACTTAAAGAGAGTACAATAACTCAAGTAATAGCAGAACAATCGATTATTGATACGAGATAATCGGTTATTAGACGACAGAAACCGATTTTTCTGAAGAAGACTTGATTATTGCGCATCATGCTTTATAATTCCCCCTACCTTTAGGGCGATACCTGCAAAAATTCGTTAGACGTCTCCGTCGCTCAAGTTAGAAATCATGTAAGATAAAAAGATGCAATGCATGACTTAGATCAACGTGGAGTCAAGAATCCCGAGTTCACTACGAATTCGGAAGAAGGACTCTTTCTCTAAGGGCTTAGTAAAGATGTCGGCCAATTGATCTTTGGTTTCAACAAATTCGATTTCGACATCCCCCTTGAGAACGTGATCTCTTATAAAGTGATGTCTAATTTCAATGTGTTTTGTTCGCGAATGAAGAACGGGGTTCTTCGTCAAGCATATGGCACTAGTATTATCACATCTAAGAGGGATATGATCAAGACTTAGGCCATAGTCCAAGAGTTGTTGTTTCATCCATAGGATTTGAGCGCAACAACTCCCCGCGGCTACATATTCATCCTCGGTTGTGGACAACGCAACACTTACTTGTTTCTTGCTAAACCAAGAAACGAGAGAGCTACCGAGCAAATGGCAAGTGCCACTAGTGCTCTTGCGGTCCAATTTACATCCAGCAAAATCGGAGTCGGAATAGCCAACGAGTTGGCATTGAGAACCTTTGGGGTACCATAGACCCACATTTGTAGTACCAACAAGGTACTTCAAAATCCGTTTTACCGCAGTAAGGTGAGACTCCTTTGGACACGATTGATAACGGGCGCATAAGCACACGCTAAACATGATGTCCGGACGACTAGCAGTAAGATAGAGAAGAGAGCCAATCATACCTCGATACTTCTTAGTGTCGACTTCCTTACCTTTCTCATCTTTGTCTAGATGATCGGATGTGCTCATGGGAGTCGCCATTGCTTTTGCATTGTTCATTTCAAATCGTTTCAGCAATTCTTTGCAATATTTGGCTTGGCAAAAGAACGTACCTTCTTTCATTTGCTTTACTTGTAATCCCAAAAAGAATGTTAACTCACCCATCATAGACATCTCAAATTTGCTTATCATTAAATCGGAAAATTCCTTGCATAAGACATTGTTAGTAGCACCAAATATGATATCATCCACATATATTTGAACTAATAAAATATCATTGTTTTTATGTTTAACAAAAAGGGTGGTGTCAACTTTCCCCCTAATGAAATCATTTTCCAATAGAAATTTACTCAATTTTTCATACCAAGCTCGGGGAGCTTGTTTTAAACCATAGAGAGCCTTTTTGAGTTTCGGGTACTTACCTTTTTTCTGACGTCACCAATTACCTGTTCGAGAGGGTGATCTTTGATTGTCCTCCACTCGTTAGGCATTTTCGTTTCATTCTCCAATTGTGGCGCTTCCTCCATTGGTTGTTCCAAGATTTCATCTTTATTTTCCTTAGGCGATTCCTCTTGTATTTTGTCTTTCAAGCTATCTAGAATACCTGCAAGATCAAAACCGGAATCCTTTCTCGCCAAGCGAGCATTATTTTCGGCAAATACAACATGAGGGGATCCCTCCACAGTTTCGGTTCTTTTATTAAAAACCCTATATGCTTTGCTACGTGAAGAATAACCAATGAAAATTCCCTCAACGGACTTAGCATCAAATTTTCCCAATTGATCTTTGCCATTGTTATGAATAAAACATTTACAACCGAATACTCTAAAGTGGGAGATATTTGGTTTCCTTCCCTTATAGAGTACATAGGGAGTTTTCATGAGTATAGGCCTTATTACTACTCTATTTAAGACGTAGCATGCGGTACTCACGGCATCCGCCCAAAAATGTTTGGGAATCTTGGCCTCTTCGAGCATGGTTCTAGCCATCTCTTCGAGACACCTATTTTTCCTTTCCACCACCCAATTTTGTTGTGGTGTACGTGGAGCGGAAAAGGTATGCTCGATACCGAGTTCGTCACAAAAGTCCGCAAAGAGATTGTGATCAAACTCTCCCCCATGATCACTTCTAATTGAAGTGACGGTTGTTTCCTTCTCGTTTTGAACACGCTTAAGAAAATATTTAAAATTCTGAAAAGCATCACTTTTATTGGCAAGAAATAAAGTCCAAGTAAATCTAGAATAATCATCAACAATCACAAAAGCATAACGATTTCTTCCTAGACTTTCAATGCGAGATGGTCCAAATAAATCCATGTGAAGCAATTGCAATGGTCCAGAAGTTGAAACAATATTTTTGGATTTGAAAGATTCTTTTGTTTGCTTCCCTTTTTGACATGAATCACAAATAGAGTCATCCTCAAATTTTAAATTGGGAAGGCCAATAACTAAGTTTTGAGAAATCAATTTGTTCAAAAGATGCATGTTGATATGTGCTACTCTACGATGCCATAACCAAGTATCATCCTCTTTACTCATAAGACAATCAACATATTCGGGTGAGGAATTTGCAAGATCAACCATATAAATATTATCCACTCTAAAACCACGAAGGATAATCTTGAAATCACTACGTCTAAATACTAAGCATTCATCCGAATCAAATAAGGCAAGATTTCCCTTGTCACATAATTGACTTATGCTCAAGAGATTATGCTTTAAACCTTTAACAAGTAATATATGCTTAATAGAGGAATTTTCATCCTTACCGACCGATCCGATGCCAATAATCTTTCCTTTATTGTTATCCCCAAAAATCACACTTCCTCCTTCTTTGTGTTCTAGTTGAAGGAATTTGGATTCGTCTCCCGTCATATGTTTGGAGCATCCACTATCAAGGTACCATAGTACACTTGATCCCTTCAAACACACCTACAAAACAAATTAATGCGTTTTAGGTACCCATGCCATTTTGAGTCCTTGAGGGTTAGGCATATCATAATGATGCGATTGAGTGATATGTCTATGTCGTGTAAAACATGCAGGGGCAATATGACCAATGCGTCTACAATAATGACAAGTCACGTTGGGGTTATGCATCCTTCTAGGTTCATAGTAACTTGATGCACGAAAATGAATTAATCTATTTTCATTATGACTATTGCGCATTTCATGAGAACCATTTCTCATACTATTAGTTCTAAAATGAGCAGCATTTCTAGAGTAATGGTCATGTCTAGATGTTCTAAAAGGTTCAAAACCCCTTCTAGTGTTTGGCCTAGAATATGCATCATTTCTAGGGTAGTCATTTCTAGGTGGTAAGTCATTTATAGGTCTTCTAAAATGTTCAACATTTATTCTAGCATGCATATTTGTTCTAGGATCGCTATTTCTACGATAAGCATTTGTTTTATTAATCCTAGGTTGAGCCTTAGGTGGTTGGGGTTTGGCGTCAACCTTTTCTTTAGGCTCATTCTTAAAGCCTATGCCATGCTTGGTTGATTTCAAATTAACAAGGACCTTATTCAAATTTTTGTGGGAAGAATTAAACTTATCTAAGGTACCTTTAAGTCTATCTACCTCATTTTCGAGATGCATGCAAGAAGAGCAATTTTTAATAGAACTTTCGGGCTTGTCGACGCTTCTTTTTCCGAAAAACTTGTTTTCCTCTTTCAGCTTCTCATTTTCTAAAACCAGTTTTTCTAACTCCTTTTCGTTCAAAGAAAGCTGTTTTTGAAAATATTTTTCTTTTAGAGAAGCATTTTCTTTTATGCTCTTGACAGTTTTTGAAGCCTTAATAAATTCAATATATAGCTCATCAAAAGCAGTTCGCATTTCTTCAAGAGTAAAGAAGTTTTTATAAGAGATTTGACATACTTCATCTTGCTTGTCTTCTTGCGCCATAAGACAAAGGTTTGCGGCTTCGTCTTCTTCTTCTTCGCTTGACTCATCTCCGGAGTCTCCTCCCCAAGAAATGTATGCACGTTGCTTCTTAAAAGGTTTCTTCTCCTTTTTGATGTTTGGGCAATTTGATTTGACGTGCCCGGTTTCACCGCATTCATAGCACTTTATTTGCTCGCCTTGCTTTTTGCCCTTTCGTTCATACTCCTTTCGCATGAACTTTTGAAATCTTTTGATATCGAGTCCAAACTCGTTGTCTCCGTCCTCATCAACTTGAGGTTGGCTTGTGCTTGCCTTAAGCGCTATTCTTTGCCTCCTTTGATCATCAACAAGAGGGTTAAGTATAGTAGATTCATAAGTCTTAAGGTTACCTTTTAATGCGTCGATGGTGACATTTGAGACGCCTATGGATTCTTGAATTGCGTCGGCCTTTGATCGCCATGCCGGAGTGAGACTTCTAAGAATTTTTCGAACAAGTTCTCTATCCGTGAATGTCTTCTTGAGAGCATGTAGATCATTTACGATTATTGAAAATCGTTCAAACATTTCATCCACC
Source organism: Nicotiana benthamiana (assembly GCA_034376525.1). Classification (NCBI taxonomy): domain Eukaryota; kingdom Viridiplantae; phylum Streptophyta; class Magnoliopsida; order Solanales; family Solanaceae; genus Nicotiana; species Nicotiana benthamiana. The sequence continues at coordinate 98,708,972 of CM067332.1, forward strand.
TTTTCACCTTCCTTCATGTGAAATAATTCATAAGCATGGGTTAGGAAATCAATTTTAGCTTCCCTTACCTGGTCCGTACCTTCGTACGTAATTTCCAGCTTGTCCCACATTTCCTTTGCCGTTGTGCAACACGATATTTTCTTGTAATCGTCAGCATTTACAGCACAATATAATAAATTAATTGCTTTAGCATTATTTTGAACCTTTCGGATATCATCCGCGTCATATTCTTCTTCGGATTTGGGAACCCATTCGTTTTCAACCTTTTTGGTTGGAATTTGATTTCCCTTCGTTATCACCTTCCAGAGATGAAAGTTGTTTGCTTGAACGAAGATTTTCATCCTCTCCTTCCAGTACGTGTAGTTTGTACCGTTGAATAGAGGTGGTCGTGTGGAGCATTGTCCTTCATCAATTCCTGCAAAAGAGTCACGAGTAGAAGCCATGGATGGTTCTCTCAAACTGTTAAGTCTTCAGAGAGTTGGGCTCTGATACCAATTGTTAGATAAGACGCTTAACGCTAGAGGGGGGGTGAATAGCGTTATAATAAAAATTAGCGTAAACTTTGCGGAATTAAAAAATTACAGGAAGTAAATAAGTGCGATAAATAATAAAGTACGCACCGATGTATTCTGGTTCACCACAACACGTGGCTAGTCCAGTCCCCGAGAGACTCTCTCGAGATTTTCCACTAACTTGTCAAGCGTACGGGTGCTCAACAAACCTTTACAGCTTAAGGACACAAGCCTTAACACCTTTGCTCGGAGATACAACACTCCAAGACTTCACTGTTAAGCTTACGGGTGCCTAACCAACCTTTACAACTTAAGGACACAAGCCTTAACACCTTTGCTCGGAGATACAACACTCCAAGACTTCAACCAAGGAAACACAAGTTCCTTACAACAAGAGAATCACAATTCTCTTATAAGTGTACAAAACACTAAACACTCAAACAAAGCACTCCTTAATGAGTAGATATGAGTAAAAGAAGTAAGCTCAAGATCACAACAACTATGGACAAGACTTTGGCTCTCAAAAGCTTTATGAAATGAATTTAAAATGATAAACAATAGTATGCAAGCTTATAGCAATAGAATGATCAGTTGTTGTGTGTTGTTGTGTTTAAAACACTGAAATGAAGCTGTATTTATAGTTGAAAAACTTGGCATTACCGTTGCCTAGTTGCCAATTAAGAGTTGCTGATTTTACTCTGTGACAATCGATTGTCAGGAAGCCACAATCGATTGTTTGCCAATCGTTCCAGAAATAAATCCCAGATTTTACGCTTAACAATCGATTGTCCAAGATCAACAATCGATTATTGGCAACGTTCAAAAAATCATTTCCAGATTTTACGTAAAACAATCGATTATACAAAATCAATAATCGATTATTCTGCAACGTTCAAAAAATCTTTTCCAGATTTTAATATCAACAATCGATTGTACAAGATCAACAATCGATTATTCAGCAACGTTCAAAATATCTTTTCCAGATTTTAATTTCAACAATCGATTGTACAAAATCAACAATCGATTACCTGACGGTACTTGAAAACTTTACGACAACGGTCAGCTTCACAATCGATTGTGCAATGTTAACAATCGATTATTTATCAGACTTTGAAAATCATTTTAGACACTGCCTCGTGACAATCGATTGTTATATACTCACAATCGATTATTTAATAACTTTGAAAAAGTCTGGAAGTCACTGCCTCAACACAATCGATTGTCATAAGTTCACAATCGATCATTTTGTGACTTTGAAAAATCTGAAGGACACTGTCTCTTCACAATCGATTGTCATTAGCTTCACAATCGATTATTCTGAGTTTTAAAAAAACTTTGATGGACACTGCCTCATCACAATCGATTGTCATAAGGTTCACAATCGATTGTCATGCAGGTTTGAAAAACCTGATGCTCACTGCCTTAACACAATCGATTGTCATTAGTTCACAATCGATTGTCATGCAGTCTTGGCTTAACATAATCGATTATCATAAGTACATAATCGATTATCTTAGTCCAGTTTTTAGAGGCATGTTTAGAAATCATTTTGTCTAATGAAAATATGCACGATTTAAAATCATTTAGCATTAAATTAAATATGCATGATTTTGTAAAAATAATTTTACGAGAGAAGCCATGTCATGAGTCAAGAACGACTCACTTAAACTATAAAACTTTGTCTTGTGCTTGAATCTCGTTATCCACCAATTGTGCGCTTGTACTTGAACTTCGCATATATCAATTTGCGCTTGTTTGTCATTCATCAAAACCTACACATAAGAACACACGTTTTAGTATACAGCCTTGAGAACGTGTTTCCAACAGAAAGTGCATGTTTAAGCTTTTTTAACTTGAAGTTAAAATTGCTGAAAGGATTTGCACTAAAATCACCATTCCAGGTCTCTTTCACTACATCTTTAAAAGATTCATGCTTTATCCAAAAATTAAGAAATCTGAACGAATTCTTAACTGGGGGAGTATTTATATTACATTTGAGAAGCATGGGGCAATGGTCAGAGCCTATTTTGGACAAATGAGTTACCTCCAATCCAGGAAAGGTCTGTTGCAGTTCATCATTTCCTAGACATCTATCTAGTCTTTTGAATATACAGTCCTCTTCTGATCTTCCGTTCCACCATGTGAAAATGCTTCCTTTAAACCCCAAATCGTTTAAAGAGCATGAGTTTATGCAATGTCTGAAATCATCTACTTCGAGGAGCGAGACTGGAAAGCCACCAAACTTCTCTTCCTCATCCCAAATCACATTAAAATCTCCTCCAACCAGCCATGGAACAGTAATGTGCGATGCCGTTGTATATAGGGAATCCCAAAGCTCAATTCTTTCAATGGATCACATTTAGCGTATACTAGTGTGAGTATGAGCTCTGCATGTGTTTCAGTGTGCACCAATTTTAAAGTCAACTGTTGATTCATATTATACAGAATATTAAGTGCAAAAATTTCATCAATAAATGCCCAGATCTTGTTTGACACATTCACCACAGCTTGGGCCAAACCAATTCTTGCTCTATATCTCTCCATTTTGTTAGACTGCTGCATAGGTTCAATGATTCCTATGAATTGAAATTGATGTTTTCGATGCATTGTAACCAGCCTTTGAAATGCTTGCATTGTATTTACTGATCTCACATTCCAGATAATGGCATCCATTAGATGTTTTTGTGTTTGGACAGAGTGCTCCTTGTTTTTACGCCCTTGGTCTGTGCATTTGAATTCTCCTCTGACTGTTTCTTTTTTTCTTTTGCTGGAAATTTCACAGGTTCAATATGCCTTGGAGACAGATCTCCATGCTTGGCAACATTAAGGAAAATTTGAGCAGTGGATTCTTCCTCCAATCTACATCTCTTATTTCCACGTGGGTCGCGCTGTTATGTGTTTTGACTGCTGTGTCTAGATTTGCATCCCTTATTGCATAGACTTGCACTGATTTGTCTTGGTTTTCGTCTATGATTTGCTCTTGATTTGCATCTGAATTTTTTGCTTCACTCAATAATTGAATCTCATCAATATACAAATTTCCTCCTGGATCTATGGAATTGGTATTTCCTCCGATGACTTTTTTGTTGCTGAATTTGTGTATTCCTTTGCGATTTGAATATCATTTGCATTATCAATGCCTTTAGCCCTTTCATCCTCGTTTTCCAAGTTTTTTTCTCCCATTTCATCCTCACTATGCATCAAATCTGGAATTTGACCATCTTGTAAGATTTCCTCTGTTTGGTTGAGCCATAGTTTTTTTGTTTCCCATTTTTCTTTTTCAATGCCCTGAATTTGTCAAAATCTTCATCTTCTACCAATTCATTTTCTTTGTTGTTTGCTAATTGTTGCTCATTATTATTTTTAATAACTGCCTGAACCCATTGTTTAGTTGAAAGATTGTTGGTATTCTGCTCTTTCCCCATCCTTTGTTGTATACCAACTAGATTCTTTTGTTGATTGTTGGCTGACTGTCTTTTGGACAAGCTTGGAGATGTATTCTTTTGTGCTACTTGGGAAGCTGATGCATGCACTTCCTGTTCCTTTATCCCATTTTCCACTTCTGCGTGCTGAATCTCTTTGTTGCCCTTGGAAACTGCCAGTTGGTTTCTTAGATTTTCCTCATCATTTTCCTTTTGTAGCACTTTAAAGTTGTTGGTAGTATGGATTTGTTTATTGAAATTGAGATTGTTACCAAGTATTTCTTTGCTTTGTGAAACTGAAACTTCAGTTTGTTTTTCTTTGTTTAGAGTCCTATTGTCACGGACCTCCTTCCATTGAGGAACTTGGGGAGCCTTTAGCTCTCCATTCTGTCTCAAACCATCTTTTACCAAAGCATGATGTGCAGCTGAACCAATTCGACCAACATCCTCCTTCTAGACTGCATTATTGTGCGCTATCACTCCTTTGGCAACTTTTTTACCATTTTAATAGTCCCTAGCATCCCCTTGAAGTTTGACAACCTCGTCCTCCTCTAGTCCAGATTTTTCATTTTTAAATCTGCAAGTCTTCTCGTCGTGTCCTTGATGTTTACAGTAAGCACAATATTTAGGAAGGTTATCGTACTCAATTTGCTGATGTAACTTGACAGATTTTCCTGAAACAGGATCTACAATATGCAGTATGATCTTTTTAGGGTGTTTATCCAAAAGATCTACTATAACCTTTACTCTTGCCACACTAGGTCTCGATCTGTCATGTGTCGCCTTGTCAACAACAAGAGGTGTTCCAACAGCTGAAGCTATTGACAGTACAGACCTCTTAGCAAATACATTTGGTGGTAAACCTGGAAGAGAAATCCATACAACTGCCTTCGATGTCTCCTCCTTCGGATTGAAATCAAAAGGCCATGGGAATGTTCTGAAAATTATTTCATCACCTTTGGATTTAAGGTATCCAGCCGAATTTGAAAGGAAGTGAACATAATCATTGAAAAGATCGAATCTGACCAATAGATGCCTAAATTCCAGCAATCCCACATTGCAATGACCTTTAATATCAAATTGCGATGAAAAAATTCTTCGCACTTCCGGTAATATCAGGTCTGGCATAAGAAAATTTTAAAACAACAGCTTGGTGCAAACCTTCCTCTCTGGTGAAGTTATTAACGTCTTCCATAGTGAATTGAATTACTGGATACTCATGGTCGAAATTAACTGTGCACAACTCGATTTTTGACTGAACAGGTTGTTTATCTTGAATAATTGCAGCATAAGATGGCTTTGAACCTTGTGTTGAATCTGATGGAACATTAATTTTATTACTCTCTCCTACAGTCAAAAACTGGGGAGAGATCTGCGCAGCCATGGTTGTCAAACACGGTCAAAGATTAATCGCTAAATCCAACAATCATCCATCATTCAGCGCAACGGATAAAAATAGGGAATTGAGTCACAATTCTGAAAGTCTTCAGGCTACAGTGAATTGATTTACTTTAAGATCTTGAAGAAATGGGTACTGATTTGGATAAGAAAAAGACATGGGTCTGATCCAAAAGAAAATGGGAATAATATGACACCGAATTGCCAGCATCTACCGCCGGAATTTCATCCGATGAATAGTGACGGAATTACTATTCACCCGATGAATAGTGAGAAGATTACCCTTCTTCTCTTAGAGAGAAGTCAGAGAATTTTTCTAGAGAGAGAAGTTATATTTTTCACACTCCAGAACTCATCTAAGTGTCATATATGCTCATAATACTACAAACCTTAGGAATCAGTTGTGGAGTGACTTAAGGTCAATATATGTTCCCAGCCAAGATGCTTGGCTGCTCAGTGGGGATTTTAACTATGTCCTATGTACTGATGACAGAATTGGCTCTCCAGTTACTGATGCTGAAGTCAAAGATTTCAAAGATGCTATCACTGACCTTCAACTCACTGCTCTTAGAGTTAAAGGTTGGCACTACACTTGGACCAATAAGCAAGGTACTTCCACTAGAGTTTATAGCAAAATTGATTGGGCTCTGGGCAATTTTCAGTGGTTACAACAGTATGGGCACCTGGAAGCTGACTTCATGAATCCTTCAGTCTCTGATCATTCTCCTATTCTTATCAAATTTGGAGATCAAAAACCACTGCACCCTAAACCTTTCAGACTCTACCTAGCTATTATGGAACAACCTCAATTCCATTGCATTCTACAGCATGTTTGGGGACAGGAATGTGAAGGAACACCTATGCAACAGATATGGAAAAAATTGAAGGCCATGAAACAGCATTTAAAGGAGATAAATGTTCATATGGCCCCTTACAAGCAGAAACTTATTCAGGCAAGAAAGAAATTGAGTATTATCCAAACTCAACTGCAGAGCAGTCCACTAACACAGTCATTATTTACTGAGAAAAAAGCAGCACTTGAAGAAATTGAAAAGCGAAGTTGTGTGGAGGAACAAATTATGAGGCAGAAATCCAAGGCTTGCTGGATTGAGTGTGGGGATGCTAACACAAAGTATTTCCATGCTCAGTGGAAGATTAGAACAGGCAAGAACAACATCACATCCATCTATACTGATACAGGTTTGAAACTCACTGACCCTTTATCTGTGGAACAGGAGTTTATTAAGGTATTCCAATCATTGATGGGGGAGTGCGCTGCTGAACTCCCTTGTGTCAATTCTGATATTATTAAGAGGGACAGTGCTTAACTCTAGCACAGCAAAGAATATTAATTAAGGAGGTTACATTGGAAGAGATCACATAAGCTTTAAAGGAGATGCCTAAAGATAAAGCCCTAGGAGTAGATGGCTTTCCAGTGGAATTATTTACTAAAAACTGGGAGATGGTGAAGGGTGATATTCTAGCTGCTACAAAGGAATTCTTTTCTACATGCAAAATGCCTCACATGATCAACACTACTGCCATTGCACTTGTTCCTAAAGTCAAAGCACCTGCTACTGTTAAAGACTATAGACCTATTGCTTGCTGTACTACTCTCTATTAAATCATCTCCAAAGTTATTACTAAGAGGATGAAATCTGTCATTAGGGAATTAGTTCGGCTAGCTCAATCTGCTTTTATTGAAGGGAGAAGTATTGTTGATAATATCTTGCTAAGCCATGAAATATTCAAGGGTTATTCAAGAAAAGGTGTATCCCCCAGATGTGTGCTCAAAGTGGATTTGAGGAAGGCATATGACACCTTGGAATGGAGCTTTCTAAAGTAGATTCTTATTGACTTGGGCTTCCCAGCAAATTTTATTCACTGGATCATGGCTTGTGTCACCTCTGTCTCTTACTCCCTAGTAATGAATGCTGGATTAACTAAACCATTCACTGCTAAGAGAGGAATTAGACAGGGTGACCCTATGTCACCATATTTGTTTGTATTGGCTATGGAGTACCTGAACAGGATCCTGAAACAGTTACACAAGGATGGGAACTTCAACTTTCATCCCAAATGCAGGAAACTCAATTGTTCTCATGTCTGTTTTGCTGATGACCTCCTTATATTCTGTCGAGCTGATATTATATCTATCCAGATCTTACAGAAAGCTTTCTTTCAGTTTTCTGCAGCATCTGGACTTTGGGCAAATATCAGCAAGAGTGCAGTTTACCTGGCTGGTGTGCAGCAGAGTGCCAGAGAAGAAATAATTGAAACTTTGGGATTCACTGAAGGACAACTTCCTTTCAAGTACTTGGGGATACCACTTGATTCAAAAAAACTGGCTATCCATCATTATTTGCCCCTGATAGAAAAGATAACAGATAAAATTACTTGCTGGTCAGCTAAGCTAATATCTTATGCAAGGAGAAGCCAACAGATCAAAGCTGTGGTGTTTGGTATTCAGACTTATTGGGCACAAGTATTCATTTTACCCAAGAAAGTATTGAAGCCATTGAAGCAATATGCAGAACTTTCCTGTGGACTGGCACTGCTAATCTGTCCAATAGGGCACTGGTTGCTTGGGAAAAGGTGTGCAGACCAATCTCAGCTGGTGGTCTCAACATTCTAGACTTGACTGTGTGGAACAAAGCAGCCATTACTAAATTGCTATGGGACTTGTCCAGGAAGAAATATTGTCTTTGGGTTAGATGGGTTCACTCTTACTACATCAAACAGGGTGACATTGCAACAGTAAACATTCCAAAATCAGCTTCTTGGGTAGTCAGGAAGATATTAGAAAGCAGAACTATGATACTGGAGAGCCAGAAGCTTCAGGGGGATCTATTTGGCAGATTGCAAAGTGTATGTAGACTGGATAAGTTCCATATTCAGAAACTATACCTCACAATGCTCCCCAGCTTCAATAGAGTTGAATGGAAGAACTTGATGCTGATCACTAATATCCAACCTCGACATAAGTTCAATGTATGGCTAGCTGCTCAACACAGACTTCCTACAGTTGACAGACTGCAGAACTATGGCATACAAGTCCCAGCAACTTGTGTGTTTTGCAATCAAAATGTTGAAGACTTTAATAACCTATTCTTTGAGTGCTCAGTTACTAACAGATTGTGGACCAGAATCTGTTGCTGGCTGGGGCATTCCAGAACTGTTGGTAACTAGGAAACAGAACTTCACTAGATTTGCAGCAAAGCAAAAAGTAGATTGTGGCAAAATGCTATTACAGCTTCTGCTTTTGTCATTACTGTTGCCCTCATCTGGAGAGTAAGGAATAGCATTCGATTTGAAGGGACTGCTTTTGTGGAGGAACTGATTTGCAGAGAAGTTGCATTATTTATACATATTCGAGGCAGGAAATGCAAACGTTGGCAGACTGGCTTGTGGCAACTTAATTGCTTTCCTTAGTTGTAGCAGTTTGATATCCCTATACTGTAATGACATTTGTGTCTAGATAGCTATGATAGTATAGATGATAGTTTGTAAATGAGTAGTAGCTAGTACAAGTTACTACTATAGAGCTCTATGATGTACATATTTTTTGAGATCAATGAAATATAACAGTTATACTCAAAAAAAAATCTCTATTAGGCAAAGCATGCCTCGAAGGTTAGCTAGAAACATATCAGAGAAGTCCTGGACTACTAGAACTAAATCAATTGAACGGGTATCCAAATTGACATCTCTTACATAGGCTAGATATGCATCACACCTCTTCTCAACCATACGCTGAGATTTAAGGAAAGAAATAACTCTAATGGGAGTGTGATATAAAGCACCCCTCCACTCAACATGCGGTACACTTGGCATAGCTAGCGTAACGGTCTTGGCGTGAAAATCAAGAATAACATAATGGGGTGGCAACCAGTCCTTGACCAAGATAATATCAAAGTCTACGATGCTAAGCTAATGTACCAAATATGTTTAGTAACTGTGCTAATGTCTCTTGAAGTGATGGAGTAGTGGTAGCAGTAGGCGTATCCGATGCCTGGGTATGGCTGGAACTGCTGGTGACTCTTCGATAGCAGCTCGTGCGGGTGCTCTAGCTACACCATGTGCACATCCTCAGCCTCTATCCCGACCCCAACCTGCGATGGCTTTTGTAGGGGGTGCAGGTGTCTGATTATCTATGGTAGCACGTGTCCTCACATCTGTGAGAGAATGGAGGATAGAAGTTTAGGATTGTGATATAAAAACTCTGCACGACAGGGAAATCAAATGAAGTGAAAATTTTCCTAATGGTTATAGATCCTCTCGTAAATAATTATAGACGTCTCCGTACCGATCATCGAGACTAATAAATCGGCTTGTGATCCATGACTCCTATGAACCTAGAGCTCTGATACCAACTTGTCACGACCCCAGTTCGCCCTCCGTGAACTATCGTGAAGGAACCTAGTCTCTATGACTAGGTAAGCCTAACAATGCAAAACATGAAAAAACATGCGAAAGAAATAATCAAAAGCCAAAAGTAACCGATAAAATAATATTTAAAATGCCTCTCTGCATACATTATACTTAACCTCTCAAAACCAATACATACTCCCAAAACCTGAAAACCCATGAATTACAAGCTAAGAAATACTATATAGCTCTAACTCCGAAATGTCTAACAAGAACCAAAATTACAAAAGGCCTAAATACTAAATGCAGGAATAGAAAGAGACTCATCGGTCTACGGACGCGGCAGATATACCTCAAAGCCGCTAGAGCAGTCGCCTTAGGGTGATAGGATGGGGTATAATTACCCGGATCTGTACATGAAAAACATATACAGAAAGGGCATGAATATACCATAGTGGTACTTAGTAAGTGCCAAACCTAACCTCGGTTGAGTAGTGACGAGAAAGGTCAGGGCCCTATTGAGATTAAAGAAGACTTAAGGGTTAACAATGTGGAATAAAATAGTATAAATAAGTGCACAGTAAGAAATAACATAGAATTGAAAGAACAACAACAACTAGAATAGAGACGAAATAAATCACGGGAAAGAGATACAACTCAACACCGAGATAACATCCGGGCATATTTCGGGATACCGTCCTGTAGTCCAAATTACAACTATCCAGTAGATCTCCCGAGATACCATCCTGTAGTCCATCATATATATTCGAAGGATCTCTGGGGATTACATCACGTAGTTCCATATAACCGTGCAGGGGGATCTACCGGAATCCCACATCCGTAGTCCCAAATAAACAAATAAGGGGGATCTACCGGAATCCCACATCCGTAGTAAAAAATAAGCAGACAAGGAGGAGCTATGGGAATCCCACATCCATAGTCCCAAAATAAATACACAGTAGCAGTAGGAAAATATTCTAAAGTGGGAATTTCATATTAAGGCAACAAGTAATTCTATCCTAGCATGTTGCACGGAATTCAGGTAAAGCAGGTTGAACAAATAAAGCAATTAAATCACATAGACATGCTTTCCTAAGATAACAACAAGCTTAATAGTACAAGTAATAAAAATAGGAAAAGGAAACATACTAGTAAATACTTAATGAAAACTGGATTTCCAATAATTTTTACAAGTACGCATTCGTCACCTTATGTACAAGGCATTTCATTTACCAAATATACCAATCCTAAGGGGAAATATTCCCCACACAAGGTTAGAGAAGCCACTTACCTCGAACAAGCTCAAATCAACATGAAACCACGCTATTGACACAAGTATTTGACTACAAATGGCCTAAATCTATTCAATTCAATTGCATATTGTAAATAACACTTCAAATAACTGATTATATATTTCAATTCTAAGCTAAATGTGAAATTAGAAAAAAATAACCAAAATGCCCCTCAGGCCCACATCTCGGAATTGGGTAAATTTTTATTTTCCGAAACCTTGTACTCTCACGAGTCCAACCATACAAAATTATCCAAATCCGATGTCAAACCCCAATCAAAGCTCAATTTTTTGCTCTAAGAACTTTTCCCCAAAATTTCATACAATTTTCGAAATGAAAGGATGAATTCATATTTAGATTAATGGGTTACAAGAAAAAAAGAGTTAGGAATTGTTGCCCAATCGATATCTTTGAAAATCCCTCAAAATGTCGCTCAAATCTGAGCTCACAAGCTTAAGCATTCTCAAAAATGGCTAAACCCTCATTTTTAAAATTTTGTATTTCGCCCTGATACTCCTTAACCGCAATCGCAGAACTACCTACGCGATCTCATGAGACAACTCCCTCAAAGCAACGCAATTTCGACCAGCTTTATGCTATCGCATAGAGCGAATTCTATCACTCACTGCCATACTAAATCCGTCTACGCGAACGCAATGTTCCTTATGCGAACACAATGACCAACAAACTCACCTTATGCAATCGCACTCCTTCCTCTGTGATCGCAATTCACAACAAGTGCCTGGTCACAGCTTACTCTACACGATCATAAGAATTCTCACGCGATCGCAATGAACAAATCACTGTTGCAGAAATATCAGCAAATTTGCAACCTCCCAAAGGCCAAAAGTGCCCGTTTGAGCATCTGAAACACACCCGAGCCCCTCGTGACCTCAACCAAACCTACCAACATATTCGTTAACTTCATTCAAACTTGTTCCAACCTTCGGAATGCTCAAAATAATATCAGAACACCTATTTTTGATCCAACTCAAGCTTAAGAATTCCAAAAACTCTAAAAATACATTTTCGATCAAAAAAGTCTATCAAAACTCGTTCGAACGACCTAAAATTTTGCACAAATGTCACATTTAACACTGCAGAGCTACTCCAACTTTCAGAATTTCATTCTAACCCTCAGATAAAAAATCTCACTATCGGACCGAAAAGTTCAGAAGCTTAACTGTCAGAATTTCAAGCCTAAACGTGCTACGAAACTCCAATAAAAAATCCGAACACGACCCTAAGACCGAAATTACCCAGCAGAGCTAACAGAACCATCATTTTTCTATGTCAAGGCTGTCTTCCTACTATTCAGACAACGGTCAACTTTGCAACACTTAAGCTCTCATTTAGGGACTAAATATCTCAAAAGTCTCCGAAACTTAAAACCGAACATCCTGACAAATCAAAATAGCAGAAATAAACTCGAGGGGAGCAGTTAATATGGGATCAGGGCATTAATTCTTAGGACGACCGGTCGGGTCGTCACATACACAGAGTGTCATGTGTTTGAGAAAGAAAAGAGAAGAAGAAGAGGAGGAGGAGGAAGAAAAAAGAGTAAGAAAGGAGTGCACATGTAGTAGGAAGAAGAAGAGGAGGCGACACTTGAATGAAGTTGTAAAAATTAGTTTATAGGTTAAATACTTTTAAATGTATGAGTATAGCTTAAATGGAGGCGACAAAACAGGCACCCCATGCAATGTTTATGTTAATTGGAGGTTGTAGTTAAACATTGAGCTAATTTTGGCAGTGATTATGCAGTACAATTTTAAATTTGGGTTAAAGCTGAATTGAATTGGCAATGAAGAATTTGTACCGTATACCAAATGATATACTATATACCATTTTGGTATATACAATTCCTTTCAAAAGTGTACTGGTACAATATACTATATAATGAAATAATATACTATTATAATATGGTCCTTATCGATTATTTTTGAAATTTTCATTAAGTTTATTTCGACTTTTCAACAGAGTTCTCATGTTTTTTTTCAGAGTTATTCTTTAACCAAAATATTTAGTTTTAAAATATTTGATTGGAAGTTGCGAATAAAGTTTGAATTAATTTAGTGGAAATTATGGAGTAAATTTTAAATTTAGGTTGAAATTGTATTGAACTAGCGAAGAAGACTAATTTGTATTACATACCAAAATACCATGCTATATACCTTTTTGATATATAATATTTAAATTAATAGTATATAATTTATTGCAACAATATATTGTTACAATATATGGTATAATGTAATAATATAGTCAAATGTGATATTTTTTAAATTTTCAAAATAAATTCAATTGGTACTTTTTCAATTTTTGTAACAGAGTTCTGGATATCATATTCCCATATATATATATATATATATATATATATATATATATATATATATATATATATATATATATATATATATATATATATATACTGCTACTAATATATTATTTTTGATATATTATATGCTAGAGTAAGTTATTTTCTAATGATTAATATATAATAAGGCAACAATAAATAAAAAGAACAAAAGTAAAGGAGGAAAGAATGTGTGAAGAATTAGACTATGAAAAAAGAAAATAAAAAAACAAGTTGAAATAATAATAAATGAAATTAAAAAAATAAAAGAAAATAAAAGCAAAAAAGAGAAGAGAAAGCAATTATAATGTACAAGTTGTTCTAATAATTGAATTAAAAAAGGAAATAAAAAATAAAGACAAAATATATATTATACTAGTTATATTAAAAAAAGGTGAACGAACATTTATTATTATCTTTTCTTATTGTATAAAAGAAGAAAAACAGGAAGAATAAAAACGAGAAAAAAAAAGTAAATGAAACTAGATTATAACGAGAAAAGGAAAACAAAAGGAGTTAAATGATTTTAGAAAAGGAACAAAAATAAAGAAAATAAGCAACAAAAAAAAAAGAAAAAGAAAAAAAAGGTGCTAAAATTGAGTGTGAAATTAAATTATGTTAAAAATAATAATATTTGGGCAAAAAAAATGAACAGAAAAGAGAAATAAAAGAAGAAGAAAACGAGAAAAAAGAAAAAGAAAAAGAAAGAAAATAAGCAAAGAAATAAAAAAAGAAAGGAGAAAAAGAGAAAATTATCCACAAAAACTATCATGGATAAAAAGTTAAATCAGTTTGACGGGTAAAAAGGTAAAGAATAGGTAAGAATAAATAATTTATTTTTGTAGGTAATTGTGTCATTCACCTTTTAAATTGGTTTGATTAATAAACGAGTCAAGTTGAGGGGCTAGCCGTTTGTAGAACTTATTTATGATGTCTACTTTTTTAAAAATATTTTTAAAGTTTAGTTAGTTTTGATGAATTTCAAATTGAACCTCCTTTTGATTAAAGGTGGCAAATGGGTTGTTTGGGTTGTATTTGTGTGATGACCCTTGGGTCATCACTTGTTTTAAAAATAAATGCTGCATATTGATGCCTTAAGAACCTCTTTTCGTATCATCTCGATTTGCGTGTGCAGTCCATGCGCGTAGCCGGAAAGCCATTATGTAAAAATCCGTAAAAATAATGAATTTTAACATTAAATTAAATTTCAGTTGACTTCGGTCAACATTTTAAGTAAACGGATTCAGACCCATAATTTGATGGTCCTGGAGAATCCGTAAGAAAATATGAGACTTGGGCGTATGCCCAAAATCAAATTCCGAGGTCCTAATCTTGAGAAATAAATTTTTAAAGAAAGTTATTTTTTGAAATTATTTATGAGTTTTAGAAATGAAATATTTTTGAAATTTGATGGTATCAGACCCTATTCCGATTCCAGAACTCGGTGTCTTATATGTGATTTGAGTCGAGCTTGTAAAATTTGGTAAGAAATGGACTTGAAATGACATGAATCAGATCTTATTTGAGAAAATTTAAAAATTTGATGTTCTTAAGTAATTTCATGATTTTGATATTAAATTCATAGCTGTTGAGGTTATTTTGGTGCTTTGAATGTATGAGCTAGTCCGTATGATATCTTTAGGTTGGTCCACATATTTGGTTTGGAGCCCCGAGGACTTGGGTGAGTTTTGGATAGGACACAGAATGTTTTGAACTTAGGTAGTTTTGGAATTAAATTGTTGTGTGTTGCAGGTCTGCAAGCTTCGCAATTGCAAAGCCTGAATCACAATTGCGAGCTTGCATTTGCGAGAGAGCCATCGCATGGGCTGGGGAAGGAACCCTCGCATTTGTGAGACTTATGTCGCAAATGCGTCTTCAACAGGAACCGCAAAAACGAACAATTGTTCTCAATTTCAAAGACAACGGGACTTGGCCTACCTTCGCATTTGTGAAGCCTGGGCCGCATTTGCGAGTTTGCATTTGTGAACCTGACTGTGCAAGTGCAATATCTGTATCTGTGAAAATTATAACTTAGCCAAAAATCTGTAATTTTTCAAACCCTTTCAAAACCAAAACTCTCTTGGACGATTTTTCAAAGAAAATTTCTTCTCCAAATCAATTGTAAGTCGTTTCTAATTAGGTTTTTTAATCTTTAACATCTTTTTCACATGATTTCAACTTAAAATCAATAATAATTATCATGGGGAAAATTGGGTATTTTGGGTAGAACCCAGGTTTTTCAAATTTTGGGGATATGGACCTCGATTTGAGATCTGATTTTAAAATAAATTATATAATTAGGTTCGTGGGGGAATAGGTAATCGGATTTTTGTTCGAACAACTAGTTTTGACCATGTGGGCTAGGGGGAGATTTTTTACTGTTTGGAAAAAATTTAGAAAATTTATTTTTATGCATCCGAATTGATTCAATTGACATTTATTGATATAATTAACTAACTTATGGCTAGATATGAGTGAATTGGTGGTGGAATCAAGAGGTAAAGCAATAGTTGAGACTTGAATTGTGTTCGTGATATCGAGGTAAATGTATGCTCTAACCTTAGCTTGATGGATTAGGAGTTGTATTCTATTTGTTACGTGTTATTTGTTGAGTACGACGTATAGGCATGGTGACGAATATCTATACGTTAGTGTCAAGCATGCCCACGAGTTTTATATTGTGATTTTATGGCTCCATTTGTATCGATCATGCCCTTTTGTGATGTTTCTATCGTTGAGTACAGTTTGTGGAAGAAATGGTGGTATTTAAGCATTGAAGAGCGTTGGCTCAACTTATATAATGAATTGTGTGAGTATAATTGGCATTTGAACCTTATATAGCATTGGCTCAAGTTGTAAAGTGAGTTGTGAAGTAAAGGTAAAAAAGAGAAGAGAATCATTATATTGTGCCCCTTTCCGGGATGTTGTTGCTTTTAATGCTATCTCCCTTGCCGGGATGTTGATGCTTTTGATATTGTTCCCTTGCCAGGATGTGATTGTTAAACTATTGTTCCTCTGTTGGGATTTTATTGCAATTTTATTAATTTCTTTGAGTTATTATTTGTGATTGTTGTTTGGGCGAGGAAGAGTGTTAAAGTATGAGGGGTGATGCCATGTATTGTTTTGGTGAGAGAGTGCTAAAGCACGAAGGGTGATTTTATGTATGATTTTGTGAGGGAGAGTGTAAAGCACGAAGGGTGATGCCGTGTCGCACGATGTAATATTTCGTGCCAATTATATTGATTATATGGTGACGACGAGAGTAAAGGGTGATGCCGTGTAATTTATATTGATTCTTTGGTGAGGATGAGAGTAAAAATATGAAGGGTGATGCCGTGAACTTATTGATTCCTGATTCTTGTTGATGACTGAGATATGGTGTTCCTCTTATTTACCCGCTGTCTTTCTATTCTTAATTGATATTTCCCCGCAGCATGTTTCCCCCTCCCATACTTGGCTGTATATTACTATTCTTCTTTTTCGTTGTATATGGTTTAACTGCACAGATTTATTTGGTAGTCTTGTCCTAGCCTCGTTACTACTTCGCAGAGGTTAGACTATGAACTTACCTACACATGGGGTCACTTGTGCTGATACTACACTCTGCACAGTGTGCAGATCCCGGAGCGGCAGCTTTTGGACCTTAGCTTGGGTGGCTTCTTTAAGGCCATACGGAGATCCAAGGTAGTCCTGCAGGCGTCCGTAGGCCCTGGCATCTCCCTCTATCCCTCCATCTTGTTTCATTTACTTATTTCAAAAATAGTGTATTATTTATCTTTCAGACTTGGTTTATAGTACTCTTAGACCGTATGTGAAGCTGTGACACCAGTTCTGGGTAGTCGTTGTTCAAACAGTTGTATTGGATATACTCAGATAGTTTTATTGTTTTTCTTCCGCTTGTTATAAATTCCGCTGTCTATATGTTATTGTGTCATAATTGTTAAAGGATTAAAATGGGGAAAAAGGTAAATTGTTCAAACAGTTGGCTTGTCTAGATTTCATTAGTAGGCACCATCATGACTCCCCGGGTGGGAAATCTGGGTCGTGACAAGTTGGTATCAGAGCTCTATGTTATATTGGTCTCACAGTTCAAAACAAGCTTAGTAGAGTCTGAGAGATTCGGTTTGGAGACGTCTGTATTTATCCCAGAGGCTATAGAGTTAGGAAAAACTTAACATTTATTCCTTCTTGTCGTGCGGTTTGGTTTCTCAATACTAATTGAATATTTACTTTGTTCTTTCGCAGATGGCGAGAACACGCTCTTCCTTTTCTACCAATCTGCAGCCCGAGCCCTCTAGCAGCAGCTTCTATTAGGGGAAAAGGGTGAGGCCGAGGCCATGCTATAGTCCGAGGTAGGGGCAGAGCTCATCCCAGAGCAGCAGCAGTAGCGGAGAAGCCTCAGGTTGACTTTTATGATAAGGTTCTGATCTAGGCAGTTCCGGTGGGTCCCAGAGGGGTTCATTACTACCCCAGTATTCCTGGATGCTTTGGTACGTCTAGTGGGCCTTATGGATAGTGTCACCTGGGAACGCTTGCTTCCTATAGTCCCAACTGCCTCTCAGGCTGGAGGAGGAGCTCAAACTCCTGCTACGCTCACTACGGAATAGGAGGCTCCCCAGTTTTAGACTCCAACAGTTCAGCCAGTTGGAGCATTTCAGCCGGGTGTAGTAGCTCAGCCCGGTGATGGAGCAACTATGTCTGCTGATTCTTTGTGGATATTGGACAGGTTCACCAAGCTCTTCACTACTACTTTCAGCGGTGCATCTTCTGAGGATCCCAAGGATTTTCTAGACAGCTGTCATGAGGTTCTCAGGAACATGGGGATAATAGAGACCAATGGGGTTGATTTTGCTATTTTTCGCTTGTCTGGATCCTCCAAGACTTGGTGGAAAGATTATTGTTTGGCTAGACCAGCTGGATCACCAGCTTTGACTTGGGAGCAGTTTACTCACCTATTTCTGGAGAAGTTTCTCTCTATACTCAGAGAGAGATCTATCGGAGAGGCAGTTTGAGCGTCTCTAGGAGGGTTCTATGACTGTTACTCAATACGATACTAGATTCATCGACTTGGCCCGTCATGCTTTTATGATACTTCCCACCAAGAGAGAGGGCAAGGAGGTTCATTGAGGGACTTATCTGGCCTATTCGACTTCAGATGGCCAAGGAGATGGGGAGTGATATTTCTTTTCAGGAGGCGGCTAATGTTGCTTGGAGAGTTGAGATGGTTCTATCGCAGGGAGGTGGTCAAGGGTTTGACAAAAGGCTCGTCATTCAGATCGATTTAGTGGTACCTCGTATGGAGGCAAGGATTCATAAAGTAGAGGCCATCCTCCTAGGACTTTTCAGTTAGCACTTCAGGTTTCTCATGGTGCTTCAAGTGGTCATGTTTCTCAAATGCAGTATTCTGATCAGTAGTCCTACAGTGCACCACCAGCTCCTATCAGTGCCGCACCGCTCCAGAGTTTTTGCGGTGGCCATTTAGGTCGTCAAGGTCAGCAGTCTCAGAAACCGAGGGCTTGTTATACATGTGGTGATATGGGTCACATTACTAGGTTTTGCCCTCGATCATCGAGCAGCTCTCATCATCAGGGTTCCCATACCATGGTTCAGACACTTAATGTTCCACAGCCCGCCCAGCTAGGTAGAGGTGGGGGTAGAGGTGCTAGAGGTGAAGGTAGAGGTATTAGAGGTGGAGCTCAGGCCGTTAGAGGTAGAGGCCAGCTAGTAGTAGGCTGTCCTAGAGATGTAGTTCAAGGTGGTAGGGCCCAGCCCGGATGTTATTCTCTTCGAGCCAAGCCCCAGGCTGAGGCTTCCAATGCAGTTATCACATGTTCTCTTCTTGTTTGTAGTAGAGATGTTGTGAGTGTTCAATCCAGGATCTACAAAATCCTACGTGTCATCTTATTTTGCACCGTATCTAGCCCTGCCTAGTGATTTTGTGAGTGTTCCGGTTTATGTGTCTACATTGGTGGGTGATTCTATTGTGGTAGATTGAGTCCATCGTTCATGTATAATTTTGATTGGGGGTCTTGAGACTCGTATAGATTTGCTTCTTTTGGACATGGTTGTCATATTGAGGATGGACTGGTTACCACCTTATCACGTTATCTTAGACATCCATGCCAAGACTGTGACCTTAGCCTTGCCGCATTTACCTCGTTTAGAGTGGAGAGAGACTCATGATCATTCTACCAGTTATTTTTTCTCATATATGAAGGCTCGACATATGGCCGAGAAGGGGTGTTTGGCCTATGTTCGTGATTCTAGTGCTGAGGTTCCTTCTGTTGAGTCTGTGCCCGTTGTCCGTGAGTTTCCTGAGGTATTTCCTTCAGACCTGTCGGGTATGCCACTTGACAGGGATATTGACTTTCGTATTGATTTGGCTCCCAACACTCAACCCATTTCTATCCCGTCGTATCGTATGTCCCCGCCTGAGTTGAAGGAGTTCAAAGGCGCAGTTTCAAGAATTGCTTGAAAAAGGCTTCATTAGACCTAGTGTCTCACCTTGGGGTGCGCCAGTTTTGTTTGCTAAGAAGAAGGACGGATCGATGAGAATGTGTATTTATTACCGATGATCGATGATTTCTTTGATCAGATTTAGGGTGCCAAGGTATTTTCGAAGATTGACTAGAGATTTGGCTACCGTCAGTTGAGGATTAAGGCATCCGATGTTCCAAAGATAGCTTTCCGCACTCGGTACGAGTATTACGAGTTCTTGGCGATGTTATTCGGGTTGACAAATGTCCCAGCAGCTTTTATGGATTTGACGAGCTGAGTGTTTAGGCCTTACTTGGACTTGTTCGTGATAGTCCTCATTCATGATATTTTGATCTATTCCTGCAACCGGGAGGAGCACGAGCAAAATCTTAGAGTGTTTCTTTAGACTTTGTGGGATAGTTGGTTGTATGCTAAGTTTTCGAAGTGTGAGATATGATTGAGTTCAGTTGCATTCCTGGGTCGTGTTGTATCTGCAGAGGGTATTCAGGTTGATCCGAGGAAGATTAAGGCAGTCAAGAACTAGCCTAGACTGTATCAGCTACAGAGATCCGGAGTTTCTTGGGATTGGCAAGCTATTATCGTCGGTTTGTAGAGGCGTTTTCATCTATGTCACGACCCGGAAGTCCCACCCTCGGGGGTCATGATGGCTCCTACTCGTGGAAGCTAGGCAAGCCATGAACTTTGAAACCTTTGACTCTTTCGTTATAATATATGTTTAACCAATTAAATTAACATTGAATAAGCATTTAAATGACAACGAAAAATATAATTTAGCGGAAGTCTCAGATAAATATGAAACCAAAATATCTAGAAAACCCATATATGTCTCTATCCAGAACCTGGTGTCACAACGTTCATGGACTACTAAGAATACTACATACATCAGTTTGAAAGAAAGATGATACTTACTGTATCCAGTACATGAGATAACAAAATACAAGATAGTATAGAGGAGATGCTGGGCCTGCAGACATCTGCAAGTCTACCTTGGTGTCTCAGCGGACTGAAGGCTGGCTTCCGAGCTAATGGTGTTGGTCAAACGCTGCTCTCATATCAGTACATAAGTGTAGAGTGTAGCATCAGCACAATCGACCCCATGTGCTGGTAAGTGTCTGGCCTAACCCCGCTGAGGTAGTGACGAGGCTAGGACCAGACTCCAGATAAACCTGTGTAGTTATCTAATATACAATGGAAAATAAATACAGAAAGTAACCAGTCAAAGTGGGAGGGGGAAACATGCTCTGGCGGAGATTACCGTCCGAATAGAAAAATCAAGTAAGGAAAGAAACAACATGACAAGAATATCAACGAGAATAAGTAAAATCAGCAATTTGCATGGCATCACCCATCGTTCTTTTACTCTCGTCCTCACCCAAGCAATTTTATATTAAAAGTGTCTACGGCATCACCCTTCGTGCTTTTACTCTCGTCCTTACCAAATGAATCATATAATAACGATGTGCACGACATCACCTTTCGTGCTTTTACTCTCTTTCCTCACCATATAATCAATAAATCGGTGCGGAACGGTACAATGTACGACACGAAATTACCCTTCTTGCTTTACACTCTTCCCTCACAGTAGCAAACAATGCACGGTATCACCCTTCGTGCTTTAACACTCTTCCTTACCCAAACTACAATCACAACAAAGGGGCAAGAAAGTAAACAAAATAATAATAGAAAATCCTGGCAAGGGAACACCACTAAATAATCAAATCCCGGCAAGGGAACACCCCTAAATAATCAAATCCAGGCAAGGGAACACATCAATAATCTCAACATTCCGACAAAGGGAATAATCAACAAAACAACAAAATCCCTACAAGGGAACAATTTAAAAAATCTTTCTCTTTCTTTCCCCTTCATTTTTCATAACTCACTTTACCACTTGAGTCAATGCTCCAAAAGGTTTAATATCTCATATACTTTCACAATGTGTAATATATACGAGCCAATGCTCCTCGATGTTCAAAGGTCATAATTTCTTTCTCAAGCTTTTCACACCATATAGATATCTTCATCAAGGCATGATAGATACAATGAAATCGTGATATTTACAATATAAAGACCCACGGTCATGCTAGACACCAACGTATAGATATTCGTCACCATGCCTATACATGGTACTTAACAAATATCACATAGAAAATAGGACTCAACTCCTAATCCCTCAAGGTAAGGTTAGACCGGACACTAACCTCGATGCCTTAAACATCACTCAAGTCTCAATTATAGCTTTACCTCTTGATTCCACCACAAATCCACTCGAATCTTGTCACGGGTTACTTAATTACATCAATAAATTCTAAATGAATCAACCCCAATGCATGAAAATAGGTTTTCCAAAGTTTTACCCAAAAGGTCAAAAATCACCCCCAGGCCCACGTGATCAAAACCCGAGGTTCGGACCAAAACCCGATTACCCATTCCCCTATTGAAATATATAATTTGTTATCGGATCTAAAATTAAGGTCAAATCCCTAAATTTTTGAAAAACCTAGGTTCTACCCAAAACACCCAATTTCCCCATGAAAATCTTCGATTTGAAGTTAAAATCATGTTAAAAGTTGTTAATGATTGAAGAAAACTAGTTAAAAACGACTTACAATTGATTTGGAGAAGAAATGTTGCTTGAAAAATCCCCTCTTATGTTTTTGGGTTTTGAAAAATGAAAAATAGCTGAGAATCCCATCTATTTGTACCCCTGTCGAACCCCTTGTGCGGACCACACAAAATTGATTGCGGTCGCACAAGCCTGTGAACCCGAGGGCCTGTGACGCTGTGCAGACTGAACAAAATGGAGTGTGGCCGCACAGCACACACCGTGCACCGCAGAAAGGAGACTGCGAACCGCGCTAGCCCCATCCTCCGCGTACCGCACAAAAGAAATCGCGGACCGTGCTTGCAGGTTCAGAGAACTGAGATTGTTTTGAACCTGCAATATCCATATTTTTATGATTAAGACCTCTCGGAACCTACCCGAAACTCACCCGAGCCCTCGGGACTCCTAAGAAAACATGTTTAATAAATCAACAACATCATACGAACTTATACGTGTGATCAAATCACCATAATAGTCTCAATAACAACGAATTAAACCTCAAATTCAAGGAACTTATCTCACACTTATTCAAATCTCAACTTTAACAATTTAGGTCCGAATTACGTCAAACGGACTCCGTTTTCAACCAAACTTTACAGAAATAACTTAAATCATATATAAGACATGTATCGAGCGCCGGAACCAAAATACGGACTTGATACCATCATGTTCTAATCATATTTCATTTCAAATTTCCTTAAACAATTTAAAAAAATAGTTTCCTTTAAAAATTCATTTCTCGGGCTTGGGACCTCAGAATTCGATTCCGGGCATACGCCCAAGTCCCATATTTTCTTACAGACCCTCTGGGACCGTCAAATCACGGGTCTAGCTCTGTTTACCCAAAATGTTGAACGAGGTTACATTAATTCATTTTATAGCCAAATTTTACCATATTTACAAATTTTCATACTTAAGCTTTCCGGCTTCACGCCCGGACTGTGCACACGAATCGAGATGAGGCTAAAAGAGGGTTTTCAAGGCCTTGGAAACATATAATTAAATTTGGATCATCACATCCTCCACCTCTAAAATAATCGTTCATCCTCGAACAGACATAGGAAGGAAATACCTAAGTTGGGGAAAAGATGGGGATAACGGCTCCGCATATCCGACTCGGACTCCCAGCTGGAAGCCTCTGAAGGCTGACCTCTCCACTGAACATGAAAAGAAGGAGAAATCTTTGATATCAACTGACGAATCTGTCGGTCTAGAATAGCCACCAGCTTTTCCTCATAAGACAAGTCCTTGTCCAACTGGATAGTGCTGAAATCTAGCACGTGGGATGGATCGTCGTGATGTTTTTGAAGAATGGACACATGGAACGGCTGATAAGCTTGGAGGCAATGCAAGTCTATAAGCTACCTCTCCAAGCCGATCAAGAATCTCAAATAGACCAATTAACGTATGCTTAAGCTTGACCTTCTCCCTGAATCTCCTCACGCTCTTCGTAGGAGAAACTTGGAGCAATACCTACTCACCAACCATAAAGGCCACATCTCGAACCTTGCGGTCTGCATAACTCTTTTGCCTGGAATGAGCTGTACGAAGCCTATCCTGAATAATCCTGACCTTGTCCAAGGCCTCCTGACCTAGAAGTATTCAAATCACTTTCATTTGTTTAAAAATCTAGAGACTTCTTTCCGTCTTCATATTCATGAGAGACAATTTCCACCAGGAATGATTTCTTCTCAACATCCCCCTCAAGGTGGAGGGTAAAACAATTACCTCCAACTTGGCAATGGAGGATATATGCGAAGGCCCTAAGAATGATTTGGTAAAGAGATCGGCAAGTTGAGATGAGCAGGGAACATAGGAAAGTGAAATTAATCTAAAGAGGAACTGTTGCCGAACGAAGTGGCAATCGAGTTCCACATGCTTCATTCTCTCATGGAAGACGGGGTTCCAAGCTATATGGATGAGTCCATTGCTATTAAATAAGAAACCAGTAAGGAAGGGAAAACAGAGATGTCAGAAAGAAGTCGCGTGAACCAAATGAACTCATCCACCACTTAATGCATAAAGCGATATTCCGCTTCAACTGATGATAGCAAAATAGAGGCATGCTTCTTTAGTTTCCAAGAAATTGGGGATCCACCGAGGCATATGTTAAATTCTCTCATAGAGGGTTGACTTTCTGGAAAGGAAGCCCAGTCGGCATCACACAAAGCTAATAAACAAAGTGAGGGATTTGAGTTAAGAAGAATCCCTTGCCCTAGGTTGTTGCATATATTGACTTAGTTTTAACAGCACAAATGAAAAATCGAACATTGTGTGAGTTAAATAATTCATCCACCCAATAAGGTGCCAATAAATTATGGGAACGCGAAGCACAGGACCTTCCTCCGCATGTAGCTTAGCAGAAAGCTCAAGCGGTGAAGAAATACCTGATAGATCAAAGACATCAAATTCTTTCAAAAAATCTAAGGTGAATTTTCTCCGACACATAATAATACCATGTTCTTCTCTAAGTAGTTTCATTCCTATAAAGTAATATAAATTACCCAAGTCCTTGAATTTGAATTCAATGTTGAGAAAAGATTTAAGAGTAGTAATTTCGTTCGTGTCATCTCCACTAATTGTCTATTAAAAACAATCACAACATATTAAAGTATACCTTCTTTTAAAGAACAAAGAATTAAAAATTCAAGACAAAAGTAAGCAAGAAAAAGATAGCGACCGCTTTGGGAAAGTCATGAGGGAAGAATATTGAAAGGTAACCTATGACACTAGATAATTATGCTTTTTCTCCCGCCTCAGCTTCGCGGATGGAAGGACGGTGAGAGCGTAATTATTTAAAGATGATGAATATTCTTTGTAACATAAAGCACCTGCAAAACGAGCATACATTATTGTGAAGCCTATTTTAATCCATATAATGATTTCTTGAGTAAACACACATGATTTTTAGTAGGTGGAGATAACTTTGCTAGAAATTTCATAAAACCTCATCTTGAAAATTGCCATGTAAAATGCACTATTAACGTTCATTTGATAAATAGGCAAATTCTTATTTACTGTGACAACCAATAAGCATCGTATGTTACAATAAAGAAAAACATCCTAGTGTAGTCTATGCCCCCTATTTGAATTTCTCCATGACCACTAGTAGTTCTTTAAGCTTTTCAGCAGTCCTATCCAAATTATGCTTTACTTTGAAAAATTACATACAAGGTAAAAATTTCTTACCTTTTGGGAAGATAACCACATCCCAGGTATGATTAGCTTTCAAAACCTCAATTTTTGATTTTGTCGTCTACTAGGCTAGGTGCTTAGAAACTTTAGAGAAGCTAGTAGGCTCTAATATCTCTAAGATAGACTGAACACCTGCTGGTTATGATTAGAAAGGGATCCAAAAGTGAAGGCATTAGGTTGAGAAGGGTGAACAAAACGAGAGGAAGTCAAGTATGTTAGATAGACATTGTTGAAATCCTTTAGATGAATGGTCCATTTGGTGATTTTGGTGGATTTTCTGATTCCTAGTGTTGGTGTGTAATTCTCCCCATAGCTAGTAGATCCAGAAGAATAAGAAGATTACGCTGAATGGAGGTCGGTAAAAATTGGTGATTGGATTCTGGAAGTACTAGGTGAGGGAGGTATGGTAGCCTAAGATGACGGAGGGGTTGGTGAGAATTCTGGAAGGTTTGTGTCATGACCGCAAAACCAACCCGATCGTGATGGCACCTATCATGAAACTATGTCAGCCGACACATTCCCAAAATAATTCGATATTTCATTAACATTTAGATAATAACCTTTTTCATATAGAAATTTTCATAAAAGAGATAAATTAAAATAAAACCAAAATGCAAAAATGAAAGCAGGGCCTCGATGTCACTAATTCATGAGCAATAACTACAGCTACCCCAAAATATAACAAGACTAAAAGAGTCTAAAAATTAACTACTGATATCTATAGGGAGATAGGAGGGGGATGAGCAAGGTTGTGATCCCCATGCTACCTTGCCAATTTCAAAATATCCATTGCGGATGAAAATCAACGCTCGTTAGCACGTCTAGCAACCACTGGATCTGCACACAAGTATAGAGAATAATGTGAGTATTCCAACTCAGTAAGTAATAAAAGTAAATAAAGGCTGAGCAGTAGGAAACACATAAAATCTGCATCATGAAATCTCAGTAAGTAGAACATGCTTTCAATTCAGTATATGAGTCAAATCATCTAGTTTAAAATCCAATTTTAGTTAAATATAATTTGAAGATGTTTTTCAACAGTTTTAATAGAGGCTAAATGGAATTTAGAGCAAAAGTGATGAAAATCATAAATAGCCGGTCGTCTAAAGAATTTAACACACGATCTGATATTAACTGTTATCCTCGTATTTATTTATGCTATTGTGAGTTGCTGGGAGGAAATATTTGGAGTTTCGGAGAGTTTTGGGACGCTTAGTCCCTAAAAGAGAGCATAAGTTTTAAAAATTTGACTGTAGTTGAAACAGTATGAAGATGGCCTCAGAATAGAATTCTGATGGTTTTGTTAACTCCGTTGGGTGATTTCGGGTTTAGGAGCATGTTTGGATTGTGTTTTGGAGGTCCGTAGCTAATTTAAGCTTGAAATGCCAAAGGTATCATTTTTGGAGTTTCCGATTTAATAGTGATATTTTGATCCAAGGGTCGGAATGGAATTCCAGAAGTTGGAGTAGCTCCATAGTGTTGAATGTGACGTATGTTCAAAAGTTCAGGTCATTCGGACAAGGTTTAATAAACTTTTTGATCAAAAGTGTATTTTAAGAGTTTTTTAAGTTCTTAGGATTGAATCCGACACTAATTGGTTGATTTGATGTTGTTTGAGGTGTTGTGGATATTTTTTTAAGTTGGGATAGTGTTATGTGACATGTTCATGCTTTTGGTTGAGGTTCAGGAGACCTCGGGATAATTCAGATGTTTGACGGAGGTTTGGAGTTGTGAGTTGTAGCTGAAGTTTCAAGGATGTCATAACCGCACCTGCGGCTTGGGGACCGCATGTGCGAGGCCACAGAAGTGGTGGAATCGTCTCAGAAGCGGAAAGGGGTGGACCAGTAGGAGCCATAGAAGCGGGAGCTTCATCACATAAGCGAATTCGCATATGCGTAATTGCAATCGCAAGTGCGAAAACTAGGCTTTAGTGATTTGTCGCAGATGCGACTTTTGTTCCACAAAAGCGTGACCGTAGGTGCGGTCCCATGATATCAGAAGTGGATTAGCTAGGTAGAATATATAAATAGTTGCCTTCACGAATTTGAGTTATTTTCACCTCTTTTCAAACAGGAAAAAGCTTTGGGAGCATTTCTCAAGGGAGATTTTCAGAGGGATTTCTTAGGGTAAGGTCTTTGGTCCTTAAACTCTTTATTGAGGTGATTTTTACCATTTTAAGCATGAAATTTAAGGAAAATCAATGGTAATTTGGGGATTAGGGCTTGATTAATTAGAGACCTTTGAGTGATGATTTAGGGGACCATTTGAGATTCGATTTTGGTACTTTTGGTATGCATGAACTCGTGAGAGTATGAGGATTCTTGAAATATAAATTTTACTCGATTCTGAGGCGTGTGTCCGAGGGGCATTGTGGTCATGTTTCCTAATTTTGCGTAGTAGCTTAATTTCTTTGTAGAATCAATTACTTGAAGTGTTATTTACATTATGCAACTGAATTGAATAGATATGGCCCATTTGGAATCAAGTACTCCTGACAAAGACGTGGTTTCGGGTTGACTTTGAGCCGGTTTGAGGTAAGTGGTTTGCCTAACCTTGTGTGGGGGACTTCCCCTTAGGATTTGGTATTATTGATATTTGAAATGCCTTCTACGTGAGGTAACGAGTGCATACTTTTGCTAATTATTAAAAATCCACTTTTTGCTAAGTAATTAAAGTTATGTTTTCTTCTCATGCTATTACTACTTGCAATTTAAACATGTTGTTAGCTTAGGGAAGCGTGATTAAAATGCTTTACTTTCTCAAACTGTTTACCTAAACTCTATGCAGCATGCTAGGCTAGTAATACTTTATTGCCTTGATATGAGATTGATAATTTATGAATATTCTTCGTGTTGCTGTTGTGTATTTATATTGGGACGACGGATGTGGGATTCCGGTAGATCCCCCTTATCTGTTTATTTGGGACTACGGATGTGGGATTCCTGTAAATCCCAATGCACAGTTATATGGAACTACGGGACACCACCCGGTAGATTCTCCCAGTACTTGTATTTACTTTGGGACTACGGATCAGGATTCCGGTATATACCCGCACACTAACAGTTGGACTACGGGACGTGATCCCAGGAGATCCTTATGATATATATGATGGACTATGGGACGATATCTCGAGAGATCTACTAGATAGTTGTAATTGAGACTATATTACGGTATCATAGTAGATCCACGGTTTTTATCTCTGTATTAAGATGTATTTCCTTTCCCTTTTCTAGTTGTTGTTGTTATTTCTATTTTCTGTTATTTTCTTACAGTTACAGTCAATTATACTATCTTATTCTATGATGTCATACCTTATATTTTATTTAACCTCAGTAGGGCCCTAACCTTCCTCGTCACTACTCGACCGAGGTTAGGCTTGACACTTACTGAGTACTGTTTTGGTGTACTCATGCCCTTTTTGTGCATGTTTTTCATATTCGGATCCATGTACTTCTACTTAGAATTATCACACTTGAGACGAGGCGCTTATAGAGATTCTAAGGTATATCTGCCGCATCTACAGACTGAAGAGTCACTTTCTACTCTTCCTTTTTGCATTATCCCTTCTGTACTTTCGTTTCATTGTTAGATATTCTGGAGTTAGATGTTGTAGACATCCAAATGCTTGTGATCATGAGATTCGGGTTTTTGATATTGTGTATGTCGAACGACACTTTTAAACAATGTTCTATTTCACTATTTCGGTTTTAGTTATTTCGTCCGCAAATTGATTTATTTTCTGCATTGTTAGGGTTATCTAGTCGTAGAGAATAAGTGCCATCACAAGGGCGAACTGGGGCCGTGACACAGTCCTTCAGGAAAACATCGCTCATATACAACCCCTCGGGCAACATGAATCACAAATCGCCCCTCGGACAAAACTCACAGTCACTCATATACAACATCTCGAGCATACCTTACAATCACTCATAAACAGCCCCTCGGGCACAACATGCATCAAGAATAGCCCCTCGGGCACAACATAAATCAAGAACAACCCCTTGGGCACAACATAAATCAAGAACAGCCCCTCGGGCACAACATAAATCAAGAACAACCCCTCAAGCAAAACATAAGTCAAGAACAGCCCCTCGGGCAAAACATAAATCAACAACAGCCCTTCGGGCAAAATATCATATCACTCACTTAGGGTCCGCACTCACTGGGGTGTGCAGACTTTTGAGGTGTTCCTACCGCCCAAGATCTATAACAAGCCACCTCGTGGTATAATTAATCAGGCCATCGGCCTCTCATAATCACAAATAAGTAATAACATTCTACGGCGCACAACTCGATCCCATAATATCCTCACAACACAGGCTCTCGGCCTCACTCAGTTAGAAACCTCTTAAGCCACTCAGGCTATTAGTAAAATAGGGTGCTCAGCCCAAAATATTATTTTATGCATCAAAATGGAGTAATAATGACTAAATTACGAAATCGGTAAAACATAACATGATTGAATAAGTATCTTAAATCAAAACAATGAGGAAACAATAAGAAAATGCCCCTAAGGTTCCAAATAGCTTTGGCGCAAGGCCCAAATATGGCATTCAACCCAAATTTTAGAAATTCTTTCTAAAACAAATAAGTGTTATATAGTTTTTGGTCAAACATACAACTTAATAGTTGCTATGGGATGGACCAAGTCACCATCCCTAATGGTGCACGCCCACACGCTCGTCACCTAGCATGTGCATCACCATACAATAGTGAGACGATGTAAAATTCGGGGCTTCATACCCTCAAGAAAAAATTTACAATCATTACTTACCTCAAACTAGTCAATCCCTACTCCACAATGCTCGTGCCCCTCGACTCGGCCTCCAATTGCTCTGTATCTATCCACAATCATAACTATACCATCATTATAAGCTAATGGAATCAATTCCACAAGAAAAACTATCAAATTAGGCACAAATCCCGAAATCCTCTCAAATTCCCCCACCCCCGGAGCCCACATATCGGAATCCGTCAAAAGTTACAAAAATAGAAAGTCCATTCACTTGCAAATCCATCATACAAAAATTATCAAAATCCGACCTCAGATGGTCCCTCAAATTCTCAATTTAAACTCTCAGATTTCCAATCCCTAACCCCTCAATTTCATCCCTAATTTCTACCAATTTCATGCTTAAACATCTGAAAATTACCATAATCACAAGTATTGAGCTAAAGTAACTTACCCCAATGAGTAACCCCTTGATCCCCTCTTCAAAACCCTCCAAAAAGCTCCAAGCCCGAACAAGAATGGTGGAAAATAACTCAATTTTGTGTAGTTCCCTTTTGCCCAGCATTTTCCGTATCTGCGGCTCCCATGTCACTTCTGTGATGCTGCACCTATGGAAAATCCATCGCAAGGTGCGGTCTAATACCTGCATATGCGGTCTCGCAGATGCGGTCAGATATGCGCACCTGCGACTCCTAACCTTCTCATGTATGGCAGCTTCTTCGGTGCTCTTGCACTTCTGTAGTCTCGCACCTGCAATCCCCATTATGTAGGTGCGGATATGATAGCTGAGAATAATTCTTCAGCATTCCTCCAAATTCCATGCTTGACTTGGAACCTCTACCAAATATAGAAGAAAGTCACATATCAACATTTAATCTAAGTCGAACCTTCGAATGCTTAAAACAACCTCCAAACACCAATCACCCTCAGATTCAAGCCTAAGAACTTTTAAACTTCTGAATTTTGAAAATGATGCCGAATCCTACCAAATCACCTCCGAATGACCTGAAATTTTGCACACATATCACAACTGGTACTACGTGTGAGCACGTAATTTTTTCCCTGTATGAATTACTTCCAGAAATTCGAAACAAAATAATTTCTTTCATTATTTGCAAATTTTTGTGGATTTGTATGGCATTGTTGTTAATTGTTTGCATTTGTCTGGTCATTTTTATTTTTGTTTAATTGATGAAAAATATAAAAAAATATGTGCATTTTCTTTTAGGATTTAATTTAGTATTTTAGGATTAATTAAGTAATTAGGTTATTTATAAATAAAAAAAAAGAAAAATCACAAAAATAGTCATCTCGCACCTTTCAATTTTAATTTTTAATTTTTTAGTAGTTTTTCTTTACTAATTGTGGTAATTATTTAGGATTGGTTAGTATTTTTGCTGAGTTAATTTGGTTTTATAACTTAATTTAGGATTTTAGCTTTAATTTTTAGAAAAGAAAAAGGAAAAGCATTAATTTTGAAGTTAAAAATAAAAAGGAATTAGAAAATGAAGAGAGAATAAGGCATTTTGGGTCGAAACTTACTGATTTTACCCCAGCCCATGTTAAAATTTTGTTCAAACCCACCCAAATGTAGCCCCTGACCTGGTCCATTCCTGCTAAATCAATCGACCTTGTTTCTCCCCCTCCCCCTAATTAATCTAGGCCATCGAGGATCTTTTATCTAATGGCTCAAAAGTGGGGAAGACCGGATATATTATTGTCGGAACCCCAAGCCCCCCCCCCCCCCGTTTCATCTTCTTCCATTTCCCCTTTAGAGACTACTCCCATGAAACCCTAAATCCGCCGCCCCATTTCCCCGTCTCAAGCGCGGCGGCGTGGCCCTAAACAACGCTAAGCCTCACCCAAATCAACACCAAATAACCATCACACTCTCCTTTTTCCAAATCCCAGGTTGGTTCCCCTTGAATAAGGCCAGAATTCGTCGAATCTTAAGTCCAAGGTTCGAGTTCTAGGGGGTCAAGGTCAATGGTCCAATATTAGGAGCTTTAGGGCTGATTTTATCGCAAAATAATGCTATTCGCATGTTCTTGACAAACATCAGACGATTGAGATTATCTCGCGGCTTAATTTGGAAGGTTAACCAAGTTTGAGTTTGAATCGGTAAGTTCTCTTCATTGTGTTACCATCTGTTCCCCTTCTCTTTCTTCTACCCTACTTCAATTTGTTTCTTCTGATGAATTTAGGGAAATTTTAATTTTCTGAATCTACGTTTTCTTTGTTTTCATTAGTCATTTGATACTCATGTTATGCCATGCTTTCTGGTGTGCTCGTTTGATTATGTTTAGTTTGCTCGTTCGCATTTTTGTTTTCATTTAAGTAGTGTTAGGTTTCTACTTTCGTTTTAGTTCTTATGATTAATTTAAATCTCTTTTTCCCCTGTTTTGGTTTCACTTCGAATTCGTTTAATTTGTGAACCCTTTTTTGGGTTTGAATTTTTGTTTGGGCTTTAATAGACTAGATTTTGTTGTAGATTGAATCAAAGACTAGAGGAAATGGGTTCATTCTAGTTGGAAAGACCAGGTTGAAGGTTGGAACTTGGGTCAACTTGGCCCATAATCCAGTTCAGATGTAAAAACAGGGTGGCTAAGGGGTATTTTGAGTAGTTCATCTAGGGAACCTTTTGGTAACCACAGGAAGAAGCTTCGTAGATGCTGAAAATAGGTTTTACTTGGACAACAAGTCAGTAATTCACGGATTTCTAAGCAAAAACAAAAATTAAAAAGGGGGCTAAAAGACAAAATTAACCACTTTCAGCTGCCCTAGTAGCTTGCCTATAAAGGCACTACTAAAGGAAAGCTAAGCGGGACCTTTTTCAGAGATTTGGAGTAAAAGAAAAAATCCAGAAAAATACAAAAGAAAAGAGTTTTACTGTTCCATTAAACTTTGGCTTTGAATCTGAAGGTTTTTATTTTGCTGAAAGAATTTTCTGCTTCATCTGGGGTTAAAATGGTTTGAATCTGGTTTTGAAAGCTTGGTTTAGAAGTCAGTCGGGTTTACTGTTCGACTGGGTTTAGTGTTGGATTGTTTCAAATCAATTTTCTAGGTTTTGCTGGTATCAAGTTCTACTGATGCCCTACTGACCCTCATTTGTTCTTTCATTTTCCATTTCCAGGTACATATTCCTAGTTCACGTCATCTGAGGTTTGATATTGAAATGAGATGAAAATTGGAGTTTCAAATGTTGGTTCCTGCATGTTCAAATCAATTAGTCTAGTTTCAGTTCTTGTAGAGTTAATTAATGTGTTGTATGCTCAACATGGGAACTAGTAGTCAACTTGCATCTGTTAGAATTAGTATAGCCTTATAGTGATTCTACCTACTTCTGAAACTCTTATGGTTATAGCTGGTTTTGGACTTGCTGATATAGGGAACTTGATAAAATAGTGACCATTAGCTAAGAGTCGTGTTCAAGCCATGTTGGCTAAGTGTATGATAATATGGAACTATCCCGAAACTGCATCAGTATACTTCTTCAAACATCTCAGTTTAGTTTTAATTCTGGTTGAAATGAGTGCTCTTGTTTGTATATATCTTTGTATAAGAAAAGTTACTGTGAGAACTATAAGTTAGAGGTAAAATTGATATAGTCCATTATGTATAAAGTATTGGGATACTTCATTAATTGCAGATTTGGCTATCATAAGAGGTTCAATCATGAATTTATGGTAGATATAGTGTGAGTCTGCCTATCAATTTTATTAAAAAACATTTTCATGCAAAACAGCTTTCAATTGTTTCTCGTTTAGATGATCAAAGTTCAGAGACATGACTATTGGTTAATTGAATAGTGTCTTGGGTCAGAATAATAAGTTTGAGTTATAACTTGTATAGTAGGGATAATTTGTGCTCGTGGGGGATCGATCTAGGCTCCACACGCTGACATTTCCCTCTCCCTTGTTAGATTTGGGCTTAGCTTGGTCCCAAGACCTTAGAAGCAATTAGAAATCGGCAACAACAACCCTTGTTTTCATATGTGTAGTGTTAATTTTAATGGGCATGTGCATAGCCTTGTGTTCTGGTAAGGGCTCGATCTTGGGTCCCAGGGTTGCAGCTGCCTTCATTTTAATGTCGTGCCTCATGTGTAATTCAATCGAAGTCACATAAAATCTTTGATTCGGTAGTCTACAATAAGTAATGGAGCTCCCTTTGGGGCCCAGGTTGAAAGAGTATTGGACCTTCAATTACTTGCTCTTGCAGCACGAGTTTAAAATTGGCATGAAAGACCTCTTTCAATCTCTTTAGTGTTAATTAATTAGAATATTAACTATTTGAGGTGCACCATATTAGACAACATAAATAGTTACTGGCCTCCGAACTTTAGTTTGAATTCCCTTTTAAAAAATAAAATAAAAATAGGATCGAGTGTGCCATTTAGCAAATTTTTGTGGCCCTCGCAGACACTTTAATTCTTTATTAATGAGGAATATTCGTAGAAATTTTTTTATGGTCGTTTAATATACTATCGCGATTATGGACACGTTCGCATGACATGATAGCGATTCTAAAAACAAAACCAGAGTATGCGTTCGCGCGACTTCGGCTCAAATTTTCTTACAAAAATAAAAGTGTTATTAAATGTAGACACATTTCCGTGACATGATTTTTGAAGCGCCAGAAAATTGGGTATACGTACGCGTAACCCCTGTCAAGATACATTGTTTTAAAGACGGGAAAAGGTAAAAACCCATAGGTTCTAAAATAAGGAATTAGACAATTTAATAAGCCAAGTATTATCAAAGCGACCGTGCTAGAATCACGGAACTCGGAAATGCTTAACATCTACTCTCAGGTTAACATAATTTCTTACTCGGATTTCTGTGTTTGCAAACTGAAAAATAGAGTCAATCTTTTCCTCGATTCGGGATTTAAACCGGTAACTTGGGACCTCGTAAATCTCCCAATTGGCGACTCTAAGTTTTGAATAAAATAATCATGTTTCCATTGTCACTTTAATAAGAAAAAACTAACTTCATACACCCTTCGTGGGGTGTAGGTGGAGGTGTGACAGCTCTGGCGACTCTGCTGAGGATCGAACCCAGAATCTCTAGTTCAGGGTATAAGAATTCGAGCTTGTTTTGTGATTTTGCTTGGCTTTATTTATTGTTCATATTACTGTATTCTGTGAATCTTTTTGTACTAAATGTTATTTGTTTACCACTTTAATATTTTTGAATTGTATATAATTATCTTCTTATGCCACCCCTCTGAGTCTTCTGAAAATGGTGCATACATTCGCGTAGACTGCTTTTTCTATAGAAATTATACCAAATAGAGCGAGGCTGGGCAAGCGACAAGACCGAGCAGACTTTAGTGCTCCCGGTACATCGCCCCCTCCTCGGCCCCAATTGTCCGCTAGGGTAACCTAAGTCTAGACCAAAACCCTAGGATTTAAACCTAGAAGAACACAACTTCATGACGGATCCCTAGTAGGATCGTTTGTCTGCATCGTGTGGATTTGACTTAGGGACTCAACACAGGGGTTGGGTCCCTCTAGGAAAGGTGTACCCAAAATAACAGACCATCATGATGCATTCTATACGCTATATGAACATTTATTTATTTCGACTTGCATGCTGACCAGCTAAGGGAAAATAAAGTTAAAAGAAAGACCAAGAGTTACGTAAGGAAGAAATAAAGCCCAGATCTAAAGAAAAACCCAATACTTGAAGATATCCTGAAACTCTACAAAAAATTTTCAAAGAAAAGAGTTATTTCAAAAGAGTCAAAGGTGATCGAACTATGTAGGTCTGATTCTCAGCGGATGTGGGATACGCAGGAAACCTACATAAGGTTCGACCTTATTTTTGAGAAAAAAAGAGAAATAAAGAGATTCAGGGGTCAAGTAAATGTAGTTTGGAGTTTTGGTCAAAATAAGCTGATTCAGCTTCGGCAATGTTTTAAACTGTTCTTGCCAAGATAGCCTTAGAGTAATTTTTAGTTATCGAAGGGCTATTTTCTTAGAAGAACAGACATTTTTGTGAAGTTTCATTAAATAGTCCTCTCCGGCCTCAAAATTTGAGTGGAATTGGGAAGGGGCCACGTTTGCAAAAACAGTCATTTGGCTAAAATTCGCATATAAGGGAAGGAATCATGGTCCTTTGATTTTTCATGTAAAAATTGAAAACATGTTTTACCAAAAGGGACCACTAGAGTCAACCCTAACCCTAACCTTCCGCAGGAACAAATGAATGTTATACAATATTCACTAGAACTGGTCAGGAAGCAGGCTAGGTTACACTAGCGTATGTGGTAGAATGATCTAGATGAAGACGATCAGAAATGGGTAAAAAGGCAATTGGATGCCTTCATAGATATTTTTTGAGATCACATCACGGGAAGATTTAATCAAGGCTTTGGTAACATTCTGGGACCCTGTCCACAATGGTTTTCGTTTCTCGGACTTTGAGATCACCCTTACATTGGAGGATATTGCCGGGTACATTGAGTTTGGTCGGGACTTGAGGAAGCATCAACTTATATTTCCAAGGGCCCCATCAGTGCACAAGTTCTTTGATCTCTTAAACATTAGTAAGCAGATGAAGAAGGCCCACATGAGCAAAGGATGTTATTCTTTCCATTTCTTGTACTTCAGGTTCGGGCATTCCGCGGGGTTTGATATGCATGAAAAAGGTTTGAGCAATAAACAAGACAAGGGACTTTAGCTAATTTATTGATGGTTTGCATTCATTGTGGCATTCTTGGGAATCCTAGTCTTTCTAAACGAGGAAGGGACAGTGGATAGTCGTATGGTTAGAATCGCACAAGTCCCGACTACAAAGAAAGATCACATACTTGTCCCACTGGTGTTGGCAGATATTTATCGGGCATTGACATTATGTAAAGCCGGGGCTTAGTTATTCGAAGGTTGCAAAATCCTTATACAAATGTGGTTGATCGAGCATCTTCGCCATCATCCCAAATTGATGAGTTATGGTTTGAACACAAGTAACTTCATCACCAACTATAAGGAGAGGGTTAAGGATTGCAACATGCCAGAAGGGTTTGAAGCATGGTTCTCTCACTTGAAAGCTCTCTAGCCAGGACAGGTCGAGTGGACTATTGGGTGGATTCCGAGGACATAATCCATATACATGACTGTTACCAAAGGGCTACTTAAGAATAATGGGGGTAAAGAATATCCAGCCATATGCACCGCAGAGGGTCTTGAGGCAATTAGGAAGATATCAAATTGTGCCAAGGATGAAGGTCTAAGCACCCAGGTCATACAGCTGCATCCAGAAGCCGCATTGCCTGAGGCTTTAGTTCAGTAGGATTACAATAACTATCGGTATCTAATAAATGGCACTCAGGTACGGGACATGGAAAAGAGGGAAGTAGATCAAAACTATGCTGCTTGGTTTAAGAAAAGGTCTTGCATAAACAACAACTCGGAGTCCGAGCTTGAGAGGCCCGCCAAAACACCTCATATTCAAGTTTTTGACGATAAAATCCAAGAAAGGTTGGCATGGTCAGAAAAAAAACATATCAAGCCGAGATTCACACCCTGAAAGAAAAGCTAAGGAACATGGAATTCAATAATGACCTCCAAGCACAAGAGGCCAAAGGTGAAAAGAAGAAGTTGGTCAAAGAAAATGATGCCCTTCGAGCCTGAATTTGGGAAATGCAAATGGCAGATGAAAGTCCCGCCCAGAGTGTAAAAGATGAAAAGCTGATAAACAACCTCAGGCAAAAGGCAAGTGAGTATGGTTTTGATCTAAACAAAGAGGAGGGTGAATTAGCCAGGGCCCAAAAGCAACTAGCTAAAAATGCAGAAGAACGAGCACGCCTGATTAAACAATTGAAAAAGAATTATGTCAACGAGGTTGTAGGATTAAAGAAAAGGGCCATCACCGTTGAAAACAAAATGGTCAAGCAGGCGAAGGATTTTAAGGCTGAAATAGAGCACTATTATACCGCAATAGAACAACTAGAAAAAGATTTGCAGCAATTTCAAGAACAAAGTCGAGTAGTCGAATAAACTCTAGAAGCCAGGGCTTAGCAGATTGAGTGTTTGTTGCAAGAAAAAGGTGTCATAAGAGAGAGAGTCAGAAGGATGGATAATTATATCGCGATGAAGTGCAGTAGTTGTGAAGATATTTTACTTGTTCCATGTTCTTTGACACCACAATGACCTTTGTCTGCCAGGTAATGGAAGACCTCCACCGCCTCCAAGGGGATTAGCAAGCACGCCTATGGCGAGACAGAATGATGTCCCACGGGCCCCAGGAGCATTAAAGGCACTAATGTATTCATGATTCTCACTGGAGTCTGTTAGTTTATTTGTGAAGTCTGTATTTTCTTTTATTGGAGTCTGTTAGTTGGTTGTCGAGTCTGTTGGTCTTATCTTGAGTCAGAGTCTGTTAGTTTCTCTTCTCTAGTCTGTTAGTTTTATAATTTGGTGGTTGTAATCAAAACTGTTTTACTTTGTGAAAATGGAAAATCCCAAAAAATATTTTGTTATTTTATCATCCAGAACTACGCTCGGTCTGATTCATGCGGGGTCATGATACGTAGGCAATCTCCATAGGATTAGATCATAACCATAAAGAAAAAGAAAAAGAGAGAGAAAAGAAAAGAGAGGAAAATAAGAAACCGTGAGAAGAAAGCAACGACAAAATAAGAGAGAGAATAAAAAACAAAGAGAAATCAAGCCAAAACAAACTGAATAAAAAAAAAAGAAGATAGAGAGAGAAAAGTGGAAAAAAGAGAAAAGAAGAAGAAGTTGTATATGGAATTAGGGTAAAGCCGTGATGACGCAAGCAACCGAGCAAATGCATAATAGAAACTGATAACTGCATAGGTGCATTCATTCCTAGATGTACGTTGGCCTATATGTTAAACCATGACCGCTAACAAGTTTGTTGTTGTCTATCCAATTACAAATAGGTGGTTAGTATTGTGGCATTCTGTCAACCCATCCCTACAACACCCGCTCCAAAAAAAAGTTGACCATAGCCAACCATGAGCCCGACGCAAGTATCATCGATCCCTCAAGAGAGGTGGAAAAGTTGGATATTAATGCAATGAAAGAAGAGATGTATAAACTGAAACAACAAATGGCTGAAATGTACAAGCATGAGTAAAAGGGCAACAACCATCAGCTTATCCCTCCAACCCTGCTTTCATCCCACCATTAGCCCAGTCGCATGATCATCTTGCCACCGACCCATCCCCAAGCTTTCCCATCTACCAACACTACCAGGGCACAATTTCCCAAACACCCCCAGCTCCACCATCCAAACCAGTTCCACACCCCCTTCACTAGTTGCTCCTATCTTCGTGGCACCCCCATCCTCTACACTCTATAGATCTTCTAGCGAACCTTTGTTCCAAACCCATGATAACCAGTATTACCCCACGGAGCCTACTTTTAAAGTCTCGGAACCCTATTCATACACTCCTTGTTTTGATCTACCTGCAGACACTGAGTAACCAACCAAAAATTCCAAACAGGAGGAGATGTTCAGGATAGTTAAAAGCTTAGAACAATCATTCAGAGACATGCATGGGTTGGGAGGTCAAGTAAGTGTGGAGTACAAAGATCTATGTCTACTTCCAGATGTGTAGTTGCCGGCAGGGTTTAAGATGCCCAAATTTGATTTGTACGATAGGCACGGTGATCCAATAGCATACTTGAGAGGGTTTTGCAGCAAAATGAGGGGAGCTAGAGGGAAGGACGAGTTGCTAATTGCATATTTCAGTCAAAGTCTGAGTGGTTCAACATTGAAATGGTATACCCGTCAAGACCACGGATGATGGTATACGTGGGATGATCTAGCCCAGGCATTTGCTTGCCACTTCTAGTACAATCTTGAAATTATCCCGAATTGTTTATCTTGACGAACCTTGAGAAAAAGCAAAATGAGAGTTTTAGGGAGTGTAGCTTCCGTGAGCATGCAGTGAGGGTCGACCCTCCAATGAAAGAAAGTGAAATGGTAGATTACTTCTTGCAGACCTTGGAGCCTACCTATTTCGGTCACTTGGTATCGGTTGTGGGAAAGTCCTTTAATGAAGTGGTAAAAATGGGAAGCATGTTTGAGGAGGGGCTTAAGTGTAACAAAATCACGAGCTATTCAGCAATCAAAGAAACCACCCAGTCCATTCAGAGTGGAACTGGGGGAACAATTGGAAAGAAGAAGAAAGAGGAGGTAGCAGCGATTGATTCAAGAGCTTGGTTCAGATCCAGGGGTTCATCATATTACAACTAGCCTTGACCCCACCACCAAACCTACCTCCACACTCCTATAGCCCACCATAACAATACTACCCACCCCAGACCCATGTTTTTCTATCCATCACGCACAAACATACACTCAGCCTCCCGCCCACGCAGAATAGCGTACCCCAACCCCACAAAATACTTACCTAACTCCACAAAATGCCTATCCACCTCCAAGAGCCTATCCAAAACCCCCTGAGACCAGCTTTACGGGCCAACCAAGCCTTTAAGAATGAGAGGTTGCAGAAGGAGAAAACCTTCACTCCATTGGGAGAATCCTATACTAGCTTATTCCACAGGTTGAGACAGTTAGATATGTTGAGGCTGATTGAAGCAAAGTTGCCGAATCCTCCCCCGAGGAATCTTGATTATTCAGTCAGTAACAAATATTGTTCTGGTGCTCCAAGGCATGACACAGAGAAATATTGGAATATGAAAAATGGTATCTAAGAGCTCATTGGTTCGCATCGAATTGAGGTACAAGCTCCGGAAGTACCCAATATTAACCAGAACCCGCTGCCCATCCATCAAGAAACGAACATGATTGAGATAGTGCATAAAGAATGAGATCCAAAAAAGCCTTCGCAAACCGTCATGGTGATCCGAGCCAGTGAGGGGAAGCCGGTTGGAGAACTAACAAGCGAAATGTCAACGCTTGGGCTGATTGGAACAAACAGTGAGCCTTTTGTTGTAACCAAGAAAGGGTCCCTAGGAGATGGAGCAACGAAACAAGAAAACGGACGAGCACCATCGGGCACTGATGAAGATCCTGATCGAGGCCCATGTTCCTGACAAAATCGCAGTCAATCATTTGGAAAAGATAGTCAACAAGATTTTCGAGGTAAACAAAGTCACTTTTTCTGATAATGAATTGCCCGTAGGGGGTAATGAGCACATAGAGCCCTTTATCCCATGTTGAAGTGCGAAGATTCTGTGGTTACCGGGGTATTGGTCGAAAATGGTTCAAGTGTGAATATTTTCCATCTCTATACTCTAAACCAGCTGAAAGTGGATGATAAAAGAATTCATAAGAATAATATTTGCGTAAAAAGGTTCGACGCTGTAGGGAAAGATTCAATCGGTGACATAGTACTCCAGTTGACAATCAGACCAGTTGATTTTACCATAGAATTCAAGGTGTTAGATGTGACAGTCTATTATAATCTACTATTGGGGTGACCCTGGATTCATGCTGCTAAAGTTGTCCCCTATACTCGTTATCAAATGGTAACATTTGAATATGATAGAAGGGAAATAGTTGTGCACGGCAAGGATATTCTGTATGCCCGTACTAATGCGATTATACGATTCATTGAGGTTGAGGATGATAAAGGGCCTTCGGTATATAAGGTTTCTGACACGGTATCGGTAAAGAAAATTCCAGAAGGGGAGTGCGTTCCAGTGCCGAAGGTAGCTACTACATCAGTGATGGTGGCCATTCAAATGATGAGAAATGGTTTTGTCAGGGGAAGGGTTTGGGAGCGTTGTTGCAAGGTATCATACAGCCAATGTCTCTCCCCAAAAACACGGACATATTTGGTTTGGGATTCAAGCCCACAATTACAGATGTGAAAAGAGCTAGAAAGATGAAGCAGAAAGCATATGCCCTTCCAAAGCCTATCCCACGTCTCTTCAGATCATTTGTTAGGTAGGGCACCAAAAAATTCCCAGTAACAACAAGTTGCTGTTCTGTGGTTGGTCCTGATAAGGAATTGCTTGAAAGGTTTGAGAAATTGTTTGAAGATGTGAATACAATGGAAGTTGGAGAGGGTTCTAGCAAGGAGGATGTGCAATTTGTTGGGCCCAGTGCAAAGATCAACAATTGGGAAGCTACTCCTCTCCCGACCAGGAAGGAGTTTGGGTAGTTTGCTTTGATTTTCTTTCGGTTTATCTAAATTATTCCAGGGTTGCAATTCAGATTCTGTGTTCTGTCCGTTTGGAG
This sequence comes from Nicotiana benthamiana, assembly GCA_034376525.1. Taxonomy (NCBI): domain Eukaryota; kingdom Viridiplantae; phylum Streptophyta; class Magnoliopsida; order Solanales; family Solanaceae; genus Nicotiana; species Nicotiana benthamiana. Next base: position 98,751,529 of record CM067332.1, read on the forward strand.
GTATAAAACTTGTTATCTTTCAATTTCAATGAAATGCAACTTACCTTTTCATCTTTTCTGATATTTTGTATTTTCTTTGCTTTTGTTTTCCTTATTGAACAGTTCTTTTTATGCTAGTTTAATGACATGACATACATACGGAATCTTCAGCCTAGTGTCGAGGGTCGGTCTAATTCTGAAATAATAATTTAAGAAATAGAATGTGATGATGAATCAGAGTATTATGAGGATGGGGCCTTTGGAGAATTAGTAAAGAATTAAGCCACATTGAGGAAAATCCCAAACCAAACATGAGTGATACAGAAGCAATCAATATAAGGGACCCAGATAATATTAGAAAAACTAAAATAAGTGTTCATCTTGAACCGCGGCTTAGGGAGGAGATAATAAAAAGCACTATTTGAATATAAAGATATTTTTGCATGGTCATATGACGACATGTCGGGTCTAAGAACTGACTTGGTGGTTCACAAATTTCCCACTAACCCAGCATGCCTTCCAGTCAAACAAAAAAGCTACGGAAGTTTAAAAATGAAATGAGCGTAAAGATTAAAAAGGAAGTCACAAAGCAGTTCGAGGCAAATATCATTTGAGTCACGCGGTATCCTACCTAGTTAGCCAATGTTGCGCATGTGCCAAAAAAGAAGGATGGTAAGACCAGGGTGTGTGTTGATTACCGTGATCTCAACAAGGCGAGTCCAAAGGACAACTTCCCACTGCCAAACATCCATATATTGATTGATAATTGTGCAAAACATGATATTGGTTCTTTAGTGGATTGTTAAGTGTGCTATCACCAGATCTTAATGGATGAGGAAGATGCGGAAAAGACGACGTTCATTATGCCGCGGGGAACACACCACTACAGGGTCATGTCTTTCAGTCTGAAAAATACTAGGGCAACTTACATGAGGGAAATGACATTCCAGGACATAATACACAAGGAGATTGAGGTTTACGTGGATGATGTCATCATAAATTCTAGAAAGTAGTCTGACCATGTCGTGGATTTGAGAAAGTTCTTCCAAAGGCTTCACAGGTACAATCTTACTCTCAATCCTGCAAAATACGCATTCGGTGTTCCTTCTGGAAAGTTGTAAGGATTCATAGTCGGCCGTCGCGGTATTGAACTAGACCCGTTAAAGATTAAAGCTATCCAAGAATTACTGCTTCCCAGGAACAAGACTGAGATGATTAGTCTGTTGGGGAGATTTAATTACATCAGTAGGTTTATTGCTCAGCTCACCACAACTTGTGAGCCTATCTTCAAGTTGTTGAAAAAGGATGTCGTGGTCAAGTGGACAGAGGAATGTCAAGAAGCATTTAATAAGATAAAGGGGTACTTGTCAAACCCACTTGTACTGGTCCCACCAGAACCGGGGACACCTTTGATTCTGTATTTGATGGTGTTGGACAATTCGTTTGGTTATGTGTTGGGTCAACATGATATCACCGGCAGGATGGAACATGCCATATATTACCTCAGCAAGAAGTTCACATCTTACGAGGTTAAGTACACTAATCTTGAGAGGACATGATGTGCCCTAACTTGGGTAGCACAAAAGTTAAAACATTATTTGTCATCTTATACTACTTACCTAATCTCTCGCTTGGATCCGTTGAAGTATATTTTTCAGAAGCATATGCCCATAGGGAGGCTTGCAAAGTGGCAGTTCTTGTACCGAATTTGATATTGTCTATGTGACTCAAACTGCGATCAAAGCACAGGCATTGGTTGATCATTTGGACAAGAACCTGGTGGATGAAGAATATGAACCTATGAAGACATACTTCTTGGATGAAGATGTGATGCATATTGATGAGTTGGAACACGTCAAAAAGCCAGGATGGAAACTTTTCTTTGAAGGGCTGCCAACATGAAAGGCGTTGGGATATGAGCAGTACTTATTTCAGAAACAACACATCACTACTATGTTACTGCTCAGCTTCATTTCTATTTCACTAACAACATGGTGGAAAATGAGGCATGCATTTTAGGTCTGAGGTTAGCTATACACATGGGTGTCTAGGAAGTCTTGGTCTTGAGGGACTCAAACCTTCTGGTGCACCAGATTCAAGGGGAATGGGAAACACAAGATTTGAAGATCATACCATACTGTCAATAGATGCATGACCTTTGTCAAAGATTTTGATCAGTAAAGTTCAGGAATATTCCAATAATCCACAATAAGGTTGATGATGCTTTGGGTACCTTGGCGTCGATGTTACATCATTCAGACAAGGCTTATGTTGACCCGCTGCATATCCAAGTCCATGATCAACATGCTAACTATAATATTGTGGAAGAAAAACTTGATGTTGAACCTTGGTTTCACGATATCAAGGAATATATCAGGATGGGGTGCATCCAGTACAAGCCACAGGTGCAAAAGAGAACAATTCGTCGCTTATCAATTGGATTTTTCTTCGGTGGAGGGGTATTGTACAAAAAAAAGGCAAAATCTTGGATTGTTGAGATGCATAGATGCTAGACAGGCCAGAGTCATCATGACCGAGGTACATGCTGGAGTTTGTGGACCACATATGAGTGGATATGTTTCGGCAAAGAAGATTCTCCGAGCAGATTATTATTGGCTCACCATGGAGCGAGATTGTATCCGTTTCGTGCACAAATATCATCAATGTCAGGTGCACGAAGATTTGATTCATTCCCCACCATCTGAATTACATAAAATGTCTACACCACGTCCTTTCGTTGCTGCGTTCAATGGGCATAAGCTCATTCTGGTGGCCATTGATTATTTTACCAAGTGGGTTGAAGCTAAAACTTTTAAGTCTGTGACCAAGAAAGCCGTGGTCGATTTTGTGCATTTAATATCATCTGCCAGTTTGGATTCCGAAGGTAATCATCACGGATAATGGTGCAAATCTCAATAGTCATTTGATGAAAGAGGTATGTCAGCAAGTTAAGATTACACATCGCAATGCCACTCTATATCTCCCCAAGGCAAATGGAGCAGTCGAGGCAACCAACAAGAAAATAAAAAAGACACTTCAAAAAATGGTTGAGGGTTCCAAGTAATGGAACGAGAAATTATCATTCGCATTCTTGGGTTACCCCACTACTATACGTACATCAGTAGGGGAAACTCCTTATATGTTGGTATACGTCACATAAGCAGTGATACCATCAGATATTGAAATCACATCCCTTCGGATTGTCGTCCAAGCCGAAATTGATGATGATGAGTAGGTCAAAACCTGCCTGGAGCAGCTTAGTTTGATTGACGAGAAAATATTAGCAGTGGTATGTCATGGCCAGCTATATCAACAGAGAATGGCAAGATCATATAATAATAAGGTGTGCCCGCGAAGGCTTGAAGTGGTTCAATTGGTATTGAAACATATCCTCCCTCATCAGGCAGAGGCAAAAGGCAAGTTCGCCCCAAATTGGGAGGGGTCGTTCATCGTGACAAGAGTGTTGTCCAATGGGGATTTGTATTTAATAGATATAGAACACAAGTGTGTAAAAATGACCATCAATTTCGATGTGGTCAAGAGATACTATGTATGATTTTCTTTGGTTAAATTGTATTATTTGTACTTGGCATATTTTGAAGATTGGAATGACGAAGGCATTTTATTTTTCTATCTAAATATTTTATCCTTTGTTACCCCCTTTGAGCCTTATTTGTTTCTTTCATATCCCTCTTTTGGAATCAGTAGCAAAACCTAAAGAGCAAGCGTGAAAGATAGTAAAGGGAAGAGAAAAGAAAAAGAATGAGAAGATAAAGAGCAAAAGAGAAAAAAAAAAGAGAAAAGAGAAGAAAAGGAAAAGGAAAAACAACAAAACAACAAAAAAGAAAAGAAAGAAAGAAAAGAAAGAAAAGGAAAGAAGAAGAAAAAAAGAAAGAAAAATCACAACAACAAAGCAATCTCTAACATGAACTACGTTCGATCCGGTTTCTTTTAAGAATATGTAAACAGCCTCACGGTTGGGTCCCCTCAAAGAAAAAGTCCAAAATCCCCCAACCGAAGAAACTGGGGCAGAAGTTGTTGTTATTGTAAGAAACATGATTTCGAGATTTTTAATTTTAAACCCATATGAATTGTTTTGAGCCTTTTAATACCCTTTCTTTCTAATCCAATCTAAAAGCCCACATTATGGTCTAGAGAAAGACCTTCTGATCAATCGTCGAGATATACCAAGGTGATTCACTTCAGGGGCAATACTCTGGTCCAAGCAAGAAAATAATGAGAAATGAGAGAGTCTTATCGGTGAAAATCCTCACGGGCACCGTAAGGCGAGGGGAGCTGAGAGAAATGAAAATGAGAGAGACTTTTTGGTGAAAACCCTCACGGGTACCGTAAGGAGACGGAAGCTGAGAGAAATGAAAATGAGAGAGTCTTATTGGTGAAAACCTTCACGGGCACCTTAAGGCGAAAGTAAGTCGAGAGATGAACAAATGAAAGAGGTATGTGGGTGAAACCTTTCCGGATACCGTAGGATAAACAAGGTTAAGGTTTGGGTGAAGAAATCAGGTTGTGAAATTTCGGGGCAACAACGTATGGCAACTAAAAGTTGGTTGGCCGAATGGACTAGGCCGGTTAATCCAAAATGCATGTCATGATCATTGTTACCAATTGTTCTACTCAGATAAGTCTCTTTTTTGTTTTCCTTTTAGCAGTCATCCAGATTTGGATTCTTTTTATTCTTAACTCTCAAATTCATTGCATTTCATTTTCTTTTGGGTTTCTATTTCTCTAAGATGTTTCAAGGTCAATTCTGTTTGAACAAGTAAGAAATAATTTCAAAGATTACTACCAACTTTTAAAAATGCAAAGCACAGTGTGGCTAGAACATACCAAAGGCAGCATGATGTAAAATGGGATATAAAGAATCACAGGAAGCCTCAGGAATGGAATGGTTTGGTAATTTCAGGAGAGGTGCAAATATCTCGATAAAGGGGTTAGGGGTGTAATACAACGGTTTGGGTACACAACACTCGGTTCATCCAATATCATGGGGTTTTTGAAAGTCAATCAGAAAGTCAGGCGGTTCATAGCCGGTTCAGGAAAGCTAGTCAAAACAAAGCATGACAGCAAGGAGGCCACTTTCAGCAAGAGTGCCACAAACTAACCACCATATTTCAAACTGACAAGACTTTTCTTTGATTGAAGCAGGCGCAGAAAGTTCCGTTTGTTTCAAGGAAACCCTCTGCAGGGGAAAAGCAAGCACCAGACAGGTATGACCATAAATTTTCAGGACCCTCCTGGAGAATGGGACCTAGTTTAAAATTTAAAGCAACCATGAGTAGCAAAATATAGTATAAATATACCCTAAAAGAATATAAGTTCACTTAAAAGTTTGCACGTTTGATATAGAATCCAATAAGGGACTTTTAGGACCCTCCTGGATAATGGGACCTAGCTTTAAGATTCCATTAGATAAGAATATTTAGCATAAATTCTGCTATAGGGTAGTATAATTCAGCCGTAAAGAATTGTCACTCTTAAGATGAAATTTTACTTTGCATTGTCAGGACCCACATAGGATATAGCTTTAATACTTTCTTAGATAACAAGATATAGTGGAAGTAATACCTTTGGAAGATATAACTTAGTTTTAAAATTGTCGTTAGTTAAGAGTTGCCAGGACTCGTCTGGATAACGGGGTGTAGCTTTAATACTTTCTTAGATAACAAGATATAACGAAAGTGATATCTTTAGAAGATATAACTTAGTTTAAAAATTGTCGTTTAACTAGGAGTTTTCAGGACCCTTATGGATAATGGGATGTAGTTTTAAGACCCTCTTATATAACAAGATTCAGTGGAAGTAATACCTCTAGAAGATATAACTTAGATCTAAAACTGTCATTTAATTAGGAGTTGTTAGGAACCTCCTAAATTATGGGATCGAGCTTTCAAATTCTTAGAGCATTTGGTAACATGATTCGGTTTAACATTCACATATGTACCTAACTACCAAACTGGGGCAACAAATTTTCTTTATTATTTTATTTTGTTGAAATCAGGCACCCACCTGTAGCATAAGGGAATACAATTCAAGTTTGGTAATCAGGCACCCACCGGAGAACAAGGGAATACAATTCAAGTTTTGGTAATCAAGCGCCTACCTGGAGAACAAGGGAACACAATTCGAGTTTTAGCAATCAAGAGCCCACCTGGAGAATAAGGGAATATAGTGCAAGTTTTGGCAATCAGGCGCCCACCTAGAGAACGAGGGAATACAGTTCAAGTGTTGGTAATCAGATACAAACCTGGAGAACAAGGGAATATAATTCAAGTTTCGGTAATCAGCAACTGACCTGGAAAATAAGGGAATACAGTGCAAGGTTTGGTAATCAGGCACCCACCTGGAAAACAAGGGAATACAATTCAAGTTTTGGTAATCAGGCCTCCGCCTGGAGAATAAGGGAATACAGTTAAAGTTTTGACAATCAGGCGCCCATCTGGAGAACAAGGGAATACAGTTCAAGTTTTAGTAATCAGGCACCCACCTAGAGAACAAGGGAATACAATGCAAGTTTTGGTAATCAGGCACCCACCTGGAGAATAAGGGAATACAATTCAAGTTTTGGAAATCAGGCTCCCACCTGGAGAACAAGGGAATACAATTAAAGTTTTAGAAATCAGGAGCCCACCTGGAGAACAAGGGAATACAACTCAAGTTCTGGAAATCAGGACCCCACCTGGAGAATAAGGGAATATAATTCAAGTTTTGGTAATCAGGCATCCACCTGGAGAACAAGGGATTACAATTCAAGTTTTGGTAATCAGGCACCCACATGGAGAACAAGGGAATACAATGCAAGTATTGGTAATCAGGCATCCACCTGGAAAACTAGGGAATACAATTCATGTTTTGGTAATCAGGCACCCACCTGGAGAATAAGGGAATACAGTTCATGTTTTTGCAATCAGGCGCCTACATGGAGAACAAGGGAATACAGTTCAAGTTAAAGTAATCAGGCACCCATTTGGAGAACAGGGGAATATAATGCAAGTTTTGGTAATTAGGCACCACTTGGAGAACAAGAGAATACAATTCAAGTTTTGGTAACCAGGCACCCACATGGAGAATAAGGGAATATTGTTCATGTTTTAGCAATCAGGCGCCCACCTAGAGAAGAAGAGAATACTATTAATGTTTTAGCAATCAGGAGCCCACCTGGGGAACAAGGGAATACAACTCAAGTTTTGGCAATCAGGAGCCCACCTAGAGAACAAGAGAATATAATTCAAGTTTGGTAATCAGGCACCCTCCTGGAGAATAAGGGAATATAATCCAAGTTTTGGTAATGAGGCACCCACTTGGAGAATAAGGGAATACAGTGCAAGTTTTGGTAATCAGGCATCCAGCTGGAAAACAAGGGAATACAATTCAAGTTTTGGTAATCAGGCACCCACCTAGAATAAGGAAATACAGTTCAAGTTTTGGCAATCAGGCACCCACCTGGAGAACAAGCGAATACAGTTCAAGTTTTGGTAATTAGGCACCCACCCCAAAAACAAGGGAATACAGTGCATGTTTTGGTTATCAGGCACCCACCTGGAAAACAAGGGAATACAATTCAAGTTTTGGTAACCGGGAACCTACCTGGAGATTAAGGGAATACTGTTCAAGTTTTGGCAATCAGGCACCAACCTGGAGAACAAGGGATTACAGTTCAAGTTTTGGTAATCAGACACCCACCAAGAGAACAAGGGAATACAACTCAAGTTTTGGCAATCAAGAGCCTACCTGGAGAATAAAGGAATACAATTCAAGTTCTGGCATTCAGGACCCCACCTGGAGAACAAGAGAATACAATTAAAGTTCTCGCAATCAGGCGCCCACTTGGAGAACAAGGGAATACAGTTCAAGTTTTGGCAATCAGGCGCCCAGCTGAAAAATAAGGGAATACTATTCATGTTTTGGCAATCATGCGCCCACCTGGAAAACAAGGGAATACAATTCAAGTTTTGGAAATCAGGCATCCACCTGGAGAATAAGGGAATACAATTCAATTTCTGGCAGTCAGGAGCCCACATGGAGAACAAGGGAATACAATACAAGTTTTGGTAATCAAGAGCCCACCTGGAGAACAAGGAAATACGATTCAAGTTTTCGTAATCAAGAGCCTGTATGAAGAACAAGGAGCATAGGTCAAGTTTGTAGCAATCTGGAGCCCATTTGGAGAACAAGGGAATATAATGCAAGATAGGAATCAGGCACCCACCTGGAGAACAAGGGAAGACAATCAAAGTTTTGAAGGAATAAGGTTCAAGTCTAGTAATCAGGCATCCATCTGGAGAAAGAGAAAATATCTTAGATTACAATGCAAGTCGGCAACAAAGGGACTTCACCGGGAGAATACAAGTCAACAAGACAACAAGGATCGCAAGACCAAGTTTGAAGATATAGATAGGATCTTTTCTATAATTCATAGGTCATAGTTTAGTCTAGCTTCTTTTATTTTGTCATGGTGTAATAAGGAGTTCAGTAAGCAGTAGCAGCAGCAGCAATAGTGAAATCAAATCTTCATGGTAGTCCCAGCTACCGAACATTCCTGAACTACACTGACATGATTCCTTTATAGCCAAGAATATGTAGGCAACTTCAGAAGTAGGGTGCGGTCAACTCTTTCAAAAAGGCTTTCCACGGAGTATTCGAACGGGCAGAAATCGCTCGTATATGCTCACTTTATAACAAAAACTCTTTGTGTTTCCAAGAAAAGAGAGGCAGCAGTGAGAACGTGATTTTTGCCCAATATGAATTACTCCCATAAATTTGAAACAAAATAATTACTTTCATTATTTGCAAATTGTTGTGTATTTTTTTGGCATTGTTGTTAATTGTTTGCATTTGTCTGGTAATTTTTATTTTTGTTTAATTGATGAAAAAATACAAATATATGTGCATTTTATTTTAGGGTTTAAATTAGCCTTTTAGGATTAGTTAAGTAATTAGTTTATTTTATAAAAAAAGAAAAATCACAAAAATAGTCATCTCGCACCTTTCAAGTTTAATTTTTAATTTTTGAGAAGTTTTTCTTTAATTTACTAATTATGGTAATTTTTTTGGATTAGTTAGTATTTTTGATGAGTTAATTTGGTTTTATACTTAATTTAGAATTTTTGCTTTAATTTTTAGAAGAAAAAAAGGAAAGCATTATTTTTAAGTTATAAACAAAAAGGAATTAGAAAAGGAAGATAGAACAAGGCATATTGGGCCGAAACTTACTGATTTTACCCCAACCCATGTTAAAATTTCGTTCAAACCCGCCCAAATGTATCCCCTGACCCGGTCCACCCCCAACAATATCAAATGACCATGTTCCCCCCTCTTCCCCCAATTACTTTGGGCAGTCGAGGATCTTTGATCAACGGCTCAAAAGTGAGGAAGGCCGGATATATTATTGTTGAAACCCCCGAGCCCCTCCTCCCATTTCATCTCCTTCCATTTCCCCTTCAGAGACCACTCCCATGAAACCCTAAATCTGCTGCCCCCTTTTCCCACCTCAAGCCCTGTGGCGTGGCCCTAAACAATGCAAAACCTTACCCAAATCAACACCAAATAACCATCACACTCTCCTCTTTACAAATGCCAGGTTGGTTCCCCTCAAATAAGGCTAGAATTCGTCGAATCTTAAGTCCAAGGTTCGATTTCTATGGGGTCAAGGTCAGATTACTCCATGCAAGGTCAATGCTCCAGTCTTAGGAGCTTTAGGGCCAATTTATCGCGAAATAATGGTATTTGCTTGTTCTTGACAAAGAGCAGATGATTGACAATATCTCGCGTCTTAAATTGGCAGGTTAACCAAGTTTGAGTTTGAATCGGTAAGTTCTCTTCATTGTGTTACCATATGTTCCCCTTTTCTTTCTTCTACCGTTTGATTTGTAAACCCTTCTTTTTAGGTTCAAATTTTGTTTGGGCTTTAATAGACTTGATTCGGTTGTTGATTGATTCAAAGACCAGAGGAAATAGGGTTCATTCTAGTTGGAAAGCTGAGGTTGAAGGCTGGAATTTGGGTCAACTTGGCCCATAACTCAGTTGAGGTTCAAGGTTCAATTGTATAAATAGGGCGGCTAATGGGTATCTTGAGTAGTTGATCTAGGGAATCTTTTGGTAACCACCTGAAGAAGCTTCCTAGAAGCTGAAAATAGATTTTACTTGGCTAACAAGTTAGTATTTCAAGGATTTCTAAGCAAAAACAAAAATTAAAAAGAGGCTAAAAGGCAAAAATGAACCACTTTCAGCTGCCATAGTAGCTTGCCTACAAAGGCACTGCTAAAAGAAAGCTAAGGGGACCTTTTTTTTAGAGATTTCGAGTAAAATAAAAAATACAAAAAAATATAAAAGAAAGAGTTTTACTATTCCATTAAACTTTGGGTTTGAATCTGAAGGTTTTCATTTTGCTGAAAGAATTTTTTTTCTTCATCTAGGGTTAAAATGGTTTGAATCTGGTTTTAAAGCTTGGTTTTGAAGTCAGTTGGGTTTACTGTTCGACTGGGTTTAGTGTTAGATTGTTTCAAATCGATTTTCTAGGTTGCTGGTATCAAGTTCTACTGCTTCCCTACTGACCCTCATTTGTTTTTTCATTTTCCATTTTCAGGTACATATTCCTAGATTAATATCATCTGAGGTTTGATATAACGTGATGAGAATTGGAGTTCTAAATGTTGGTTCCTGCGTCAAATCAATTAGTCTAATTTAAGTTTTTTTTTTGAGTTAATTAATGTGTTGTATGCTCAACATGGGAACTAGTAGTCAACTTGCATCTATTAGAATTAGTATAGCCTAATAGTGAATCTACCTGCTTCTGAAACTCTTGTGGTTATAGCTGGTTTTGGACATGCTGATATAGGGAACTTAGTAAAATGGTGACCATTAGTTCAGTGTTGTGTTCAAGCTATGTTGGCTAAGTGTATGATAATATGGAACTATCCCGGAGTTGCATCAGTATACTTCTTCAAACATCTCAGTTTAGTTTTAGTTCTAGTTAAAATGAGTGCTCTTGTTTGTATATAACTTTGTATGAGAACAGTTACTGTAATAATCATAAGTTAGAGGTAAAATTGATATAGTCTATTGTGTTTATAGTATTGGGATACTTCATTAATTGCATATTTGGCTGTCATAAGAGGTTCAGTTGTGTATTTTTTTTTAAAAATCATGCAAAGTAGCTTTCAATTGTTCCTTGTTTAGATGATCAAAGTTCAGAGATAAGACTACCGGTTAATTGAATAGTTTCTTGGGTCAGAATAATAAGTTTGAGGTATAACTTCTATAGTAGGGATAATTTGTGCTCGCGGGGGCTCGATCTAGGCTCCACACGCTGATATTTCCGTCTCCCTTGTTAGATTTGGGCTTAGATTGGGCCCAAGACCTAAGAAGCAATTAGAAATCGACAATAACAACCGTTGTTATCATATATGCTTCATGGGATTAGTGATAATTTTAATGGGCATGTGCAAAGCTTTGTGTTCTGACATGGGCTCGATCTTGGTTCCCAGTATTGCGGCTGCCTTCATTTTAATGTCGGGCCTCATGTGTAATTCAATCCAAATCAAAAAAAATCTTTGATTCAGTAGTCTACAATAAGTAATGGGGCTCCCTTTGGGGCCCAGGTTTGAAAGAGAATTGGACCTTCAATTAATTGTTCTTGCAACGCGAGTTTAAAATTGGCATGAAAGACCTCTTTGAATATCTTTAGTGTTAATTAATTAGAATATTAACTAGTTGATGTGCGCCGTATTAGACAACATAAATAGTTATGGCCCTCTGAACTTTAATTTGAATTCCTTTTTTTTAAAAGAAAAAGGAAAATAAGATCGAGATGCGCCATTTAGCAAATTTCCGTGGCCCTCACAAACACTTTAATTAGTTATTAATAAGGAATATTGGTAGAAAAACCTTTAGGGCCGTTTAATATACTATCGCAGTTGTGGACACGTTTGGGTGACATGATTGTGATTCTAAAAATAAAATCGGAGTATGCGTTCGCGCGACTTCGGCCCAAATTTTCTTGAAAAACTAAAAGCGTTATTAATTGTTGACACATTCTGTGACATGATTTTTGACGGGCTAGACAAATGGGTATACGTACAGTAACCTGTGTCAAGAAAATTTTTTTTAAGGAGGTAAAAGGTAAAAATACATAGGTTCTAAAATCAGGAATTAGACAACTTAATAAGTCAAGTATTATCAAAGTAACCGTGCTAGAATCACGGAACTCGGAAATGCCTAACACCTTTTTCTGGATTAACAGAATTCCTTACCCGGATTTTTGTGTTTGCAGATTGAAAATATAGTCAATATTTTCCTCAATTCGGGATTTAAACCGGTGACTTGGGACACTATAAATCTCCCAAGTGGCAACTCTGAATTTTGAATAAAATAATCTCATTTCGATTGTTACTTTAATTGGAAAAAACTCCCTTTCTATGTCCTTCGCGGGGTGTAGTGATACCACAGACTTACTTCATTTTTTATAATATCATTCCGAACCCAATATCAAAATTTCCACTAGCGACCGAGAAATGCCAAATTTTTAATTTTGCCAATTCAAGCCTAAATGTACCATAGAACTCCAAATCACATTCCGGATGCGCTTCCACGTCCAAAATCATCTAACAGAACTAACCAACTCATAAAAATTCAAATCTGAGATCGATTACTAATAAGTCAAAACTTGGCATAACCTTTCAAATTTGAATCTTCAAGCTGAGAATCATTCTTTCTTATCTGTTCTGATTAATCAAAAAATCAAAATCGATAATTTACATAAGTCATAACACATCATACGGGCCTAGTCATACTCAAGAACTGACGAGCAAAATGCATATGCTCAAAACGACCGATCGGGTCGTTATAATTTATTTCTACTGATGAGGGAATAGAAAAAGTAAGATATGGAGATGAGATGTTTAAGGCAAAAGGATATTTGGTTTCATGAAAATGAACATCCCTAGATACAAAAACTTTTTTTTTATATCCAATTTCGACACATTGTATTCCTTAGCCCTTAGTTAAAACTTATTTCTCCCACCAAATAGAGTGGAAGAAAAACAAAGACATCCAAAACTATTAAGCAACTCATAAGATGTTAGATGGTTAAATAAGATAGAACACAGTGTCTTCCCATAAAGTACCTTAGAGGATAACCTGTTGGTCAAATAAGTGGAAGTCATAAACATTCTTCCTAAAATGGAATAGGCACCTTTGATTAAAATAGTATATCCTTGGCCATTTTCAGAAGATGTATGTGTTTCCTCTCAATAATTTTTATTATGTTGCGGTGTAACTATACAAGATGTTTGATGCAATGTCCCTAGGGAACTACGTAAAGCTTCCTGTTGAGAACCTTTTCCTAATTTAAAAGCATTAATGTCCTTAGTTTCTGCATCTCCCCCCCCCCCCCCCCCCCACCCTAATATCATTTTAATCACAACGAGAAAATTCTTCAACACTGAAACTGCATTACTCTCGGTGCTTATTAATAAAGTCCAGGTTCTTCTGTTATAATCATACACAATAATTAAGAAATACTTAAAATCATTATAAGTAGGTTGCTTATAAGATTTTCATGTATAAACTTGAATTAATTCAAATGCTCTCTTGGAAGTAATTTGACTCAAGGCAAAATGGATCCTAGTTTGCATAGACTTAGGACAATATCACAAGAATATTAAAAATTGAAGAAAAATAAAATAAAACTGAAATGCTTCATTGATGAAAAAGGCAAATGCCTACTTTAGTGTACTAAAGGTTTACATTAGAAATTGCATTTGCAAAAGAGGAAAAATAGTTGAAACTTGACTAAAAATACTATGATTTAAAGATGAAATACTTTTCTCCTTTGAGCTAATCCTAGCAGCATTAGACTGCAATAGGTATAATCAATCCCTTTTTTCACCAAATTTTGAGCCCTCTTCGTTAAAAGGGTCTACAAGAGACATAACTTAGGAGTGAATAAAATTATATAGTGAAATTGAACATAAAATATATTGACTGATAACATGTTATCTGAAACAGAAAAATGAACATTCTCTAAAATGAAATCAACAGAGATATGAATTCTTCCTGTATGAATGAAATTATATGACACCTGAAAAGAAAGGAGACGTTGATTCTCTCAAAAAAAATATAAAAATTTTCTGTGTATTCACTATGTATAGAGACAATGTATATATAAATTTATTTTGTAAAGATAAAAAAATATTTAAAAAATAGCTGTTTAAATTCTATTTGCTGTTAAATAGCAAAAATAACTGAAGAATATTCTCCTATGCCATTTATACGTTCCATATATATGAGACTTAAGATTGGAATCCAATGTTATGAAGTTGTAAAAGTTGCGCATCTGAATGACTCTTATTTAATTTATCATAATTTTGTTCAAGTATCTAATTAACCCACGTGATAAGTCCAAACGAGTCATTGGAGTCTTTGACCTAGAAGTATCTGAATTCATTTGTTTGAAAACCTAAAGACTTCTTTTCCTCTTCATCTTCATGAAAGGCGACAGCGAGGATTTATGATTTCTTTTTAACACTTAATCACTACAATTATCAAAAACTGTATCCACCTTAGATATTTGCATAACATTCCTTTTCTTTTGCTGCATGTAACACAACTTTTATACTTTAGAACAAAATGTATGTATTATTTTATATTCGTGAATTTTAGGAATTCAAATTCATAACTATGAATAAATTTTTTCTTATAAAAATGTACTTACTACTACTTTAAAGTCAATTTTTTAGCACAATTGCAATGTAGAAGTTAGAAAGGCTCTTGTACACTATATTTGGTAAAAGCGTCTTGTATAAAATGGTACATATATATGTCACATCCTTAGTCTCAAACTAAGTATACGTACGACACTTAATAACTTACTCACGATCATACAAAATTGTGCACGATATTATTATGCCAAATCAGTCTTACTATACTCAAGATCGCTAAAGAACATTAGAACACAGGAGAATTGCAAACGAAAGTTTTTGTATTAAAGAAAAGTTGATTGTTTTGCTTGATAAGTTACAAATGAATAACTCCTTTATATACTAGTCTCCTAGGGGCTAGTGAGTAGTAATAATTATTACACAAGTCCCTCATTATTTACAAATAAGTCCGTTATTTAGAATTTTCTATATAGCTAGACTCTTCTAAGGACTTTTTTAATAATTTCATAAGGTTCTAAGGTCTTCCATGAAAAAAATTTATATTTCTCCGGAACTTTTCCATATGTGCTAGTCTATTATATATATAAGCTCTTTATGTGACAAAAATATATGTCAAACATCTACCAGTACGATTATATGACAGGTCATGACATATAGCTGCAAATTTAAGACGATTTTCATTTTACTCTTTTTATCTTTAACAACTTTAATTCTTAGAAAAGTGAGAGAGAATTGGTCAAAAGATTCTTTTATTTTTTCATACCCAACTTATAACATGTAAAATAAAAGGGATTTTAGCTATGTATATCATATAGCAAATCTTATTAGCTCTCATGTTTAAGGTTTGTGTTTATTATATTTAAGCATACCAAAATTCAATTTATATACCATAATTCAAATTAAGGGTATAATTATTTTTTCATTTATTCTAGGCATGATTTTAGTAGCATTCCCACCCCCACGCCCCCACATTACAGCGAATTTATATAGCCGAATCCGATTAGTTTGGGGTTGAAACATATTTGATTGGTCGATCATGAATACACCATTCATGTAAGTTAATGCTACGGAGAAGTCAGTTTATCCCTTCCTTAATAAATCTGTAATGCTCAAAACCCAATTTTCTATATGGCTAAGCTAGCTATCCTTTCGGACTCAATCCAGTACTATTCTGTTGCCAATCCAATTTACCTTCAGTTAATTCCATGGCAATTTAATTTTATGAAAAATCAAGAAAAGAAATGTGTTCAGTTATCTAAACACAAGATTAAACATTTCTTACTATTAATTTTATTAAAGGTACGTACTATAGTTCTTGTAGTTTGTATGTAGAAATTTTGTAGATGAAGACTAAGTTTTGTTGTCAACATTTTCTTATGATACAAGATTGTAGTTTAATTGTAGTATAAATTTAGTAATTTTGTAGATACTCTTAAAAAAATACAACTTTATACAATACTCAAACTCATTTGTATTTTATTTGCAGAAAATTTTATCTAAAAGATATCTACAAACCGAATACATTGAATCTTAATACCCCAATCCTCATTTCAATTGTAGCATAATTGGCATTTTCGACATAGTTGTAGATAGGGGTGTGCATTCGATTTATCGATTCGATTTTGACCCTTATCGATAATTACTTATCGATTATCGATTTGTACATATGCTTATCGTTATCGTTTCAATAAGGTTTCGATTTTTTCGATTTGGATTTATCAATTTTGGGGTCTTATCGATTCGGTTATCGATTACACCAATAAGAAAATTTGCGGGATTCCACGGAAAGTATATCGCTATAAACGCACCTAACTTATATGGACAAAAAGAAGCTAAAATAAGAAGAAACCATTTATAACATAAATATTGTATTAACAAGTACATGCAAGAAAACTAAAGTAAGGAATCAAATGTATGTCACCAACACTCCAATGGTATAAGAAAATAAAATAAGACAAAATACATCATCATGACTAATTTTATTTTCCATTAATTTGAACTTCATTCCCTTGATCTTTAAATATGATTATTCCTTAAATGTGGTAGAGGAAATAATAGGGTAAGAGACTTAGAGTAAATGAAAGAGTATAGATTAGGTAAAATGATATTGTATAGCCGCTTTCAAAATAGTAGCGGAATATATATACAGTATGTATGTTATATTAATCTACACATATTTTATTCATTTTATAAGTGTCTACAGTGTCATAGGGGTGTGCATTCGATTTATCGATTCGATTTTGACTCTTATCGATAATTACTTATCGATTATTGATTTGTACATATGCTTATCGTTATCGTTTCAATAAGGTTTCGATTTTTTCGATTTTGATTTTTCCGATTTCGATAACAAATAATCGATTTGATTTATCGATAAACCGATTCGAATGCACACCCCTAGTTGTAGAAGACTTGTAGAAGTTTTAGTCTTCCCAATCTACAATTTATCTACAAATTATCTACAGTTTATCTACATTGCATCTCCAATTTATCTACAATTTAACTACAATTTCTGGAAATATGTCTTCTTCTTCTTCGACGAGTTTCAATCTGAAATTCAGTCAAAACCAAGTATAATCTTCACGAAAACCCCTCAAAATTGAGATATAAACTCCTAAACATATTCTGAATTATTTACAATAACACCAAATCCAAACAAATAATGATTTTTAAAAACCTAAATTTGAATTCAAAGCTTTCAAGCTTTTTAATGGCTATCAATGGTGGAAAATATATGGAGAAGGAGAGATTTACGCAGCTACAGATTTATTTCCGTTTCAAATTTCAAATTAAATGCTGATAGGATCACAGGCAGATCCTCCCCCTACAATCTCGCGCGTTTTTTTGTAGAATCTCGCTATTTATGGGCTTGGTATATATTTTATAGGGATAATGTGGACAACACGAATAAATTCCAATTGATGAATATTTTTGATAATAAATTTACTATATGGTATAAATAAGTAAAAATCCCAAAATAAAATAGTTCTGTCATCTCTAATTGGGCTTTTTCTCACAATTCACATTCTCCGTGGAATTTGTGAGGAAATAAGGTTTTCTTTTCTTTTTTTTCTTCACAATTATGAAGCAGAGAGTACTGGCTAAATAAAAAAAATTGTGGCTTAATCTAAAACGAAAAGGACAGAGCATTATTATTTATTAGGAGACAAAGGTATTGAATAGCGTACACGTGAGATGACTTTAATCCGCAAGAATGAGTATTGAAATTTGTGGCCCAATCAAAGAGAGTCGGTTACTTGTCATTATATATATATAACCCCATTCCAATTACCCTACCAAAAGAAGTAAATAGAAAAATTCGATAACATGCTCATGCTCAACTGTATAGATAGGCTACTGAATTTTTAAAAGCTACATTGCAATAAAAAAAATATATAATTCTTTCATCCTTAATCAATTTTAAGTTCAAATTTTAAAATAAAAATAAATTGTTAAAAGCATAGGATAGAAAACGAAATAAAGGTTTTAGTCCCAAGAAAGGAACAAGAATTAGTAAATTCTTTAAAAGTGGCAAACTCGGTCATATTTACTTAATTATATACATTTGTTCAGTAAACTTTCATTTAAGAAAGGTGCTTTATTATTGGTAGACTATTGATTGGAGAAAGATGTGCGACTCATTATTTATCGGGTTGGTATTTTGTTACTTCAAAATGTCAATCACAATAATGAGGAGTTCAGTTAAAACCTATCGTTGTATGTGCTTTACATAATTCTATATCATTGAACTTACTATCTTTTAAGATATAATTCAATGTGGAAAAGCTAGAAAAGAAATTAAGAAAGGACGTCTAATTCGTGATAAGTTTATTTCATATAATGTTATATTGAGCAAGTTCCTATCAATTTTATTTTACTTAAAAGCAACTCAAAAGAGGGGAAGAAAAGAAAAGGAGAGAACCCCCCAAAAGAGTTTAAACCATTTTGGTGTTAGTTTTGAGCTTTCTCCCATGTCAATCAAGAAAGAGACATGTTGCAAGCACCACCAAAAGAAGCTTTTATGGTTGTTTGTAACTTAAACTCTGTTTCGCGACTTCTTCAAAGCTAAAAGTATTATTTTTCTTTTATTTTTGTTTAAATTAAAGTGTTTGGTCAAATTTTTAAAAGCATTTTTTAAAAGTTTTGTCAAACATTAATTGTGGCTTAGAAGTATTTT
Source organism: Nicotiana benthamiana (assembly GCA_034376525.1). Taxonomy (NCBI): domain Eukaryota; kingdom Viridiplantae; phylum Streptophyta; class Magnoliopsida; order Solanales; family Solanaceae; genus Nicotiana; species Nicotiana benthamiana. Next base: position 98,770,363 of record CM067332.1, read on the forward strand.
TCAAATTTATTAGCCTAATACAAACTACTATTTTAAAAAAAAATACCTATTAAAATAAATTAATTTTTTAAGTTTGGCCAAATATGCTATTAGATTTAATTCAAACAGTTGTTAAGACCTTTTCCTCGTTCCGTCTGAAATCCAACTATATAAAGTCATCTTTCAACCTCTTCGATCCCTCATTCCATCTTAATTAATCCAACTAGTCATTCGGTTAATTCTATTTCATTTAACTTGATGTGTCATAGTTTCCTTCTTTTCAATCAAATTGCTCTTAGTGAAGTCATTTATGAAAATAACATGCAGTTTCGATGATTTTTTTTTTTAAATTGTATTAATCACCAAAGTGGTTTCCGTACAATTCCATAGTTCAGCTATGTACGTATCTGACTATCAAAAGATAAACAAAATTTGACTAGTAGCACTATACCTAAAGTTCAAAATTACAGAAGATAATGCTGAAGGTGTAATCTAACTGTAGGAGTTGCTCTAATATTACAAGTGTAAGCAATGGTCCTAAGCAATTTATCACTGGAACAGAAAGTGTTTCCAAAAATTCTCGCATTCCTTTCCAACCATAAGACATAGAACAGTTCTGCAAAGGTCATTTTGAGTATATGAGCTCGATAAGATTTCCCTTTAGCATTATCAATGATCCAGTGTACAAACTGTATCCAATTCTGTCCAGTAGGTTGTAGTACTCCAATCCACTGCAGTGTTTGATACCTCAATTGAGTAGCAAAAGGGCAGTCCAAGAACAAGTTGTCTCTAGTCTCCAATGCTTGTTGACACATGACACAGGTGCCATCCACAGTCGAGTTCCATTTGATCAACCTATCTTTAGTAGGAAGTCTATCTTGTAGGAGCAGCTAAAGGTTGAAAAGTGCTTTAGGTCGAGCAGGATTCTGTATGGTTAAGTTCTTCCAAAAGACTCTAGGTAACTGTCCAATCTGTTGAAGGTAGATCATTTTTATAGAGCATGCTGGCTTGTGTAACAGTTGGTATTGTTGCAATAGAATAGTACCTTCAATGATCTTTCGAACCATCCAACTGGCTTATTTAGGAATATTTATGGCCTCCAATTGTTGCTGTTTGATATAGACTGTGTGAATCCATTTCACCCATAATACATCCTTCTTGTGAGCCAAGGCCCAGCTTAATTTTGCAACAGCAGCTTTGTTCCACAATAGAAGATTGGTTAAGTTTAAACCTCCAGCAGACTTTGGCAGACATATCTTATCCCAGGCCACATATGCTTTCCTTGTTACATTGACTGAGCCAGACCATATGCAAGATCTACACACTGCTTCTAACAGCTTTATAACTTTGGAAGGAATGAGGAACAGTTGAGCCCAATAAGCTTGAATATCAAAGATTACTGATTGAACCAATTGGATTCTACCAGCATATGACAACTTCCTGGCAGTCTAGGATGTAATCCTAGCAGTAATCTTGTCGACCAGTGGTTGCCATTGGAAAACAGACAGCTTCTTGGTAGATAGTGGGATACCCAAGTATTTAAAAGGTAGTTCTCCACGTACATACCCAAGATGATCAATAATTTGCTGTTGAGTTTAAGGCTTCACCCCTCCAAATAAACAACACTCTTATGCAGATTGGCTTTCATCCCAGAGGCTGCAGTGAAGTGAGAGAAATATGTAAACATGGTACTTACAGATTGACATTCTCCTTTGACAAACAGCAAGAGGTCATCAGCAAAGCTTAGATGAGTGATTCCTAGTTTTTTACAACCAGGATGAAATGTGAAATCTTTATCTTTCCTCAATTCTACCAGAAATCGACTTAAGTATTCCATCACAATAGCAAATAAAAAAGGAGATATAGGATCCCCTTGTCTCAAACCTTTGGCTGCTTCGAAAGGTGCTGTTGTTTCTCCATTCACCACCACTGTGTAACTGACAGTTTGGACACATTCCATGATCCATTTTGTAAACATGGTTAGGAAATCTAGAGCCTCCATTACCTGTAGCAAAAAGCTCCATTCAACAGAATCGTATGCCTTATTTTGATCATACATCTAGGAGATATATGTGATCTTGAGTAGTGCTTGATTAACTCATGGGCCAGAATGACATTATCTACAATCCTCCTACCTGGAATGAAACCTGCTTGGGCATTACATATGATACTGGACATAACTTTATGTAATTTGTTGGCCAGAAGCTTGGAGATTATTTTGTATAGCACTGAACAGCAAGCTATTGGTCGAAACTCTTTGACTGTTTGTGGGTTAGGAACTTTAGGAATCAAAGTAAGAGAGGCACAGTTTGTTGGTATATGCATTTTGTTAGTCTCAAAGAAGTTCTTGACTGCTTGAAGTATATGGCTTCCAGTAATGTGCGAGGTCTGTTTAAAGAAGAGGGCATTATAACCATCAATTCCAGGAGCTTTATCATTACTAATTGCTTTTAAACTATCCAAGATCTCAGTGTCACTGATGTCAGCAGCTAATTCCTTCTTCTGGTGGTATGTTAGTCTAGGACCATTGCTTATGTACATTCTGTTAACAGCTGGGAGAGAAGTAGTTGATGTACCCATAAGTGATTTAAAAAAATCCTTGATCTCCTTCTTAAGGTCATCTGGATTAGTAAGTTTCAAACCTCCATCTGTGATCAGTTCAGTAATCCTCTTATATTGATTCCTCTCCTTCATTACAGCAGAAAAATATTTGTTATTCGAGTCCCCTAGTTGGATCCATCTGGCTCTAAATTTCTGTTGTAACACTGATTCTTCAATCAATGATAATTTTTCTAACTGCATCACCAGTTCTTTTTCTCTAAGCTGTAAGGCATCAGTATAGGACAGATTCATCCGGTTTTGAATATCTTCCAGTTCCTTTCTGCTAGTCTCAATTTTCTATGTAATATTCTTAAAATCTCTAGTGTTTAGAGACTTTAAAACTGGTTTAAGGGACTTGAGATTGTTCCACACCCCTTGGAGGGTATACTGAGCATTACCATTCCAGTTCTCCTTGATCAGATGTTGAAAATCCTTATGCTGAATCCATGCATTATAGAATCTGAAGGGAGTCTTCCTGAGTCTGTTATCTTCTGCCAGGGTTAACAGCATGGGGTTGTGATCAGATATTAATGGAACTCCATATACAGTTTGTACATGGCTCCATTTAATCATCTAATCATAATTACCAAAAACTCTATCCAATCTGCTGCACACTCTATCATTGCCACTTTGCTTATTAGTCCAGGTAAAGTATTCCCCCTTCCAGGGAAGTTCTGCCAGTCCAGCCTGCTGGATACACTGTGTGAAATCTGTAACCTCAGCTTGTTTAACTTGGTGACAAGATTGTCTATCATTACTAGACATAATGGCATTAAAATCTCCTGCTACTAGCCAAGGGTCAGTAGTGTTAGCAGCAAGGTTTTATAGTTTTTGCCACAATGTCCTCCTTTGATTAATGTCATTGAAACCATATACCACTGTGAGGTAGCAAATCAGTTCACCAGTGAGATTCCTAATGCTGCAATGAATGTGTTGAGCCTCCTCCTGAATACCAGTGACCATAAATTTTGTAGTATCCCATAGGATCCAAATTCGACCATTCATGGCACCCCTGTAATTAGTTAGTATACCCCAATCAGGTAACAAGAACTTAGATATTCTCTCTGCATTCTTCTGTTTAACCTTTGTCTCTACGAGACCAACAAGGTCAAATTTATTGATTCTAAAATATTCTTTAGCTTCCTTTTGTTTGTACCTTTTATTTACACCCCTAATGTTACAAAATAACCACTTCATTGAGTATAGCTGGTACCCCCTTCATCCAGGGGATGATCTGCCCAACTCACTGACCCAACTTCAAATCTATTAGACATCACAATAGGAGATAAAGGTGGAAAGTTTGTAACGTTAAAAACTGGAGATGCCTGTGTAGCAATACCTTTCTGTTTACTCAACTCTTCAACTAGTACTGCAGGGGCACAGGATTCTTTCTGAAGGATTGGCTGCTGTATGTAAACTTCCTGCTTACTCTGATCAATAGGAGCTGGAGCTTTAACTCTCCATTCCTGAGTCACCTTAGTTTTCTGTATGGGATTAGGTTGTGCAGGTTTGGCCAGACAATTGTGCCCCACCATAAGGCATTTCTCACAATATGATGGTTTCCAATCGTAGGTCACATCCTGCAGAAAACTCTTCCCATTTGGATCCATTAGCTCAATCTCACTAGGCAATTCTTTTGATACATTCACCTCAATAAGCATACGAGCATATGAAATTTTAGTTTTCTTAATCGTACATTCATCAGCAAAAATGGGCTTACCCAACACACTGGCAATCCTACTCAAAGACCTGCTGCCCCAGCATGACATAGGAAGGTTAGGGAACTTGATCCACAGGGGAATTTCCGTAGGAAAAGCAGCTTTAAAATCAAAATCAGCAGATCATTGCTTCAGGATCACGGGTCTATTTGCAATGGAATATGGGCCAGCACAAAGGACTTCCTTAGCATCATCAAGGGATTGAAATTTCACAATATAGTAGCTCTCCTCATGATAATAAAGGTCTGGTTCAGGTACATGGGACCAATGTAGGTTAATGAACCTTTTCATAGCATTGTACCCTGGACCATTCCCTAAAACAAAGACAACTAGGGCACACTTCCATTTCTGTTCTTCCTCCTCCACTTCATCTTTAATCAATTGACCCACTGGCTTGCCATTAATCATCGTCGGTGGGATATACTCCAGAGTCATGCTATTAGCAGCAAGTCGATTCTTCTGAAATAGACTTGCCCACCCTTTGGTTGCTTCCGTTTTAGTCCCCTCTTCTAGGTTGTTGAGCCCTGTAACTACTGATTGTGGAAGTTGCTGCATGTGCTCGATTCCCCTATTTCCTTGTACCATCGGTGTTATCAATGGTACAATCGTAGGGCCTTGACTGTTATCTACATTATCAGCAAGGTGAGAAAGCAAAGAAACCTCAGCTGCATTTGTCCCTTCATCTGCATGAGCCAATGGAACAGTATCGACCGATGGAGCAGTATTGTCCAATGGAACAGTGTCGAGCGGGTTGTTTGCACTTGCTGGTTGTTTTACGATGGGAATAACTCGATCTATGAAAGCAATCGGAACTTTTCGAGGTCGTCCCCTTCCTCTCGCCATGAAAACCACCCTCGGCGTACGTTTACTAACGTGCGCCGAGAGGAGAGAAGAAGACGGAGTTTTGTAAGAGGACGGAGTTTTTTTTACTTCTTACTTAAATAAAAATACGAACAAAGTAGTAGTGATGATTTTTATTAGGTTAAAGTTACTAAATTATTTTTTATAACACAAAATTATCTTATTTTGCTCAAATATCATAGATAGCCACTAAATTATTTTCTGTAACAAAAAAATTTATTTAACTTTACCTAAGAATCACAGCAAGTCATTACATTTTTTTTTGTATAAACTTAATTTAAGTACTTTAGTACTACAATAAAGTAAAAAAATGAGTAATCAATCCACGGACTCAACCAACATCATTGTTACAAATACATTACTGCGAAAATGAAAAGAACTATACTTTTTATTTTTTTGATAAGAACAATTAGCATAACTACTCTACTCGAAAGACCTAAATTAGAATAATTGATGCATAGATTCAATGTAAGCTAGAATTTTCAGGAGTACTTTGGAAAATTTCATATCTAAGCAGAAAAGCTACTTTCAAGGTTTCACTTCCGTATCTTGTTAGATTCATATTTATACTGATATTATTGCTTATATTTTTACTTTATTTAAAAAAATAGTAAGAAAATACGCAATTTCATAACCTAAACAACCTTATTTTTTCTCTTTGCACTTTTGGCCACTGGCAATTACTTGACACACATGCATCTCAATTTCTGCCGACATTGCTGCAATGATATAGGGATGACTATTTGCTACAGGACAGATATCTTATTTTTGTCTCAGACAAATCCAAATTCAGGAAAAAAATAATACTCCATATAAGATTTAAAAAGATATAAAAAGGAAAACTAAAAAGAACTACGAAGGTAGGGCAAAATGATAGTACTTTTTCTTATTCATCAAAAATTGGGATGAGATAAATAAAATTCCTTCGTCCTTAATTAAATATTTTTAAATTCAAGTAGTGAACTGAAAAAATCTGATAGAAAACTTTTCTACCTTTAAAAAGTATTAATTATATCGCGTGAATGAATCATAATTAATCAATATATGAATATAGTAATTCACTTATTTGTTTGCACTTAATGAATATTTGAATCTTTATCATTGAGATTTAGGGTATTAAGTGTATTTATTTTTGAAATTTAAATCTTAATTATTAAGTGTATTTGTTTTTTACTTCACGATCACTTAATGGATTTGAATGGGTCTGTATGATTAAGATCTATAACAGAGACTTAATTTCATTAATATGCTATCACATATTCATTATTAACTGTTGTCGCTGCCTACCATTATCAACTGTCACCATGCCATCATCATCACCATACTCAACCATCACCACCACCACCACCACTACCATGCAACCATCATTCTCAATTTTAGCCTTTGTTATCCACCATCACCACCTATTATCCGCACAACTTCGACCACCATCATTCTCGCCCACAGTCAACACTCATCCACCTCAACTACCATATCTGACCATTCCATCACCATCAACAACCATAGCCGGCAATGCATATCATTATAACCTACCACCAACCACCCATCGCCTTCCTTAATTATAACAGCTATCACCACCCGACATTATTAACTATTACCACCCACCATCACCATCCTCAATCATAATCGTCACCACTACTAATAACTGCTAGCTACTAGCATGAACTACCATCTTCAACCAATACTACCACCAACCACCGCCTCTAGTCGGCATTCACCTGTTAGCCATCACCACCACCAACTATCATATTTTTAAAAAACTATGTATATTTTATTTATAGAATATTAGATTAGTTAGTATTTTATTTGAATTTTATGTTTATTAATTTATAAATAAGGATAAATTTTATACATTCACATGGTAAAAATCAAACAATCTTAATTATTTCTATTCTGATCTTAATACATATCTTAATATATTCAGATGATCTTAAATATTTTAATCTTAATACACATTTTGATATTTAAATACGTATTCAGATTCAGACGTCTTAATATTTTAGAAAAATAAAATAAAAAATGAAAAATACTTTTTATTTTTTTCTTTTTATCCCTCCTATTTTAGCAGAATCTATAGTGTTTTTTATATTTTTCTTTGATTCGAACTCAAAATTTGACAATCATAAATAAAAATATTTTACCAATTAAGCAAATTTTACTTATCGTTAAAGTGCGCAGATCTAAGTTTTGGGCCAAGACAAAATAGTGTCGTAGATTTCCAGCATAAGCTTTATCCACCCCATGAATAAGAAAAAAACAAGAAGAAAGCGTAAAAAATTAGATGAGGCTGAGGCTAAGGTATAAACCCGGCCCACAATCTTAAAGTCTAGGCCCTGATGTCTGGTGAAACTTCAAGAAAGCCCAAAAACAGGCCATGATCTTTGTTTCATGGATTAGGTCAGCTACATTTTCCAAGCAATCTATTTTTGCCTCCCTTTTGTGGGGTATTTTCCTGATTCATGGACCCACACCAACCCCCCTTGTGACTTATGACTAGCTTCCAAAGAGAAAATAAAAAATTTGTAATATATGGACATTTTTCGTAATGAAAATATTTAGTACACTAGAGACTAAGGAAGGGGAATAATAAGAGGAAATAATGAGAATTACTCTAGTATTTGTTGTGCAGTGAATTCCATCGATATCACTAGAATAAAACTTTGACAGTGACGGGTGAGTGTGTGAACATAATTTTAGGAGTTTCTTTTTTTTTTATTATATAAAAACCCTTTTATAATGTAAAATATTAGTTTAATTCTCTCAAAAACAATCATATATTCCTAAGATAACATTTGAAGAGATAATGCAAAGAAAAGTTTCTTTATGTGATGCCGAATCCCTCATGATTCATACCGTACTTTTTGGTTGTATTTGTTCGAAGAAACTTTGAGATAAATATGGTCTAAGATCTAAAGATCACTTCCCCACTTTAGAATCGAAGAAATTTAAAAATAGTCAAATTTATATGTAATTATTCAAAAATAGTCATAATTTTAAAAGTAATTAAAATTTAGTTATTTTTTTATATAAAGATAAATTTAATAAAAATACTGTTTAAAATCTTAAAAATATTTCAGCATAATATATTGGAGTTCCAACATAACTATGCTGGAACTCTAGTATATTATACTATATGCTGGAACTCCAGCATATTATAATGGAGTTTCAATATAAGTATGTTAGAACTCCAGCATAATATAATGTGATTTCAGTATAATATGCTAGAAGTTCATATACATGTGCTCCAATCTCCAGTATATTATGCTGGAATTTGCGTGCTCGAGTTTCAGTATAATATGCTTGAAGTTCATATACATGTGCTCCAATCTCCAGTATATTATGCTCAAATTTTTTACATGTTGGAGTTCCAGCATAATATGCTAGAAGTTCATATACAAGTGTACCGATTTTCAATATATTATGATGGATCGATCCCTATTATAATAAAATAATTATTATTTTTTAATAACTTTATAAATACTAACTATTTTTAAATCATCCGTCCCAAAATTAATTAGGCCCGGATTTTTAACCTCTAGAACTTCATGAAATGTCTGTCTCATTAGCACTAGGTTTTAAATTGTAGGAAGAATTACATGTACCTTCCTTTTTGTCTCTTTGTTGATTCTACCTTCTATTAGTTGTTACGTATAAGTTTCTTTTAAATGAATATAAATGAAAACAATAAAGAATAGCTTTTCACTTGTCAAAAGGAAAAGAATATTAGAGGTTGCTATATGTTAAGTTATATAGTCCATTCGTTCAATTTTAGTTATTTACTTTTGATTTTGTATCCCTTTTAAAAAAATAAAATATATATTTACAGTTTACCAATAAGAATGATAAAATTTTAAAAAATCTTGAGAAATGAGTAATCAATGATAAAAGTAATATAAAAAGAAAAAAGAAAATTATTTTTCTCTTGATTTATTAAATAAAAAAATATTTTGATATAGTAAGCAAATAAAAGTGACGGAGAGAGTAGCACTGAAAAGAAAAAAGAATAACAATCTTTTAATTTTCAAGAAAATGCTTGCTTTTTTTAGGTATATATACATAAAAGTGTTATAAATACACTTCTATTTAAGGTGAATGTCTTTAATTAGAGAGATTCTAGAGTTCTATTCTTGGTAGATAAATCATCCTCCTCCCTATAAATAGAGGTGTCCTCTACCATTGTAAATCACTCCTAACATTCTCTAAGTATCAATAAGAAGAACTCTCTCTACTCTTCTCTCTATTTGCTTTTGTTCTTGAGTTATTGTTCTTGTCTTTTATATTATTTCATAACACGTTATCAGCACGAGACTCTACCGTCTCAAGAACCATTCTCGAGAAATCTAAGGTATTTCCCTCTTCCTAATTTAATTTTCGATTATGTCTGACATTACAAAAAGAAAGTTCGTTGCCCTTGAAATTTCGGGCAAGAACTATATGACATGGGTGTTGGATGCTGAAATCCACTTAGATGCTATGGGTCTCAGAGACACCATCAAAGATAGAGAAAAAGCATCCACCCAAGAATGTGCGAAGACCTTGATTTTCTTGCGCCATCACCTTGATGAAGGTTTGAAGATTGAATATCTCACCGTCAAGGATCCATTCATCTTGTGGAACGGCTTAAAGGAGAGATATGACAACCTGAAGTTGGTCACTCTGCCACAAGCACGATATGATTGGGCTCATCTGAGGCTCCAGGACTTTAAGTCCGTTTCTGAATATAATTCTGCAATGTTCAGAATTACTTCTAAATTGAAGCTATGCGGGGATAATATCTCCGATTATGATATGCTTGAGAAAACGTTTACAACGTTTCATGCCTCCAATATAGTACTGCAACAACAGTACAGAGAGAAAGGCTTTACAAAGTACTCTGAACTGATTTCTCTTCTACTAGTGGCTGAGCGAAATAATGATCTGCTCATGAGAAATCACGAAAATCGACCCACTGGGTCTACACCACTGCCTGAAGCAGATAAGGTGCACTCTCATTATGCCAAACATGAAAAGGACCATGGTCATGGTCGTAAACGGGGTCATAGCCAGGGACGTAGACAAGGAAGAAATTCCAATGAAGTCCGTCACCCCCCGAAGAGAGATAACCGCCGAAAGCAGAAACGGGGTCATGAAGATCCTAAGGCAAATGGTTCAGAAACGATATGTTATCGTTGCGGTGGGAAAGGGCACTGGTCAAAGACTTGCCGTATACCAAGACACTTGGTTGACCTTTATCAAGCATCTCGAAAGAGAAAAGGCCCTGAAACAAATTTTGTCTATGACGACGATGAGGACATCACCCACCTGGATGTGGCAGACTTCTTTGAGCAACCCGAGGGGAAAATAGACCACCTAATCGGCGATGGGTCCGTGATGAAAGAAGATGGAGTTATTTGATTTTGTTCTACTTATTTGTATTAGTTAGTGAATAAACTAATAGTCATTAGTATTAGCTCGTATTAGTTAGTTCATGATGCAATGTTAGCAGTAGTTCTTTAGAATATCTTCAATATGCTCAAATATCAATAAAATTTTTATTTTCCAGTAGGGGTAATCGACTAGCCTGAAAAACTAGTCGATTATCTACTATTTTCGCATTAAAACTGAAAAATAATTGATCAACAATCGATTGTCGTTGAGACAGTGTAATCTGGAATTTTTCAAAAATCATCCACAATCGATTGTCCTTGTCTAACAATCGATTGTCGTTAAGACAGTGTAATCTGGAATTTTTCAAAAATCATCCACAATCGATTGTCTATCCATAACAATCGATTGTCTTAAAACAGTGTGTTCTGGAATTTTTCAAAATAGCCAACAATCGATTGTCTATACTTAACAATCGATTGTCTTAAAACAGTGTGCTCTGGAATTTTTCAAAATAGCCAACAATCGATTGTCTATACTTAACAATCGATTGTCTTAAAACAGTGTGCTCTGGAATTTTTCAAAATAGCCAACAATCGATTGTCTATATTTAACAATCGATTGTCTTAAAACAGTGCTCTGGAATTTTTCAAAATAGCCAACAATCGATTGTCTATGCATAACAATCGATTGTCTTAAGACAGTATGATCTGGTTTTTCAAAATAGCAAATAATCGATTGTGTGTGTCTAACAATCGATTGTCAATGTTTAACAATCGATTGTTTGTGTTTAACAATCGATTGTTTGAAGAAAATGTTTAAACTGAAATTTTCAAACTGCAAAGTAATGGATAACATATCTGTTTTTGTTAGTCAACTGTTAGCAGCAGATTTTGAAAATATTATGTGACACAAACGAATTGAACTTGTTTATTCTTATGTTCGTGTATCTCTTTTGTATGTCAAACTATGGGATAGCAAATATGGATATCTCACAAAGCGAACTTGGATCAACGTCCAACTGTAAAAGTATTTGCCTAGTTGATTCATGTACTACACATACAATACTCAAAGAAAGGAAGTATTTCTCTCAACTAAATATGTGTAAGGCAAACGTTACTACAATATCTGGAAGTAGTAAATTGATTGAAGGCTCCGGAAGAGCAATTGTAACTCTGCCCAAAGGCACGACGTTAATCATAGAGAATGCAATGTTCTCCTCCAAGTCTAAGAGAAACTTGTTGATTTTTAAAGATGTACGCCGGAATGGCTATCATATTGAGACAATGGATGAAGATAATCTTGAATATCTCGTCATCACAAAGAATGTCTCCGGCCAAAAGAGGGTTATTGAGAAATTCCCGTCTTTAACTTGTGGCCTGTATTGGACAAGAATTAGTGCAATTGAGGCACATTCAACAGTAAACCAAAGGGTTACTGATTCCAATACCTTTGTACTTTGGCATGATCGATTGGGACACCCAGGATCGGTCATGATGAGACGGATTATAGAAAGCTCATATGGGCATCCGTTAAAGAATTTCAAAATTCTTTTGAATAATGAATATCCTTGCACTTCGTGTTATCAAGACAAGTTGATTATCAGGCCATCACCAACAAAGGTTGGGACTGAGTCACCCACGTTTCTGGAACGTATACAAGGGGACATTTGTGGACCTATTCACCCACCTAGTGGGTCGTTTAGGTATTTCATGGTCTTGATAGACGCATCCTGTAGATGGTCTCATGTGTGCCTGTTGTCATCACGCAACCTTGCGTTTGCGAAGTTAATGGCACAAATAATTCCACTACGAGCACAATTTCCAGATAATCCAATCAAGTCCATTAGACTGGATAATGCTGCTGAGTTTACATCCCAGGCATTTAATGATTATTGCTTATCAATCGGGATAAAAGTTGAACATTCTGTAGCTCATGTTCACACTCAAAACGGTCTTGCAGAATCATTAATTAAACGCCTGCAGTTGATTGCAAGGCCATTACTTATGAGAACGAGGCTGCCCACTTCGGTATGGGGTCACGCCATCTTACATGCAGCAATGCTAATTCGTCTCAGACCGACGAATTACCACAAGTATTCCCCATTGCAATTGGTTTTGGGTCATGAACCCAATATATCCCATTTAAGAATTTTTGGATGCGCAGTATATGTGCCTATAGCACCGCCATCCCGCACCAAAATGGGTCCGCAAAGAAGGTTAGAAATATATGTTGGGTTTGAATCGCCCTCCATCATTCGCTACCTCGAAACATTGACAGGCGACTTGTTTACTGCACGATTTGCAGACTGTCGATTTGATGAGACACTTTTCCCAAAATTAGGGGGAGAAGTTGGTGAAACCAAACGGGAAATTTTGTGGAAAAATGCATCATTATCTCATCTTGATCCACATACCTCTATTTGTGAAAGAGAGGTACAAAAGATTATCCATTTGCAAAGAATAGCAAATCAAATGCCTGACGCATTTACGGACTTGAAAAGGATAACGAAATCCCACATTCCCGCGAAAAATGTTCCAATCCGTATTGATGTCCCTGTTGGACAATCATCTAGTGTCATATCCAATGAGTCGAATGCACGCCTGAAGCGTGGCAGACCATTAGGTTCCAAAGATCGAAATCCTAGAAAGAGGAAAAAGAACGATCAAAATGACACCACGAAAGAATCTCATGATTTAACAAATTCTGAGATTCATGAAGAATCCATTGAGCCCGAGACTCTGGAAAATACGGAACTATCCCTAAATCCAATTAATATTGAGGCAAATATTAATCGAGTGGATATTGTGGTGGATAATGCCTTTGCTTATAATGTAGCATCTAGCATTATGCAAGAATGTGAGGATCTCGAACCTCAATCTGTTGAAGAATGTCGAAAAAGACAGGATTGGCCAAAGTGGCAAGAAGCAATTCAATCAGAATTGAATTCGCTGGCAAAACGTGAAGTTTTTGGCCCTATAGTTGAAACACCTAATGGTGTTAAGCCTGTCGGCTATAAATGGGTCTTTGTACGCAAGAGAACTGAGAAAAACGAGGTACAAAGATATAAAGCACGCCTTGTTGCACAAGGTTTTTCTCAAAGGCCTGGTGTCGATTATGAAGAGACATATTCGCCTGTAATGGATGCGATAACCTTTCGTTATCTCATAAGTTTTGCTGTCCATGAAAAGCTTGACATGTACTTAATGGATGTAGTTACTGCCTATCTTTATGGCTCACTTGATAATGAGATATACATGAAAATTCCCGATGGACTCAAGGTGCCAAACGCGCACAACTCAAAATCTCGGGAAATGTTCTCAATTAAATTGCAAAGATCCTTGTATGGTCTAAAGCAATCTGGACGAATGTGGTATAATCGTCTTAGTGAGTACTTGTTAAAAGAAGGCTATATAAATGACGCCATTTGCCCGTGTGTTTTTATAAAGAAAACAACATCGGAATTTGTTGTACTTGCCGTATATGTCGATGACATAAACCTTATTGGAACCCCTATAGAACTCCAAAAGGCAATTGATTATCTAAAAGATGAATTCGAGATGAAAGATCTCGGAAAGACTAAACTATGTCTTGGTTTGCAAATTGAATATTTGGCAAACGGAATTTTTGTTCATCAATCTACCTATACAGAAAAGGTACTGAAACGGTTTTACATGGATGAAGCACATCCTTTAAGTACACCGATGGTTGTTCGATCACTTGATGTGAACAAAGATCCATTCCGACCACAAGAAAGGAATGAAGAGCTACTTGGTCCTGAAGTACCATATCTTAGCGCAATTGGCGCACTAATGTATCTTGCAAATACTACAAGACCTGACATATCCTTTTCAGTTAATGTCTTAGAAGGATTTAGCTCGGCTCCCACGAGGAGACACTGGAATGGGATCAAACACATATTGCGGTACCTAAAGGGAACTACCGATATGGGCTTATTTTATAGCAAGAATTGCAGCCCGGATCTTGTTGGTTATGCTGATGCTGGATATTTGTCCGACCCACACAAGGCTCGATCTCAAACGGGTTATGTGTTTACATGTGGAGAAACCGCCATATCTTGGCGATCGACTAAGCAATCAATTGTGGCTACTTCATCTAATCATGCCGAGATAATTGCTATTCATGAAGCAAGTCGGGAGTGTGTGTGGTTAAGGTCGATAATACATCATATCCAAGACAAATGTGGTTTGAAGTGTGATAAACTACCCACAACTTTGTATGAAGACAATGCAGCATGTATAGCTCAATTGAAGGGAGGATTCATAAAAGGAGATAGAACGAAGCATATTTCACCAAAGTTATTCTTCACACATGATCTTCAAAAGAATGGTGATATCAATGTTCAACAGATTCGTTCAAGCAACAATATGGCTGATTTGTTCACAAAATCTCTACCAAAGTCAACCTTCAAGAAGCTAGTTCACAAGATCGGGATGCGAAGACTTAAGGACATAAATTGATGTTCTTATCAGGGGGAGTTAAGGCGCGTTGCACTCTTTTTCCCTTACAAGGTTTTGTCCCACCGGGTTTTCCTTGCAAGGGTTTTAACGAGGCAACCAATAGGCGCATATTCAAACATGTGTACTCTTTTTCCTTACTTTAATTTTTCCCATTGGGTTTTGTTTTAAGGTTTTAACGAGGCACATCATTGAATAGACATTCAAGGGGGAGTGTTATAAATACACTTCTATTTAAGGTGAATGTCTTTAATTAGAGAGATTCTAGAGTTCTATCTTGGTAGATAAATCATCCTCCTCCCTATAAATAGAGGTGCCCTCTACCATTGTAAATCACTCCTAACATTCTCTAAGTATCAATAAGAAGAACTCTCTCTACTCTTCTCTCTATTTGCTCTTGTTCTTGAGTTATTGTTCTTGTCTTTTATATTATTTCATAACAAAAAGGATATTCACGTGAAAGTTGACGCTACATTTTAGGAACATTTACCTATCTATACTGCATTACAAACTTTTTACACCTCCTAAAGAGATTATTACTTAATACATTATAATATTAGTTTACCATTTTATATACAAAATAATGTACTAAACTCCAATTTTACTCAATTTTCCCCCTCATTTTCCTCCCTTCGCGAAGGGGGAAACATTGGGAAGGTAAGCGAGCTTTGCTTGGCAGATTCTGCCTTCAGCAAATGCATCCAGATTTATGCTGCTATGGGTATAAGCTATCCACGAGTAATTAAGGCTTATAATGTACGTGGAAATCATGTTGATTCTATGATTTGTTCTCTCATAGAAACCAACAATAGAAGGAGACGCAAAGGAAAAACAACTTAACAACAAGTCCCAATTAAATGGATGACGATCTCTTGTATTTTTTTTAGTACTAACATATGAGTGTCAATTGAATCTGGTGAAGTTGTTCTTTGTTTGGATGGTATGTTATTTCAAACGATTGAGAATACAACAACAACAATAGTTATCTAGTAAAATTTTATATAGTGGGGTCTGGAAAAGGTAATGTGTACGCACACCTTACCCCTGCCTCGATAGGGCAGAGAGGCTGTTTCCGATAGACCCCCGGCTCAGAAAGACGGAAATAAAAAATAAAAAAAGAAAATTCATTAGTAACTCCAGTAAAAAACCGTTATAGTAACAGAAGCATAAAAACACAATATGAATAACATGCAATAATAGTAACTAGAGTCTAAGGCCTGAGGCTAAGTTAAACAACAAGAGTTGTGTGGGTTCAACATAAACTGCAAATCATTTAAGATCAACCCTATTCCAACCTCGCCTCACCCCCGGTATGAAGTAAGGAAAGCTTTACTACCCTTATTCTAAAACCATAATGCTTGACCTCCAAGCCTTCCTATCAAGGGCCATGTCCTCGGAAATATGCAGTCGAAATATGTCATGCCTGATCACCTCTCCCAAATACTTCTTACGTCTCCCTATACCTTTTCTCGTACCCACCATGGCCAACTGCTCACACCTCCTCACCGGTGCATCAAGGCTTCTTCTATGCACGTGCCTGAACCATCTGAGTCTCACTTCCCGCATCTTGTCATCCATAGGGACGGCGCCCCCTTCTTTTGAATATCATCATCCCTAATCTTGTCTATTATAGTGTGTCCGCACATCCACCTCAGCATCCTCATTGCTGCTACTTTCATTCTCAGGATATGAGAGTTCTTAACCGGCCAATACTCTGCCCCATACAACATGGCCGGTCTAACCACAACTCTATAAAACTTACTTTTGAGTATCGGTGGCACTTTCTTGTCACATAAGACTCCAGATGCAAGCCTCCATTTCATCCAGCCCTCCCTTTATGTGGTGAGTGACGTCCTCGTCCATCTCTCCATCCCCCTTAATCATCGACCCAATGTACTTGAAGTTATCTTTCTTGGGGATGACCTGTGACCCAAGCCTCACGTCTCCGCCTACTTCCCTCGACTCAGTTCTAAACTTGCACTCCAGGTACTCTGTCTTAGACCTGATCAATTTGAAATCCTTAGACTCGAGAGTCTATCTCCAAACCTCCATTCTCTCATTAACACCTGCCCTCGTCTGGTCAATTAGAACAATGTCATCAACAAATAACATACACCATGGCACCTCCCCTTGAATATGGTGTGTCAAACCATCCATCACCAAGGAAAATAAGAACGGACTAAGCGCAAAGCCTTGGAGTAATCCCATAACAACCAGGAAATGCTCCGAGTCGCCTCCCATAGTCCTAACCCTAGTCTTAGCTCCATCATACATGTCCTTGATCATTCTTATGTAGGCTACCGGCACGCCCTTCACCTCAAGACATCTCTAGAGCACCTCCCAAGGAACCTTGTCGTACGCTTTCTCCAAGTCAATAAACACCATGTGCACATCCTTCTTCTTATCCCTGTACTGTTCCACCAACCTCCTAATAAGGTTGATAGCTTCCATAGTAGAGCGGCCCGGCATGAACCCAAATCGATTTTCGGATATAGACGTTGTCTTCCTCACCCTCACCTCCTCACCCTCTTACAGACTTTCATGGTATGGATAATTAACTTGATACCCCTATAATTGTTACAACACTGTATATCACCTTTGTTCTTGTACAACAATACCATTATACTCGACCTCCATTCCTCTTGCATCCTCTTCATCCTAAAAATTACATTGAACAACCTAGTCAGCCATTCCAATCCAGCTCTATCCACACACTTCTAAAAGTCAACCAGAACTTCATCTAGCCTGGTACCTCTATCCATACTCATCTTACGCAAATCCCCCTCAACCTCCTCCACCTTAATGCGCCTGCAATACCTAAAATCTCGAAGACTCTCTGAATGCCCCAAGTCCCATAGCACTATATCCCCGTCCCCTTCCTTATTTAGAAGACCATAAAAGTATGTCTACCATCTTCCCTTAATCTGAGACTCTCCCAACAATACTCTACCATCCTCTTCTTTGATGCACCTTACTTGGTCCAGATCCCGGGCCTTCCTCTCCTTCGCTTTACCCAGCCGAAATAACTTTCTGTCCCCATATTTCTCCCCTAATTCCTCATATAGACGGCTAAATGCTGCATTATTAGCCTCCGTGACCGCCAGCTTTGCCTCCTTCCTAGTCACTTTGTACTCTCTCTATTCGCTCTCCTATCCTCCTCATTTATACTCCCTGCCAACTTCGTGTACGCTACCTTCTTCGCCTCCACTTTATCTTGGACTATGTCATTCCACCACTAGTCTTCTTGGTGTCTGCCAGAAAAACCCTTCGATACATCTAGCACCTCTTTCGCTACCTCTCTCACATAGTTCGTTGTCGTTGACCATATAGTGCTCGCGTCTCTACAACTCCTCTAGGCTTCCATAGCGGATAATGTCCCCTCCAACTCATGGGATTTATCCTTGGTTAAAGCTCCCCATCTAATCCTCGAACGTCCACGAGCGTGCCTCTTCTTTCTCTTTATCATAATGCCAATGTCCATCACGAAAAGCCCATGCCGAGTCTCGAGGTTCTCTCTCGGGGTAACCTTGCAATCCTTGCATAACCCTCTATCACACCTTCTTAGGAGAAGGTAATCCATTTGAATCTTCACAGCCAAACTTTGGAAAGTAACCAATGCTCTTCGGAAAAGTCGAGTTCCCAATCACCAGCTCGGAAGCTTTAGTGAAGTCTAACAGCGAAGTACCTCCTCCATTCCTATCCCCAAGACCAAAGCCACCATGCATCTTTCCATAACTACCAGCAGCCGCCATAATATGGCCATTAAAATCCCTCCAATAATTAACCTCTCAGTAGGTGGAATACTACGCATAATCGCATCCAAACCTCCTAAAAGAGCCTCTTAACCTCCTCGTCCATGCTCGCTTGCAGCACGTAAGTGCTACTATATTGAGGGCGCACTCACCAATCACTAACTTAATAAACAATAGCCTATACCAATCTCTATCCACCAAGATACCCACTCCATTCTTACGCCTCACGACTCTAGAGTACCATAACTTATACCATCTGCATTCCTCGCCTTCGATCCTGCCCACTTAGTCTCATGGACACAAGCTATATTAACCTTTCTCTTCTGGAGAATGTTTGCCAACTCAATAGACTTACCTGTCCGCGTGCCTATGTTCCACGACCCGATCCTCAATCTACAAGCTCCATCTTTCCCCTTACCCTTATTTCCTCTCGTCCCAACCCATGACCCCCTTCCCACCCTCTACTCACCCCCGATACCCCTCGAGGACATAAACTTACTCTACCATCCTACACCGCAATCATTATACGTACGACAAACTCTTGAAACACTAACACAGACCCAAACTAGAAAATAATCGGTTGCAGCTACAAGTATTCTAATAATATGCTCAAACTGATGCTACTAAATAGCCACGAATTAAATGACATAAAGACGGAGACAAGCAATGGGAGGTACCAACTTCTGATGTAAAGAACCTGGAAATATGACTTGATGCACGTGGTGATGCTCCGCCTCTACTCGCCCGTATGCCTCTTGCTCTCTTGGGTAGCCGCATCAATTCCCACGAATATATCCTGGGTGTTTTGGAACCCGACGTCCAGCCATTTATGACTACCAAATGGCCTCCTTTTCTACGCTTGTCCGTGCACCTCCCACTCGTCACCAAAAAAACACCAAAAGTGCTACCTGAAACGACACAGCAAACCACAAGGCCAAGAAAAATAGAGGACTATTATCGAAACGGTCGTCGGAAAATAGTGTCGGCCCGAGAAATAGTGGTGCGACGAGGAAAGGTTTGAAGAAAGGGAAACACAGAGGAGGGTGGTGTGGTTAGACCCGAAAACTAGAAGAAAGATGAGGCGGCGCTGGTGGGTCGCCGGCCTAGTTGCTGCTAGGGATAAAAGAAAGAGGAAGACACGGAGAGGAGACTTACCTTGAAAATGATTGAGGATATTCTTTGAAATTTATATCTCAACTTTGAATGAATTTGGTAAAGCTTCGAGTTAATTTGTGTTGGAATTTCATATTGAAACTAGAGAAAAGAGACATATAAAAAAGTTGTATACATTTTATATATCGAGTGTGGAAACGGCATAAAAAATATATACAATGAATAATTATATACAATTTATATATGAGTTATAAATAAATTATAGTTTTTATCAAATTTTTGAACAAAAATTTGTATTTAAATTTTAGATTTTAACTTGAATTTGTATATATATATTTATAAAAACTTTAGTAGAAAAATTGGATAAACCAAGTACATAAGTTTAAAATGTCCTATATACAAAAAAAATCTCATTATAAGACTTTCGAGTCGCTTCTCCATATTAATAATTTTATTAATTTATGTATTTCATTCTTTTGATGGGAGAATTGTGGGTTTTAGGATTGATCAAATAATTATAATGTATATCGAGATTTTCATATGACAATATTTGTATGGGCAAAATATATCACGTTATATGTTAATCAAATCAACATAAATGGAGACTTCAGAAACTGCCATTTGTCATTGACATGATACAATGACCTGACCTCAAAGGGTCGGCGTCAGTATGAGATAATGTGTGCTAACGAGGTCGAAGCGACTCGATAGGAGACGAGGACGAAGACGATCACTCTTTCTCGGAAAGCAATAACGGCTACTTCTATGATCACTATTTCCTAGAGAATATTTCAGTAATATTCTTTCGAGTTGTACTATCTAGGATTTTGTGCCCCATATATCATTATAAATAGAATGATATATAGTTATAGGGGGATTGAGACATTTTTTGGTAAAGAACAACACATTGATATTCTCTGATATTCTCTGTTTATCATATACATACAAAGTTCACTAACACATTGATATCCTCTGAATATTCTCTGTTTATCATATACATACAAAGTTCACCTTTCTACATTTTTATCCATCTTTTCATCCCCAATCCAAGATGGATTGGAATATCAAAAGGCTTATCATTATCCATCATTTTTACAAGAATTATTGGAGAATCTCACTTTTTGCCGGGTGATTTTCGCTCATTTATTTACTTAAATGTTAGTTATTGTCCTTTACTGCTATCTTCCATATTCTTTAATCATCCATACACCATTATTGCTATCATTTATTTCTATTCAACAACACATGCTAGGTATTTTCTAGAAATACACTTCGTCTAACCTTTTGATTTTAATACCGGCGAAGATTAACCCTATTTTATTATAAATTTGATTGTATAAACCTATATCTAAATTTTGGGTCATACAGTTTGGTACTATCTGTGGATATTTCTCAGTCAAGTGTTTAATTTCCATTAGATCTATAACTCACGTGACCTTTTAATCTAACAAACCACAAAATATTATCTCTGTTTATACAAAAAAACTCAATAGCAGATAACCAAGGAAATGGAATGAAAGCAACAGACAACGTCCCACTCAACCTCATAAGTGCCATCAACGAAGAGTATGACACCCAAGATGAGGAAGTGACTCCCATGGCCTCCCCCAGACGAGGAAATTCGCCCTCTCCTTTCTGCAACACAATCAAACCGAATGGGAAATGAGCCTCTACGTCCAAGGAAGACGGAGCACCACCCGCTATAAAAAAACTCCTCGAAGCGTAGTTGACTAACACTCTAGTCAGTGTGATCAGTAAACAAGCCTCATGCACAATCATTGAAACCACTAGAGTCCATGCAACACAGCACATGAATGAACAAGACAACTCGCCGAACCCTCCAATTTCAAGTAACACTTACATGATTATCGACAGTGCATGTGACATCATCCTCGTCGTCGAGCTGAAAAGAATGACAGAAATAGAAAATGAGAACAAGACACTCAATGAACAAATGAAGGAGCACCAAAAACGAGTAGACAAAGTACCAGGTATCCCCAAATTATTACCATAAAGGGACCGGTAGGTTTTTGGAATAGTCGTACAGCAAAGGAGTGGCTCCACATGCCATACGAGAGACCTTCAAGATGCCCCCATATCTCAGAATCTACGACGGGAGGGCTGATCCCGAAGATCATGTGACTCACTATGTTAGCTTCGTGAAAGGTAATGACCTCACCAAAGAGTTGTGTCCTCCATCTTGCTAAAACAATTTGGTGAAACTCTTACTGGAGGGGCGTTAACATGGTATTCATAGTTGCTAGCTCTTTCCATAGAAACAATTGAAAAGATGGCCGGTAAGTTCATAATAGTGCATGCCAGGTCCAAGAAAGCTGAAATAAGGGTAAAAGACATCTTCGCCATTAAGCAATCCCAGAAGAGGGACTGAGATACTTCCTCGTCCAATTCAACAGGGCGAGGATGACCTCACAAAATGTTTCCAAAGGAATGGACGTAGTAGCCTTTCAGCATGGGTTGAGCAGAGAGGGCTCGAGATTGACCACGAAGCTAATGAGGCGATTGATGAAGTACCTGCCGGCCACTTGGGATAAAATCTATAATGCCTAGTGTGTTGATGATGACGACCTCTATAGGCAAACTCAATAGCTCACCTCAATATAATCTGATCCTAGAAAGGAACACAGGGACAACATAAGAAAAGATCATCTAGTATCACGACTAAGCAGTGAACAACATCAACCCTATGTCAGGGACCTCGTCTACCTTCCGTTAAGAAGATGGCCCCTCTAGGCTGAGGTCAAACACCCACAGGAATGGCCGAGGTATGTCTCCCTTACTATCTTTTCACAACTTTTGTGTGTCACCTATAGAGGTGGTATACACCCTTGAGAAGCTCAAAATGAAGGTAAAATGGCCACCGAAGATGAGGTATGACCTAAGCACCAGGAAGTCTAACACCTTCTCCGAGTTCAACCAAGAACGTGGACACAAAATGGAAGATTGCATTGCTCTAAGACTAAAAGCACCAAACTTGCTGAAGTAAGGTGTCACGAGCCGAATTTCCCACCCTCGAAAATCATGATGGCGCCTACTCGTGAAAGCTAGGGCAAGTCGAGTATTATAATTCATTACCCTTTTTATTAAGCATATTCAACAATTCAAAGTAATAAGTGATTAAACATCGGAATAAATTTAATAATTAGAAATGCGAAAGACGAAAACTTAATATTTTAACCAAACATTGCTACCTAATCCGAAGTATAATATTACCCAGAATTTGCTGTCACAAGTCACAGACTATCTAAGAATACTACAAACAAAGTCAGAATTACACAAATCTGTCTCTGAGTAAGTAAAAATAGAAAGAGAAAAGATAGGAGGAAACGCCAACACCCCCGGACATCTGCAGGACTACCTCGAGTCGCCTGAATGGACTGAAGACAACACCCTCACTGTGGTCCAAACACTCCGGTATCGGTATCTACACACAATGCAGAGTGTAGTATCAGCACAACCAACCACATATGCTGGTAAGTTCCTAGCCTAATCTAGACAAAGTAGTGACGAGGCTAGGACCAGAATACTAAACAAACCTGTGTAGTTAATCATATACAGCGGAAAATAAAAGTAGATATTCACAGTTAAAGATAGGAGGGGGAAACATGCTGCAGGGTATATAACGTAATAGCAGGAATCAATAGAGAATTACAAGGAACTTCATCATTCACTTACTAGAAAAAGATAAGGAAATAAGGAAGAACAAGTGTACATGTAATACCATTGCAGGAGTGCAACCCGATCCCAAATCACATAGTACTGTTTTAGGCGTGCAATCCCCTCCCATTCATATATTACCATTACAGGCGTGCAACCCGTTTCCATCTCATATCTTACCGTTGCAGGCGTGCAACCTACTCCTATTTCATATATTACTGTTGCAGGCGTGCAACCCATTCCTAGTTTATATATTACCGTTGTAGGCGTGCAACCCGCTCCCATTTCGTATATTACCATTGCAGGCGTGAAACCCACTCCTATTTCATATATCACCATTGCAGGCATGCAACCCTCTCTCATTTCATATATCACCGTTGCAAGTGCGCAACCTGCTCCTATTTCATTTATCAACACCAATCATAAAAGAATCCCAGCAAGGGAACAATAATATAACAACAACATTCCGGCAAGGGAACAATAATATAACAACGACATCCCGGCAATGGAACAATAATATAACAATAACATCCCGGCAAGGGAACATTAATATAACAATAACATCCCAGCAAGGGAACAATAATATAATCCTCATATGAAGCACGAATAAACCATAACGGAGTCATTACAATTACAATGCAAGACTTACGGTCATGCTTGACATCGACGTATAAATACTCATCACCATGCCTATACATTGTACTCCATAGTTAACATATAGCAAATAAGACACAACTCTTACTCCCTCAAGCTAAGGTTAGACCAAACACATACCTCGATACCACAGACACAATTCAAGTCTCAATTATCACTTTACCTTTTGATTCCACCACCAATTCGCTCGTTTCTAGCCATAAGTTACTTAATTATTGCTATAATTGCTAAATGAATCAATTCCAATGCATGATAGGTTTCCTAAGGTTTTCCCCAAAAAGTCAGAAATTGCCGCCGAGCCCAAATGGTCAAAACCCGAGGTTCAAACCGAAATCTGATTACCCATTACCTCACGAGCCCAAATATATAATTTATTTGAAATTGAACCTCAAATCGAGGTCCAAATCCCCAAAATTTGAAAAACTTAGGTTCTACCCAAAACACCTAAATTTTCCCATGAAAATCATTGATTTTGAGTTGAAATCATGTGAAAAAATGTTAGAGATTGAAGAAAACAAGTTAGAAACGACTTACAATTGATTTGGAGAAGACCAATTTCTTTGAAAAATTGCCCAAGAGTGTTTATGTTTTGAGAAGATGTGAAAAATAGCTGAAAATGCGTCTAAGTGTTAATTAATCGGTCACTGATGTCGCATTGCGACCAGGGTTCACAATTGCGAACCCATGAAAAATCTGGCATTTTCTCATTTGCTACATAATTTCACATTGGCGAACTCACAATTGCGATTGGAAAGTCACATTTGCGACAAAGGGAGATGGCGGGCCACTTCGTATTTGCAAAGGAAGGATCTATTTGTGATCAGCCCTGCCCATGCCTCTTCTCGCATTTGTGATAGGTTGGTCGCATTTGCGCATTTGCAAGACAGGCTTCTCAAAAAGCGAAGCCTCTAAGCCTGAAGCACCCCAGATAAAATCTGCAACCTCCTAAGTCCGAAATTCCACTCTGTGACCTATCCAAAACTCACCCCAGCCCTCAGGGCTCCAAACCAAGAATACACACTAACCTAAAAACATCTTACAGACTTGCTCGTGCTTTCAAATCACCAAAATAACATCAACCACTATGAACTTAGCATTAAAATCATGAAATCACTTAAGAACCTCAAAATTTTCAATTTTCTCAAATACGGTCCGACTCACGTCATTTCAAGTCCGTTTCTTATCAAATTTCGCAGACCCAACTCAAATCATATATAAGACATGTACAGGCTCTAGAATCAAAATACGGGCCCAATATCAATAGTTTCATACATAAATTCTTTTCTTTATTTCATAACTAATTCAGTAAAATAATTTTTTTTAAAAATTTATTTCTCGGTATCGAAACCTCAAAATTTAATTCCGGAAATACGCCCAAGTCCTATTATTCCCTACGAACCTCCTAGGATTGTCGGAACACAGATCTGGGTCCGTTTGCTCAAAATATTGACTGAAGTCAACTTAAGTTTATTCTAAAGGCAAAATTCATCATTTTTCATAGATTTTCACACAATGGCTTTTCGGTTACGCGCTCGGACTGCACATGCAAATTGAGGTAAGGTAAAAAGGAGGCTTCTAAGGCCTCGAAACATAGAATTTACTCGTATATCAAGTGATGACCTTTTGGGTCATCACATAGGGGCATATCAAGATTACTCACCGACAAAGGCAGGAACACTTTACAAAGGGCCGAGAACACCCAGGTCCACAAAAGCCGCCTTCGCCTGCTCACACTATCAACATGATTATTGGCGGCAACAACAATGCCTCTATCAACAATATCAAATTCATCGCTAACCACAAACTCAAAAGAGTGATCTCCCATGAAAGATATGGCAAACTCAAAAAAAGTATCATATTCAATGAGTCAGATGCCGATGGTTTGGAATTCCCTCTCAATGATGCACTTTTCATTAATTTATGAATTTTAGATATTGATGTTTGAAGAATTATGGTAGATGATGGAAGTGGGGCATGCATCATCCAACCCCGAGTCCTTGTACAGATGAGACTTAAGGATAAAATAGTATCGTGCTGCATTACATTAACCGACTTTAATAATTTAGTTGAACGGACTTCACGGACAGATCACACTCCCCGTCCTCGCTGTCGGGGTGACTCTAGAAAAAATATTCCATATCACGGCCCAAGACACCGCATACAATGCCATCATGGGACGCCCATGGATACATCTTATGAGAGCCATCCCTTCCAACTTGTACCAAGTGATCAAATTCCAACACCATGGGAAATATTCAGCATACCAGGGGAATAACGTATATCCAGGGCATGCTATCGAGTCGTCATGGATGGCACGACAACTCAACAAAAGAAAGAAAAGGAAAAAGAAGCATAGTAATTAGCAGGGTTGAGATTGCCACATTCGAGGATAAAGAAGTCATTATTGACCCAGATATGGTCGAAGCCGCAAGATCCATCATAGAAGACCTCGATACCATCCATCTAGATCATAGTGATCCCAACAAAAAGTCCTATTTCGGCTGCAAACTTCGAGACCTAGGTAAATTTAATCAATTCTTAATAACTAACGCGGATTTATTTGCCTTTAGCCACGAATATTTTCCATACCTCCCCAAGGAAATTTCCATGCATAGGTTGAATGCCGACCCCTTCTACCCTAGTAGGGCAGACGAGATAAAGAAGTAGAAACGTTATTAGCCTACGACTCTATCAGGGAGTAGAAGTAACTTAAATGGATTGAAAATTCATTAATGGTCAAAATGAAAAATGGAAATGGAGGATGTATATGGACTTCACCAACCTGTTCAAAGCATGCCCAAATGATTCATTCCCATTACCACACATCGACCAACTCATCGATGCAACAGTAGAGTATGAGCTACTATGCTTTCTATATGCCTAATGAAGCTATAAAAAATAATTATGGAGAAATATGACTCAGAGAAAACCACGTTCATCACTCACATGGAAACTTATTGCTACAGGGTCATTCCATTTAGGTTGAAGAACACAAGGGCTACTTATTAAAGATTGGTCACAAAGATATTCAAAAACCAGCTCGGCAAAACCATGAAGGTATACATCAATGACATATTTGGTCAAATACATGAGGGCTTAGGACCACGTCAACCACTTGAAAAAAACATTCGACATAGTGAGAAAATATGGGATGAAGCTGAACCCCAACAAATGCGCATTTGGCGTGACCTCAGGAAAGAGTTTTTGGGTTTCTTCGTACCACACCAAGGAATCGAGGTCAACCCAGATTAGATTAAGGCCAACGATGGGATATTAGAGCATCTAACCACAATGAAGCAAGTCCAGCGACTAACTATTCGAATTGTTTCCATGTCTAGATTCAACTCGCGGTCGTCCGATAGATGTCATAGGTTATTTAGCGTACTCAAAATGAATAACAATCTAGAGTGGATGCTCGTATATGTATGACCACTGAAAGAACTAAAGGAATACCTGTCGTCGCCATCCTTGCCCTCGAAGCCCGAGCCCAAGGATCATCTTCTCGTTTATGTTACCGCTTTGTTAGTAGCAATAAGTGCATTCCTGGGGCGACAAGATCAAGGTATGAAATCTCTAATTTATTATATCCGTAGAACACTACTCGATGCGTAGACGAGGTACCCTTACCTCGAGAAAGTAAACATGGCCCTGGTCATAGCTTCAAGAAAACTTAAGCGATACTTCTAGTGCCACCCGATCTCGATCATCACCAAATTTTCTTTAAGAATCATATTACGTGAAGCTGAGCTATCGGGTAGGCTGGCCAAGTGGGTAATTGAATTAAGTGAGCATGACATCACTTATCAGCTTCGCACAACAATAATATTTCAAGTGCTTGCCGACTTTGTTACAGACTTTAGCACCAAAGTAATGTCTGAGGCTGAGAAAGAAGCACTAAAGATTCTCTCCAAACACAAGACTTGTGGGTCCTACAAAATAATGGCGCATCCAATTCCTACAGGTCCGGACTGGGACTCGTGCTCAAGGTTCCTACCGGCAAAATAGCTTGCCAATCCGTAAGATGCCTAAATATGACTAACAATGAGGCCAAGTAAGATTTGTAATTGCAGGATTGATACTAACACTCAAATATAGGGCGAAGCAATTAAAGCAACGTTGTGATTCTCAGCTCGTAGTAAACCAAGTTGTTGGTTCTTTCCAAATTAAAGAGCAGAGATTGCTGAAGTATCAGGCTGAGATCTGCAAATTGCTGGCCAATTTAGATGAATGCCAGCTCAACCAGATTCCACGAGCTCAAAATATTGAAGCATATGGCCTCGCCAAATTGACCGCTGCAACCAAAAACATATCTTTTGGGCATAAGAGTGTGGTACATCTCCTCATCTCGGCATTAGACCATATTAAGGTAAAATGTATAAATATAACTCAGGACTGGCACAATTGTATTATAAACTATTTACAGGACGACAACCTTCCAAAAACAAATAGAAGAAGCCAAAAGCTGAGAATGTAAGCCTTTAGGTACAACCTTCTCCATAGCGACTTGTATGAGAGAACGTAGGATGACCCCTTATCAAAATGCTTAGGTCCAAACCAAACCCAACACGTTCTTGAGAAAGTCCACGAGCGTCACTGCGGCAGTTACTTTGTTGACCGAACACTTGTCAGGTGCCTCATATAGGCTGGATATTATTGGCCCACCATGGAAAAAGACACTCTAGAATTTGTGAAGAAATACGAGTAGCGTAAAAAATACGCTCTATTAATCCACCAAGTAGGCGAACACCTCTACTTTGTCTCCTCTCTATGGCCATTTATTAAATGGGAAATTGATATTGTGGGACCACTTCTTCAGGAAGAGATAATATAAAATTCTTTTTAATTTTGACTGGCTATTTTTCTAAGTGGGTAGACGTAGGAGCGTTTGCCTAAATCAGCGAGCAAGAGGTAATCACCTTCATATGGAGATACATCTTCTACCAGTTTGGCCTACCTAAAGAAATAAGTTGTGACAATAGACCCCAATTCAATGGAATAAAAACAATAGAGTTCGTCGAAAAATGGTACATCAAAAGGATACTTTCAACTCCTTACCACCCGACAGACAAGGGGCGTGCGGAGTCCTCCAACAAGTCTATCTTAAACATCATGAAGAAGTAACTGGAATAGGCTAAGGGACTATGGCGAAAAATACTCCTAAAAGTATTATGGGTGCATATAACAACCCCGAAAACGAGCATAGGAGAATGAAATTATTCTCTAGTCTACAAAACAGAAGAGGTTATACCAATCAAAGTCGATGAACCCAGCCTAAGGTACTACCATGAAAGCAACACCGGCAATAATGAGAATAAGAAACAAGTCCACGACTAGATATCGCATACATAAAATGATCGCACCTAAACAGCAAGCTGAACACTACTACAATACAAAGGCAAAGGTATGATTGCTCAAGATCTGGGGCCATATGCTCAAAGCCAAGACCCAGAATAGATCCATGAGAAGGAAAATTAGGAACCAACTGGGACAGACCATAAAAAATCATAGACAAAACGGACAAGGGTTCATTCCAACTGGTAACTATGGAAGGGAACCTCCTACTAAGTAATTGGATTATCAGCCACCTTAGGTACTTCAACTTCTAAGTAAAAAAGAAATACGCTGTAAGTCATACCTTTTTCCCTCCTCGAGTTTTGTCGCAATAGAGTTTTCTCAATGAGGTTTTTTATGATGCGACATGTGGGACACTTTGAGTTGGAGTACGCAAGAGAAAATATGTTTTTCATTGCACAACTCCTGAAGAATCTTCAAGTCTAACAAATAAGGGACAAGAATCACATACAATCGGGCTTTAGCGATGATCCAATCCTTGTACATATCTTAGGGAATGTCAGGAAATTTAGAGGCATGAGATGTAGAGGACCGATCAAGCAGTCGAGCATTCTCAGTCTCGGTTGTAAAAACTTGCTTAAGCAGCTTGGAGTTCTCCTTATCAACCCTCCAATTCTCTCATCGAGCCTGGACTTTTTAGCTTTGGCCGTTGAAAGATCATTATCCCGCTAAGAACGAAGTCCTATTTTCTAACTCTAAAACATCAGCCCTTCTCTAAATTTCCATTCAGGAGGATTTCGCTTGTTCAAGCATCTCCTGATTCTCAATGACCTCACCCCTAAGATCATCTATCTTAATCTGACACCTGTCTAACTGACTTTGCAGTTGAACCACCTAGCTCTAGATGTCGATGCATTGGGCATCCACTCCTTTACTCAACTGAAGCTTTTCTTCTTTCCCTTTTAGCGCTCAATTCTGAATGGCTCCACGATGCCGTCAACTCTTCAACTTTCTTTTTCAACTCCTCCCGCATGGAAGACATGTCCCCTCCTTGCAAAGTCGCCTCTAAGCATCCCGGTACTTTCCACGAAATTCTTGGTACTTAGCCTTTAGCTTCTGGTAGATCTTCGTCCGCTTTTTCTCCCTTCACACGCTCTCTATCACCAAAATAATAGTCTGCAAACCAAGGAAAAGTAAAGACTTAGAAGCAAGTCAAATAAAAAAAACAACGAGATGACTAAACTTATCCTGAGAGCGAGGCTTATGATGCTCTTTGATAGGTTGTTATCCCTCGGTTCTTTGAGAGTCACATGCTTGACTTCGGACCATAGGGGACCAAGGTCGTTAACTACGTCCTCGGAGTCCTTTAGCGGATCATGGTTTATTGGAATCGTGATAATTTTAGCACCCACTCTATCCTCACCTCGATCTGAGTAGTCCCCCCACCGATCATCGTAAGATCCTCAGGGTGGATGTCAGAACCAGACTCATCGCCCTCCATAATGGGACCCTTTCCTTTGTCCCCATAAACAGAAGAAGCGTCATCGGTTTCCGAGATGCAAAGAGTTATCACCAAATGCCCCCTCCACGAGCATCTCTTTCCTGGGGAGCAAAGGTAAGGCTATGTTGATCTCTTCGAACTGAGGCACCTTGGAGGTCGCCCTTGTTGGAAATAACGCTCTACGCTAGAGGGGGGGGGGGTGAATAGCGTTATAAAAAATTAAGCGTTTTAGTGCGGAATTAAAAAACTTTGCAGAAATTAAGACAAGTGCAGTAAAATAAACTTACACAATGATGTATCCTGGTTGGCCACAAACGTGGTTAGTCCAGTCCCCGAGAGACTCTCTCGAGATTTCCACTAAACTTGTCAAGCTTACGGGTGCTTAACAAACCGTTACAGCTGAGGACACAAGCCTCACCTAGGTGCTCGGGGATCACAATCCCAAAGACTTCAATTGCTCGGGGATACCAATCCCAAAGACTTCAATTGCTCGGGGATAACAATCCCAAAGACTTCAATTGCTCGGGGATAACCATCCCAAAGACTTCAATTGCTCGGGGATAACAATCCCAAAGACTTCAACCGAGGAATCACAAGTTCCTCAACAAACGAGAATCGCAATTCTCTTACAAACACAAAACACACTCACTTTACAAAGCACTCCTTAATGAGTAGATATGAGTAGAAATAGTACGCTCAAGATCACAACAACTTAGCTCAATAGAATGGCTCTTCAAAAAGCTTTATGGATGAATGGAAAATGATGATCAATGTAAGAAAGCTTTTAGCAATGAAAATACTCAAATTGTATATGTTGTTGTTGTGAAAACACTGAGTTGAACCTGTATTTATAGGTGAAAAACTCAGTCTTACCGTTGTCTAATTGCCAATTAAGGATTGCTGAAATTACTCAGTGACAATCGATTGTCAAGACTAAACAATCGATTGTTTGCCTATCAGATCAAAAATTCAATCCCAGATTTTACGTCAACAATCGATTACTTCAAGTCAATAATCGATTATTTATAACGTTAAAAAATCCTTTCCAATTTTTGGCATAAAACATCGATTGTCCGGAAATCAACAATCGATTATTTTAACAACGTTCAAAAAATCTTTTCCAGATTTTATGCAAAACATTGATTGTTAAATGTCAACAATCGATTACCTGAAGGTAATTGAAAATATATGACAACGGTCAGCTTCAACAATCGATTATCAAATGGAGTAATCGATTATTAATTAATTTCAAAACTCTCTGTCTCATATATAATCGATTATCAAATGGAATAATCGATTATTAATTAATTTCAAAACTCTCTGTCTCATATATAATCGATTATCAAAAGCCACAATCGATTATCATTTTATTTAAAAACACTGGGAGACATTTTTCTCATTCTAATCGATTACCATTAGTTCATAATCGATTTTTATGAGTTTTGAAAACTTTGCCTCAGTTAGCAATCGATTATCATAAGTACACAATCGATTGTTATGCAGTTTGCATAAACCTGATGTTAACTGACTTACATACAATCGATTATCATTAATTCACAATCGATTGTCATGCAGTCTTGGCTTAGAGATACTCGATTATCATAAGTACATAATCGATTATCTTAGCCCAGATTTTTGAGGCATGCTTGGAAAACATTTTAACAAATGGAAATATGCATAGTTTAAAATCATTTGACACTTAATTTAAATATGCATGATTTTGGAAAAATAATTTTAGTAGAGAAGCCATGTTATGAGCCAAGTTGAGGAATCAAGATCACAATTAATATTGACTCAATTATAACATTTCTAAACTTTGTCTTGAGCTTCTTGTAATGCATCCATTTTGTGCTTGTCCTTGAGCACTGCTATATATCGCTTTTTGCTTTGTTTGACATTCATCAAAACCTACAAAAGAACACACGTTTAGTATATTGCATTTGAAACGTGTTTCCAACAATTTCCCCCTTTTTGATAATGGCAAACATAAGCGGGATATATGCAATAATTATTTATAATCCAAGACAAGTGTAAAGTATGCAATTTGATGTTCCCCCTCAATTCATGTTCCCCCTCACTTTAAGCATGAATGAAGTATAGCATACTTCTTGATATCCCGTTTCTTCCCCCTTTTGCCATTAGCAAAAAAATATACACAAGGGAAGAATAAAAAATATGAAATAAACAAAAGTTTATTTATTGGAAAAAAATAGCATTACAGGGTGGAGCCAAACACAATAAAACGAACAACAACTAACCAACAAATCGAAAGCAACAATTTCACATCATCAAAAACAACAATTTCATCATTCATCACCCCCATCCCCTTCATCATCATTGGGAGGCGCTTGATATGGCACCACCGGAGCATAGGCATAATGCACGTGATCAAAGTAACTATGGATCTCACGGGTTAATTGAGTAATTTGGTCAGAAATAGTCCGGAGGGTAGGCTCCTGAGGAGGATGAGCACGACGGGCTTGTCGATTTTGAGGAGGAGCGGGAGCATGATCACCATCATGATGAAAGGAAGACTCCGAAATTTCCCAGATTTTGGTGCTCTTTTTGAGAGGACCATTAGCAATATTGACCCCGGAAGCTTCAAGAAATTTCATTATTAAGAGGGCATAGGGGAGAGGTATGTCATCTCTGGTGGCATTGAACATATGAGATTGAATAAGCTTGCACCAATTGATTTTAACACCGGTGACAATGGCATGAAGAAATTTGGCATCCTCTTGGGAAATGGTGGTGTGATTGAGTTTACGGGGTTTGAGAACACGAGTGATGAAATAGAGAATGAAACGATAATTCGGGTCCATACCCTTTATGGTGGGACGACGGGAAGAAGACTCATCATAGGCGACTCCGGCTTGGCGGAAGAGATTAGCTTCATCAATCATGTCCCCGGCATCATTTATGTACTGGTAGATGTCTTCACCATCATGCGGAATGCCGGCAATGAGGTGGAGGTTATCTTCAGAAATTAGAATGGAAATGCCGTTAACATTGGTAACGAGTTCACCCTCATCATTTTTGTGAAGGTTGGAGTAGAAAGCTTCAACCAAAGTAATGTTGTAGTAGGGGTGAGTAAGGAGTAGGAAATTGAAAAGTTGGCACTCTCTTAGCATATTCGCGGCTGGAATGAATGGTGCAACAAGAGCGTTTGTTGAAAAGCGAGGAGGGAGAATAAGGCGTTTCTCAAATTTGGTTAAGAAACGGGTGAGCTCTTCATCGGATTCAAAGAATAGAACCGATCCATCTTGATATGGATGGCGAGAAGAAGAAGCACCTTGTTTGGAACGAGCACGTTTGGAGTTGCGGCTTGACATTTTTGAAGAAGATGTGCTAGGATTTTTCAAAGATAACAAGATAATTTGATGCTTGGGAGGCTTGAGTGAGTATACAAGAGCATATGTGTAGCCTATATATAGAGAAGGAATGAATCTTACACCTATTGGAAAAGATTTGAAGAGATTTGAAGTCTGAAACGGTAAAAATAAATTCACTGACCGTTCAATAATCGATTGTTTGAATAGAATAATCGATTATCATTAATGAAAAAGATCTGACAAATCGATTACACGCCAGAACGGTAAAAAAAATTTGAAAAAGATAGTCGATTGTCAAACTTGGTAATCGATTGTTTTTCATATTTATGACCTGACAGGAATCGATTGTAGAGCCAAAACGGTAACATAAGTTTAAAACAGATAATCGATTGTCAATATATAGTAATCGATTGTTTCACTCACAGAGAGTTTGGATTTTGGCAAATAATCGATTGGCAGAACTGATAATCGATTGTTTGGAAGGGGGATGCTAAAAATGATGATACTTAAATTCTATCAAGCAATGTAAACATTCAATAAGATTTCAAAAAAAATTGAATCAATTAATAATCGATTATTGATACTGATAATCGATTGTAAGCATAAATAATCGATTATGATCGATTTTTCTTGTATCAGGACAATTTATACTTTCCTCTTACCTTTTGGGGGATACCTGCAAAATAGAATTAAACATCTCCGACGCTCAAGTCAGTAATCTATAAATGAAATAATAACTTTGAGACTAGTGTAGTCGGGTGAAAAACGTGAACTCTTAAGAATTTTGTCCTAGGATGTTCTTAAGAGGGTTTAGGGTACTTACCTTCCCTTCGACTTTGCCAATTACCTGATTTTGAACATCTTCCGTTCATTTTGGTCTTTTGGCTCATTCTTCAATTTAAGAAGCTTCTTCCACAATTTTGCCTTTGTCTTCCTTGTATTTTGTCTTTTAAATTTTTTGAAAATACTTCCGATTTTGAAAAAAAACTAACTCGACTTTTCCGTCTCTTCCTCCTTCTTTGTGCTTTAATTGAAGGAATTTTGAATTCGTCTCCCGTCAAGTGTTTGGAGCATCTACTACACTTGATTCCTTCAAGCACACCTGCAAAACAAATCAATGCTCTTTTGGTACCCATGCCATTTTGGGTCCTTGAGGGTTATGCATACTATAATGATATGTTTGAGTAGCATGTCTATGTCTAGTAAAGCATGCGGGAGCAATATGACCAATTCGTCTACAATAATGACATGTCACATTTGGATTATGCATGCGTCTAGGCTCATAGTAGCTAGAATAATGCACATTGTTTACTCTATTTTCATTTCTCCTAATTTGAGCACCATAATCATTTCTAGGTTGAACATTTCGGGATCTTCTAGCATGATCACTGTTGTGCCTAAAATATGCATCATGTCTATGGTGACGATTGCTAGGCGGAAGGTCATGTCTAGATCTCCTAATATTTTGTCTAGCATGCATGTTTGTTTTAGGAAAGACATTTTTGTTATTAATCCTAGATTGAGCTCTAGGTGGTTGGGTTTTTGCATCAACCTCTTCTTCATTTATGAAGCCTATTCCATGCTTGGTTGATTTCAAGTTATCAAGCACCACATTCAAGTTTCTATGAGAAGAGTTGAATTTATCTAGTGTGCCTTTTAATCTACCTACTTCATTCTTAAGGTCTACACAAGAAGCACAATTTTTTGTAGAACTTTCGGGCTTGTCAGAACTTCTTTTCCCATAAAACTTGTTTTGTTCTAGTAGCTTCTCATTTTCCAAAACCAATTTTTCTAATTCTTTTTCTTTTAATGAAAACTGTTTTTGAAAATCTTGTTCTTTTAGAGAAGCACTTTCTCTTAAGCTAGTGACGGTTTTTGTAACTTTGAGAAATTCAGCATACAATTCATCAAAGGCATTTCTCATGTCATCAAGAGTATAAAAATTTTGAGAAGAGATTTGACTTACCTCACTTTGATTTTCTTCCTGTGCCATGAGGCAGAGTTTTGCCGCTTCTTCATTTTCTTCTTCACTGGATTCGTCTCCGGAATCTCCTCCCCAAGATATGTATGCTCGTTGCTTCTTGAAGGGTTTCTTCTCCTTTTTATGATTTGGGCAGTTTGTTTTGATATGCCCTGTTTCACCACATTCATAACATTTAACTTGCTCACCTTGCTTTTTCCCTTTGCGGTCATATTCTTTTTGCATGAATTTTTGGAACTTTTTGATGATGAGTCCAAATTCGCTATCTCCATCCTCTTCAATTGGTGATTGACTTGTGCTCGCCTTTAGAGCAATCTTTTGCCTTCTTTGTTCATCAATAATAGGGTTAAGAATAGTGGATTCATAAGTCTTAAGATTACCTCTAAGAGCGTCTATGGTGACGTTCGTGATTCCAATTGACTCTTGAATCGCATCGGCCTTGGATCGCCATGCCGGTGTTAGACTCCTAAGGATTTTTCGAACTAGTTCTTTGTCTGTGAACGTCTTCTTGAGCGCGTGGAGATCATTCACTATTGATGAGAACCGCTCAAACATCTCGTCTACCTTTTCGCCTTCCTTCATATGGAACAATTCGTAAGCATGAGTTAAAAAATCAATTTTAGCTTCTCTTACCTGGTCAGTCCCTTCGTAAGTGACCTCAAGCTTGTCCCACATTTCTTTCGCTGTTTTGCAGCAGGAGATTTTCCTGTAATCATTAGCATTAACAGCACAAAGTAATAAAATAATAGCTTTAAAGTTATTTTGGACCATTCGATTATCCTCGGCGTTGAATTCCTCTTCTGATTTTGGCACCCATTCTCCTTCCACCTGTTTGACAGGAACCTCATTTCCTTTGGTGTACACCTTCCACAAGTAAGGGCTGTTTGATCTGATGAATATCTGCATCCTTTCTTTCCAATATGAATAATTAGTCCCGTTAAACAAAGGAGGTCTTGTGGGGCATTGTCCTTCATCAATACCTGCAAAAGAGTCTAGAGTAGAAGCCATGGAAAGATTCTCTCAAACGGTTAAGTCTTTCAGAGAGTATGGCTCTGATACCAATTGTTGGAAATAACGCTCTACGCTAGAGGGGGGGGTGAATAGCGTTTTAAAAAAATTAAGCGTTTTAGTGCGGAATTAAAAAACTTTGCAGAAATTAAGACAAGTGCAGTAAAATAAACTTACACAATGATGTATCCTGGTTGGCCACAAACGTGGTTAGTCCAGTCACCGAGAGACTCTCTCGAGATTTCCACTAAACTTGTCAAGCTTACGGGTGCTTAACAAACCGTTACAGCTGAGGACACAAGCCTCACCTAGGTGCTCGGGGATCACAATCCCAAAGACTTCAATTGCTCGGGGATACCAATCCCAAAGACTTCAATTGCTCGGGGATAACAATCCCAAAGACTTCAATTGCTCGGGGATAACAATCCCAAAGACTTCAACCGAGGAATCACAAGTTCCTCAACAAACGAGAATCGCAATTCTCTTACAAACACAAAACACACTCACTTTACAAAGCACTCCTTAATGAGTAGATATGAGTAGAAATAGTACGCTCAAGATCACAACAACTTAGCTCAATAGAATGGCTCTTCAAAAAGCTTTATGGATGAATGGAAAATGATGATCAATGTAAGAAAGCTTTTAGCAATGAAAATACTCAAATTGTATATGTTGTTGTTGTGAAAACACTGAGTTGAACCTGTATTTATAGGTGAAAAACTCAGTCTTACCGTTGTCTAATTGCCAATTAAGGATTGCTGAAATTACTCAGTGACAATCGATTGTCAAGACTAAACAATCGATTGTTTGCCTATCAGATCAAAAATTCAATCCCAGATTTTACGTCAACAATCGATTACTTCAAGTCAATAATCGATTATTTATAACGTTAAAAAATCCTTTCCAATTTTTGGCATAAAACATCGATTGTCCGGAAATCAACAATCGATTATTTTAACAACGTTCAAAAAATCTTTTCCAGATTTTACGCAAAACATCGATTGTTAAATGTCAACAATCGATTACCTGAAGGTAATTGAAAATATATGACAACGGTCAGCTTCAACAATCGATTATCAAATGGAGTAATCGATTATTAATTAATTTCAAAACTCTCTGTCTCATATATAATCGATTATCAAATGGAATAATCGATTATTAATTAATTTCAAAACTCTCTGTCTTATATATAATCGATTATCAAAAGCCACAATCGATTATCATTTTATTTAAAAACACTGGGAGACATTTTTCTCATTCTAATCGATTACCATTAGTTCATAATCGATTTTTATGAGTTTTGAAAACTTTGCCTCAGTTAACAATCGATTATCATAAGTACACAATCGATTGTTATGCAGTTTGCATAAACCTGATGTTAACTGACTTACTCACAATCGATTATCATTAATTCACAATCGATTGTCATGCAGTCTTGGCTTAGAGATACTCGATTATCATAAGTACATAATCGATTATCTTAGCCCAGATTTTTGAGGCATGCTTGGAAAACATTTTAACAAATGGAAATATGCATAGTTTAAAATCATTTGACACTTAATTTAAATATGCATGATTTTGGAAAAATAATTTTAGTAGAGAAGCCATGTTATGAGCCAAGTTGAGGAATCAAGATCACAATTAATATTGACTCAATTATAACATTTCTAAACTTTGTCTTGAGCTTCTTGTAATGCATCCATTTTGTGCTTGTCCTTGAGCACTGCTATATATCGCTTTTTGCTTTGTTTGACATTCATCAAAACCTACAAAAGAACACACGTTTAGTATATTGCATTTGAAACGTGTTTCCAACAGCCCTAACATCCTCCCAAAAACAAATGTTGCAATCTGCCACACCACGGCCTTGTCCTCTAACAAGTCAATGAACGTGGGCATGCGTTCTCCTGAATCCACGACCTTCCTTTTGCATGGTCTCAAATCCCTGTCATGTGGAGAAACCTCCTCGTCCTCGACGATGAATGAAACCAAGAAGGGAGCGAGCTTACTAGTTGAGATGAGAGCAGAGATAGAAGGTGAATTAACCGTTTTCCTCCAATATGAAGGCATACGCGCCTTGTTCCTTCATATATCACCCCTGACAGAACCTATAGGAAACACAGAAAGGTAAGCACAATGAAGTAAACAAGTACAAATGCGACACCGACTAGAAGAATGAAATTACCTATCGAGGGAGGGCCTGTCTGAACTTCAAAGCTCGGCCAATCAAGAATCTCCAGTGTACAGGGAATAGCTTATCTAACCCAATCACCGAGATGCGTCACCAACTGAAGAAGTCGACCAATAGATGCAAAACAAGAAGGGTTATTCAACAAGCTCAGAATGAACAAATATCTGGAGAGATAGAAGCAAGAGTACAAGTACTTATGAGTGCGGTTCTAGGCCTCATGGAAACACGTAACATCGACCATTATGACCTCCGTTTTGATAAAGAAGAAGTTGAGCCTGAATTAATGACTACCTTTATTATCTATTTTTACCACCAGGCACTTACCCCTGTTATGGTGAATGTTTAACATCATGCCTCGATAGAAGCTGGGCACGTATAAATGCACGAAATTCTGCAATGTGACCTCGACACCAGCCAGTTCAAAAAACTTCGATAGCTTCTTGATCACCTTATAAGCACAGGGGGAAAGCTGAGTAGGGCGAACCTTATAATAACAACAAAACTCCTCCACCAATAGAAGGAGGGGGTGCGAGTAGCCGATTGTGAACAAGTAGGCATAAAGACCATAATACCCATAACGGTAGACGTTCACTTCGTCGTTGCTAGCAGGTATCAGCTCCACATTGTCAGGAATGCCATACTTGACTTTAAACTCAGCTAAATGTTTAGATGTCATAGAAGATTGGAAAATCTCAGTCATCACCTCTGGCACCTATTAAAGATCATGTTTAGCATCAGGACTATGGGGATGATCTCCTCCAGTGAAAGGAGAGCCTCATTTTCAAAGGTAGAGATGGTGACTTCCCCATGAACGGGAAATATGACAACCAGTGGAGTGGGCCGGGCCTCTTTATTAACCTCAGAAGAAAGGTTCGACATAGCTACGAAAATTAGAGGATTAGGAGAAAAAAGAAAGGAAGATTGGAAGAAAACTCAAAGGTGGTAGAAGCAGAAAAACAAATGAAAGCAAAAGCAATTTGAAAGGAGGTAAAACTTGAATTATAGTGGAACAATCCCTATTTATAGAGGAGAAGCACCGATTCTAAAACTGCTCAGCATGATTGCTACTAGAATTGAAACAGCAGAACCAACCGTGCGTATATTAATGTAGCGTATCGGGAACTTGCATCATCATGACGAATGACATCATGGCATCACACCTTTTCTTTGACAAGATGGTTCTATTGAATCACCTAGGAAGACTAAGATTTTAAAAATATACCCTCATCGAAATTCCACGTCGACTGATTTTTACAACGACCACGACTTATGTTATTTGCTCATTGAACTCACCTACGAGGACGACCTCAACAAGCCGAGTGACTAATTATATGGACGAAAAATATCACGTTATATATTGATCAAGTCAACATAAATGGAGCCTTCAAAAATAGCCATGTGTCGTCAATGGGATACAATAACCTGACCTCAAGGGTCGACGTCACGATGAGACAATCAGTCGCCAACGAGGTCGAAGTGACTCGATAGAAGACGAGTACGAGCACTCCTTTTTGAAAAGCAGTAACGGCTAGTTCTAGGATCATTATTCGCCAGAAAATATTCTAGTGAATATTCTTTCTAGTTATATTATCTAGGATTTTGTGGCCCATGCACCCGTATAAATATAAAGATATGTAGTTATATGAGGGATTGGGATATTTTTTGGTAAAGAAAAATACATTGACATTCTTTGACGATTCTAATCATATAAATACAAAGTTAATATTTTTATATCTTTATCTATCTTTTCTTTCCCGATACAAGAAGGATATCGATATGAAAAAGCTTATCATTATCCATCATTGTTAGAAGAATTATTGAGGAATCTCACCTTTTGTCGGGTGACTTCTACTCATATATTTACTTAAATATCATTTGTTATCATTTACTGCTATCTTCCACATTCTTGAATCATTCATTACATCATTATTGTTATTATTTATTGCTATTCAACAACACACGGGAGATATTTCCTATAAATACGCATGCTCTATCCTTTGGGTATTATTATCGATTAAGATTTATCTCTATTACATTATAAATTTGACTATATAAATCTATATATGAATTTTGGGTCATAGCATCTTGTCCTTGGACGGATTGGATGTACAATGTTCACGTTTTTCTTTTTAAAATTGAATGCATATATCACTTTGTCCTGTATTTACGGAAAATTTTATTTTGTATCTCATACAATGAGATTTATTTTTGTCTTATAAATTTGTGGACTCAGATTTCTGTGGACCCAAAAATGTAAGATTGGAGTCCACAAGTTTATGAAATAAAAAAGAATCTCATACAAAGATATAAAATAAAACTTCTCTGCATTTATATATTCACACATGCCTGGATGCATATGCGCGCACACGCATGTATGATAAAACAATAAGAAATCAAAAAGTTGAAAAACAAACTGATGCTAAAAGCACTAAAGATGGAAATATGCAGAGTTTTGTTTTATATTTAGTTTGATTTCCTTGTATAGATAAGAAATCCACTAGATTTGGCTTTCAGAAACAAAAAAAAAAAATCCAAATCAAACTTTAAACACCCACAGTTTGCAAAAAATTGGAAAACGAACAAACTACTTAAGAACATGCTTGTAGTCGATCTAATCAAGTTTAACATTATTAAGGATGTTTAACTTGAGTTTTTCTCAAAAAATGAATAAGTTGAGATTGAGCGCTGCTCGATCATAGACGTGCTGGATTATTCAACTAATACTATGACGAATAAATTATATTCCACTTTTCGAAACCAAATATGATCAAATTATTGTTTGAAGCTTGAGAAATTTCAATATTTATGCCACTCAATTGTGTTGCTCGAGTGAAAATGAATGTCGAATCGCTTACGTTATTTTATGTGGCGAATTGGAGCAACGATAGTCAAATTACTTTATTTTCGATATAACTTAGGTCGAGGTTCTTTAATTAAGTTTTTTTTTCCTTTTAATACTTAAAAACAACCTTTTGATTCCCAAATAATAATAGTGTTACATAATGGTGAAGCAATTTACTCAATTTTTCCTTCTACATTTACATTTTGTGTTTATAATGCCGTTTCTCGCATGAGACTACTGGATACTCAAAGGAGTTGGTTGGCTGGGGCTTTAGCATCACTAAATTTAACATAAAAATAAGCATTTCAATGTTTGGTTTTTGAAGATATTTTTACATGTAGAAGTGTCATGACCCTAAATTCCTTCCGTAGAATATCGTGACGATACTTAATTTCTAAGACTAAGTAAGTCTAATAACATGCGAAAATTTTTTATGAAACTTAAAATTTCAAAGCTCCAAAAATATCATAAATAGAACTGTAAACCCAAATACGTACAATTCGCAAAATCCGTTGAGATATAAGTTAGAAACTCTATATACAATGGTGAACAATTCTGTACATCACTGTCTATGAATGAGTTAATAAATAAGGAAGAACTAGATAGAAAGGACTCCAAGGCATGCAGGCGGGGATATGTGTACTTTGAAGTCTCTAAAGCAAGCTCAACGCTCTAATACCGGGACTCATAAGATGTAACTGTATCTGTACGAAAAAATATGCAGAAGCGTAGTATGAATACACCACAACAGTACCTAGTAAGTGCCAAACATAACCTCGATAGAGTAGTAACGAGGTCAAGTCAAGGGTCTACTAGAGATAATAAGAAACAAGACAGAAAATATAGTAACATAATAAAAATGATAAAAGGTACTGAATTGTAAGGAATTTACAGAAAGTTAATAATACGGAATCAAGGAAGTTAATACAACACGAAAGGAAAGCAAGGATTTTACAAATTAAGGAAATAACAACCAAACAATTACAACAAATAGAGAAAGATCAACTGGGGCAATCCCGAGGTGTTGCCTCGTAGTCCCAAATCAAAAAGTGACTCACAGTCTTTCCATATATCACCGCGGGAGTCTTTACATTTAGTTTTAGAATTAATTTCCCGAAATAGCACCCCGCGTTTTATCACACAACATAGCTTCTTATAGTTTCCTTACTAGCCACGTGTATCCAGTCCACTTTATCTCACAACATGTGTTTCAACACCCAAACCTTATACCAGCGCCTGTGTATCAATGATAATAATGGCATGCCAGAAACCTCTTTCAAATAGCAATTTCATGTAAATAATTTCACAGTTAAATAATTAATAGCGAATTAAGAAAGCAATTAATTCAACGAAACATGTAGTATAGGTTGCGCATAAGAGACAAGACAAGTAGACATATGAAATTAGGCTAAACATGGAGATTATAACATGCTAAGGTAGCTCAATTAAAGCATGAAAAGGAAACTACATAGAAAAAATTAGAATTTTAACATTCAGCCCGTATACGCACTCGTCACCTTACATAGACGGCCTTCACATATCATGAATTATCACAACAATACCAAATCCTAAGAAAATTTTTCCTCCCACTAGGTTAGACAATCCACTAACCTCAAAACACGCTAAATCAATCAATTAGAGGGCTTTTTCCCTTTTTTCCAGCTCCAAGCGACTCAAATCTAGTCAAAGTAATTTCATACTATAAATATAACTATAGGACACTAATTTGAATAATAAAATTAAGATCATAGCAAAGATTTGAAAAATCGCCCAAAAAAGTCAGTC
Source organism: Nicotiana benthamiana (assembly GCA_034376525.1). NCBI lineage: Eukaryota > Viridiplantae > Streptophyta > Magnoliopsida > Solanales > Solanaceae > Nicotiana > Nicotiana benthamiana. The sequence continues at coordinate 98,814,490 of CM067332.1, forward strand.
GGGCTTTGCATCTCTAAAGACGACTAAAATTATAAAAATTTGAACACTCATTCGATATAAAATCTAACCATATCATAGTTATCCAAATCCGACATCATTTAGCCTTTCAAAACCCAAAAACTCAGTCTAAGAACTTCAACACCTTTTTCCCAATTTTAAACCCCAAACACTAATTAAAAGATGTAATTGTCAGTAGATACATGGGAATTAATCAAAAATGACTCAATAATCCCGACCCCAACAATTCATTTGAACAACCCACGAAATTTCGTCTCAACTCGAGCTCCCAAAATCTAGAAATGAAATATGAAGACTAACCCTTGAAATCCTTCTTTTCCTGCCAGTGAATCCGCATCTACAATCCCTCATTCGCATCTACGAAACCGCACCTGAGGAAAAGCATCCCAGGTGCGGCCCTAGCTTAACTCAGAAATTTCCATTTATGCGGACCAAAACGCGCTTATGTGATCCTAGGCCTTCCTAACCAATGCCGCATCCGCAACCTATCTTCTACATCTGCAGGCTCACAGATGTGGTCAATACCTCAGACCTGCGACTGGTGGCTCACATTTGTGAGCTGGCACCTGCGTTCAATCTCTCCGCAGGTGCGATGACACCAGAACAACCCAGCTTTAGCAGAACATCAAGTCCAAAAATGATCCGCTAATGATCTGAAACACACCAAGGGATCCCGTACGAATATACCAACTAGTTTTAAAACACCTAAAGGAATTACGCGAGCCAGAACCCACATCAAATAATAGGAATTCAACAAATCGCAACCAAAATTCAAGTTTAAGCAACTATGAACTTCCAAATTCCGGAACCGGCGCCGATTCATACCAAAATAACTCCGATTGGCACCAAATTTGGCACACAAGTTATACTAGACATTGCAGACATATTTCACCTTCTAGAATCAGGATCGAACCCCGATATCAATAAAGTCAACTACTGGTCAAACTTCCTAAAGTTCCAACAATTTCCAACTTTCACCAATTCACAGCAAAACAACTACGGACCATAAAATAAATATCTGGAGGCTCTTCTAAGACCAAAATAACTATACAAATCTATTAGACTCGTCAAAACTCTATTAGAGGTCGTCTTTACACAAGTCAAGCTACGGTCAACCCCTACGACTTCACCTTCCAACTTAGGAACTATGTGTCTCATTTCACTCTGAAACTCTCCCAAACCCGAAACCAAGCACCCCGACAAGTCTCGCAACTACAATATAACACAGATGAGGCAATAATAGGGGATCGGGGTTAATACGATCAAACGACCGACCAAGTTATTAAAAGAGGTTATACTGAAATCTATGTAGTATATTTTGTCAGCGTTTACCCTTAAAATGGATAACAATTAAATTTGTGCGTGGTTTTAAGGATATGTGAATTGATTAATCACAAATAATCAAGAATATTAAATAAACGAGTTAAATACAAAAAGAATGATCAAACCAAATGTAATGTTACAGCCCAGCTCGAACTTAGATGGAACAGTTGTTTTTCCTTCGATCAGACCTTTGGTTCGAGCCAAGTATAATGAAGAACAAAATAATGATTAAGAACTTTATAATAGCTAAAAAGCATAAAAATGAATTTGTATTGCCTTGTTTTATCTGTTACAATGCGTCCTTAAAGAAAGAAAAACCTCCTCTATATATAATAGGAGAGTTTTAATACCCAATACAAGTCTAAAAAGGTAAAAATCTTCCTTTCTCATTTATTACTTATCCAATTCTGCCCTCATATTTTTATAAATATCATATATACTTTCAAAATATTATTTTTTACCATTACTAATTTATAAGAGTCATATAAGTATTTTCAACAATTTTTCATAATTTTTAATTCTTTAAAATTAACTTTCTTGTATTTTAATTATTCAAATATTTATTAATTAGTCCTTCAAATTATTTCTGATGACCTAATGATCCAAATTTATTATCTACACTCACATATATGCTTTGTAATATTATCACTTTCTTTTATACAATTTTTTCATAACATTTTAGCTTCGCATGGATTACTCCAACAGAATTCTCAAAATTAGATTTTTTTTAAATTATTTGGTTTTCAAGAATTAATGCATAATTTTCATGTTGGTTTGTATTTTGTGCATGTTTAATTTATTTATTTCATAAAAAATATGCAAAAATATATTGTATTTGCATTTAGGATCAAATTTTATATTTTTAGACTAATTAAGTAATTAATGTTACAAAAATAAAAGAAACAACAAAAATAGTTCATTTTGCAGTTTAACTTTTCAATTTCTTCAAATTTTTCATAGTTTTCTTTTAATTTAGGACTTACTTAATATTTGAGAAGCAATTAGCTTGTTTATTTAGTTTTAGAATTAAATTAGAATTTTATTTTGATTTGTAATTAATAAAATTTGAAAATGAAAAAAATGAAAATGTTTTTAATAGAAAAAAAGAGAGAAACAATTTTCGGCTAAACCCACCAAAAACTCATCCAAAACCCGCAAATACCTGGCCCAAAACCCATATTTCAAACCGGTCCACCCCCCATAACCAAACGACACCGTTTTGATTAGACGCAATCCCATCCGTCGATTTCATATCATCCAACGGATGAGAACTAATCTCTCAGTTAATATTTAAATCTCCAAATGCCCCTACCCCCAAACCATCTCTAACAAACACCCTCAAAGACCAAATATAATCCTGCCTTGGACCGTCGCCCGCCAAAAATCGCCCACGGCACTGGCCGACGGCCAAATACACCCAAAATCACACCACAGACTCCACTCGACCCCTCTTCCCAAATCTCCACTCCTTATACCTCGAACCCCCTTTAACTCCTTAAATATCTAAGCGAAATTGGAACTGTGGCAGTGCCACCTCCAAATGCACAAAAAATAACACCCCTTGAACTCTTTCATTCCCTCTTCCATAATATCTAATTATTTTCCTTTGAACCACCCTAGTTTCATTCGAATCTTATATCAGAGTCCAAGTTTTCACAGCCTAAAACCAAGTCTGGTGCCGGAGAGTCACTTCCTAGACTGTTAATGGGTCAAGACCCATGCTAGTCAACTATTCTCTGTGAGGATGAGCGACTAGCATGGATTTTGACTTATTTTGAAGTTCATCAGACTCATGAAAGATCCAAACCATTGAGTCTATTCAAGAAAGGCATGCTTCCATTTAGTCAGTATGTATTTTCTTTCTCTGTATAATTTCTTTTTCCTTTTAGAACTCGTTTGGAGTTCGTTAGAAGCAATTGGAGCCAGGTGTTGTTTAAGTAGTTTGTTTGTCTTATTTGACTCATTTGTTTGGTTCATAATTGTTTCTATGATAATTAAGTCATTTCCTATTTTGTGTGAATCAGTTGAGTACTTTGGACTCAATTCTCTTCCTCCCCTTTTTCTTTTCTTGCTTTTGGCCTAGGCAGCCTCGTTCATTTGAGCCTCAATGCTTAGTGATTAATGGCTTGAAGCTTGTGAATTGGGTTATAGTGTTCGGACCCATAGTTTAGCGAGGCCCCTTTTTTAAATTGACCCATATGCCTGCTTGGCCCAAAGGTAAAAACAAGGTCTTTAAAGGGTCATTTTGGAAGTTGGGGTAGGGAATCTTTTATTAGCAGCCTTAAGAAGCTTCTTAGAAGCTGCAAAATGGCCTTATTTAGCAAGCAAGACAGTAATTTAGGGATTTATAAACCTAAAAAAAAATCAAAAGGGCTCAAATGCAAAACTGAACATTTTTTGACGGCCCTACTTCCTTGCCTATAAAGGAATATCTTCCTTGCCATTCAAAGGATAAAAATAGATAGAAAAAAAAGAAAAAATTTAGAACAACTGGGAAAAACTCTAAAAATTACTGTTCCATAAAAGATTTCCATAATTCTTGAGGCTCTCATTTCTGAAACAATCACTAAACCATCAAAGGCTAAAATGATTTGAGTTTGGTTGGTTTTCAAAGTTTGGTTCAAGTTTTTGGTTTATTTTTTGGATTGCTAGGTATCACTTGTTATTTATGTTGGGTTAATGTTTGGTTCAAAGCTGGTTTCATTGGTTAATATGAAGTTGAAATTGTTAAATTTAGAAATTACACTGCCTACTGTTAAATATTAAAATTGGACTTGCAATTGCTTTCAAAATCAAGTCGTTGTTGTATGTCATATAATTGTCTTTTGACAAGTCAGAAAATGATTCCAATGTTTTCTTGCATATGTATTAGTCCCATCGTTATCCCTTTTTGGACTCATGTGGGTCATTTGCGACTTCAACTGTTATTCATGCATTATAGGGACTTGATATCGAGTTTTGTGCTCAATTATTGCAGGGCGTCAAAATCCAGTCTCATTTCGAGGCGCAAATCTGAAAGTTTCCTCCAAATTAAATCTTGGTCATTTCTCTCATGTTGGGCTATATGTCTGCTTGTGTTGTAACTCTTTGAGATCAATGAAATAATCCTAAATTTTTTTATAAAAAAAAAACCTTTTGGTTTTTTCTTATGCAAGCCTTTTAGTTAGTTTGAGTGGAACCTTTAATTACATTTAGTGTTTGATTAATTAGGCCGGTAATTAGTTGGGGCGTACAATATTAGATAACATAAATAATTCATGGCCCTCCGGATGTAGTTCGAATTCCCTTTTAAAAATTAGAATTGAGGTGTGCCGCGCCAAATAAAATCTCAAATGCGTGGCTCTCATTTAATTATTTCTTAAATCCTTAGAACTCGAGGTGTTCCATTTAGCAAATTTTCCATGGCTCTCACAAATTTAAAAATGCATAGTTGCTTTAGGCGCGTTATTTTAATAATTTACCTTCCTGAATTCAGGTGCGCATTTCATGTGACCCAAATCCATCTCACAACATTAAATAAAATATGTCTCGGACTACGGGTGTATTTCATGTGGTGTGGTCTAAAGACGTATTTTAAATGACGTTGAAACCTTCTTAAAAATAATTAAAAGCAGTTAATAAGTTTAATATACACCATAAGCTAAAAGATGTGTTAAAATTAAATAATAGGCCACTTATAATAGTTTAAGAAATCGTGCTAAAACCACAGAGTTTGGGAATTCCTAACACCTTCCCCCGGGACAACAAAATTCCTTATTCAAAATTTTTGGTTCGCAGACTTCACAAAGAAAGTCGAATTTTTCTCGATTTAGAATTTAAAATAAACCGGTGACTTGTGACACAAGAAAACAAACCTATCCCAAGTGAAAACTCTAAACATCACATTGATAAATAATCTCATTTCGAATAATGTCACTTAAAGTGGAAAAACTCCCTTGTATACTACCTTTCAGGATGATGTGTAAAAGAGGAGGTGTGACAGCTCTAGCGACTCTGCTGGGGATCCAAACTCATAATATCGGTTTAGGGTTTAAGAACTCGAGCTTAGAATAGCTATTATGATTGGCTTTATTTATTATCCGATTTATGTACATGTTTGGGCCTAATGTGCTAAATGTCGTTTTTACCTCTTTGATATTTTGTGAATTGTATATAAACTGCCATGAAACGCTTCTTCTCTCTTAAGTCTTCTAAATCATCTGGGATGTGTGCACTTAGTGTAACTTCTTTTCTCTTAGAGTCTTATCCTAAATTTTAAAATGAGGTTTGGACAAGTTGCAAAGCCGGCAAAGCTTCTGTATTCTCTATATGCTGCCCCACCCTCGGCTCGAGCTGTCCGCTCGAGTAAGCCAGATCTAGAACAATAAACCTAGGTTTTAAACCTAGTATAACAAAACTTCATGCCGGATCCCTAGTAGGAACGTTTGTGTGCATCACGTGCATTTGACTTAGGAGACTCGTCACGAGGGTTGGGTATGTCTAGGACAGGTGAACCTGAAGTGAAAAGACCATTCTGATGCATCCTACTTGCTACTTGTGCATTTATTTGTTTCGGATTTGCATGTTGACCGGCTTGTAATAATTAAGGAGAACTGGGAAAAGAAAATAACAGTGTGAGGGTTAAGAGAGATAATTATCTGTTTTGAGAAAAACTAATGTTCGAAAAGTACTGAAACTCTGACGGTTTTTTGGAAAAAAAAAAGGTGAAAAATACGAAAAGTTTTCAAAATAGTTAATTTGTTAAAAAAATTTCCTCAACTACGCCAATTTGATTCCCATCGGATGTGGGATACATAGGCAACCCTCGCCAGGTCCAACTTCCCTTTTGCAAAAATAGCCCAAAAATAACAAAATTTTTAATTTTATCACAAACAAATAGGATGATGCCATTCTTGTGTAAAATAAGTTGAATTCCCCAAAAGAGCGCCGGAAGGTTGTTTTTGCAAGAACATCCACCTTGGTCAGTTCTTTAAGTTTAGGCCAGTTAGCAGGCACAACCTTCAAATCTTCTTCCCCCAAGTATTGAAAGGCCGTATTTTCAAAAATGAGTTTTATTTATTATTTTTTTTAAATAAAATTTTGACAAAATGGTGTTGCTCTTTTGGGTCAAAATAAGTTATCTAATCACCTTAATAAATATGCACGACGAGCACAAATGAAATTGAACCTTCACAACCCTTAAAGAGATCCCCTTACAGCTCCACATATGGTGAAATGATCTAGGAAAAGGCAGTAGAGAAACTGTGATAAAGGTTTTGGGTGGCATCGTCGGACTGTTGGACATCAAGCCAAGTTTGGACGTAATTGAAGCTTTAATACCTTTTTGGGATCTAACTCGCAATGTGTTCCGCTTTTCTGACTTTGAGCTCACACCCATCCTAGAGACAATTGCGATTTATGTGGGCCTTAATGGAATTTTTAGAAGTCGATATCCATTGTCGCCAAGACCGGTATCTCCCCAAAATTTTAGGATTTGTTGAGTGTTGGTCGGGATATTCAGAAAGGAAATTTATGCGAAGGCTATTGCACTTTCCAGTTCTTGTATCAATGCTACAACAACCCTTAAGGTTTTGAAGCACCAAATATTGGTTTGGCCCATGCTGGAAATAAAGATAAATGGGAGGCAAGGCGGGGTTTGTCCTTTGCAGCAACATTCTTGGGTATTGTGGTTTTTCCACGAGAAGGCGGTAATATAGAAGTGAGTCTCGTAGGAATGGTCGATGTTGCAATCAAGAAAGCCAATGGCACTGTGGTTCCCCCGATCCTATCTGAAATCTACCGAGCCTTAACTATCTGTCGAGAAGGGGGAAAATGTTCTTCCAAGGTTGCAATCTGCTACTACAGTTGTGGATACAGGAGAATCTCTGCCACCACGTTGGGTATATGAATTACGCTATGACCGGTTTAAGCTGCATTGAAGAATTTGAAAGCCGAGTAGTAGGTATTAAATTCCCCGAGGGTACTGAAGCTTGGCTTGCACATTTGAGCTCCCTGACTGCTGATAAAATTGAGTGGGCATTAGGATGGTTTCCTGTCACCGAAGCAGCATACATGTCAGCTGAAGTGTGTTATCTCCTCTTGATGGGCATTCAGAGCATCCAGCCTTACGCTCCCCACAGGTTTTTCTACCAATTAGCAAGATTTCAAACCACCCCCATGACAAATATTTGAGTAAACATGTCATTGAATTGGGCCTTAAAGCTGTATTTCCGGAAAGAAGAATTCGCCAGGTGTGGAATGAATGTAGATTTCTTGAACCTAAGACCATGGTGCGAGATTTAGCTAGAGGCAAAGTAGATCCTAAGTACATTTTTTGATTCGGTAAAAGATTCCAACTTCCTGAAGTACCTGCTAAGAGAGCCCACGTCCAACAATTCATTGATGACTCGCAAGAGCAATGGGGCTGGTCGGCAAAAGAAAAAAGCTACAAGGCAAGAATAGGTAACTTGGAAGGACAAATCAGGGACCTCGAATTTGCCAAGAGTATCCAAGATGCCGCAGATGAAGGGGAAAAAAAAAGTTAACCCAGTAAAATTAAGCCCTCAAGGTTCAAATCCAGAAATTGAGAATAGCAGCTAGAAATCCAAAAAAAGCCGAGTAGACGAAAGGCTTATAAGCAGTCTGAGAAAGAAAGTACTTGGGAGTCAAGATGATCAAGAAAAGTCTGAAGCCAATCTAGCAAAGGTCCAGGCCCAACTGGCAAAAATACAGAGGGGAGGACACAGTTTGTGCAACAAATGAAAGGAAAGTATGAAGGGACATTCACCAACCTGAGAAGAAAGTTAACCCCCATAGAGAATGAGGCGGCTAAGTAAGCCAAGGACTTCAAAGGTGAAAGGTAACATTGTTATGCTCTAGTGGCAGATGGAGGAGGAAATGCAATAGCTACAAAAGTAAAACCATCATGACCTTCAGGTGTTAGAGACCAGAAATCAGCAAATCGGGTGTCGACTTCAGGAAAAGGGTAGGATCCGAGAAAGAATTAGAGCTATTGCCGAATAGATTATCAAAAAATGCCAAGCATGTGAGGATATGAACCGAACCACCTTCTTCACTGCAGTGATGACATTCGTCCGCCAGATAATGGGTGATTTGGAGCGGCTGCAAAGGGATCTCGCACATAGGCTCGTGGCAAGTCCGAATGATGTCCCACGGGCCCTAGGAGTTCAAGCTTTAAAGTATTCCTGATTTTTCATTTATCGAGTCTGTATTTTGGTCTATTTTGACTCTATTTGTAGTTTTTCATTCCAAGAAAATAAGTAGTTTGAAATATTTTATAATAGAAGCTTTCATTAATAAAAATAAAAATTCCCAAACATTGTTTCCTTACTTTCCGCATTTATTTTTCTTGAACTACATATGATCTAATTTACACGGCGTCATGATACGTAAGCAAACCTTATCGGATCTGGTCATAATTTTGCGAATAATTCCAACAAAAAATGAGAGAAGAAAAGCAAGAAAATAAAAGAAAAGGAAAAGAAAAGAGAGATGAAAAGGAAAGAGTCGAAGTGGGAAGAAGAAAATGGGGAAGAATAAGTAAAGCCGGGATGAAGCATGCAACTGTTGCAAAGCATGTAGAGACACATTTAACTGTATAGGTGCATCACACCCGCAACATGCAATTACCTATGTGTTATTTGTTTCTAACTAACTATTTTGTTGTTGTTTATCAAGTCCGGGTTTTTATAGAACGGTGCTTGGTTTTTGTGGTAATCTGGCTTTGCACCAATACTTTACAAGATCGAAAGAGAGCATCGAAATGTCTTCTGAAATGACTCTGTCAACAATTCCCATCATGGATGATACTCCAATCTCAGGCATCCCGACCTCCAAATAGTCAATTGCCGAAGAAAATAGAATCATGCGTGTTATTCCAGACGATAAAACCACATTAGAGGAGAGGGGGTGATTTTTGTGGTACCCAATTCGCACTAGAAGAACCTGGTTCTTCTAGATGTACTAACTATGACTGTTTGCAAAATTAAGAGTGCATAAAATAAAGAACACAAGGATTTTTATGTGGAAAACACCTGGCTCAAAAGGACAAAAAACCTCGACCTACTACTCGGTAGAATTTTCTTAAATCCACGAAACTCAATGAGCCAAAACAATATTTACAAAAACTCTTTGTAAACCTAAGGATTAACTCTAATCCCAGTGTAGCACACACCCTCAACTATTGCGACACTTTCAAGTTAACTCTAACTTGAATACTAAACGTACCTAATACAATTTGCTTCTATGAAAGCTAGAAAGGTACAATTTTAAATCACCTACTACAATTTAACTAGAATGAGAATAAACACAATGGAACTGGTTCTTCTATCTTGTTCAAGTAGCTGCAGACGTGCACACTTGATCTCACGTAAATTGCTTGCAAACTAGCCTTGCTCTTTTGCTCTCAATTTAACTTTAACTTCTGCGTGTTTGTACCTAGATGTACAAGAGAACAACATTACTTTTATTGAGTTAGTAATCAGAGTTTGAAAAAAAACTCGAATTGCTGATCCTTCATCAAATTCGAGTCCTAGAACAATTCAAACTCAAATCCTTATCATTGATCCGGATATAGTCCTCTTCATATAAGAAGACTTCAACTCCTTATCCCATATGCAATCTTTTCAATCACTTTAGAAGATATTCAGAAAATATTGCTGCTCGATCCCAAAGGATTATCATTTTCACGTGTATCTCATGTGCATATACCATAACAACTGTGTCTCCTAAGATGGACTTGGTCCATTACTGAGTTCATTTGTCATTCTTCAAAACTTCAACTCAACTTGGGTCAACAAATTTCTCCTTTTTGATGATGTCAAGCTCTGTGCTTTTACTGATCAGAGGACTTGTGGAACTCAGCTAAATTATCTACACTTGAAAAATTTAACTCATCATTAAGGTCCAGATTTATTTAGGTCATAAACATCACTGTTCAGAAATAGACCCAATTTCTTTTTAAGCACAATATCATATCTTCCCCCTTCTGACATCATCAAAAAATTGCATAACAATGTGAATCCCAGAATTTTAATCATTACTCATGGCCACTGGGGCAACTGCAATGCTTTAGTAAATCAATAATCAACTTGACAAAAATAACTATTGATAAATCAGTGCTTCTACAAGACAGTCCACAAAAAGAGAGAACAAAAACAACCAACCATGAGCAAAAATAAGAAAAATCCCTAATCTGGGTCACTAGGGGGTAACTGAACTAGTTCAAGGATAGGACAAAGAAGGCTAAGGCTTTGAGGAACTAGAGGGTTGGGATTGGAGTAGGTTGAGCATTGTTTGTAGCATCCCTTCACTCTTTTCCTTTTCTTTTGCTAGCTTTGCTTTCAGCCCATTCCTTTCATCTTCCAGCTCAACAACACGACTCTGAAGCCTAGAAATTACAGCATTTTTGGTCCCACATTCTTCAAACAAGGCCCTAACTTTGCTATTTGATGGAGTCTTCACTGATGAACCACGTTCAACAGGGCCTACACTGAGGAGATAGTCACAAGCCTGGAGGGTTTTGATTCCAAAGTGCTCCTTACTGGAGGCCACTTCCCATTTCGTCAAGGGAACATTCAGCCTATCCAGTACAGTTGTCAGAATGAATCCATAAGGAGAATGAGTCTTTGAGCCATTGATGACTCTGTCCATATGTTTGACTATGAAATCATGCCAATTAATCTGCTTACCCCTCACAAGGCACTCCATGAGAACCAAGTCCATGTAATTTGAAGTATGCGTCCTCTCCTATCTAGGCAGCAGGAACTTGTTCACAAACTCAAACATCACTTTATGCTATGGCTTCATCTCACTCTTTTGAACAAATCTTGCCTCAGGCATATCTTCATCATCCTTTGTATCACAAAAGTTCCTGGTGATTTGGAGTGCAGTGAGAAAATCATCTAGACAAGGACACCTTTGCCTGGTGTAATCATCATATCCCTCACTAGGAATGTCTAGAATCCTCCCCAATTCAGGTGCATCAAACTCCACCTTCACTCCTTTCACTATACTGGTTACTAGCCTATTTTTCATATAACCATTTGCCATAAATTCGATTAGCTTTATTCTGGCTAGTTTTCCATAAATCTAAAGGGACATGTCCTTCCATCCTTGTGCAGCTAAAGCATCCACCAATCTAAGCATGTATGGCTCCTCCAGGTCTTTCAGCAACCTTCCCATTAATATCTTTCTCCTGCTAAAAATAACAAAACGATCTTGCTCCTTTTCAGGCTCTTCCTCTTCTTCTTCTCCATTCCACTTTTCTTCTTCTTCTTCAGTAACTTTTACTTGTTTTCCCTTCACTGTAGACCTAGTTCTTTTGCCCAAAGAGGGTTTAGCATGTACAAATTTATAAGACTTCTTTACAAGTGTCTTGGTTCCTTTTGGTTAAGAAACGGAACCTCCACAATTGTACCTCTCTCTTGATGGACCAGTTCCATCTCCTCCCCCTCTCCTTCGGCAGCCTCAGAACTTTCTACAACCTTCTTTTCCTTTTTCCTTCTTCTTTTTCTTACTCTTCTCTACAGCTTTCTGTAGTTCTACCTCACTTTTCTTTACTTTTCTCCTTGTGACTCTTCCCCTTGGTACAGAAGTATCAGCAGTCTTAGGAGATGATACTTTGCTTTTCTTTGCTGATTTAGAAGCAACTGGGGTCCTTTGTGAAGACGCCTTGCGCTTCTTAGGGTCATAACTAGCCCCCACCTTTTTTAGAATATCCGTTAAATTTTCCTCCACAGATGAACCAGGTTCACCTTGTTGCTTACTCAAGGTGAAAAGGCACCCCAGCAACTTCTCCAGATCTGCTTCCCCCTGACTTTAAGCCACCATATTCTACATTACCACAGATAGCAAGAACCTCTTATTTCTTCTTCTTTCTTCTCCTACTAGTCTCATCCCCTTCAACATTCTTTATAGAACCTACCAACACAAACCTACTGTCTTCACTTTCTGCTACATCTGAAGATACAAAACAGATGTTTACCTTGCCTGGGGTTTCTTGACCCTTGTCATTGTTAGAAGACCCAGGTTTTTCTCCTTCACTAGTAGACATGAATTTTTCAGACTCAAAGCTTGAGTTGAATTCCTCAGCTAGAACCTCTTTCTTTTGGATGGCCTTTAATTTCTCGTTTATGGCCTTTTTCGAAAGGCTGAATGCTATGATATTTCTGGCTAACATCTTTTGCCGGTGAAATCTAGGTTTTAGAGTTTCAATAGGAGGTGTTGGTGATGAAGTGTTAGGGGAAACTGGTGGGGGAATTCCAGGATTATTTTGAGGATTAGCCATGGCGGAGTATATCTGGAAATCCTTTAGGAATTTTGGAGAAGAAAGGTAATTATCAAAAATCTTGAAAAGTGAATGACGGTTAGAAGTGATGAGAAATAGTGTGGTAGATATTTAAGGAGGGACCATGATTAAGGCAGTAACGACAGCCTTTTCAGTAGTCAATTAGGAGTCTAATCAAATTAGAGTTCCGATCTCTTTAGAGATTAATAAGGGATAGAATTTCTAAAAGTTTGGTGTAACTAGGACTTCTGCTCATGATTGGTAATTTTATCTTTCTAATTGTGCAAAGTATAGAAACATACCTGAACTTTCTCATGAGCATACACTAATGAACCAGGTTCTTCAAGTAGAACTTCTCTTGATCATGTCTCAAATGTCAGAATAGAGAAAATTTATAAGAGATTAGCGATTCATATAAACACATGTCACAAGAGTATACTAGTTAAAGTATGAGATTGAGTAAGAATTAGTCTAGATATTTACATTGAATGAAAAACTCTTAACCAATATATATATATATATATATATATATATATATATATATATATATATATATATATATATCTCCATTGTGCATTCTGAACTGTACCCGTTTGGTGATCTTAGTCATCCCTAATTCCATCCTGTTCCTTTTATAGTCTTCTCTACTTAGTGCTTTAGTGAAGATTTCGGCTATGTGTTTATCAGTAGCACAAAATTCTATGGAGATTAAACTTTTCTCATAGTTATCTCTCAAGAAGTAGTGTCTAATATCTATGTGCTTGGTCCTTTTATGGTGAACATGGTTCTTTGTCATACTTATAGCACTAGTGTTATCACAAGATATTGGAATGCATCACACTTCAATTCCAAAGTCTACCAGCTATTGTTTGATCTATAGAAATTGAGCACAACAAGAAGTAGCAACAATATATTCAGCTTCAACAGTAGATAGGGCTACTGAATTTTTTCTTTCTGGTAGCCCATGACACTAGACATGATCCCAGGAAATGTGCCATACCTGAAGTACTCTTTCTGTCCACTAAGAAACCTACATAATCTGCATCAGTCTATCCTACTATATCAAAATTACTACATTTGGGATACCAAAGACACAAATCAGTGGTGCCTTTCAGATATCTCACTATCCTCTTGATAGCTGTCAAATGTGACTCCTTTGGATTTGCCTGAAAACAAGCACAAAGCCCTACACTGAAAACAATGTCAGGTCTGTTGGCAGTAAGATACAAGGGTGAACCAATCATACCCCTATACAACTTTTGATCAACTGATGAACCAGGTTCATCAATATCTAATTTAGTGGCAGTTGCAATAGGTGTATCTATTTCTTTGGAGTCCTCCATTTTAAACCTTTTGATTAGTTCTTTTGTACACTTCTGTTGATGGATCATGGTCCCATGTGGGATTTGTTTGATGTGCAATCCTAGGAAGAAATTTAATTCACCCATCATATTCATTTCAAACTCACTCCCCATTAATTTTGCAAAGTCCTTACTCAACTTATCAGTAGTGGCCCCAAATATTATGTCATCAACATATATTTGTACAACAACGAGGTCTTTACCTTTTTCTCTTAGGAACAAAGTGTTGTCAATTTTACCTCTTTTGTACCCATGCTGCAGTAGGAATTTTGATAGTCGTTCATACCAGGCTCTTGGGGCCTGTTTGAGCCTATATAGAGCCTTGTCCAACTTGTACACGTGCTCAGGACATTCCTTGCTTTCAAATCCTGGAGGTTGTTTCACAAAGACTTCTTCCTTGAGATAGCTATTTAGGAAGGCACTTTTTACATCCATCTGATGGAGAGTGAATTTCATATGTGCTGCAAAGGCAATGAGGAGTCTGATTATTTCTAGTCTTGAAAGTGGAGCAAAGGTATCATCATAGTCAATCCTTCCTCTTGGTTGTAGCCTTGAACCACCAGCCTTCCCTTGTTTCTTGTGACAGTTCCATCTTCATCAAGTTTGTTCCTGAAGACCCATTTGGTACCAATGACTGATCTATCCTTGGGTCTTGGAACTAGATACCAGACTTGACTTCTTTCAAATTGGTTGAGTTCCTCCTGCATAGCATTGACCAATCTGCATCCTGCAAAGCCTCATCAACATTTTAGGTTCAATAAAAGATAGAAAAGCATCAAATGCACATAGATTCTTTAGTTGTGATCTTGTTTTGACTCCAGATGTTGGATTAGTGAGAATGTTCTTAATGGGATGAGAACTTTGATACTTGTAAGGTTTCACAACTAACTGGCTTCTGCAGAATGTTTCAGCCATTGGGTGAGAAACAGGTTCATGAACAGGTTCCTTCAAGGAGTTTATTTCAATTCCTCTTTGATTTCTTCCCCCTGTTAGGTTAATGTAAGGAAAGACCTGTTCCGTCATTTGTTCCTTCTGTAGGTGCCGCTTTGACTTAAGCTGATGCTTCACCCAAGTCTTTGACCAGTCCAATGGCTTCATCTTCATGTTCATGTCCCTCAGAAAGAGTGTTAGTTTCATCAAATACAACATGCATACTTTCTTCTACACACAAAGTTCTTTTACTAAACACTTTATATGCTTTGCTAGGTGTAGAATATCCCAAGAATACTCCCTCATCACTTATGGGATCAAACTTACCTAGGGAGTCTTTTCCATTATTGTGCACATAGCACTTGCAACCAAATGCCCTAAGATGGGATATGTTTGGTTTTATCCCTTAAGTAACTCATAGGGAGTTTTCTCAACAAGAGGTCTGGTCATGCATCTATTGATTATGTAACATGCAGTGTTTATAGCCTCTATCCAGAAGCTGTGGGGTAATTTACTAGAGAAAAGCATGGTCCTTGCCATATCCTCAAGGGTCCTGTTCTTTCCTTCAACTACTCCATTTTGGTGAGGAGTCCTAGGGGCAGAGAAGTTGTGATCTATACCATTTTCATCACAATATTCAGCAAATTTTGCATTTTCAAGGTCAGTTACATGATCAGACCTAATGGATGGAAGTTGATTTCCTAATTGTTTTTGAGTTTTTCTAGCAAAAGCAGTAAACATTTCAAATGCCTCATCATTAGATGTTAAAAATATTACTCAGGTAAATCTAGAGTAATCATCAACAAGCACCATCACATATTTATTTCCTCCTCTGCTCATGGTTCTCATTGGACCACAGAGATCCATATGAACTAGTTCCAACATCTTGGACGTACTTACCATTTTTTAGGATTTGAAGGATGACCTTACCTGATTCCTCCTTGCACATGCCTCACAAACTTTGTCTTCCTTGAACATGATATTAGGTAATGCTATTACCAAGTCCTTGGAGACTAATTTGTTTAGCTGATTTAGACTAGCATGGCCAAGTCTTTTGTGCCACAGGAGGGGATCATTATCTAACACACTTAAACAAGTGAGTTCATTTTCTGGAAGAGATGAAAAATCTACAATGTAAATATTGTTAACTCTTCTTCCTTACAAAATAACCTTGTTAGTGATAAGGTTAATCACAAAACATTTGGTGGAGGTATAGGTCACAAGGTTGCCTCTGTCACACAATTGTGACACACTTATTAAGCTATATTTCAAACCATCTATCAAGTAGCCATTCTCTATGGAGTGAGAATCAGTCTTGCCTATCTTTCCAACCCCAATGATCTCACCTTTCTTTCCATTACCAAAGGAGACATTACCTCTTTTAAGTCCTCAAGTGAAGGAACTAGTCCTTGTCCCCAGTCATGTGTTTTGAGCAGCCACTATCCATATACCATATTTCGCTCATCCCTCTCACTTGGACCTGCAAAAGGAAATCAGGGGTTAGTCTTAGGAACCCAAACTAGTTTGGGTCCCTTTCTATAAGCAAAAGGATTAATTAAATTCCTTCTTGCCCATCTAGGCAACTTATTCTTTTCTTAAACAAAAGCTTTGTTCTTTTGACCGGCCATTTCTTTTGCATAACATTCATATTTATAATGACCAGTCTTACCGCAGTGTATGCAAATTTTATTTTCAGGAAGAGTAAGGTACTTGCTATTTGGATCCCATTTAGGATCTTGAGTCCCATATCCAAGTCCTTTTTTGTTACTGATGTGATGCTCTTGCAACCAGGAGAGAGCATCATAGGCTTTGTTCTACTTGCAAGTTCTGTCTAATTCATGTTTTACTTTTCCTAGATCTTCTTTTAAAACTTTGATGAATTCACACATTCCCTAGACAGAACTTCCTTCTCATGGTTAATTATCTCAGACTCATCAATGAAGTCCATTAATAGCTCACCCAGCTTTTCTTTAGACAAGAATTTAATCTTGTCTTTGAGATGAAGAATACTTACCTCTTGTTCATCATCTGATTCTCTGATGGCCATTAGTGCTTGCTCCTCCTCAACTTCATCTTCTGCGTCTTCATCTGAAGTTTCTCCCCAAGAGCAACCATAAACTTGGTTGAACTTTTGTTTCTCCTAGGTTGAACATGTTCCTTCTTACTATTTCTTCGTTTATCTCCTTCTTTCTTCCACTCAATTTTCCATTTAGGACAGTTTTGATCATGTGGTCAGTCTTGCTACACTTAAAGCATCCCTCATTTTCCTGTTTCAACGGAGCTCTTGTTTTATTGAAGCTTGTACTTCTTGAAGAACCTTTTCCTATAATTAGGTAAATCTTCAAACTCCTAGTGATCATAACCATTCCATCTTCATGGTTTATCTCCTCATTTCATAGGCAATTAAATTTCCAATAAGTTCATCCAGTCTGATAGCAATGTTCTTGGATTCCAAAATGGCAATGATTTTGCTTTCCCATGTGACTGGCAGAACTCTTTTCAGAATCTTCTCCACCTTGTCTTCTTCAAGGATAGTCCTTCCAAGAGATTCCAGTTCATTTGTCAAAGTGGTGAATCTAGTGTACATCTCCTGGATAGTTTCTCCTTCCTTCATAGTAAAATTCTCATATTGAGAATACAAAAGTGTTCTTCTTGGTCTTTTCACTTGAGGTGTTCTTTCATGAGCCAACTTGCAGGGTGTCCCATATTTCTTTAGCAGTTGTGCAGATTTGGATCCTAGTGTACTCGTGTGGTCCTAGACCACATACAAGCCACTTCTTGGCTTAGCATTTTTTCCCCATTTTTTCAAGTCTTTAGCAGTGCAGTCAGCCCTTGTCTTTGGCACTTCAGCATTCTTCTTAGTGGTTGCAAGGGGACCATCAGTGTTTATGTCCCAAAGATTATATTCTTCCCCTATAATGTGATCTCTCATTTTGTTCTTCCACCAAGAATATTATTGACCATTGAAAAGTGGAGGCCTAGCAGTGGATTGTGCTTCCCAGTTCCAAGGTGGTGCACTCATTGTTGATCTTCTCCTAAGGTGTTAGCCTCTTCAAGGATAAACTACTCTGATACCAATTGTTATTCCAGACATTAATACCACACGGGAGAGGGGGTGATTTGTGTGGTACCCAATTTTCGCACTAGAATAACCTGGTTCTTCTAGATGTACTAACTATCATTGTTTGCAGAATTAAGAGTGCATAAAATAAATAACACATGAATTTTTACGTGGAAAACACCTGGCTCAAAAGGTGAAAAACCACAACCTACTACTCAGTAAGATTTTCCCAAACATCCACTAAACTCAATTAGCCAAAACACCATTTACAAAAACTCTTTGTAAAACTAAGGATTAACTCTAATCCTAGTGTGGCACACAACCTCAAATATTGCGGCACTTTCAAGTTAACTCTAACTTGAATACTCAACGTACCTAATACAATTTTCTTCTATGAATGTTGGAAAGGTACAATTTTAAATCACCTACTACAATTGAACTAGAATGAGAATAAACACAATGGACTTGGTTCTTCTATCTTGTTCAAGTAGTTGCCGGCGTGAACACTTGATCTCACGTAAATTGCTTGTTAAATAGCCTTGCTATTTTGCTCTCAATTAGCTTTAACTTCTGCGTCTTTGTACCTACTTGTACAAGAGAACATCAATACTTTTATAGAGTTAGTAATCAGAGTTTGACAAAAACTCGAATTGTTGATCCTTTATCAAATTCGAGTCCTAAAACAATTCAAACTCCAATCCTTATCCTTGATCCGGATATAGTTCTCTTCACATAAGGAGACTTCAACTCCTTATCCCATATGCAATATTTTCGATCAGTTCAAAAGATATTCATAAGATATTATTGCTCGATCCCAAAGGATTATCTTCTTCATGTGCATCTCATGTGCATATGCCATAACAACTATGTCTCCTAAGATGGACCTGGTCCATCACTGGTTTATTTGTCATTCTTCAAAACTTCAACTGAACTTGGGTTAACACTGCGTCTTCGGGTCATGGAAATGTGGGATGCTTGGTCAAATGGAGGAGAGCCGCTAAGCGTAATCTCAGGGTTCCCTGAACTTTTTCCTAGAGCAAGCAGTTCCTCCACCATCCCCATTAGTCACCCAAACACACCACTAGGACACCCAACTATATCAGCTCATTTCATGGGAACACCTTCTGAGGTTCACCCCCGGTGTTAATTTCTGGTGCAGGTTCAAATATCTTTTCAAGTCCACCTTGCTCGGACACGGCACAACCTACATTTCTCAGGCCCAGTATTGACCCATCAGCGTTCACCTTCCAAACACCCTCCTTCCCGATGGAACCTCCACAATTTCCCACTTATACTTACTCCCAGCCACCCAGACATGAGTTCATTGCGGGGTAAAAAAAGACCACCAAAACTCCTGAGCAAGAAGAGATTGCGAGAAAGATGAGGAGTATGGAACAGAGTCTCAAAAGCATATAGGGCTTGAGTGGACAAAAAAGTGTATCATATGCCGACTTATGTATGTTCCCTCATGTGCATCTACCATTAGGATTCAAAACCCCAAAATTCGAGAAGTATGATGGTCACGGTGATCCTATTGCGCATCTCAAGGGACATTGCAACCAACTATGAGGAGCTAGTGGAAAGGAAGAACTCTTCATGGCCTATTTCGAGGAAAGTCTGGTTGGCATCGCATCTGAGTGGTACATGGACCAAGATATATCCCGCTAGCACATGTGGGATGATCTTACTAGAGATTTCGTTAGGCAGTTCCAGTACAACATTTATATTGCTCCAGCTAGGAACTCATTGATAAACTTGAAAAAGAAATCCTTGGAAAGCTTCCGAGAGTACGCTGTTAAATAGCGCGAGTAGGCCTCCAGGGTAAAGCCGTTGATGGATGAGATTGAAATGGTCACAGTTTTCCTCAAACCCAAGAGGCCGACTACTTCAAAAATATGATGTCCACAATGGATAAAATATTTGTTGAAGCCATCAAGATTGGCGAAATAGTTGAAATGGGTTGAAAACTGGTCGAATTATGAGCCAATCTACTATCAGAGCTACCTCCTAAGTCATCCAGGATGGGTCTGGAGGAGTAGCAAAGGGCAAGAAAAGGAAGAAACATCCATGGTAGCGTCGGGTGCAAGAAAACACCGTGCTCCCAGATCTTTTTTCTCAAAAAGAACCCCGTAGCACTATTACCCCCACCAAGACCTGGCTTATACTACTCAACCATACACGATCATGAATGCTCAACCTTATGTCCAGCCCCACAACAAGCCAACCAAAACCAAGTTCCATATCTAGAAACCAGCCTCCTTACCAAACTCGCTACAACCTTCAGCCTCCACAAAATAATTTCCACCCTCGTGAGTCACCCAAGAGACCAAATTTCACTCCCATAGGTGAATCCTACTCCAGCATGTGATCGAAGCTCGTTAAAATGGGTCTGCTACAGCCTGTTCCTCAAACCATGCAAAACCCAGCATCACCCACTTACAAAGCTGGTGCCCGATGCGCCTATCACTCAGGGGAAGAAGGGAAAGACACAGATGATTACTGGACTCTGAATATAACCATAGAGAACTTGATAGAACAAAGGAATATAGTGCTAAGGGATGAAGATATTCCCAATGTGACCAATAACCCACTGCTGGCCCACAATAACGGGTTGGTAATCCGAATGATATATGAGGATAAGGAATTTGACCTAGCGTTGAAGGCCATCATTGCCATTGCTCATGAAAAAGAGAAAACAAAAGCTGCCCCCAAGCAAGACAAAGGGGAGAAAAGAAAAAAACCACCCCTCTGAAGTCGGAGAAGAAAGTAGAAGTTGAGACTGGGGCCACACCCCCAAAGCTGATGTTCTATATATCCCTTGAAGCCGCAAATAAAAGCAGATGACATTGAGTCCTCCCAGGAGATTCGAGCTGAACAAGACAATACAAATGTATGTGCCCAAGGGAGCTTATGTGATGTAGGGGCCAATTAATCCACCAAGGCTGAGTGAACATGTGGTTATTGGCTGCATGCCACAAAAGCCCATCATAGATCCTGCAGTTGTGCCCTTGAATTAGAGCAAATCAGTTGTGACCTATAAAGGCAAAGAAATCTCAGGAGAAGTTCCAGAAAATAACCCGGTTGAAAAGTATTTCAATTTGGAAGAGGTAAACAATGCCACTAGAAAGCGCTTCCCCTCTTAGAAGACAATGAGTGCCGAAGAAGTATAGGCTTTCTTTCAAAAGATGAAATGGCAGATTATGAGGTGATCGACCAGCTTTGAATGTCTCCCTCACAAGTCTCCTTATTATCTATGTTGATGAACTCCACCAAACATCAAAAGGTATTGATCAAGACCCTTACCAAAAGCATATGTGCCTTTTGAGACTTTTGTAGAGCAGTTGGAGAGAATGGCAGAAAGATTTTTCGCAATCAACTAGATCTCCTTCAGCAAAAATGACTTGCCCCCAGAAGGGGCCGCACATAACAAAGCCATGCACTTGACAGTCAAATGCAAAGGGTACTACGTGAAAAGGGTTATGTTGTACGAAGGTTCTAGGGTAAATATTTGCCCCCTCTCAACTCAACAATGAATAGAAATTGGTACCGAGAGGATCTAAACCAACAATCTCTGTGTACGTGCTTTCGATGGTATCAAAAGGGAAACAATTGGAGAGAATGATCTGATTCTGACTATCAGCCCAGTAGACTTCCAAGTAACCTTCCAAGTTTTAGACATGAACACCTCTTACAAATTTCTTTTGCGGAGCCGTGGATTCATGCAGCGGGAACTGTACGTTCTACTCTTCACCAGATGGTGAAGTTCGAGCATGAGGATCAGTGATTGTGGTCCACGGGGAAGATGAGCAATCAACTTATCGGGACCCATCGGTCCCATGTCTTGAAGCAAGAGATGGGTATGAGAACATAGTGTATCGGGCCTTTGAAATCGTGGTCGCAGATCAGTACGAAGAAGGAAAACCTTGCCCTTAACCTTTCCTTTCAAATTTATAAATCATGGTCGCTAAGAAAATGATCAGGCGCAGCTTCAAACCTAGAAAGGGGCTTGGAAAATCATTGCAAGGAATAGTTGAACCTATCACCCTGCCCGCTAGTGAAAAGTTCTTTGGGTTTGGCTTCAGACCCACACCAGCTAATATAAAATGGGTTGATGATAGAAAGAATAACTGATGGGTCTTTCCGCATCTATATAAAATATTTGTCAAAACCAAATACAATGAAGAACAAGAGGATAAGGCCTTTACAGCCTAAGAGATTAAAGAGATTTGTAGGGCAATCAGTAAGATATTATATGAAACCCACATGGTCCAGCTAGGGGAAGGATCAAGCACCGCTGAAGTTTTGTACATGGGACTTGAGGCCAAATTGCAGAATTGGAAGGCTACTCCATTCCCAATTAGGAGGGAGTCCCGGTAAACCTGTCCTGCCACCTTTTCTACATCACAAGAAATGTCAGGGTGTAACTCGGGTGTTTTTCTTTAGTTTCATGTCTTTTAATTTCCAATGTAAACCCTGTTATCTTCCAAATTCAATGAAATGAAATCAATATTTCATCGTCCATCTTTCTTTATTCCTTTTAATCATTTTTATTTTATTCTTATTCTTTCATTATTAATAATGCGGCTTTAATAACATGACATGATTGCAGACTTCATGCCCAGATCCAAACATGCTGTCTAACTGTGAAATAATGAACCAAGAGCCGGAATATGATAAAGAAGAGGCTTTTAGGGAAATAAATTAAGAACTGGAAAATTTGAGAATAAACCAAAACCAAACATAGATGACACTGAGCTGGTTTACTTGGGTAGTTCTGAAGAACTCAGGGAAACCAAAATAAGCATTCACACATATGAAAAAACCCGGGATGCTTTAGTCCAACTCCTGATTGAGTTCAAAGATGTGTTTGCTTGGTCACATGATGACATTCCAGGGCTGAGTGTTGATTTGGTGGTTCATAAGTTGCCAACTTACCCAGACTGCCCCCTGTCCAGTAAAAGCAAAGAAATTTTAAGACTGATGTTACTGACAAGATCGAAGAAAAAGTCATAAAACAGTTGAAAGCAGGGGTGATCCGAGTGGTTCAGTACACCACATGGCTAGCCAATGTAGTCCCAGTACCGTAGAAAGATGGTAAAACTCGAGTGTATGTGGATTACAGAGATCTAAACAACGCAAGTCCCAAATATAACTTCCATCTGCCAAACATCCACATACTTGTTGATAACTGCGCCAAACATGAGATACAGTCCTTTCTGGATTATTACGCAGGATATCACCAAGTGTTGATGGATGTAGAAGACGTAGAGAAAATAGCTTTTCACCATAACTTTGGGTACATACTATTATAGAGTCATACCATATTGTTTGAAGAATGTTGGGGCAACCTACATGAGGGCCTTAACCGCCCTTTTCAATGATATGATGCACCAAGAAATAGAGGTTTACGTGGATGACGTAATCATCCAATCCAAAACCTAGGAAGAAATTCTTCGAGCGGTTGCGCAAATATGATTTTAAAGTTGAACCCAGCCAAATGTGCGTTTGGGGTCCCATCAGGAAAATTCTTGGGCTTTATAGTCAGCCGGAGAGGTATCGATTTAGATCCAACAAAGATAAAATCTATTCAGGATTTTCCTCCTCCGAGAACCAAGAAAGATGTGATGAGCTTGTTGGGTAGATTGAACTATATCAGCCAGTTCATTGCTTATTTGACATCCACGTGTGAAACCATATTCAAATTGCTGAAGAAAGATGCAGCAATCAAGTGGATGGATGAATATCAAGAAGCTTTTAATAATATCAAAGATTATCTGTCCAACCCACGAGTCCTGGTCCCACCTAAACCAGGGAGGCCTCTGTTCTTGTATCTGATAGTCTTGGAGAAATCTTTCGATTGTGTCCTCGGGCACACGATGTGACCGAAACGAAAGTGCAGGCAATCTACTATCTGAGTAAGAAGTTTACCAGCTATGAAGCTTAGTATACGTTTCTGGAGAGAACCTGATGTGCTTTAACTTGGGTCACTCAGAAGTTGAGACATTATTTGCAAACCTACACCACTTACCTTATAACCAGGTTGGATCCTTTGAAATGCATATTCCAGAAACCGATGCCCACGGGAAGATTAGCAAAATGGCAGATCCTGTGCACTAAATTTGACATAGTCTATGTCACTCGCACGATAATAAAATCCTAGGTGTTGGCGGATCATTTGGCATGAAACCCAATTGATGATAAATACTAACCTTTGAACACGTACAACCCGGATAAATAGGTAAACTCAATCGAGGAAATATACGAGAATACTAATGCTTGGAAGATGTTCTTCGATGAAGAAGTAAATGCAAAAGGTGTGGGAATCAGGGAAGTCTTGATCTCACCTACTGGTCAGCATTACCAGCCACGACCCGACATTGATTTTTCTGCACAAACAACACTGCCGAGTATGACTCCATCATGGGTATAAACATGGCAATCAACTAGGACGTCGAAGAGTTGTTGATCATGAGAGACTCATATCTGATTATCTGAAAAGCTCACGGAGAATGTGAAACCCGAGATGTCATACTTATCTCTTACAGACAACACATGGAAGACCTTAGCAAGCGATTAAAGTCAATAAAGTTCAGGTACATCCCTCGTTGACACACTTGCTACTTTGGCCTCAATGCTTCCGCATAAAGGCAATGCTCACATAGATCCCTTGGAAATCCAAATCCAGGAAAGGCATGGTAATTGTAATACAGTTTAAGCAGAACCAAATACCCAACCATGGTACCATGACATCAAAAGATTTCTGAAAACGCAAAAATACGCCTAGCAAGCCAGTGTGGACTAAAAGAGAACCATTAAACGTCACGCAAGTGGTTTCTATTTGAGTGGTGATGTCTTGTACAAAAGGACTCTATACCTCAATTTGTTAAGATGAGTTGATGTAGAAGAGACTGGAAGAATCATGCATGAAGTGCACGCGGGAGTATGCGGACCCCACACGAACGGGTATGTTTTAGCAAAGAAAATCCTTCGAGCGGGCTATTACTAGATAACCATGGAAAAGGACTATTTAAGCTTTGTCCGGAAGTGTCAATACTGTCAAGTGCACGGCGATTTGATTCATGCACCTCCCACAGAACTGCATCCCATGTTAGCACCATTGCTATTTGTTGCTTAGGGCATAAACGTCATTGGGCCAATCGAGCCGAAAGCCTCAAATGTGCATATATTTATACTGGTCGCCATTGACTACTTCACGAAATAGGTTGAAGCCATCATTCTCAAACTTGTCACTAAGAAAGCTGTGGTAGATTTTGTGCACTCCAATCTTATATGTCGATTTGGTATTCCTACAAAGATCATCACAGATAATGTTGCGTACCTGAATAGTCTTCTGATGGAAGAGATATGCAAACAATTTAAAATAACGCATAGGAACTCTACTCCCTATCAGCCTAAAGCCAATGGCGCCGTCGGAGTAGCAAACAAGAACATCAAGAAGATTTTGAGAAAGATGATTCACAGCTCCAGACAATGGCATGAAATGTTTCCTTTTGCTTTACAGGGATATCGCACTATGGTACGCACATTGGTAGGAGAAATCGCATACCTCTTGGTATATGGCATTGAGGCCGTGATACCAGTGGATGTTAAAATCCCTTCTCTCCGGATCATTGTTGAAGCTAAAATTGAAAATAGTGAGTGGATCAAGACCCGTCTAGAGCAGTTGACCCTAATTGATGAAAAGTGAATGGTTGCAATCTGCTACGGGCAGTTGTACCAACAAAGAATGGCCCTTGCTCACAAGAAAAAGTGTGACCCAAGAATTTCGAAGTGGGGCAGCTCGTGTTAAGGCCCATTCTTCCCCATCATCTGGAAGCGGAAGGAAAATTCACTACTAATTGGAAAGGCCGGTATATCATCAAAAAAATATTTCCGAGAGGAGCATTGTACTTGGGAGATGTCGAAGGAAATGATCCTGAAGCAGCTGTGACTGCGTACGTTTATCTGATTGGGATGACGAATACTTTCATTCCTACTACCCAAAAACTATCAACCTTTTGCAAACCCTTTGAGCCAGTTACTCTTCTTTGACTACCCTCTTTGGAACCCGAAAGTGTTCTTAGAAAAAGAAAGAAAAAAAGAGAGGAAAATGAAAAAAAACAAGAAAAAAGAAAAAAAGAAGAAAATGAAAAGAAAAAGAAGAATGAAAAAAAGAAAATGAAAAAAAATCATCAAAACAAAGAAAAAAAATGAAGCAAAATAGAAAAAAAGAAAAAAATATATTTTCCCCGAACTACGTTTGACTTGATTCCAAAGGATACGTAGGCAGCCTCTCTCTGGGGTTCACAAAATAAAAATCCAAAGTCCCCCAAAAAGTGAAACTGGAGTAGATAATATAATGGTTCTGTGATGATCCCGCCCAAACGGTTCCAAAGTTGTAATGCGATCCAATTCTCTTTTTTTCCAAACCTTGCCCAAGTCCTTCTAATCAATCGGCAAAAGGCATCGGAATTAGAGAACACAGTTATATGGATCTAAAACAATTAAGATGAGAGAAATAAAATGAGAGAGTCTTATCAGTGAAATCTACGGGCACCATAAGGCGAGATGAGTAGTCAAATTGAAAATAAGAGAGCCTGGTTAGTGAAAACTCGAAAAGAGCACTATCAGGCGATGGTGAGAAGACAAATGAGAGAGATCGATTGGCAAAAGCCCACAAAGGGCGCCGTCGATTGAAAAGAAGACACCCATCACCACCATTGGAGTCCTGGCAAGGTTTCTCTTTGGAAGTCAGACTCATAATGAGTGTATTAGAAAATGGGAAAGTTGTGCAAATTGGGCATCCAGTCTAAGAAGCACGTCATGTCTATTGAGGTCTGCATGCACCCCAGATATGTCTTTCTTTCCTTTCCGAAAGGGACACTTCTCTCAAAATTCATTTTCTTGCCTCCTGTTTACTTTCCCTTAAATCCATTTTGGTTTAACTCTATTCGAAACTAATACAAATAAAAGGTGGAAATATTTGTTTTATAGGGTTCTACCTAACAAGAGTCAAATAAAATACCCAACCTCAGCGGGCGCATCAAGTAAATCTCGACTGGCCATTTGACTGATGCTCCAAAATCAAAACTATTGAAAAAAAAAAAGAAAGCCAAAGGCAAAAACCCTAAAGGCAGAATAAAGTGAAAGGACCAAAGCCCCACACGAGTGAGCCTTTATGAAATCTTAAAGGTTGAGCCCCTCGGTTTGAAAGAAAGATCAATCTTCAGAAAAATCAGTAAGCAAGAGAGGTTCTCAACAAAAAGTCGGGACGAGATCAAGCGATCGAGAAAGTCAAGGCCACCAAACCATCTTCCATCTCAAACTAACAATTGTTCTTTGTTTAAAATTGAAACATGTGCAGCCCAAGGAAACCGTCCAAAAGCAGGTGCAACCAAAAGAAAAGCTACACAAAAGCTTGAAACAGGTTCGCAGTAAAAATCAACCTAAAAGGGAAGTTTTACTTCAAAATTCTTTCCTGCATTATATTGAAATAAATTGAAATGAAAAATGAAAACGAAAAAAAAAGGAAATAAAAAGAAAATCCAAAACAAAAATGATAGCTTAAGATTCTCAGCCTCAATCTTTTATATCCTTTTACCAACATTAGGGCTCCAATCCCAGAGTTGAGAGTTTTAGACATAGGGCCTCTATTCCCTAGTCACCTTTTTTTTTACCAACATTAGGGCTCCAATCCCTAAGTTGAATTTACAGACATAGGACCTCCATTCCATAGTCACTTTTTTACCAGCATTAGGGCTCCAGTCCCTGAGTTTAGTTTTAGACATAGGACCTCCATTACCTAGTCGCCTTTTACCAACATTAGGCCTCCAATCCCTGAGTTGAGACTTTAGACATAGGGCCTCCATTCCCTAGTCATCTTTTACCAATATTAGGTCTCCAATCCCTGATTTGAGTTTTAGACATAGGGCCTCCATCCCCAGTCGCCTTTTTGCCAACATTAGGGCTCCAATCAGTGAGTTGAGTTTTTAGACGTAGGGCCTCCATTCCCTAGTCACCTTTTTTACCAACATTAGGGGTCCAATCCCTTAGTTGAGTTTTAGATATTGGGCCTCCATTACCTAGTCGCCTTTTCACCAACATTAGGGCTCCAATCCCTAAGACGAGTTTTCAAACATAGGGCCTCCACTCCCTAGTCGCCTTTTCGCCAATATTAGGGTACCAATCCCTGAGTTGACATTTTAGATATAAGGCTCCATCCCCTAATCTTTTCCCTTCTACATAGACTCAATCCTTATTTTATTTGCTTTCGAAAAGAAAAGAAAAAGAAAAAAAAGAGACAAGAGAAAAGAGAAGAATTTCAGATTTTTGTCCCCAAATAACTCCCAAAGTTTTCCTAGTGAAAAGCATAAAAATTTCGTACGTTTGTTTGTCTTGGAATCTGAGCAGGTTGACTTCGAGGCACAGGATCTGAAGTAGCCAAAAGAATGAGCCTCAATCCAGAATAAAGAAAAGAATAAAAAGAACAAAAAAGAAATATATTCAAAATACCGATGCAGACAAAGATGCTGACTGCTCAAAATTTAATTGAAGACAAAACTTCGCATGTCCCGCTTTGATCTAAAATCTGAAGAGAGAACTAGCATCTGCAGCTGACGAGCATAAAGATTCAGATCAGAGTCAACAACAAAAACCAGTTAAGAATCAAGATCAAGCTTCAAGAGATTTACTGATAGGAATCTTGTAACTCATAGCTAATAGGCCTAGTTAGCTTAGCTTTTGATTTTTCTTTTAATGTAATAAGGGGGTTAGCAAGAAGTAGCGATAGCAGCAACAGTGAAATCACAGCTCCCAATAGTCCCAGCTACCAAAACTTCCAGAACTACATTGACCTGATTCCTTTATAGCCAAGGATATGTAGGCAACCTTTGAAACAAGGTTCGGTAAGATACTTTTCAAAAATGCTTCTCATGAAGTGTCAAGCAAGCAAAAACCCCTCATCATTGCTCATTTTATCTTTGCCCGAAAACCCTTCGTGTCTCCGAGCAAATAGGGGAAGCTGTGAGCACGTGATTTTTGTCTAGCATGAATTACCCCTACAGAATTTCCAAAATTAGGATTTTTCTTTTAATTATTTGGTTTTTAGGAATTATTGCATAATTTTCGTGTTGGTTTGCATTTTTGTGCATGTTTAATTTATTTAATTCATAAAAAATATATATTGCATTTGCATTAAGGATCCAAATTTATATTTTCTAGGCTAATTAATTAATTAATGTTACAAGAATAAAATAAAATAACAAAAATAGTTTATTCTGCATTTTAACTTTTTAATTTCTTCGAATTTTTTATAGTTTTCTTTTTATTTAGGACTTAATTAATCTTTGAGAAGCAATTAGCTTGTTTATTTAGTTTTAGAATTAAATCAGAATTTTATTGTAATTTGTAATTAATAAAATTTGAAATGAAAAAAAAAAGAGAAAAAAAGAAAAGGTTATTAATTGAAAAAAAGAGAGAAACAATTTTGGGCTAAAAATCACCAAAAACCCGTCCAAGACCCGCAAATACCGGGCCCAAAACCCATATTTCAACCCGGTCCAGCCCCCTCCCATATAACCAAACGACATCGTTTTGATTAGATGCAATCCCAACTGTTGGTTTTATCTCATCCAACGAATGAGAACTAATCCCTTAGTTAATATTTAAATGCCCGAATCCCCCCCAAACCCCCAAACTATCTCTCACAAACACCCTCAAAGACCCAACGTAACGCCGCTTTGGACTACCGGGAATCGCCCACGGCGGAAGCCGGCGGTCAAATACACCCAAAATCACACCGCAGACTCCCCTCGACCCCCTTTTCCCAAATATCCACTCCTTATACCTCGAATCCCCCTGTAACTCCTCAAATATTCAATCGAAATTGGAAACCCTAGCGCCGCCACAGTTTCTCCGGTGACGGCGCCACCTCCAAATGCACCCAAAATAACACCCTTGACCTCATTCATTCCCTTTTCCCCAATCTCTAATTATTTTTATTCGAACCATCCTAGTTTCGTTCGAATCTTGAATCAGAGTCCAAGTTTTCATAGCCCAAAACCAAGTATGGTGCCGGAGAGTCGCTTCCTGGACTGTTAATGGGTCAAGACCCATGCTAGTTAACTATTCTTTGTGAGGATGAGCGACTAGCATGGATTTAGACTTATTTTGAAGTTCATCAGACTCATGCAAGATCCAAACCAGTGTCTATTCGAGAGAAGCATGCTTCCATTTAGTCAGTAGGTATTTTCTTTCTCTATATCATTTCTTTTTCCTTTTAGAACTCGTTTGGAGTTTGTTATAAGTAATTGGAGCCAGGTGCTATTTCAGTAGTTTATTTATGTTGTTTGACTCGTTTGTTTGGTTCATAGACGTTGCTAGGATAATTAAGTCGTTTCCTCTTTTGTGTGAATCAATTGAGTTCTTTGGACTCAATTTTCTTCCTCCCCTGTTTTCTTTTCTTGCTTTTAACCCAGGCAACCTCGTTCATCTGAGCCTCAATGCTCAGTGATTAATGGCTTGAAGCTTGTGAATTGGGGTATAGTGTTCGGGCCCATAGTTTAGACGAGGCCCCTTTTTTAATTGACCCATATGCCTGCTTGGCCCAAAGGTAAAAAAATGTCCTTAAAGGGTAATTTTGGAAGTTGGGATACGGAATCTTTTGTTAACAGCCTTAGGAAGCTTCCTACAACCTATAAAATGGCCTTACTTGGAAAGCAAGGCAGTAATTTAGGAATTTATAAACGAAAAGGAAAATTTAAAAGGGATCAAATGCAAAACTGAATATTTTTAGACTGCCCTAACTTCCTTGCCTATAAAGGCATCTCTTCCTTGCCATTCAAGGGATATGAATAGATAGAAAAATACGTAAAAAATCTGAACGGTTGGGAGAAACACTTAAAATTACTGTTCTACTAAAGATTTCCATAATTCTTGAGGCTCTCATTTCTAAAACAATCTCGAACCCATCAAGGGCTAAAATGATTGAGTTTTGTTGGTTTTCAAAGTTTGGTCCAAGTTTTTGTTTTTTTTTTGTTTTTTTGGATTGCTGGGTATCAATTGTTATTTATGATGGGTTAAAGTTTGGTTCAAAGCTGGTTTCATTGGTTATTTATGAGCTTACTGCTATTGCTTCTTCTGTATACTCCTAGCTCATTTTTCTTGTTGGTTTCTACTGTTGTGACCAGGTATTACTCAGCCCTTTGGTATGTGAAATGGAAGAACACGATGTTATTTAATTAAGTTGCAATCAATGTCATATTAGTTTATTAAATGTTTTTTCCTATATTTCTAAAAATGATTAGCTCTATAATTAGCTTAGTTTTGCTTTGTCACGTTTGATATTTTCTGTTTCCGTTTTAAATTTTAGGTTTGTAATAATGGCTGAATTATGAACTTTAGACAATTAGCATAGATGAGTTTGAGTTTGGTATTTATATGAATGGACATGTTAAAGTGCTATAACAAAAGGGTTCAGACCTGTTTTGGTTTTGCTGAACCAGTGTTTGTTTAGTTTTGATTTCTGCCTAAGTCTGCTAAAAATGTCAGGCATAGGTGGAATGACTAGAAACTTTCAATTGGAATACACATTAGTGGTTGTAATGAGTTAGTTGAAGTCATGTATTACTTCATCTCGTCGTTGTGGCAGAGTGGAAGTATGAATGACTAGCTGTGTTATTTATGAAGTTGAAATTGTTAAATTTAGAAACTACACTGCCTACTTTTAATTATTGAAATTGGACTTGCAATTGCTTTCAAAATAAAGTAATTGTTGTATGTAATATAATTGTCTTTTGACAAGTCAGAAAATGATTCCAAAGTTTTCTTGCATATTTATTGGTCACATCGTTAACCCTTTTTGGGCTCATGTGGGTCATTTGTGACTTCAATTGTTATTCAAGCGTTGTGGGGACTCGATATTGAGTCTTGTGCTCAGCAACTACAGGGCAAGAAATCTGGGCTCATTCCGAGGCCCAAATCTGAAAGTTTCCTCCGAATTAAATCTGGGCCATTTCTCTCCTGTCGGGCTACAAGTCTGCTTGTGTTGTTTCAAACCCCTTTAGTTTGATTGATTAGCTTTTTTTATGCAAACCTTTTAGTTAGTCTGAGATTAGGTCGTTAATTAGTTGGGGCATACCATATTAGATAACATAAATAGTTCATGGCCCTCCGGATGTAGTTCGAATTCCTTTTTAAAAATTGGAGTTGAGGTGCAGCGCGTCAAATAAAATATCAAATGAGTGGCCCTCATTTAATTATTTCTTTTAATTCATTAGAACTTAAGGCGTGCCATTTAGCGAATTTTCCATGGCACTCACAAAGTTAAATACGTGTAGTTGCTTTAGGCACGTTATTTTAATAATTTACATTCCTGAATTTGGGTGCGCATTTTATGTGACCCAAATCCATCTCACAATGTTAAATAAAATATGTCTCCGATTACGGGAGCATTTCATGTGGCATGGTCTAAAGACGCATTTTAGATGATGTTGAAACCTTCTTAAAATAATTAAAAGCGGTTAATAAATTTAAAATGCACCATAGGATAAAACAAGTGTTAAAATTAAATAATAGGCCAATTATAATAGTTTAAGCGACCGCGCTAGAACCACAGAATCCGGGGGTGCCTAACATCTTCCCCCGAGTTAATAGAATTCCTTATTCAAATGTTTTGGTTTGCAGACTTCACAAGGAAAGTCGAACTTTCCTCGATTTGGGATTTAAAATAAACTGCTGACTTGAGACACCAAAAAACAAACTTATCCCAAGTAGTGACTCTGGACATAAAATTGAATAAATAATTTTATTTCGAATAATTTCACTTAAAGTGGAAAAACTCCCTTATATACTACCTTTCGAGGTAGGCTGTAAGAAATGAGGTGTGACAGTATCTTCGACCAATTTATACAATTTTGCAATAATAGCCTATACTATATACATATAATTGCATTATTTACATTGTTTATGCTAAAATAGCATTCTTAATATTTCTATAATGCTAAGCTGTTATTTTCAATCATTATACAGCATAAATAGTATTTTTATTATTTATTAATTATTTTTATAAATTATTTTTATAAAAAATTGTATATTAATTTTATAGCCCAAAATAAGGCTAATTTCGGAAAAAATATGGCCCAAAACACATGGCCCACCTAACTTAGCCTTTGCTTGCCCAAAACCAGCAAATCGTTTAATAAACCCGATCGGGACCCGACTGACCCACGGTATCTCTCTCATTAACATCTCATTCGAAGATCAAGGACTCATAATACCTCCCTGTTTTTTCCTTATATCCCCTACGCTAGCCCTAATGACCTATTCTCCTAAGCCATCGCCCCTAAATCCTCTCTACTATTTCTTCTTCTTTGTGAAACTCTAGTCGTTGCTACTTAATTCCTCTTGGATTCCAACCTAGTGATGGAATCTGCTCATGATATGCTTACTTTATTAATCTTCTCTCATTATTAGTCGTCTGTTTATCATCCAATGCCACCTAAATTTGTTCTATCAGCCTTACCAGTGCGAGCACTGTTTGGGGCTCATCTAAAGTCGCTATGAACTTTGACGCACTGGGTTCAAGGTTTTACTGCTATCTTTTACAATTGATTATTGGAGTGCTACTACAATTATTCTTCTTGTTCACTTGTTCGTTAATCTGTAACTAAGCACTTATGGCCCTTGCAATTCCATTCTTTTTTTGTTTGAGTTCCTTCTTTTTATATCTATGTTCCTGAAACTTTTGTGAATCAACATGCTATTATCTGCAATCATATCCCGCTCTGAAGTTATTCTTGAGGCTCTATCCGCGATTCTGGTTTTCTGAAGCATGATTACTCTAGCGTGTCTATTCGAATGCTTATTGATGATGCTTATTCTAAGTTTATCTCTTTGCCTTGTTCTGTATTCTTGTGATAAGCCAATTCATGTCTCGAATGTGTTCTAATTCTTGTTGAATTATTCAAGTATGACTTCATGTTTCTTAGAGTTAATTTTTTACCGTGTTATTAGCCAAACATATTTTTCCACTACTTTCTAATTCTAATGTATGTTCCCTGCCCTGTTTAATCTTGTGTTCTTCAGTTCTACCTAAGAATTCTAGGACGAGATCCAATACTCAACCTCTTCTTTCATAATATAGTCAAACCCTAGTGCATGTTAGTCCTATTAACCTAGATTTGGTATTTTGAGTTCTGGTGTTGTTTAGACTTTGGTGTTATGATTGATAAAGTTAAAATTTCTCATTAGCGAATTGTTGCATGTTCAACAACTTGTTTGTTGTGTTATTTGTAATCCTACTTGCACTAGACTCTCATGCTAGGAACTTCCATGTAAAACCACTATTTCACTTGATTCTGTCTGAGATTCGTCAAGGTTTTTCTGTTAAAATCTATGCCTAAAGTTATTTAAGTTGATCTTGGATCATATTCTATTTTGAAACCCTATATGGGATTGTTTGTTAGCTTGTGATGTTCCACCCTGTCCTTTTGAACGTAATCCTGAAACATAACATCTTATGTATATAACTCCATGTGATCTTTTCTATCTGCTCTAAGTTAAACTACTATTAGCTACAGTCCAAAGAACTAGGTGTGTGGACTTCAAGTTGTTTAATCAATCCTATGTACAGTTTGGTACTCGTGTGGTTAAGTTTACAATTGCTATGTAAGTTAGTTCCCCTTTCGGGACTGATATGGGTCTGTGTCTAAGTTTGAGTCATGCAACTAATACACTCTAATATCTTGGGATGTACCGATATCTGCGTTTGCTATTTGTATGAAGAATGAGATTATTGAAGGCCTCGAAGTTGTTGGGTTATTCTCCATTGTGCCTACTCAGTTTATTAGGCATGCACTCATTTTTGTTTGTAATATTTGAGCATGTATTATTTATTTGGGCCTGTAATTATTTGTAGATAAACAATTGGGGAGTTAGTGAAATTGGGGGAAATGGGTGTACTCTATTCTTGAATAAAAAAGGTACAAGACATGCCTATAGGGTCTAAGTGTTTTATTTTCTATCTTGTTTTACATACTTTATTTCTGTACACTAATAGAAAGCATATCTATAGGAACCCAAGTACTTTATTTGCTCAACAAGTTCTATTCATGTTCACTATTAGAAAACATGCCTATAAAAATCTAAGTTCTTGACTTGTTCACATGATCCACATCTATATGTTATTAGATACCTATTGGATTCCAACATCATTGGTTATTTCCGCAATTTTCTTTGTTTACATGTGTTAGATATCATGCCTGCATGATCGCATTAATTGAAAACAACCTTCTCCTATTGATATTCATCTAGATATCATGCATATAGGACCTTAATTAATTAATTAAATTGTCGTTGTTGCTATTTTTATCGCACTGCCCGCCTAGAAAATATGCCTATTGGGATAAACTATTATAAAACCAATTTCAATTGTAAACGGGTAGAAATCCTAATTATAGGATGTTATAACTCGTCTTAGACAACATATCATAAGATCAGCATCGTTAATCTTGGGCTTCTGAACATTCTTATCACCTCACAGTATGAACAATGTAGATGTCATGCCTATAGGTTTGTAATGTCTTTTATATGCAAATGTGTTTGCCTAAAGTTGTAATGTTGCCTGTACACTGCTGGAAATCAGAATCACCATGAAATTATGCCTATAGGACTTAACGACTATAATGCTTCTTACTCTGAAATTGTCCACTGCCTAAATCTTTCACGTTCATTCACTATTTATGTGTGAAGGTTAACTTGAGCCTTTTCTTGCATTTATGTGAAGTTCTATATTTTTTGAATGTACACTAGTTTTATCGTTTGTGAGCAGCCTAAGTAGAGTTTAGAACCACCGATATTAGGTCCAAAACGTCCTAGATCATAGGCGTGGGATTGGTAATATACGCGTAGGACACGACAAAGAATTGAATTAGAATGTCTTTAAGCAAAAACAATAACATAGTAGTCGGGTAGCAGGAGATGATAGTCTATGCCCACTGAATAATATAAGTAATCCCTACCTTAAGGGAGTTCAGAAGTATTATTTATGTTGTACTGCATAATCCTTTAGGCTAAAAATCTTAGGACCTCCCTCCTTTATATGTTTATTGTTTAGTCATCGCACGTAGGCCCATCAAGTCGACCTTTTAAGACTCAACTATAGTTTAATTGTCGCTCGATGTCCTTTACGCTCATTCACAATAAAACCTTTAAATTCCTTGTCTCGCCTCACTTATATAACAACCTTGGATGATTGTAACGATAATCCCACATAAGTAACTCGAAGAGTACCTAACACCTTCTCTTTGAGGTATTTTGAGCCCTTACCAACCTTAGGTTATATAGACTAGTTAAACAGAGTTATTTAGAAAGAGGTACCCTAACGCACCTTAAACTCGTTAGGTGGAAACTCTTCTATTTTAACACCCATTTAAAAGAGATGTCATACGTCGAAACCCATTTTCGGGGGAAAATGGGAATGACAGAATGGAGACTCTGGTGGGGATTTCCACTTAGGCTCTTTGCATGATGAAGTTTATTTATGTGGATTAATGGATTATTTAATGGCATGCGTATCCCTTACCTTATTTTTCTTTATTTGTTAAATTGCTATGACATGCACACCCCTTCCTTTATTTTCCTTTATTTGTCTAAATTATAATGGCATGTACGTCCCATCTCCATTGCCTTCAATTTATCTAAGACTACTATATCATGCACCTCCCGTACCTATCTCCCTATTTGCTTCATTTAATTATGTTCTCGCACATTTTTCATTTGTTAAACCGACTTCTCTCTTTTATTTTTTATTTTTATTCTCATGTTCGTCTTTACCATATTATTTGTTGCTCTCTCTTATGTATTTTCATCATGCAATTGGCAATATGTTACTATTTTTATACATATAGCATGCTTTCAACATCATACTCCACTCGTGCTTATTATCAACATAGTGGCGCTTGATAAGTGTTCGTGCTTTTCTAAAAATACTCTTTTTAAATCAAAAAGGCTTATTTGCGATAGGCTAGTCAATCAGCGGTGCCGTTGATGGTCCTTATACCTTTCCCTCTTAAGTTATCCACTTGAACTTGAGAGTAACAGTCTAGATCTTTCTATAAACGTCACCCTGATTTGAATTGTACATGCATCATGTTAAACCAAGTTCAGATTGAGATTTCATTGACATATCAAATCTCTTAGATGAACCTTTTCCAGAGTCCAACGGATTTCCACCATC
Source organism: Nicotiana benthamiana (assembly GCA_034376525.1). Taxonomy (NCBI): domain Eukaryota; kingdom Viridiplantae; phylum Streptophyta; class Magnoliopsida; order Solanales; family Solanaceae; genus Nicotiana; species Nicotiana benthamiana. The sequence continues at coordinate 98,851,704 of CM067332.1, forward strand.
CCAAAGGACACCATCATATTACGAGCATTACTTGGAGAAAACATGCCAACATATTGATAATTGATGCGTAATTAGTCAAATCCGGATGGGGAAAAGGGTTAACCCTTAAAACAAGAAATTCCCAGGTTTGATATGGTACAAAATATCCTACCTTTGCTAATTAACAGGTGCAACAACCTTGCACCCTGTGAGAGAACCCATATGAGGAGAGTATTGGGCGACCTGCCATCTTTACTGAAAATTCGACCAAATAAGGAACTCATCGAGGCTGCTACCATGTTTGGGATGAAAAGATAGTTGTCTTTCTAATTGACAATATAGAAATGACTCATCTCCTAGAAGAGATAGCGGATTTTTCAAAGTTACCATGGGATAGTCCAGGACTATTGGTACTAGAAAATCTCACTCTAAGCAATTTTCAGAAAATGCTAGATTTTAGGAAAAACGACGAACTGGTCTGTCTAAAGAAATCGTACATCCCCTTTGAATTTTCGTATAAGAATTATGGGCATAACAAATTATACCGACTTCATCATAAGGAGCTAGCCACTACCTCTTTGGGATGGGTGCACCGCCTAGTTTATGTTATCATAGTTTGTTTCTTGAGTCTGTTGATCTTTCCTATACAAGGGGAAGGATCCATTCTCGTTTAGCCATGGTTGCCAGGACCTTAATGGAAGGTATCAAGGGGCAAAATCACACTACCATCCTGATGATCTTAGCTGAGACTTATCGTGTTCTGGATCGGTGCAAGCATGGGTTCAAGCTTACTACAAGTTTGATTACTAGAACACTTTCAAATGGGTGATTATCGCCAAGAGATTTATGAAGACCACTAAATGACTACATAGCAGGCATCATCCAAAGAAGATAACATTCATTCCAAACAAGTGCAAAGCCTATAAATGTTTTAGGTTGGTTGCATTTCTTTAGCAATCTGATAGATGAGAAAGTGCATTGAATGTTTGAATGGTTTTCTAGTAGTGAGTTCATCATAATATCCAAATAAAATACTCACTTAGTACTAATGGGGCTATGAGGCCTCCACCCTTACGCTCCTATAAGGGTAATGAGGCAAGATGGGAGGAAACAATTCATACCTCAGGTTTACAATATGGTTCAGCATAAAGCAGATTTCAAAGGAGATGTCATCCCATTCAAGTTTGAATCCCAAAACATGCGAAACAAAAGGATCATCGTGGAAGGAGAGGCTATTAAGCTAGATAGGTATCACGCTAGTCATTTGTTCTACTATCTCTCATATTTGGAGGATGACATAGTCGGGGATGTCAAATCGAGGGTCAATTTAGATGAGGTAGATGAGGCACAAGTTAAGTATAAGAGTCTATGCAAAAGGGTGGTCTAATTTGATGTTAAGCATCTGGAACAACATAAAGTGAACATGGAGGTGATCAGACAATGTAAGGAGATTGCGAATAAATCGTCTGAAAGGTTGGAATATATAGAGCAAGGATTGATGTAACAAGAGGGAAAAATGAGAAAGAGGATTTGGGAGTGTCAAGGCATGGACGATGATGAAGGAGGGAAGCTAGCAAAGGCTCACTTTCTACTAGACATGCACGATCTGGGTAATATGATTAATGAGGTCAAAAGAGCCAAGCATGGAGAAGGTCCTTTAAGGACCAAGTAGACTATGAGATAATGTTCTTTACTACTTTCTAGGTTAGCTTAGATTTCAATGTAATAAGGCTAAATTCCATTAGTAAAATTATTAATTTCTATTTACTAAGGATTGATTTGGCTTATCTTTTCATTAATGGAATGATGCAAATGTTGGAATGAATTTTCTCCAAGTCAATGTGTGCTTAGGCCTACCTCAGGCACAATGAGGTCCCCAAATTAGGACGTGATTTATTAACCTTATATGATACATGCTTAAATATTGCAAACACTATTTTACTTTGTCTTACTGACTTGGTTACCTTTTGATTTTTCTTTCTTTTGATTACTCCCTTTCCTAAAGGTTGATTCGTGAATTCTGGCATCATCAGCTTACCACACTAGATCTGGAGGTCCTCCACCTCCTCCTCCACCTAGCGACCCGAAAAACAAAGGCAAAGTCTAAGGGAAGATGGGTGATCTAAGTGGTAATAGAAAATACAATGCTATGGAAGAGAATGTTGAAACCTTGGATGGAAGAAGTATGTAAGGACAGAATGATTTGGTCCTACTTTTGAAACAGAAAATCTTGGAGCTACAAGGTGAGCTTGAGCAGGTCCAAAATCTATCAAACCTTTCCCTTACTCTAAATGTCCCTGGCATCAACCAACAAAACACAACCACTCAGAACCAAACACCACCACAAAGCACCCCAAACCAAAATCCACCACCCATAGCTCCACAAAATCCTCCCATTATGCACCAATATCACAATACCACACCTCCTCAAAAAGTTAACTACCACCAGTGCAAACCCTCAACGACAACACCATTACCCGACCTAATATCTGCAACCACCATTTATCACACTCCTCAAAATGCACCACAACTTGCCCATGATCCCCCTCATACTTCAATCAATGATCTCCTGTATACCCAAGTTCCAAGAACTCATCAAGGCAACCCGATATACATAGAAACCTTACCTTATACCTCGCAACAAACTCTACACATACTTAATCTAACAAAGAAGGACTTTCTCAGTCGAAACATTGTTGAAGAACTTATGAAACTGGCAGGGAGATTCCAGAGTGTCAAAGGCAAGAAGGGTGTTGAAGGTTTAAACTACGAAAACTTGTGTTTCCAGCCGGATGTAGAACTATTGGAGGGTTACAAACCTCCCAAGTTTGAGATTTTTTATGGCATTGGTGATCCTAAGGTGCATGTAAGAACCTAATTTGACAAGCTTGTGGGAGTGGGTAATAATGAACAAATCCACATGAAATTGTTCAAAAGAAGTCTTACAAGAGACACATTACCTTGGCATATCAGCCAGAATCCGAAGAAGTAGGAGAACTGGGTGAGCATGGAATCAGATTTCATGGACATATTCAGGTTCGATACAGAAAATACTCTAGGAGTTTTCCATATCTAGAACCTCAAGAAAAAGCCGAAAGAAAGCTTTCACGAGTATGCTACTCGTTGGAGATCACAGGTTGCAAAGGTTAGGCCGCCACTTGAAGAAGAATAAATGAACAAGTTCTTTGTTAGAGCCCAGGATCCGCAGTATTATGAAAGATTGATAGTTATCTATGTTAGAATATACGCTTAACGCTAGAGGGGGGTGAATAGCGTTATAATAAAAAACAGCGTAAACTTGCGGAATTAAAAAATTGCAGGAATGAAATAAGTGCGATAAGTAAATAATAAGGAACGAACGCACCGATGTTATCCTGGTTCACCACAACGCGTGGCTAGTCCAGTCCCCGAGAGACTCTCTCGAGATTTCCACTAACTTCGTTAAGCTTACGGGTGCTTAACAAACCGTTACAAACTGAGAACTTGAGTCACACAAGCCTCAACAACCTTTGCTCGAAGATACAACACTTCAAGACTTCAACCAAAGGAATCACAACGTTCCTTCTTACAATACAAGGGATTAACACTTCCCTTCAAGTGTATAAAAATACTTTGCACTCAAAACAAGACTCTCCTTAAGAGTAGATATGAGTAAAATAAATACGCTCAAGAATGCAACAACTTTCGTCAAGAATTTGGCTCTCAAAAACTTGTGTAATGAATAGAAAATGATGAATAAGAGAGTATGCAAGCTTTAGCAATAATATGATCAGTTGTTATGTTTAGAAGACTGATTTGAAGATGTATTTATAGTGTCAAAAACATGCATAACCGTTGCCTAATTGCCAATTAAGAATTGCTGATTTTGTGCTACGACAATCGATTGTCTAATTGGCACAATCGATTGTTTTCCAATCGTTCCAAAAATCATTCCCAGATTTTACGCAGCATAATCGATTATCTAAGACGTATAATCGATTACTGGCAACGTTCAAAAAATCATTTCCAGATTTTACTTAAAACAATCGATTATCAGAAATATACAATCGATTACTTGGCAACGTTCAAAAAATCTTTTTCAGATTTTACTTCAAACAATCGATTATTAAAGTCCTATAATCGATTATCTGACGGAGTTTGAAAATATTTTGGCAACGGTCATTTACATAATCGATTATGCTATATGGACAATCGATTATTTTTCAGTCTTGAAAAATCTAATAGACACTGCCTCAACACAATCGATTGTCATAAGGTTCACAATCGATTATTTTGTATCTTTGAAAAATCTGATAGACACTGCCTCAACACAATCGATTGTCATAAGGTTCACAATCGATTATTTTGAAGCTTTGAAAAATCTGATGGTCACTGTCTCAACACAATCGATTGTCATAAGGTACACAATCGATTGTCATGCAGATTTCAAAAATCTGATGGACACTGCCTTAACATAATCGATTATCATAAGTACATAATCGATTATCTTTGTCTAGATTTTAGAGGCATGTTTAAAAATCATTTTGCTATAATAAATATGCATGATTTGATAAAAATGTTTTTACGAGAGAAGCCAAGTCTTGAGTTAAATTGTCGGATCAAGATCACAATTAAAGAGCGACTCATGTATAACTTTGTTTAATCTTGATCTTTTTTTGTCTTGTGCTTGAACTTCATTACGTGACATTTGCGCGCTTGTGCTTGGACCTCGTCATATGTCAATTGCGCATCGTTTGTCATTTATCAAAACCTACAAATATGAACACACGTTTAGATTAGTGCCTTGAGAACGTGTTTCAACAATTTCCCCCTTTTTGATAATGGCAAACCTTAGTCGGGATATGCATATTAGGTAATTCATAATGACGATCCAAGACAAGTATATATATATATATGCAATTAGTTCCCCCTCAATATATGAATTCCCCCTCAATTTGTGCCAATAAGTATTAAGTGCATAGCCCTTATTCTTCCCCCTTTTGACATTAGCAAAAAAATTGGTAAATAACTTGTTTATTGATTAATCAAAAATTCCAACTTCATAAAAGGGATAATAAAGCAAATAATGTCAACATAATCGATTATTGATACTTGATAATCGATTAAATACTAAAGAGAAATCGATTATTCTAAAGAGGAATCGATTATTCTGCACCAGTCTTTATAATTCCCCCTGCTTTTAGGGCGATACCTGCAAAAATACGTTAGACGCCTCCGACGCTCAAGTTAGTAATCATGTGAAAGGGAAAATGCAATGCATGACTTAGATCAATGTGGATTCAAGACTCCCGAGTTCACTACGAATTCGGAAGAAGGACTCTTTCTCTAAAGGTTTTGTGAAGATGTCGGCCAATTGATCTTTGGTTTCAACAAATTCAATTTCAACATCACCTTTGAGAACGTGATCTCTTATAAAATGATGCCTAATTTCAATGTGTTTTGTTCTTGAATGAAGAACGGGGTTCTTCGTCAAGCATATGGCACTAGTATTATCACATCTAAGAGGGATATGATCGATACTTAGGCCATAGTCCAAGAGTTGCTGTTTCATCCAAAGGATTTGAGCGCAACAACTCCCCGCGGCTACATATTCAGCCTCGGTTGTGGACAACGCAACACTTACTTGTTTCTTGCTAAACCAAGAAACTAGAGAGCTACCGAGCAAATGGCAAGTGTCACTAGTGCTCTTGCGGTCCAATTTGCATCCAGCGAAATCGGAATCGGAATAGCCAACAAGTTGGCATGAAGAACCTTTGGGGTACCATAGACCCACATTTACAGTACCAACAAGATACTTCAATATCCGTTTCACCGCAGTTAGGTGAGACTCCTTAGGACATGATTGAAAACGAGCGCATAAGCACACGCTAAACATGATGTCCGGTCTACTAGCAGTAAGATAAAGGAGAGATCCAATCATACCTGGATACTTCTTGGTGTCGACTTCCTTACCTTTCTCGTCTTTGTCTAGATGGTCGGATGTGCTCATGGGAGTGGCCATTGCTTTTGCGTTGCTCATTTCAAATCGTTTTAGCAATTCTTTGCAATATTTAGCTTGACAAATGAAAGTTCCTTCTTTCATTTGCTTTACTTGCAGCCCCAAAAAGAAGGTTAGCTCACCCATCATAGACATTTCAAATTCGCTTGTCATTAAATCAGAAAATTCCTTGCACAAAGCATTGTTAGTAGAACCAAAAATAATATCATCCACATAGATTTGAACTAATAAAATATCATTGTTTTTATGCTTAACAAATAGAGTGGTGTCAACTTTCCCCCTAATGAATTCATTTTCCAAAAGAAATTTGCTCAATCGTTCATACCAAGCTCAGGGAGCTTGTTTGAGACCACAAAGCGCCTTTTTAAGTTTGAAAACATGATTGGGAGATATAAAATCTTCAAAGCTCGGGGGTTGTTCTACATAAACTTCTTCTTGAATAACACCATTTAGAAAAGCACTTTTTACATCCATTTGATATAAATTGAAATTCATAGAAGAGGCAAAAGCAAGCAATAAACGAATAGCTTCTAACCTTGCTAAGGGTGCATATGTTTCTTCATAGTCAATTCCCTCTTCTTGATTATAGGCTTTTGCTACAAGCCTAGCTTTGTTTCTAGTGATTACGCCATTTTCATCTAGTTTGTTTCGAAAAAACCCATTTCGTACCAATTATGGTATGATTTTCGGGTCTTGGCACCAAATCCCAAACGTCATTTCATTTGAATTGGTTAAGCTCCTCTTGTATTGCCAAGGTCCAAAATTCATCCCCAATTGCTTCGGAGATGGTTGAAGGTTCAATTTGAGAAACGAAAGCAGTATGTCCTAAGGTGTTCTTAAGAGTGTTATGAGTACTTACCTGTTGTTCAATGTCGCCAATTACCTGTTCGAGAGGATGGTCTTTGATTGTCCTCCAAGCGTTAGGCAGTTTCGTTTCTTTTTCCAGTTGTGGCGCTTCCTCCGATAATTGTTCCAAGATTTCATCTTGAATTTCCTTAGGAGTTTCCTCTTGTACTTTGTCTTGAGGACTCATTGAGTTTAAACTACCTGCAAGTTCAAAACCAGAATCCTTTCTCGCTAAGCGAGCATTATTTTCGGAAAACACAATATGAGGGGATTCCTCCACATTTTCGGTTCTATTATTGAATACTCTATATGCTTTGCCACGTGAAGAATAACCAATAAAAAATCCTTCATCGGATTTGGCATCAAACTTTCCCAAATTATTTTTACCATTGTTATGAATAAAACATTTACAACCGAATACTCTAAGATGGGAGATATTTGGTTTCCTTCCCTTGTAGAGTTCATAGGGAGTTTTCATGAGTATTGGCCTTATGACTACTCTGTTTAAAACGTAGCATGCGGTACTCACGGCATCCGCCCAAAAATGTTTGGGAATCTTAGCCTCATCGAGCATGGTTCTAGCCATCTCTTCGAGACACCTATTTTTCCTTTCCACCACTCCATTTTGTTGTGGTGTGCATGGAGCAGAGAAGGTGTGCTCGATACCGAGTTCGTCACAAAAATACGCGAAGAGATTGTGATCGAACTCTCCCCCATGATCACTTCTTATTGAAGTGACGGTTGTGTTCTTTTCATTTTGAACACGTTTAAGAAAACATTTAAAATTATGAAAAGCTTCACTTTTATGAGCAAGAAATAGTGTCCATGTAAATCTAGAATAATCATCAACAATAACAAAAGCATAACGATTTCTACCAAGACTTTCAATGCGAGATGCTCCAAAAAGGTCCATGTGAAGAAGTTGCAATGGTCTAGTAGTTGAAACAATATTTTTCTATTTAAAAGATGCTTTTGTTTGCTTCCCTTTTTGACAAGAATCGCAAATGGAGTCTTTTTCAAATTTCAAATTTGGAAGACCAATAACTAAATTTTGTGAAACCAATTTGTTTAAAAGATGCATGTTGATGTGAGCTACTCTACGATGCCATAACCACATATCATCTTCTTTGCTCATAAGACAATTCACATACTCAGATGAAGAATTTTCGAGATCAACCATATAGATGTTATCCATTCTAAAACCACGAAGGATAATTTTAAAATCGCTACGGCGAAAAACTAAGCATTCATCCGAATCAAATAAAACAAGATTTCCCTTGTCACATAATTGACTTATGCTCAAGAGATTATGTTTTAGACCTTTAACTATCAATATATGCTTAATGGAAGAAGGTTCATCCTTACCGACCGATCCAATGCCGATAATTTTTCCCTTGTTGTTATCTCCAAAAATAACGCTTCCTCCTTCCTTGTGTTCTAGTTGAAGGAACTTGGATTCGTCTCCGGTCATGTGTTTGGAGCATCCACTATCAAGGTACCAAAGTACACTTGATCCCTTCAAACATACCTACAAGACAAATTAATGAGTCTTTGGTACCCAAGCTGTTTTGGGTCCTTGAGAGTTAGGTGTAACATGCTGTTGTGCTTGACATGCAGTTAAGTGTCTATGTCTAGTGAAGCAAGAAGGAGCAATATGTCCAATTCGATTGCAATAATGACAAATGACATTAGGATTATGCATTCGTCTAGGTTGATAGTAGTTGGACGGACGAAATTTGTTTACTCTATTTTCGACAATATGACTATTGCGCATTTCATGAAAATCATTTCTCCTACTATTTGTTCTAGGATGCAGCATTTCTAGAATAGTTATTTCTAGGTTGAAAGCCATTTCTAGGTGCCCTAAAATGTTCAATGTTTCTTCTAGTGTTTGGTCTAGGATATGCATCATTTCTAGAATAGTTATTTCTAGGTTGAAGGCCATTTCTAGGTGTCCTAAAATGTTCAAAGTTTCTTCTAGTGTTTGGTCTAGCATGCATGTTGATTCTAGGATTGTTATCTCTAGGATGAACATTTGTTTTATTTGTCCTAGGTTGAGCCTTAGGTGGTTGGAGTTTGGCTTCAACTTTTTCTTTAGGCTCGTTTTTAAAACCTATCCCATGTTTGGTCGATTTCAAATTAACAAGAACTTCATTCAAATTTTTATGAGAAGAATTGAACTTATCTAAGGTGCCCTTAAGTCTTTCTACCTCATCTATTAGATGCATGCAAGAAGTACAAGTTTTACTAGAACTCTCGGGTTTGTCGGCGCTTCTTTTGCCGAAAAAATTGTTTTCTTCTTTCAACTTCTCATTTTCCAAAATCAGTTTTTCCAAATCCTTTTCTTTCAAAGAGAGTTGTTTTTCAAAATCTTTTTCTTTCAAAGAAGCATTTTCCTTAATGCTTTTAACAGTTTTGGAAGCTTTAATGAATTCACTATACAACTCATCAAAGGCATTTTGCATTTCCTCAAGAGAATAGAAGTTTTTGGAAGAAATTTGACATACCTCTTCTTGATTGTTTTCGTGAGCCATGAGACAGAGATTTGCGGTTTCGTCTTCTTCTTCCTCACTCGACTCGTCTCCGGAGTCGCCTCCCCAAGATATGTATGCTCGTTGTTTCTTGAAGGGTTTCTTCTCCTTTTTGACATTTGGGCAATTTGATTTAATGTGCCCGATTTCTCCGCACCCATAGCACTTTACTTGATCTCCTTGTTGTTTGCCTTTTCGTTCATACTCTTTTCGCATGAACTTTTGAAATCTCTTAATAACGAGTCCGAACTCGTTATCTCCGTCCCCATTATTTTGAGGTTGGCTTGTGCTTGCCTTGAGGGCGATTCTTTGTTTCCTTTGATCATTAACAAGAGGGTTAAGTATAGTAGATTCATAAGTTTTAAGGTTACCTCTTAATCCGTCGATGGTGACATTTGAAATGCCAATAGATTCTTGAATCGCGTCGGCCTTGGAGCGCCATTCCGGAGTGAGACTTCGGAGAATTTTTTGGACAAGTTCCTTATCCGTGAAGGTCTTCTTAAGAGCATGTAAGTCATTAACGATTTTTGAAAATCGTTCGAACATGTCATCGACCCTTTCGCCTTCCTTCATGTGAAACAGTTTATATGCATGGGTTAGAAAATCAACTTTAGCCTCTCTTACCTGGTCCGTACCTTCGTACGTTATTTCCAGCTTATCCCACATTTGCTTCGCCGTTGTGCAACATGATATTTTTCTGTAATCATCAGCGTTTACAGCACAATATAATAAGTTGATGGCTTTAAGTTCTGCACTTTTCGGATATCATCCGCATCGTATTCATCTTCGGATTTTGGAACCCATTCATTTTCAACCTTTTTGGTTGGAATTTGTTCTCCCTTCATTATAACCTTCCACAGATGAAAACTATTTGATTGAATGAATATTCTCATCCTTTCCTTCCAGTACGTATAGTTTGTGCCATCGAATAGTGGTGGTCGGGTGGAGCATTGTCCTTCACCTATTCCTGCAAAAGAATCACGAGTAGAAGCCATGGATTGTTTCTTTCAAACGGTTAAGTTTTTCAGAGAGTTGAGCTCTGCTACCAATTGTTAGAATATACGCTTAACGCTAGAGGGGGGGTGAATAGCGTTATAATAAAAAACAACGTAAACTTGCGGAATTTAAAAATTACAGGAATGAAATAAGTGCGATAAGTAAATAATAAGGAACGAACGCACCGATGTTATCCTTGTTCACCACAACCCGTGGCTAGTCCAGTCCCCGAGAGACTCTCTCGAGATTTCCACTAACTTCGTTAAGATTACGGGTGCTTAACAAACCGTTACAAACTGAGAATTTGAGTCACACAAGCCTCAACAACCTTTGCTCGAAGATACAACACTTCAAGACTTCAACCAAAGGAATCACAACGTTCCTTCTTACAATACAAGGGATTAACACTTCCCTTCAAGTGTATAAAAACACTTTGCACTCAAAACAAGACTCTCCTTAAGAGTAGATATGAGTAAAATAAATACGCTCAAGAATGCAACAACTTTCGTCAAGAATTTGGCTCTCAAAAACTTGTGTAATGAATAGAAAATGATGAATAAGAGAGTATGCAAGCTTTAGCAATAATATGATCAGTTGTTATGTTTAGAAGACTGATTTGAAGATGTATTTATAGTGTCAAAAACATGCATACCGTTGCCTAATTGCCAATTAAGAATTGCTGATTTTGTGCTACGACAATCGATTGTCTAATTGGCACAATCGATTGTTTTCCAATAGTTCCAGAAATCATTCCCAGATTTTACGCAGCATAATCGATTATCTAAGACGTATAATCGATTACTGGCAACGTTCAAAAAATCATTTTCAGATTTTACTTAAAACAATCGATTATCAGAAATATACAATCGATTACTTGGCAACGTTCAAAAAATCTTTTTCAGATTTTACTTCAAACAATCGATTGTTAAAGTCCTATAATCGATTATCTGACGGAGTTTGAAAATATTTTGGCAACGGTCATTTACATAATCGATTATGCTATATGGACAATCGATTATTTTTCAGTCTTGAAAAATCTAATAGACACTGCCTCAACACAATCGATTGTCATAAGGTTCACAATCGATTATTTTGTATCTTTGAAAAATCTGATAGACACTGCCTCAACACAATCGATTGTCATAAGTTCACAATCGATTATTTTGTTGCTTTGAAAAATCTGATGGACACTGTCTCAACACAATCGATTGCCATAAGGTACACAATCGATTGTCATGCAGATTTCAAAAATCTGATGGACACTGCCTTAATATAATCGATTATCATAAGTACATAATCGATTATCTTTGCCTAGATTTTAGAGGCATGTTTAAAAATCATTTTGCTAAAATAAATATGCATGACTTGATAAAAATGTTTTTACGAGAGAAGCCAAGTCTTGAGTTAAATTGTCGGATCAAGATCACAATTAAAGAGCGACTCATGTATAACTTTGTTTAATCTTGATCTTTGTTTGTCTTGTGCTTGAACTTCGTTACGTGGCATTTGCGCGTTTGTGCTTGGACCTTGTCATATGTCAATTGCGCATCATTTGTCATTTATCAAAACCTACAAATATGAACACACGTTTAGTTTAGTGCCTTGAGAACGTGTTTCAACAATCTAGAACCACAAGTTAGAATTAAGGATAGAAGAAAGAATCAAGAGGGGGATGGTGACCAATTTCGAGGCACTGCAAGCCACAAACAAAGACTTGCAATCAGACGGTATCTCGAAGAAGAAACAAGTTGGTGCCATGATGGTAGCTCAGGTCCTTATGTTCCCCTTACAACCAAAAACCTCCACCCATATATCAACCCTCATACCCTACCACCACCTACCATACATATAATTCCCAACTTGCACATTACTATTCACCTCCACCCTCCCGCTAAAATTACCCAAATCCATGACAAAATTGTGACTGTAGAGCTCCCATACAATACACCCTAATCGCTGAACCCATAGCCCAAATGTAAGAGAGACTAAAGGTTGCTGGTTATGTCACCCTTATTCCAGATGTAGTTGTTGAGCACCCTCCCCAGTAGGTTAACCCCAACAAAACTTGTGCCTATTATTAAGGCATGAATGGACATATCTCTAAGGAATGTCGCATGTTGAAGGACAAGATTCAGACACTAATAGACACCAAAGTTATACAAGCAAAAGAAGTCATACCAAATGTCTGCAATAACCCTCTACCAGATCATAAGGGTGATGGAGTGAATGTGATAGAAACTGATAAGGAATGGGATCAAGAGGGTTTATCGGACTTATTAGAGAGGGGCATGCTCCGAAAACATATGTTTTCACCCTGTATCCTTTTGTGGTGCAAACCCAGGCACCATTTGAGGTCGATGTAGCTACACCTTTCAGTGTGATAGTAGCTCCAACACCGTCTTATAAGTCTAATGTTGTTTCATGGGATTATGTTGCGGAGGCAAGAAGAAAAGGAAAAACCAAGAGGAAAGATATAGGTGTTGCGCAAGGTGTGACCAGAACAGGTAGAGTTTATACACCTGAGAATCTTGAAGGAACAACCAAAGAAACCACATCTAAGCCAAATATCATTGATACATGCACTAATAATCTTTGGAGGAAAGTTCAGGAGAGGGAGTACTCTGTTGTTGATCACCTGAACAAGACTCCCGCCCAAATATCCATCTTGTCACTATTACAAAATTCAAATGCGCACAAGAATGCCTTGATGAAAGTAATAAGAGAATCTTATGTGCCTGCCGGACTAGCGGGGAGATGGTTAACGTGGTAGGAAATGTACTGGAGAGTCACAAAATTACTTTACACGAAGATGAGCTACGACCAAAAGGGTTGAGTCGCAATAAATAATTACACATCACCGTACAATTTGAAGACAACTTCATTGTCAAGTTCCTGATAGATGGAGGTTCTAGCCTAAATATATGCTCGTTGATCACTCTGAAAAGGCTGGGTAAATGCCTCCATGGAAGTATAGATGTGAAAGTGTTCGACGGATCTCAGAGAGCCACTATTAAAGAAATCAATGGTCCCGAGCTGGTTGGATGTCGAATTCCAAGTGCTAGACATATTTGCCACCTATAATTTGTTGTTGGGATGACCATGGATACACATGGCTAGGGAATTCGCTTCTACTCTGCACCAAGTTGTGAAATTCGATTGGAATCATCAAGAGTTAATCATTCCTGGAGATGGAAGCAACCTAATCTCCACCAACCAGACTGTTCCAGTCATCAAAAATAGAAATGCACCACCATATTGAGCGGGTAAACGCAATTGAGAAGGATCGATGGTGGAGAAATAAGAATGAAAGCATATTGATGTGGTTGGGATATGAATCGGGCAAGGGACTTGGCCGAAAGCTTCAAAGGATCACTGAACTCATACGACCACAATATCATGGCACAACCTTTGGTCTCGGGTATGAAAGTACTATACAATAATACCAGGACTGAATACTGCTAGAATAACGTTGCACAAGACGTTTTCTAGACTAATATGATTTGGAGGTCACATGAAGACGAGATTTTGGATGGTATGAGGAAGCTATTTCTATATGAGGAGGATATGGACTGCAGTGCAATTTTAGAGGAGGATGAGAAGGAGGAGGAGGAGGAAGACCTTACCATTCAGACAATAGGAGAAGGAGTTGTTCTCAAGAATTGGACTGCAGAACCATTCTGGGCTCGCAAGTACCTGGGTAGCCTTGGCAGAAGCATGATTTATTTTCAAAATGTTTTTGGGAATTTAAGACATTTTTCTGTTTTTTTAAATAACTACTTGATCCATCCAGTCGTACTTGTTAACAATTTTAAGTTTTAACACATTATTGCTTTTCATTTATTTATTATTATCTTTCTACATTCTTTTTCAGCGTAATTATTACATATCCTGAGAACCTACGACTGTAACATGTAATGAGACAAAGGAACATAAAGAAAGTGATTCAAAAAGATTTGGATGATGATATAATACTTGTGGAAATCGTCAAAGAAGTAGAGAATTTCAAGAAAAAATCGATGTCCAATTTGGAAGAAAATGAGGTTGCTAACTTAGGAGATTCAGAAACGGTCAAGGTAACTCGCATAAGCATTCATCTATCACTGCCAGAGAAGGAAGAGTACATGCGGTTTCTAAAAGAATGTGAGGATATTTTCGCATGGCCTTACAATGGCATGACTAGGTTAAGTACATCCACAATGGTTCACAAGTTACACAATAACTCTATGTGTCTGTAGATAAAATAGAAGCTCCAAATATTTAAACCAAATATGAATCTGAATATAAAGGAAGAGGTTACTAATCAAATCAAAGTCAAGGTCCTTTAGGTGGTTGAATACTCAACTTGGTTAGCCAACATTGTGCCAGTTTTGAAGAAAGAAGGGAAAATCAAAGTGTGCGTTGACCATCCAGATCTGAATAGAGAAAGTCCTAAAGATGATTTCCAATTGTCCAAGATATACATACTAATCGACAATTGCACCAAACATGAACTCCAATCCTTTGTGGAGTGCTTTGCATGATACCACCAGATTTGGATGGACGAAGAGGACGCCAAAAAAACAACATGTATCACCCCCATAAGAGATATATTGTTACAAAATGATGCCATTTGGTTTGACGAAAACTGGATCTACCTACATGGGTTCCATGACAACTCTCTTTCACGACATGATACACAAGTAAATAGAGATGTACGTGGATATTGTTGTTATCAAATCTAAAAGGAGTTTAGATCACATAGCAGACCTGAAAAAGTTTTTGATCGACTTCGAAAGTACAATTTGAAATAGAATATGGTGAAATGTGATTTTAGAGTCCCTGCTGGAAAGTTTCTAGGCTTAATCGTCAGTCGTCGTGGTATTGAGCTAGATCCGTCAAAAATTAAAGTTATTCAGGACTTGCCACCTCCAAAGAACAAGAAGGATGTGTTGAGTTTTCTAAGATACCTCAATTACATCATTCATTGCATAGCAAAATCAATGGTGATATGTGAGCCAATTTTCATGATGTTAAGGAAAGATGTTGCGACAAGCTGTACCAAAGAATTCAAAAGGTTGTTAACAAAATAAAGAAGTACTTATGTAAGTTGCCCTTGTTGGTCTCGCCAGAGCTAGGAAGACTTTTACTGTTGTATTTTTTAAGGTTGGATGGAGCTTTTGGTTGCATCCTAGGGTACCATGATGAAACCAGGAGGAAAGAGCAAATGATGGTTAAAAAGTTCACACCTTACGAGGCATGGTACTCTTTGTTGGAGTGCACATATTGTGCCTTAACATGGATAGCCCAAAAATTGAGACATTATTTCTATGCATACACCACATATCTCATATCAAGGATAAATCCATTGAAATACATCTTTCAGAAACCCATGTCTACGGGTAAGTTAGCAAAATGGAAAACATTGCTAAGTGAGTTCGACATCATCTATGTGACTTAGAAGGCTGTCAAAGGGAAAGAATTAGTCGATAACTTAGCAGAGAACCCCGTACACGGAGAATATGAACCATTGAAGACATATTTTCCCGACGAGAAAGGGTAATTTGTAGGTGAGGATATTGCTGAAACATATGATGGTTGGAGGATGTTTTACGATCGAGACTACAATTTCAAGGGAGTGGGCATTGGGATATTTTAATATCAGAAACCGGTAAATATTATATCGTATCTGCAAAGCTCATATTCTCGTGCACCAACAATATGGAAAAATAAGAGGCTTCCACCTTAGGGCTCAAATTGGCCATCCACATGAATATTCAGGAGTTGCTGGTGATCAGAGATCAGATCTACTGGTACTCAAGTGCTTGGAGAGTATGCGACAACACTAAAATATTTTTGTACTTGCATTGTGCATAAGATTTGATCAATAAGGTTCACAAAAATAGCATTTTAACATGATTCGAGGATTCAAAATAAGTTTACAGATGCATTGTCCATCTTGTCTTCCATGATATAACATCCGAAGAAGAATTTCATTGATTGTATCCCGATTGAGATTCAGAAACAGCCGACCTATTGTGCTCATGTCGAGGAAGAGTTTGACATAAACTCATGATTTCATGATATCACGGAATATTTGGGAAGGAGAATACCCGGAAAATGGCACACATACAGAAGCGCACGCTTCGAAGATTGGCCAACCACTTCTTTCAGAGTGGAGGAATTTTGAATAGCAGGGATCTTGACTTAGGGTTGATGGGATGCGTCGATGCCAAAGTGGCATTTAGATTGATGAATGGGGCATGGATATCACCGGAAAATTGAGCCCGCTGCTTCAAACGGACACAGGTTCATTTTGGTGGCTATGGATTACTTCATAAATTGGGTTGACGCAACTTCCTATAAGGCTGTGACTAAGAGGGTTGTAGCAAATTTCATTCGAGATCGTATTGTTTGTCGATTTGGAGAACCTAAGTCAAACATTACCGAAAATGTCGTCAATCTCAACAGTTATCTGATGAAAGCCATGTGTACAACATTCAAGATCAAGCACCAAAATTCTACGGCATACAGGCTACAGATGAATGGATCTGTAGAAGTCATTAATAAGAATATCAAGAAAATAGTGAGGAATATGGGGGAAAATATAAGAAATGGCATAAGAAGACCCCATTTGTTTTGCTCGGGTATCGCACCACAATTTGTACCCAACTGGGGCAACCCTCTATCACTGGTCTACGGTACTGAAGCAGTTATACCCATCAAGGTGGAAATTCCTTCCCTAAGAATCATACAGGAGGCCGAACTCAACAATGTAGAACAGATACCAAGTCAGTATGAGAAACTAGCTATTATTGACAGTAAGATAATGAACGCAGTATGTCACGGTCAACTCTACCAGAATAGAATGGTAAGGGATTTCAACAAAAAGGTTAGATCTAGGCAATCCACACCAGGACAATTGGTGTTGGAAATGGATCTTCCCGCATCATGTTTGTTGGACAATACGCTTTACGCTAGAGGGGGGGTGAATAGTGTTTTAAAATTATTAAGCGTTTTAGTGCGGAATTTAAAAACTTTGCAGAAATTAAAACAAGTGCAGTAGAATAAACTTACACAATGATGTATCCTGGTTGGCCACAAACGTGGTTAGTCCAGTCCCCGAGAGACTCTCTCGAGATTTCCACTAAACTTGTCAAGCTTACGGGTGCTTAACAAACCGTTACAGCTGAGGACACAAGCCTCACCTAGGTGCTCGGGGATCACAATCCCAAAGACTTCAATTGCTCGGGGATACCAATCCCAAAGACTTCAATTGCTCGGGGATAACAATCCCAAAGACTTCAACTGCTCGGGGATAACAATCCCAAAGACTTCAATTGCTCGGGGATAACAATCCCAAAGACTTCAACTGCTCGGGGATAACAATCCCAAAGACTTCAACTGCTCGGGGATAACAATCCCAAAGACTTCAACTGCTCGGGGATAACAATCCCAAAGACTTCAACCGCTCGGGGATAACAATCCCAAAGACTTCAACCGAGGAATCACAAGTTCCTCAACAAACGAGAATCGCAATTCTCTTACAAACACAAAACTCACTCACTTTACAAAGCACTCCTCAATGAGTAGATATGAGTAGAAATAGTACGCTCAAGATCACAACAACTTAGCTCAATAGAATGGCTCTTCAAAAAGCTTTATGGATGAATGGAAAATGATGATCAATGTAAGAAAGCTTTTAGCAATGAAAATACTCAAAGTGTATATGTTGTTGTTGTGAAAACACTGAGTTGAAGCTGTATTTATAGGTGAAAAACTCAGTCTTACCGTTGTCTAATTGCCAATTAAGGATTGCTGAAATTACTCAGTGACAATCGATTGTCAAGACTAAACAATCGATTGTTTGCCTATCAGATCAAAAATTCAATCCCAGATTTTACGTCAACAATCGATTACTTCAAATCAATAATCGATTATTTATAACGTTAAGAAATCCTTTCCAATTTTTGGCATAAAACATCGATTGTCCGAAAATCAACAATCGATTATTTTAACAACATTCAGAAAATCTTTTCCAGATTTTAAGCAAAACATCGATTGTTAAATATCAACAATCGATTACCTGAAGGTAATTTGAAAATATATGACAACGATCAGCTTCAACAATCGATTATCAAATGGAATATTCGATTATTAATTAATTTCAAAACTCTCTGTCTCATATATAATCGATTATCAAAAGCCACAATCGATTATCATTTTATTTAAAATCACTGGGAGACATTTTTCTCATTCTAATCGATTACCATTAGTTCATAATCGATTTTTATGAGTTTTGAAAACTTTGCCTCAGTTAACAATCGATTATCATAAGTACACAATCGATTGTTATGCAGTTTGCAAAAACCTGATGTTGACTGACTTACTCACAATCGATTATCATTAATTCACAATCGATTGTCATGCAGTCTTGGCTTAGAGATACTCGATTATCATAAGTACATAATCGATTATCTTAGCCCAGATTTTTGAGGCATGCTTGGAAAACATTTTAACAAATGTAAATATGCATAGTTTAAAATCATTTGATGCTTAATTTAAATATGCATGATTTTGGAAAGGTAATTTTAGTAGAGAAGCCATGTTATGAGCCAAGTTGAGGAATCAAGATCACAATTAATATTGACTCAATTATAACATTTCTAAACTTTGTCTTGAGCTTCTTGTAATGCATCCATTTTGTGCTTGTCCTTGAGCACTGCTATATATCGCTTTTTGCTTTGTTTGACATTCATCAAAACCTACAAAAGAACACACGTTTAGTATATTGCATTTGAAACGTGTTTCCAACAATTTCCCCTTTTTGATAATGGCAAACATAAGCGGGATATATGCAATAATTATTTTGATAATCCAAGACAAGTGTAAAGTATGCAATTTGATGTTCCCCCTCAATTCATGTTCCCCCTCACTTTAAGCATGAATGAAGTTGAGAGTGATATAGCATACTTCTTGATATCCCGTTTCTTCCCCCTTTTGCCATTAGCAAAAATATATACAAGGGAAGAATATGAAAAAAATATGAAATAAACAAAAGTTTATTTATTGGAAAATAACATTACATGGGTGGAGCCAAACAATAAAACGAACAACAACTAACCAACCAAGGAAAAACAAATCAAAAACAACAATTTCACATCATCAAAAACAACAATTTCATCATTCATCACCCCCATCCCCTTCATCATCATTGGGAGGCGCTTGATATGGCACCACCTGAGCATAGGCATAATGCACGTGATCAAAGTAACCATGGACCTCACGGGTTAATTGAGTAATTTGGTCAGAGATAGTCCGGAGGGTAGGAAGAGCAGAGGTGGAAGCACCTTCCCTATTTGAACGGGTTCTTCTCGACATATTGATAGAAGAAAGAAAGCTTGAATTTTGCAAAAAGAGCTTTTTAGAGAGGATTTGAGGCTTTGAGCTTGAATATATGGTGATGATAATGAAGACACCATCTCCTATTTATAGAGGGGAGAATAGAAAAAAAATATGCCTGAAGTTAACTCAAAAACGGTGGAGTTTTGGAATTGACCGTTGAGACAATCGATTGTGTATCTGAGACAATCGATTGTTGAACAGTGTGATGCCTGGGATTGACTGATAAAAGCTGATAATCGATTAAAGAGAGCTGCAGGACTCAGAACGGTAAGAACTTTTGAATTGATACCGTTGGACAATCGATTGTGTGATGGAGACAATCGATTGTGGCAAGTTTGACACGGATTCTGAGAATTTGGCTTGAAACAGAATGTTTTTGAAATTTCAGAAAATCAGCGACAATCGATTGTGGAACTTGACAATCGATTGTGTACTGGGCAAAAAAATGGTCTAAGTCCTGAAAATTGATTTTGGAAGTATGGTAATCAATTTTGAATATATTATAATCAATTTTGGAATTATGACAATTGATTATGAATGAAACAACGTCATCAATACATGGTGGAAGATAATGATTCTTCGGAAAAACGTTTTTATGAAAATGGATTTTCCATCATGAATACATATAATCAACACCAATTGTTATAAATACCAATTTAGAGAATCAAAACTCAATACAATTTATGCACTTAATCAATTATGCAATTTATCACAATAACGTTCATATCAATACTTGTGACATATAATACCAATTCAACTAGCTAAAGGGTAGAGTAAGGAACGATCATACCCGGTTTGTCTTGATGTCATCCTCCGTCGTTGACATCTCAATTTGCTAGAAATTGAATTGAATGCTTCATGCGAGCATATTTGCATTTCCAACATTTAATCAAGTGAAGCCATTTCCGATATATATATATATATACAAGCAATTTATCACCATAATAACAATTCAAAAACCAAATGGATATTTGTTAAGAAAATATCATCAATAAAATTTATGCAATCAATTCTTTCAAAGCACAAGTTCCCTCTTAAGTAAGACAAAATGGAATGTAATGACATTCCTCTTACTTGTAACAAATTGCCTAAGACATTTCTTCTTTTGATAAGAAGATTGTATTAAGGCTAATTCCTTTTACCATATTCACAAAAGAATAGGAAGGATATTGAGGAATATACAATATGACGATTTCAATTATATCAACCAAAAAAAATACCTATTGTTATTTTGAAAGGCATTTGTCAAAACATATATTGCATGCTGTTTCAAATAGATAGTCAAATCATGAATCAACCATCTTATCACCTGTTTAAGCAAAACACATCAATTCGACATTTTACAGGAAATACCGATTGTTACAAAAGCAATGAAAAATCCATTTGACGGAGAGCATAACAAATGCATCAAATGTTATTTTATTAACAGTGATACACAAGGTTATTTTCAGCAATCCATATTGCAACAAATGTCAAATATTTCAATTAAGCGCATTTGCAATAATGAAAACCAAAACAAAGCATGATTCAAGGAGAATTGATACGGATGGTTAACAAAGACATATCAACACATACAATTGGGCATGATAAAAAAAGAAAGCCTAGCCTTTAAAAAATTTCAAGAACGTTTATGCCTATTTTGAACTGACACGATGATAAATGATAGCTGTCGAGTTCAGATTTCAGAATGGTAACAAATCTTGAGATTTTTACCGATTGACAATCGATTGTTGAAAAGGGACAATCGATTGTTGAACTATTTGACACTGAAAAATCTGCAAGAAGCAGAAAGATTTTGAAAACTCAGAAAAACACGGACAATCGATTGTGTATGTGAACAATCGATTGTGGACTAGACCAAAAAGGTTTTAAGTCCTGAAAATCGATTATGAGAGTATGCTAATATAAAAAGTATTTATCAAAACATATATTAAACATGATTTAAAACACTTTGCTGTTTGAAAAGATTGTCAAGACATAATTCAACTAAACATGATTTTAGTAGGTACTCATTCAATGCACGAATCAACATTTGTCAAAGCATGGATCAAGCATTTAATAGTTGATACTAGTAATCAAAAATGAATTTTCAGCATGTCAATCAACACGTATAGTCAGCAAGAAATTTCACAAATTGATTCTTACAATTAACGCATGTCAACGTTTTTCAGGGTGAGAATCAAATTGACAACTTATATGTTAATAACACCAGCTGCCATATATCAACAAATCTGTCAACATTAATAACTTGCACATATTCGGTTTTATCAAAAAGAATAGCTAACCGAAATTCCTCTCGATGCCTTTGGGTGTCGTGCTTGGCGCATCTACTACAATTTTGTAGTCTTCAAGCACACCTGCAAAAATACCTACGGAGAGGTTTTTGGTACCCATATCTTTTTGGGTCCTTTGGGGTTAGGCAAACAATAATTATAACCAAAAGATAAATCTCTATGTTTAGCAAAACACACGGGTGCAATGTGACCTATCCGATTGCAATAATGGCATACTACGTTCGGATTGTGCCAATGCCTAGGTTGCGCCAAATACATTCTAGGTGATCTAGAGTCATTCCTAGAGGCGTTGAGAATCCTAGAGTCATTTCTAGGTTGTCTAACGTAGTTCGTTCTAGGCTTATCAACAATAGTCCTAGTATTGATTCTAGGCGATGTAAAGTGATTAACTCTAGATTCATTATTCCAATTTCTAGAGTTGTATCTAGGTGATCTAAAGACGTTAGTTTTAGACTTGTTTTCATACATCCTAGCGTAATGTCTAGGTGGTCTAAAGGAATTTGTCCTAGACTCATTTACAGCCCTAGAATTATTTCTAGGTGGAGCAGTAAAATTTCTAATGGGATTTCTGCTTTTATGCCGTTGATTATTCTTAGACGTTTCCTTTTCTTCAGTAACCTTAGGGACATCTATACTTCGTGATTCTAAAGTTTTCCTAAGTTCTGCGTTTTCTAACTTCAAAGAATCGCAGGAAGTACAAGTAGAGCATTCATCAACATAAGAAGCTTCATGCATAGTCTTAATGACTTGTCTAAGTTCTACACTATCATTTTGCAAAAACTGATTTTCTTTTACAAGATTCTCGTTATCAAGAGACAGATTTTCAACACCTTTTTGAGCTAAAGAAAGACGTTCTTCAAAGTCCTTGTCTTTTAAAATGAGTTGTTTTTGAAAATCCTCTTCTTGTAAAGAAAGAGTTCTTTGTAAATCTTTAATAGTCTTAGAAGCATTTACCAACTCATCATGCAGTTTGTTATAAGCAATTTGCATATCGTTAGATGTACTTACCTCGTCTTTTTCGTCTGCCATGAGGCACTGACCAGTTGATTCATCGTTTGTGCTGACCGCTTTTTGAGGCGTGTTTTCGTGCAATTCCTCAAGTTTGTCCCACATTTCCTTAGCAGTTTTATAGTGGGAGATTTTTCGCCAAAGTTCCTGGTTCAAGGCGTTATGTAATATATTCATAGCTTTAGTGTTGTATTCACTTACCTTATCTTTCCCGACTTTTGTCGTCAGTTGATCACTGTGTTTAATAGCTTGCCATAGATACAAATCGTTTGCCATTGTAAAAACTTGCATCCGATATTTCCAGACTGAGTAGTCGTTTTCGTCTAATATTGGAGGCGACATGCTGCATTCTCCTTCACCTATTCCTGCAAAGAAATTTAGAGTAGAAGCCATGGATGGTTCTCTCAAACGGTTATGTTTTTCAGAGAGTATGGCTCTGATACCAATTGTTGGACAATACGCTTTACGCTAGAGGGGGGGTGAATAGCGTTTTAAAATTATTAAGCGTTTTAGTGCGGAATTTAAAAACTTTGCAGAAATTAAAACAAGTGCAGTAGAATAAACTTACACAATGATGTATCCTGGTTGGCCACAAACGTGGTTAGTCCAGTCCTCGAGAGACTCTCTCGAGATTTCCACTAAACTTGTCAAGCTTACGGGTGCTTAACAAACCGTTACAGCTGAGGACACAAGCCTCACCTAGGTGCTCGGGGATCACAATCCCAAAGACTTCAATTGCTCGGGGATACCAATCCCAAAGACTTCAATTGCTCGGGGATAACAATCCCAAAGACTTCAACTGCTCGGGGATAACAATCCCAAAGACTTCAATTGCTCGGGGATAACAATCCCAAAGACTTCAACTGCTCGGGGATAACAATCCCAAAGACTTCAACTGCTCGGGGATAACAATCCCAAAGACTTCAACCGCTCGGGGATAACAATCCCAAAGACTTCAACCGCTCGGGGATAACAATCCCAAAGACTTCAACCGAGGAATCACAAGTTCCTCAACAAACGAGAATCGCAATTCTCTTACAAACACAAAACACACTCACTTTACAAAGCACTCCTCAATGAGTAGATATGAGTAGAAATAGTACGCTCAAGATCACAACAACTTAGCTCAATAGAATGGCTCTTCAAAAAGCTTTATGGATGAATGGAAAATGATGATCAATGTAAGAAAGCTTTTAGCAATGAAAATACTCAAAGTGTATATGTTGTTGTTGTGAAAACACTGAGTTGAAGCTGTATTTATAGGTGAAAAACTCAGTCTTACCGTTGTCTAATTGCCAATTAAGGATTGCTGAAATTACTCAGTGACAATCGATTGTCAAGACTAAACAATCGATTGTTTGCCTATCAGATCAAAAATTCAATCCCAGATTTTACGTCAACAATCGATTACTTCAAATCAATAATCGATTATTTATAACGTTAAGAAATCCTTTCCAATTTTTGGCATAAAACATCGATTGTCCGAAAATCAACAATCGATTATTTTAACAACATTCAGAAAATCTTTTCCAGATTTTAAGCAAAACATCGATTGTTAAATATCAACAATCGATTACCTGAAGGTAATTTGAAAATATATGACAACGATCAGCTTCAACAATCGATTATCAAATGGAATATTCGATTATTAATTAATTTCAAAACTCTCTGTCTCATATATAATCGATTATCAAAAGCCACAATCGATTATCATTTTATTTAAAATCACTGGGAGACATTTTTCTCATTCTAATCGATTACCATTAGTTCATAATCAATTTTTATGAGTTTTGAAAACTTTGCCTCAGTTAACAATCGATTATCATAAGTACACAATCGATTGTTATGCAGTTTGCAAAAACCTGATGTTGACTGACTTACTCACAATCGATTATCATTAATTCACAATCGATTGTCATGCAGTCTTGGCTTAGAGATACTCGATTATCATAAGTACATAATCGATTATCTTAGCCCAGATTTTTGAGGCATGCTTGGAAAACATTTTAACAAATGTAAATATGCATAGTTTAAAATCATTTGACGCTTAATTTAAATATGCATGATTTTGGAAAGGTAATTTTAGTAGAGAAGCCATGTTATGAGCCAAGTTGAGGAATCAAGATCACAATTAATATTGACTCAATTATAACATTTCTAAACTTTGTCTTGAGCTTCTTGTAATGCATCCATTTTGTGCTTGTCCTTGAGCACTGCTATATATCGCTTTTTGCTTTGTTTGACATTCATCAAAACCTACAAAAGAACACACGTTTAGTATATTGCATTTGAAACGTGTTTCCAACAATGTTGAAGCAGGAAATTTTAGCCAAGTTGGCACTCCCTTAAATGGTTCAACGAGTACTAACAGGAAAAGCACATATACTTGAAGAAATTGATGGAAAAATATGGCCAAAACCTATAAATTCAAATGCAATCAAAAAATATTATGTTTAAGATTGTGTTTGTACTTTCCTTTGATTTAACCTAAACTTCGTTCGACCTGATTCTCGTTTAAGATGGGATACATAGGCAAACCTGTAGGTTCGGTCACATCATAAGAAAATCTTCATTCCCCTTCTATGGTCAAGAATTGAGGAAGTATTTTGAGTTTTGTCAATCTCATTACGTCAAAGATTGCCAAGAAGTGCATTATCAAAAATATGTATTTAAACTGGGGCAGAAATTCCAGAAGGGTCTTAAAAATTCCGAGTTGAAAAAGTTGCAATGTCTCAAAACATGTCACAGTCTCCGATTCGACAAATTATTTGTTTTATGCAACATCACGTATTTTGAACAACTATATTTTAAAATGATTTATCACAAAGGTATATTTTCAAAATTTTCATTTTTTCTATAGTAGTTAAATATTACCCAGGGTGACTCTAGCAAGGAATCAATACAAGGAGAAAAGGCGAAAAGCATCAAAAGGCACTAACCAACCTACCCCTACCCCCAAAAAAAATTTATGATTTTCTTTGGATGAAGGCATAACAAACATGATAGGTGTGCTTGTAAACTCACGACAAGAATGTTAGTGTCACTAATAGAAGTCACCAAGCGCAAACTGTCAAGCTAAGAATCACATTATCATATTTAATCTTCGCCTTTCTCTGCATAGGACTATGCACTGCCCCCATCATTTCATAAAGCTAAACACTTCCTTTCTTTGCACAAGGCGAAATACTGCCTTCCAATGCATGAGGCTAAGTATTGCATCCATCATTGCATAAGGCTAAGTATTGTCTTCCTTTGCGTGAGACTAGGCATAATATCCATTATATTGCACAAGGCTAAGCATTGACTCCATTATTGCATAAGGAAAAGGATTGCCTTTCTCTATTCTCTACATAGGGCTAAGCACTGCCGACATATTGCATAATGACAAGTACTACCATTCTCTGCATAGGGCTAAGCACTGCCCTCATTCATTGCTTGTGAATTGCCTCCACTATTGCATATAGCTAAGTACTATATTCATTTGCATGAGACTAGGTATTGTCTCCATTACATTACATGAGGCTAAACATTTCCTCCATTGTTGCTTAAGGCTAAATACTGCCTTTCTCTGTATAGGGCTAAATACTGCTTCATCTCATACAAGGTTGAGCGCTGCCTTTATCTCATTCTCTCATACAATTAAGCATCATTTCTTCCCTCTATCAAACGATTTATGTCTCTACATCTTTGCATTACATGGGCTAAAACATCACATATTGTCTGAGGGCGTCATAGTCTAAAATTATCCTTATAGCCTAAAGACATCAAGCCATGGCCTGTGGATCTCTCAAAAAGGCACATCATTATTCAAAGGCGTCATAATCTAGAGGCACAATCCTCATGGGTTGTCAATCCCTTATCATACGCTTCATGGCCAAGGATGTCATGGTCTAAGGACATCATCCCATCGTCCAAATACAACTCTCATAGTTTGAAAGGAATTTGCATCATATTTAAATTTTCACAGTATCCCTATACATTCGTGCGCATCGTGTTTTACATTTTGCAGATAAATCAGGAGGTAACCATCCTATAAACATGAGCAATCCTTGCCCCGATTTCCGTTCACAATGTTCACATCCTTCATTTATCTCAAATGTAGCCAACAATCAGCAATTGTTTACTCGTTGTCCTATAACAGTTCAAGCATTTACCTCAAATATATGTAACGCGCAAATTCACATTCATAGTTCCGCCCGAAATTATCGATTACTCATGGAATCATCCTATACAAAAGACCTTTCCTTGAACTACATAATAATTCTTGTAATAACTCCATTGGTTTCATTCGTCGTTAGATCCAAAACTAAATATCGCATGATTACCGTAACACTAGGATATGTAAGCAACTCACGAACCAGGTTTAGGCCCCCATTTTTTTCAAAACCCCATCATCCTCACTCATTTCAGACAAAATTGGTCATTAATTTCTTTACCCATAAGTCTTTCATCATTCTCGGGGGGAAAGGGGCAACTGTTGATACTCAATTTTGCCCTCATATTTTTATAAATATCATAAATACTTTCACAATATAATTTTTGCGTCGTCATCAATTTATAAGAGTCATACAAGAATTATATATAATTTTTTCATAATTTTTAAGGCTTTAAAATTAAGTTCTTGCATTTAAAATATTCAAATATTTATTCATCACTCCTTCCAAATTATATGTGATGACCTAATCATCCAAATTTATTGTCTACACCCACATACATGATTTATAACATTTTTACTTCATTTTATATTACTACGTTTGTATTCTCAAGCTAATTATATAGTTTTGCAATAGTAGCCTATATTCTATACATAACTGCATTATTTATATTCTTTATGCTAAAATAGCATTTTAATATTCTATAATCCTAATGTATAATTTTCAATTATTTTACAATATAAGTAATATTTTTATTATTTATAAGTTAATTTTATAAATTATTTTAAAATATATTTCTTATATTTAATTTTATAGCCCAAATCAGGGCTAATTTCGGACCAAATATGTCCCAAAACACTTGGCCTACCCGACCTCACCCTTTAGCATCCCAAAACCAAAAAACCCTTTAATAAAAATGATCAGGACCCGACTGACCTAGCTGATATCTCTCTATAAAATCCAGTTGTTGATCTTTCTAGATCAAAGACTTAAAATACCTCCCCCTTCTTTCTTTTTATCCCGTAACCCAACCCTAAAGACCAATTCTCCTAAGCCTTCGCCCCCAAATCCTTTCTACCCTCTCTTTTTTTCTGAGAAAACCCTAGCGCCGCTGCTTAATTCCTCTCTGATTCTTACCGAAAGATGAAATATGCCTATGATATACTTACCTTATTAATCTTCTCTCATCATTGGTCGTCCGTTTATGGTGTTACTAAGGTACTTCCCAAAGTTTGGCAAGTATCACTTCTGCAATCGGACTGGAATGACTTGAATCTTTGATTTTGGGCATTAATCCGTCTATAAACACTCAACGAAGACGATTTGCACTCTTGGATCAATTTTTAGACGATTGAACCCTAATTAGGGTTTGAGAATCTCCATCTCCATTAATGATTTTGATTTGCATGTGATATTTTCTTTCCTTATTTGATTTTTTATGTTGTTCTTTCAATTTCTACCACTATATAAATCTTTTCTTCCCCTCTAGGTCTTAATGACTACTGCAAGAACAACTGCCACTTGATTATTATTATTATCACTATCACTCTCTCACTCAATCACTCACTTTATTCTGAAAATTTTGTTTATTGGCCGGCTGAAATCCAAGGCCATTAAAGTTTGTTCTATCAGCCTTCTCAGTGCGAGCATTGCTCGAGGCTCATCTGAAACCGTTGTGAACTTTGACGCACTGGGTTCTGGGTTCTGCTGCTCTCTTTTACTATTGATTATTAGAGTGCTGCTAAAACTAGTCTTCTTGCTCACTTGTTTTGTAATTTGTAATTGGTAAGTACCTATGTCCCTTGCAATTTCACTCTCTTTTCGTTTGAGTTCCTTCTTTGTATATTTATGTCCCTAAAACTTTTGTGAATCAACATGCTATTACTTGCATCATATCTACTTTGAAGTTATTCTTGATGCTCTATACTTCTCCAGTAACTGAACTTGCCTATTTTATTTAACCTTGATTCTGGTTTTCTTAAGCAAGATTTCCTTTGCGTGTGTGTTCAAATGCTTATTACTGCTGCTTATTCTGAGTTCTTATCTTTTCCTTGTTCTGTATTCTTGTGATAAGCCAATTCATGTCTAGAATATATTATAATTCCTGCTGAATCGTTCAAGTATGACTGAATGTTTCTTAGAGTTAGTTATTGATCCTATTAGTAACCAAACATGTTTTTCCGCTGCTTGCTAATTAATATGTGTTTTTTGCCCTGTTTAATCTTGTGTTCTTCAATACTGCCTAAGAAATCTAGGACGAGATCCAATACCTAGCCTCTTCTTTCATAATGTAGACAAACCCCAATGCATGCCAGTCTTGTTAACCTAGATTTGATATCTTATTTCCTATTATGAGTTCTGGTGTTGTTTAGACATTGATGTTATGGTTGATAATGTTAAAATTTCCCGTTAAGAAAATTGTTCCATGTTCACAAGACTGTTTGTTTTGTTATTTGTGATCCTACTTGCACCAGACTCTCATGCTAGGAACTTCCATGTAATAACCACTATTTCACATGCTTCTGTCTGAGATTTTGTAAGGTTCTTCTATTAAAATCCTATGTCTAAGTTTATTAATGTTGATCTTGGATCATATTTTACTGTGAAACCCTACTTGGGATTGTTTGTTAGCTTGTGATGTTCCACCATGTCATTTTGAACTAATTCCTGAAACATAGTATCTTATGTATATAACTCCATGCGATCTTGTCTTTCTGATTTAAACTATTGTTAGTTACAGTCCTAAGAACTAAGTGTGTGGACTTCAAGTTATTTAATCAATCATGTGTATAGTTTGTCACTTATGTGGTTAAGTTTAGAATTTTTGTGTAAGCTATTTCCCCATTCAAACTTGATATGGGTCAGTGTCTAAATTTGAGTCATGCAACTAATACACTCTTATGTCTTGGGGTGTACCTAGATCTGGTTTTGCTATTTGTGTGTAGAATGAGATTATTGAAGGCCTCGAAGTTGCTGGGTTATTATCCCTTGGGCATGTACTCATTTTTGTTTGTAACATTTGAGCATGTATTCTTCATTTTGGGCATGTAATGATTTGTAAACAAATAATTGGGGAGTTAATAAAATTGGGAGAAACGAGTGTACTCTATTCTTGCATAAAAGGGGTAGAAGGCATGGTCTTAATATTTTATTTTCTCTCTTGTTTGACATACTCTATTTCTGTATACTGATAGAAAGCATGTCTATGGGAACCTAAGTACTTCACTTACTCAACATGTTCTATTCTGTGCACTATTAGAAAATTTGCCGATAAGAATCTAAGTGCTTCACTTGTTCACATGCTCCACTTCTATGCGTTATTACATGCCTATTGGATTCCAACATCATTGATTATTTTCTCAACTTGCTCTATTTTCATATGTTCGATATCATGCCTACAAGATCACGTTAAGTGATAAAGACCTACTCCTATTGATATTCATCTAAATACTATGTCTATAGAACATTAATTGATTAATTAAACTGCCGTTACTGCTATTCTTATCGCACTTCTCGCCTTGAAAATATGTCTATAGGGGTAAAGTGTTATAATACCAATTTCAATTATCAATCGCTAGAAATCCTGCCTATAGGATGCTATTACTCGTCTTAGACAACATATTCATAAGGTCAACATCGTTAATCTTAGGCTTTTGAACAGTCTTATCACCTCACATCACAAACAATGTAGATGTCATTCCTATAGGTTTGTGATGCCTTTAATCTACAAATCTGTTAGCTTAAAGTTGTAACACTGCATGTACATTGCTGGAAATCAGAATCACCTAGAAATTAAGCCTATAGGACTTAACAACTATAATGCTTCTTAACTCTGAAATTGTCCACCATCTAAATATATCCCGTGCATTCCCTATTTACGCGTGTGTGTGGGGGGTGGGGTGGGGTGGGGGGAGTTAACTTGAGACTTTTCTTTCTTTTACTTTAAATCCTATATGTTTTGAATGTACGCAAGTTTTATCATTTCTAAGCATCTTAAGTAGAGTCTAGAACCACCTGATAGTAGGTCCAAAACCTCCTAGATCATAGGCATGGGACGGGTAATGCACGAGTAGGACACGACTTAGAATTAAATTAGAACGCCTTTAAGTAAGCAACTTTAACATAGTAATCAGGTTGTAGGAGATGACAGTATGTGCCCCCTGAATAATATGAGCAACCCCTACTTTAAGGGAGTTGTGAAGTATTATTCATATTGCACGAGGTGATCTATTAGGCTAAAAATCTTAGGATCCCCTCCTTTATATGTTTATTGTTTACACTTAATCATCGCATATAGGCCCATCAAGTCATACCTTGTAAGACTCGACTATATTTTAATTGTTGCTCGATTTCCTTTACACTCATTCACAAAAGAACCTTTAAATTCCTTTTCTCCCCTCACTTATATGACCACTTAGGACGATTGTAATCCGATAATCTCATATAGCGCAAAATTCAGCCGGAACCCATAGTTATGGACCTTGAAGAATACCTAACACCTTCTCTTTGAGGTAATTTAAGTCCTTACCCGATCTTTGATGACGTAGACTAGTTAAATAAATTTATTTGCAAATAGGTGTCTTAGCACACCTTAAAATCATTAGGTGGAGACACTTCTCTTTTAGCACCCATTTAAAAGAGTTGTCACACGTCGAAACCCACTTTCGAGAGAAAATGGGCGCGATATTACTGATCCGTAACCTCCATCAAGCGAAATTAGTGCCATGATATTCGGTTGATTGCGGTCGTGTACAACCGTTCATTATGCTTTTCGAAGGTTCCAGACTCATCCCGAATCCGGGGTGTGTCCTTTTATCAGGTCTGTCCGATGGCGAGCACTTCGTTCAATTTTCACGAGCGCTGATAATACAAAGAGTTTCTAGCTTCAATTTCAATCTCCTATGTTCACGTCCTCACTTCGTTTTATTCACCGAAAATTGGGGTGTACATTATCCCCGATTTCACCCCGCACACAACTAGCTATAATGTTTAATAAGAATGTGAGAGTTAGTAATATATGGATTAAATAACAAAAAAACAACACTAACCATGCATACTAATCAATGTATAAATACTCTTATATACTAAGCTATGTATAATTAATTCTTATATTGCTAATAAAGTCAGGCATCTCTATAATAATATTTTTATATAATAGTTATTAATATAAAAGTTATGTTTTTTCCGAAATCTATTTTTTATATATGTTATGTTACTCTAAAATATATGTCCTCTGTAAAATATATTTTATTATAAAAAAATATCGGAACAAACATAATTGTTATAGATAGAAGTTGATTGTGCATAATTTGTCGCTAAACTAAAGGACACCTAACTTCTAGTAGTGTATTAGAATTTAGAATAATATCGTAATTGGGTTAACTGCATACATTTGGGAGTAAAGGAAAAGTCTATAGTGAGGAAAAGGAAAGACCAAAAATGTCAATGTCATAGTTTTAGATGCTTTGCACCAGGTTGGGGGGAGAAAACCATGTGACTCCATTCAGCATCTGTCTTCGCCTTCCCCACCAAAAGAGTTTCTATTTTTAGAAATTAAAAGAACAATATTAAACCAAAAGGATAAACTTGTCATTAAGAATAACCCTTTCTCCTAACCTTATACTACTATTTTATTATTAGCTTATACAAGAAAGAATAATATATTTTTGTATTTAAACTTAATTTAATTTTAAATATTATGTATCAGTCCTAATTTAACCTTGATAGCATAGTTTTATAGTTACACAAAACGTCATAACTTAGATTGAGATCTTAACTGCATAAATTTTAAAATTTTATATTCAGTCAAACGCAATATTCTCAAAATAACAATAGTAGGAGTAGTAACCAAGGATAGACGTGCAATTTCCGTAAAGTTCAAGGCCCTTTTTGAAAGTAGACATGCATAAAAAGGCAACTCTCTGTATTCCAACATCAAACTAATTGGCCTTTCTTCCTCTTAGCGTCATTTCTTCTTCTTATTTAGTAGAGTTGGAAAATGATGAAGAACTCGAAAATGAAAGGTTTATCGTTGCTGCTTCTACTTTTGTGCGCCATTTTCAGCATTTCCTTATCCTTAACTGATGGTAAGTTCCAACACAGTTGCTTCCTTAGCTCCTCTAATGATTTAATTTAATGTCCACTTTTAGTTAGCAACTTTATTATTTTCTAGAATTTGATGTAATGTTAGCTAGTTTTTGCAACTTCAATTCTTTACATATGTGGTTCCTTGCTATTTAATGAAATTTGGTTACTTTTAAATATATACTCATAATAAGAAATGTCAGTATTCACTTCCCATCATTTTTATGGGAATTTTGATGTTTTTATATATCTTGAAGTTCTAAATCTCGTCCTCTCCCCGAAATCTCACAAGCTAAGTATTTGTTGTAAAATGGAGAAGTAGAGAAAGTTCAGAGCTTTACTGCTCAGTTTTCCTTAAGTGGGTAAAAATTGAAATTGTTTTTAATTTTTTGAGCAAGTGTTGGGAACATTAATGGTCGTACCCAAAAAAAGATGAACATAAAGTGGGTATATTTACTTGAAGACAAGAAAAAGAAAGAGACAATTAAAAGGGCGGTATATTTACACTCATTTATTGATATTAAGAAAAAACTGAGCACTAATGGGTTGGTTCCAAGAGTCAGTTTTCAGTATCAGAGCGACCCATTACCCATTGGTCATAAATGTCTCGTCATACGGATAATTAGCTGTTTTGAGTTCAACTTGCCCTTTTGGTGGAAGAAGGGGAGTGAGTCGTCACGGAGGTCATTTTTGTCATTCAGGAAGATGCAATTTTTGCAGTAGATAGTCAGGAATGCAGTAAGCTTTTTCTATTCATAAGCCGAAATACCAACAAATACAAAAGATATTTCTTTTACGTACGTGTTTACCATTTAACTATACTATTGATACTATAATTAAATTTTTTAAGTTAATATAAACATTAGATGTAATTAAATATGTATTTCATGTACCATAATCGTATAAAAAAAGAGCTTTGAAATAACGATAAAATTATATTTGTATAACATATTAATTACGAAAATAATCAGTCGACATTACCAATCGGGGTGCGGCTCCTTTTTCGTATGCTAATAACTTTTCTAAGAGGGTATACATGTGCATGTCATCTCAACTAAAAGGTACTATGTAAAAGAGCACGAGCTGTGCACATGATGATGCTTACTAACTTTTGCCAATTTTGGGTCAAATTCTAGTGACTAATCTTTTGGATTTTGTGAGAAACTGACGTGAGAGCATCCGTCAAAGTCATTCCAATGTGTCAGCCGATTCGATTCTGGGCGATTTTTTGTTGAGGTTAGGTTTCACAGCTGGTTCTTCCACCTTAAAATTGGGGCGTTAGCTGGCTGTGTTGATATTGGAACATCATCAGTCTATGTTGAACTTTTTAAATTTTTATGATTTTGTATATGCTATTTCAGGATTTAACTTATTATCGTACCAAGTGAAATATATATTTCGATCAATATAGTTTACACCATATTGTTTCATATAATTGTGTAAGTTATTATAACTTAAGTTAGACTCATCTCTTTATACCCCTTAAACCCCCTCCCATAATTACTTTACGGAGTAAAGCGGAATTTGGAAATCACTCTACATTTGACCTCGAAAAAGTCGATCTGGGGTTAAGAGTAAAACATGGAATGAGAATCGGGTACATTCTAAAATTGATTATTCGCCGGAAAAGGTGCTGCTATAGAGGGCAAGTGTCGTCACATTGTTATTCACTGTTGTCCATACTTAGGGATTTGCAGATATACCAATTCCTTTGTCCATTATGCTTTGAATTATAATAATCTTTAAAATATTCAGGTAATGTGGATATTTATCTTGGATAAGGATAACTCTCTTCGACATTCTAACTCATCCATTTTAGGGGCATTTCTGTCCATCGTTATCCCTGACGTTCTGCCACTATTTTTTTTTTCATTCTGTAGTCCAAATAATTTTTATCTACGGGGTGAATCCTTTCTGTAGTTCTAACCATGCCTTTTATGTGAATTGAGAGGAAAATGGCTGGAACATAGTGAAAATTAAACTTAAATTTAAATGTCTGGTATAATTTAAGTTGTAATAAGGTGTGCCCGGCTGGTTTTAAAAAGTTTCCCAACAACATATATATACACTATGTTCTTTCAAAATCTACTTACCGGAAGCTTGTTTTCCAAAATATAAACCCAAGCCAAGACCTCCTTAGTTTCTTAATTAGCTAGATTAACAATAATCACTAGTTGTAGCAGTAGCATCTACATCTCTATATAAACTATGACTTAATTGCTTTCATTAAAATTTATGTATAAGTACGGTAATTTGATTGTGTAAATAATTATTACTACATAGTATTACACAGTCGGTGTAACAGCTTAACATGTTTTTTAAACACAGGATTGTTAAAGAATGGAAACTTTGAAATGCCGCTGGCGAAAGGAGACCTAAATGGCACGGTGGTCCTAAAGCACAATGCCATACCAGAGTGGTCGATCTCAGGCTTCGTCGAGTACATAAAGGCGGGCCAAAAACAAGGTGACATGCTGCTGCTGGTGCCGGAGGGCTACGCCGCGGTTCGTCTAGGAAACGAGGCGTCCATCAAGCAAGTATTGAATGTTACAAAGGGAATGTATTATTCCTTAACATTCAGTGCTGCTAGAACCTGTGCTCAGGAAGAACGTATCAATGTATCCGTTACACCTGATTTCGGATTACTGCCTATTCAAACATTGTATAGTAGCAGTGGTTGGGACTCTTATGCTTGGGCATTTCAAGCTGAATTTAGCCAAGTTGAGATTTTACTGCACAATCCAGGTGCTGAGGAAGATCCTGCTTGTGGTCCTCTCATCGATTCAATCGCCATTCGCTCTTTATACCCTCCTAGGGCCACTAATAGTAAGTATTTGGCTTCATTTCCTTTTTCTAGCACTTATTTCGATTCATTTTACATGTTGCATTTAATGTTAAAAAGAAAAAAAAACTTTTAATTTATAACAACTCATGTGTCTATAATTTTAATTTATAACAACTCATGTGTCTATAAATAACTATAAGAGCATGTCCGGTAAAATGAGAAGTTTAAGTTAATAAGTTTTCAAGTATAAAATATGTTATTATTTTCAAAATTGATTAAAAATGAATAAGTGTATATAAAATGGAGCAAACGTGGAAGTTCTTTTACCTAGTTAAATTTTAGTTAACTTGTGTATTCTACGAAAATCGGTAACGAATCGTAGATGTTAGGTTATGTATAAAAATAAAATTTTCATCGACAATAAATCATATATAAAAATGAATCTCGAATTGATATAAGTTTGAATGATCTAGTATATGATTCTATTTGGTGAATATTACATTGATGATTTCTGTATACTAGTATCTAGTTTTGGATACCTAAAGGAGAAGTCACATGCCTAAATAATAAGGTGATGTTGCACGATTGTGATGTTGTATGTTGGACCACTCTTTCTCATCTACTATTCAATCTACTGCTTTTCTGGATGTAGGGTTGGCGTTCTCTGTCACTTTTTTGTGTATTAATATGTGAATGTTTCCCTTTAAATTTTTGTTCATTTAATCTGCTGAGAATTTGCAATAATTCCTAATTTGCTTAATTAGTTAGTGGTTAGTGGATCAATTTTTGCCACTAGATCAGTATCCTTGATATTGTTCTAGACCTTTTTTTGTGGGATTATATTGGGTGCGTTGTTGATCGGTGAGATTTTTCTTAATTTTTGAAAACATGCAGAGAATCGGAGAAAATTTAGAGAGAGAAAGTAGAGAGAAGGAGGAGAGAATAGAAGAGTCTCGAAGAAGACTCAGTTCCAAAAGAACCAAAATGACCCCTCTGAAGGGTCGAGTTAAGAGAGAGAGTATATATCAGATATACTCATTACAAGAATAGCCTATTTACAAATACAACCTATTTGCACACATAGCCTATTTTACAAAAGAATACAAAAGAATAAAGGAATTACAGAAGTAGCCACAATTAAGGAAATGACCAATTATTAGGCTCAGAATAGTGTATCATCATAGCCAATATCTCAACACCCCCCCTCAAGTTGAAGGGGGGAAACCACCTTTAACTTGGACAAAATAGGAGAAAGAGCAGTCCCGGATAAAGGTTTCGTCAACGGATCAGCCAACTGTTGAGAAGTGGAAACATGAGAAAGTGTGAGAAAACCATTGCGTATCAAAGTACGAACGTAATGACAGCAGCATAAGCCAAACAGCCAAAAACTCTCAGATGAGAATAGGAAGGGGGAGAACCATGTAATAATTCATGAGGAGATTTGTAATGAAGCACCCTGGATGGCAGTCTATTAATGATATATGTTGCAGTTAACAGACAATCACCCCAAAAAGAAATAGGCAAACCAGACTGAAAGAGAAGTGCTCTACAAGTTTCAAGTAAAGACCTGTGCTTTCTCTCAACAACCCCATTCTGTTGAGGGGAATGGGGACAAGTTGTTTGATGCACAATCCCAAGTTTACTAAAATAGGAAATCCCTTCAGCACTGGAACCCAGTTCCAGGGCATTATCACTTCTGACAACTTTGACCAGGGAATTGAATTGAGTTTGAACATAGGAAATGAAGGATTGTAGTAGAGGGAATGCATTACTTTTAGAACCCATTAGATGTGTCCAGGTAGCTCTAGAAAAATCATCAACTATGGTGAGGAAATACTTGCTACCAAGAGATGTAGGGGTATGGTAAGGACCCCAAGTATCCACATGAATAAGTTGGAATGGTTTGGTAGTGCTAATGCTACTGTCAGGAAAGGGCAATCTGGTTTGTTTAGACATAGGGCAAATTGAGCAAGGAAAAGGTTGTTTAGCAGCAATAGAAAAAGGCAAATTAGAAACATGTTTCATATTAGCAAAAGATGTATGTGCTAATCTCAAATGCCAAATATAGTTCATATCATCAGGAACAGCATTATTACAACTAGAAGATTGAATAACTGAGCTAGAATGTTTGTTATCAGAAACAATGTCATCATTACAAACATCTGAGTCACTATGCTCAAGAGAAGAAGGCTTGGAAGAGGCAGAAGAGGAAGAGGGTGACCAAGAGTACTTGTACAAGCCAGCCTCCTCTTTACCAAGATCCAGAAGCCTCTTCAGAGAAAGGTCCTGTAACAGGTAAAGAAGGCATGAGGTTGGTGTAAACAAGACTAAACAATTCAATTGTTTCATCAACTTATGAACAGAGATCAAATTATGTTTGAAAGAAGGGACTAGAAGTACATTATGAAGAATGAGGTAAGGAGTTAATGCAAATGATCCTGTACAAGTAACTTTGACTTTATATCCATTAGGAAGTGAAACAAGGTAAGGCACAGTTAGGGGTATAATGTCAAACAATAAATTTTTATCATAAGTCATATGATTGGAAGCTCCTGAATCAATGATCCAGGTAGCAGAATTTATGTGTGTAAGCATGCATAACTTGGAATCAGAAACAAGACTCTCAGACATTAAAGTACCAGCAAAATTAGCAGAACTCATGGAAGAAGAAGTTTGATCACTGGTTGAAAGTGTTTGTTGAATCAAGCTCACAATCTGATCACATTGTTGTCTGCTCAACCCTGGTATCACAGGTTGACTGGCAACAGGATCCCCTAGAGGAGCAGACACACCTGAAATTCTTGAATCAACAGATACACAATCAGTACTAGTGGAAAGATGAGCAGCAGATTTCCTTCCCTTGATGTAAGAATTGCTTTGAGGAAAACCATGGAGTTTGAAACACTTATCAATTAAGTGTCCAGACTTCTTGCAATATCTGCAAAATAAGTTTCCTCTGTTTTGTTCAAAATTGACTTTAGGTCTGAAATTAAAGCCAGACAATTTCCCTTGGTTGGACCCAGCAGGGGGCCTATCAGTGTGAGCATTAAAAGACATTGAGTCTGGGCTCATATGGGAAATGGACTTGACCTGTCTTTGCTTTTCATCATTCAACACAATATTATAGACACTGTCAAGGGAAGGAAAGTGTTGCATCATTAACAAATTGCTTCTTACACCCAAATATGTCTCATTTAGTCCCATAAGGAACTGATAAATCTTGTTCTCATCATCTTCCTCAATGATACCATTCTTAGCAGCACAGGTGCACTTCTGCCCATGGTTTGGGACCATTGTCCCTAATTCATCCCACAAACTCTTGAGTTTATTAAAGTATGAGGCTACATCAAGGGAACCCTGGGAAGTTTGGGAGAGTTCTCGCTTTAATTCAAAAATTTTGGTTTTGTTAGGAGTACCATATCTCTTCTCAAGTTGAGACCACATGCTTCGTGCAGTGTCAGAGTATTGAACACTGTCAGCTATTTGAGATGACACAGAAGAGGTTAACCATGACATAACAAGCATGTTACATCTATCCCACAACCTTTGCAAACTCACATTATTACTAGGTCTGGAAAAGGAACCATCAATGAAACAAATTTTATTTTTAGCAGATAAAGCCATAGTCATTTTACGCTTCCATCCTCCATAACCACTTCCTGAAAAAGGAGTGGGGACTAAAGATGCACCAGGAACATCAGAAGAATGCACAAATAATGGATTGGAAGGGTCAATAGGACCGGAGTTAGCACCAGAACTACCAGCATTCATGTTAGCAGCCATGCTCAACAAATGAATCAAGTCTTTTGAAAACACAATATCACCAAACAATATTGACAGTCTACACACTCAATATTCTCAAGTTAAATGATTTATTCACAAATGGACAATCATATATACAAACAAGGAATCACAACCAGAGAATAGGAACGAGGTTACCGTCCTTCTTCGCAACCGGAAGATCGGCCTTTAACAATAGACAAAACCCTAGGTAGTGAAACCGTCAAAATTTTACCACAAACGTTGATAAAGATGTCACAGCACCACCGATGATGACCAAAATTTCAGCAAAGTAAGTATCAAACCACCGGATGGTAATCAAACACTCGATTTGACCACCAGAAAACCCTAGAGGTTGAAACTCACCGCAAAATCTCCGAAAGACTCACAATAAACGATTGAACCGTTCAATACAGAAGGAACAAACGTAGATCGTGAAGATAAATGGACCGAAGAACCCTAACATGGTTGAAACCATCATCGATCTTTTCGATCTCAGAAAAATCTCAAATTTTGTTAAAAAATAGTTCAGATGAACTATTGATTCACACGATAAACATCACCGGATCATTGTACCTGCTCTGATACCATGAAAAGAATGGACATTGGGCCTAACTCAACCCCAAAAGCTAGCTTATGAGGTGAGGATTGCTCAAGCCATATAAGGAGACCAAGGACCACAAATCCCTCCGATGTGGGACAACTCAACACCCCCCATCACGCCCAGATCTCTGGAGCGTGGACAACATAAATGGGGGCCCAACATCGGTATCAATAATTGGGATGGGCCTGGCTCTGATACCATGAAAACATGCAGAGAATCGGAGAAAATTTAGAGAGAGAAAGTAGAGAGAAGGAGGAGAGAATAGAAGAGTCTCGAAGAAGACTCAGTTCCAAAAGAACCAAAATGACCCCTCTGAAGGGTCGAGTTAAGAGAGAGAGTATATATCAGATATACTCATTACAAGAATAGCCTATTTACAAATACAACCTATTTGCACACATAGCCTATTTTACAAAAGAATACAAAAGAATAAAGGAATTACAGAAGTAGCCACAATTAAGGAAATGACCAATTATTAGGCTCAGAATAGTGTATCATGAAAAGAATGGACATTGGGCCTAACTCAACCCCAAAA
This sequence comes from Nicotiana benthamiana, assembly GCA_034376525.1. Taxonomy (NCBI): domain Eukaryota; kingdom Viridiplantae; phylum Streptophyta; class Magnoliopsida; order Solanales; family Solanaceae; genus Nicotiana; species Nicotiana benthamiana. The sequence continues at coordinate 98,892,679 of CM067332.1, forward strand.
GCTAGCTTATGAGGTGAGGATTGCTCAAGCCATATAAGGAGACCAAGGACCACAAATCCCTCCGATGTGGGACAACTCAACACCCCCCATCACGCCCAGATCTCTGGAGCGTGGACAACATAAATGGGGGCCCAACATCGGTATCAATAATTGGGATGGGCCTGGCTCTGATACCATGAAAACATGCAGAGAATCGGAGAAAATTTAGAGAGAGAAAGTAGAGAGAAGGAGGAGAGAATAGAAGAGTCTCGAAGAAGACTCAGTTCCAAAAGAACCAAAATGACCCCTCTGAAGGGTCGAGTTAAGAGAGAGAGTATATATCAGATATACTCATTACAAGAATAGCCTATTTACAAATACAACCTATTTGCACACATAGCCTATTTTACAAAAGAATACAAAAGAATAAAGGAATTACAGAAGTAGCCACAATTAAGGAAATGACCAATTATTAGGCTCAGAATAGTGTATCATCATAGCCAATATCTCAACAATTTTTATGTAGGAAAGTTTCGGTTAAGGGATTCTAAAAGTATGCCCTCTAATTTTAATAAAAATTAATGGGAGAAAAAATAGTAAGTTTGAAGTACATGCATTGCTGGCACCAGTTGCTAAAAAAGACCAAATTTTAGTCATTGGTCTCTTAGGTACCTCTGTGGGTGCACAGATAGATGCTTTCCTCTAACAAATTCCAAGAAATAATGATAGGTAATTGAAATCGTAAAACAAACTCTTTATGCTTGTCAACATCGAAATCCAAGTTGTAAATTTTATGTAAATATATTCTCATGCCTAATTCATCACTTTCAACATGTATATTCAAGTCCATTTTAGGTAAGAATTAATTGCTTATATCCAAAGGCCAAACTTTGTTGTGTTCGGTATTTTATATAATGGTTAGTTATAATTACTTACTAACTTCTCATTTATATGAATTTATATGTATTTTTATTGGTAATCGATAAGTTGTTGTCATTTGACCAAAAGGTCACGGGTCCGAATCGTGAAAATAAAGGTGAAAACCTAGTGCACCGAGCTGCTATCTTTTTATGCATGCACTTTCACTCTGTCATCCCAGAAAATGACTATGTTATATCATGAACTATATATATATATGCAGATAACTTGTTGAAAAATGGAGATTTTGAAGAGGGGCCATACATATTCCCAAACACAAGCTGGGGTGTCCTTGTACCGCCAAACATTGAAGATGACCATTCCCCTTTACCTGCATGGATGGTTGAGTCACTAAAGGCAGTCAAATACTTAGACTCTGATCATTTTTCAGTGCCACAAGGCAAGAGAGCAGTAGAGCTAGTTGCTGGAAAAGAAAGCGCTGTTGCCCAAGTTGCAAGAACAACTATTGGCAAAATGTATGAACTCAGTTTCAAAGTTGGAGATGCCAGCAATTCTTGTGAAGGTTCCATGATTGTTGAGGCCTTTGCTGGAAGGGACACTCTTAAAGTCCCTTATGAGTCTAAGGGGAAAGGTGGATATAAGCGCGCTGTTCTCCGTTTCAAGGCCGCTGCTAATCGCACTAGGATCATGTTCCTTAGCACATACTACCATACGAGGAGCGATGATTTTGTTTCCCTCTGCGGTCCTGTTGTTGATGATGTGAAGCTCTTAAGTGTTAGGAACCCTCGTCGATTCCTCTGAGTCGTGTATTTTGATGAAAAACGATGAATTTTCGAGTTATAGTAGTAAATTTGGTTGTAATGAAGTAGAAGAATGTGATAGTTCTGTTTTTCTTAGCTTGTTTACTAGCAGTATTTTCATATGAGTCTGTATTATACTAATGTCTAATGAGTATATATATATATATATATATATATATATATATATATATATATATATATATATATATATATATATATATATATATATATATATATTGATTGGTGTTGAGTGGTTTATATATTGAAGCACAATAAATCAGTAATGGATTTGAAGTTGCTATTGATTTCCTTACTTCTTTGACCCTCTTCGGCAAAAACTACATGATTATAAACGTGCTATTACAGAAAGTATATTATGTTGGATCGGTATATTTTGCTGGCTCCAGTATAATATACCGGAGACTGAAGCACCGGTATTCCAAATTTCAGTATATTATATTAGACCGATATACTTGCTGGAACTCCAGTATATTATGCTGGAGTTCTAGTGTACTTATGCTGGAGTTTCAGCATACTTATCCTGAAATTCCGGTATAATATGTTGTAGTTCAAGTATACTTATATTAACCAAGGAGTATATATTATCTACACTATTATATAAAGCATAGAGCTCCAACACAAATTTTGACCAACTTTTCCATATTTTAAACTGTACTATATGATTGATAGAATTGTAATTAATCATTAAGAACGTTAATATTTTCTTGTACTTATTATTTGACCTTTTATTTAATAAAAAATTATTTACCACAAGAAGATTATCATGTTTGTTAAAAAGTTACAGTTAATTTGAAAAAATTCATTATTTTCATGTTTCGCGATTTAACCATTTCAACAATTAAAAAAGGTATTAGTTGCATGTAGTCCATTAGGAATTTTAGTAAATCTTATTTTCAAGTTTTTTATCTATTATTTTAATTTTTCAATGACTAACCTGTATGACGCAATTGGCTAATTACTTATAGTACGGCAATTTTATACGATGGGCTAAGCAAAAGCTTTAGTGGCCTTGAGAAGATCATACTGATTACTGACTCTCGTTAGTTTTTTCGCTGGTTTCTCTATGATAAAGACTAAATGGAGACAAAAAAGATATAGGAGATTTTGGTTGCACTCATTTGAAGAAAAAGTTAATAAAGAAATCTTTAAATCCATTATAGGAGCTGAAGTAGTCCAAGAACTTAGGCAACCTAGTGGTGCTCAATTAGTTAAAATGATTAAGCCAAAAGTTTCTAATCAACAAGAGAAAAAAGAATCTAGGGTCCAAATGTTCGCAATGAGCCAGCAGACAAGGAACCTAGCGAACCTCTAAAGTTTCTGGTGAAACCATGGGTGTTAAACGGGCCTACCTGTCCGGTCCGGGTCCAGAATTTTTCGACCCGTCCGGGTTGCGGGCCGGGCCGGGCCGGGTTGCACATTAACGGGTTCGTAGCAGGCTGGGTTAGTTCGGGTTAAAATTGAACCATACGGGTTACGGGTTGAAGGGGGGCGGGCTGGACCGAGTTTTTTTTTTTTTTTTGGAATTATGTGCAGTATAACTATTAAGTTATAATTATATTAATACTTTGTAATAATTGAATGAATACAAGTAAGATGGGAAAAAATTGCACTTATTGCAAGTGCTACTTTATTTCTTAATTTCAAATTGAAAAAGTAAAAAATGAATGTTTACATTTTTTCTAACAAGTAAACTAGTAAAGTAGTAATTTCAAACGTTTTGCATCGCCCTAGCAAGTTCATCATAATCAATATGAACCGATTGACATTCTTTTGGAGAGTTAAATTCGGATGGGTTTTCATGGGTTAATATATCTCCAAGTTCCTCGTCTTCTGGGCTATTAACATCTTCCTTTCCTTGATTTCATCGTTTCGATCTAACCCAATCTCTGAAACATACTAAAACTTCTAAAGCATTGCTTCCCAATGAGTGGCGGGTGTCTCCATGCACTCTCCGATGCAACAGTGGAAATTGGCACATTCAAGACGTCCAGAGCCATAGCAAAAAGAACGGGAAATTGCTTTTTATTTTCATGCCAACATCCCAACGGTGAAAATTCCTTTGTGCGAGGCTCCTTTTGCTTCTGCAAGTAGAATTGAAGCTCATCAATATTCCTGCTACTGGTTTGAGTGTTAGAAAATGTAGAAAAAATATTAAAACTATCAAGGCCTTCATCATCCACATTAGCAGAACTACTACATTGCATAATATTACCAGAAGCACGAGCAATATTATCACATTCATTTGCATAATAATTATACAGTTGTTGTAAATATTCACTTAGCTTGTTCATAGAATCATATAAATTTGGGGTTTCAGTTTCTTCAATCTCCATATAAGTATATAAAGCATTCATTAATTGGTGACAATCAGACATTTTAATAGAATGATTAAAATTGCACCAATTAAGTAAATCGGAGGAATTGGAAAGAAATATTTTTTTGAATTTTGCTTGCATTTTTTCAACAGCATCCATATATTTTTCTTTCTTCTTAAATTCAGATAGTAGCAAAGAAATTTCAGCTATATGTACTAAAGCCATAGTAACAGTAGGGTAATATGCGCCAGAAAACACAACAATAGCAGTATAAAATTTATGTAAAAATTTAACAACATCATTAATGACCTCCCAAGTATCACTTGTTAACATACGCCTAGGATGTGCATTAGCAACTTCAGTTATAGGAAATCTATATTTATAGCAACATTTTAAAAATATATATGTATAATTCCATCTAGTAACAATTTCATCTGGCATGAATCTAGGTTTAAGGTTATACTGGATACACTTAGTCTTAAATTCTTTTATTCTAGATTGTCTATTATTTCCTTGAATAACACCAACTGCTCTTCTAACATGAGTATCTCAACTGAAAATAAATCAAGGCCACTTTTAACAATTAAATTTTAAACATGACATGCACACCTACCATGAAAAATATCATCAAGAGGTGGTTGCAAATGCAATTTTAAAATTGAAACTGCGGCGTTATTGTTTGAAGCATTATCAAAAGACATACACAAAACTTTTTGGTTTAGATTATAAAATTCAACAACTTCAGTAAATGTACTATTTATAAACATAGCAGTATGACTCTGATCTTCATCATATTTAAAAGCGATAATACGTTTTTGCATGCAAGTATTATCATCTATCCAATGGCATGTAATTGTCAAATAATCATTTCCATTAACAGCATGACCAATATTGGAAGTTAGACATACTCTAGAAGGAAGGTGACTAAACAAATAACGTATATATGTTTGATATTGTCCATGAAGTCTAAAGATATCTGCTCTACAAGTACTTCTAGGGATACCTTTAAATAAATGATTGTAAATCCTTTGAATATACATAATAAGATACGATGAAGAAGCAAAAGAAAAAGGTAAATAACCCAAAGTAATCATTTTTGTTAATTCCTCACGATCCCTCATTTTATCATATTTTACTAGACCTCCAGTAGTAGGGTTAATAGTTGTTTGACTTCCATCCCCATTATTGCCCCATTCTATGGGATGGATAGACATCATATGTCTAGTAAGTGTCCCAGTCCACCCTAAAATTTCCTACGGTCAAATGTTTAAAAGTTTTGTTACAAAGGTTGCACTTAACTCTATTCGTACCTTCTATTATTTTAAAAAATTTCCATACCGGACTTCTTCTTTTACGATTGGAAGTCGGAGCCACTGGTGGTCTACTATCCCTTGTAGCACTAGCAACTCCAACTCCAATACTACCAACATTTCCACTACTAGGTGTAGGTGGTATCTCATCTTCTATTCCAATTTCATTATCCTCTATTTCAAAATCTTCTTTTAATTGTTCATAATCAATCTTTACATTATCATTAGGCGATGATTCAGAAACATGTGTTATTGGGTCATTACTATTACTACCGAAAGCTATAGGACTACCTCTTTTTTTATTTCCACCCCAACCAGTAACTTTTCTACACGCTCTTTTAGCAGCACTAAACATATTGTAAAAATGAAAGTATAAGCTAAAATTAAATATGCAATTAAAATATTAAATAAGAGAAAGAGTTGGAGTGAGTGCACCGAATTCGACAATAAATTTAGCACTTGATTACGCAAATCCGGTGTTACCACGAACAAACGTCAAGCAAGTATTTCAATTTTGAACTTCAAGTTTTAAATTCCGAAAGACAAATTGTGAGTAATTAAATTCGGAAAAAGATAGACAAATAAAATTATAAATTTAGAATATGAAATCTTGCAAATTGAAGGAAAGAGAGAGATTGATAATTTGAGAATTGAGATTGAGATAAGAATTTTGAGTGAATAAATGAAGAAGAGATGAGGGCATTTATAGATTTTAAGAAGGGTTAATATTGTAAATTAATAAATACAAAAAAATAACCAAAAAATTGCCATTTTTGCAAAATTATCTGTTGGCCAACGGATCTGGACCGTTGCCAACGGTAATGTGGGCCCCACAAATTCAAAAAATCAAAAAAACAAAAAATAAATTTACCGTTGAACCGGGCTGGGTCGGGCCGGTCCAACCGGTTCACGGTACTGTTTACTCAAACCGGGTCGGGCCGGTTCCAACTCCAAAAATCCCAAACGAACCCTCTCCCCTCTCGAACCCAGCCCACCCGGCCCCTTAGTAACAGGGCTGGTCCGGTCCCGGGTTATATTGGTCTGATCTGGTACAGTCCCGGTCCGACCCGACCCGGTTGACACCTTTAGGTGAAACCAAGAAGACAAAGCAGAAAGAGATGGAATTGACATCACTAACAATCACTTGCCATAAAAATTACTAAAAGCATGGGCACTCTTAAGGGGGCTTTCCACAGCTAAAGCAGTAATTTATCTCGCTTAGAGTTAACAGAAAATGTCACGACCTAAAATCAAAATTTTACTATCAAGTTGGAAACATCAAAAATTTAACTTTCGATATTTCAAGTCTAAATAACCTACAGACCTCCAAAATAATCTGAACACGCCCCTAAATCCGAAATCACCCAAACAAAGCTAACGAAAACGACTAAAGTCTATTCCCATGTTGTCTTCATACTGCTCTGACTACGATCCAATTTCTAAAGCTTAAGCTCGCTTTTAGGAACTAAGTGTCCCAAAACACTCCGAAATTCAAAATAAAATATCTTGGCAAATTAAAATAGCAGGAACAAACACAAGAAAGCAGTTAATTGGGGATCGACACTAAAATTCGTAAAACGACCGATCAGGTCATTACAAAATCGCAATTGCAATCATCGCGAATGTGAAACATTAATCATAAAAGTAATCAGTGCCCCAGGACACATAAGTTGCAAATGCAAAAACAAAATTGCATTCGTGAGGTGTCACGCCCCAAAACCGAGGGACACAACCGGCGCTCAAAGGGAGGACCCTAGTCAAGCGGACCTGGAATTGCCTTTCCTATCCCACGCGTTACCCCCTGATTATAGTATACATTATTCTTGTGAAATAGCAATTTAAGACTTAAGCATAAACTTACAACTTGAGTTCATTTCTACTTTTATGTTTGCCAATATTGATGCCAAATTCTTGCAAAAATACATACAACATTTACCAACGTGGACCACAATTCCGAACCATACAATTACTACCCAAAATACATTTGTACACCACCCACATTGTACATACGGAGCCTCTATGAATACTAGGAACTTATTCAATGGCGATAAGGCCTCGTCTATACCTTACAATACTCGAATACCAAAATAAAACTCCGGGAAGAAAAAAACGTCATGAGCCACGCAGGGCCCCGAGTGAAAAGGGGCTCACCAATAGAGTTGACGGAAAGTAAAAGAGGTACTACTGTCGGTAAAGTGAAGTACCTGCTATAGATCCACCTACAATCGTAACAAGAATGTAGCGCCCCCCGGTAAAAGGGAAGTCAGTACATTTGAATTGTACTGGTATATATGAACAAACTTAACCCCAAGTAAAATCAACAAATACACAGATCACAAACAGTAATAGAATGAACAATCAAATGCACATGAAAGGAACAACCAAAGCTAACAAGTTTTACAATCTCTCATTTTTCCCTTTCATCATCATTTCATACTCAAGAGTTTCATATGTTTTCATTTTAATAATGATTATGGTCATTTTTTCACCCTTATTACATCATTCACCCTTATTACCTCGGCCACCCTTATCACATCAACCCATAATTTATCATTTTGTGTTGCGTCCCTCAACCCGATCCCACCGGACAATCACTTTTCACACAACAATAATGGTTCACAGTTCAATCATATGGCTTCAGGCCATCCAGAATATCATTTCATAACAGCAATAACAATTCACAAGGAATTTTCATTAACATCTGTACCATTTTAATCATATACAACAACCCATATTCAATTCAAGTCATAATGATATTTTCCCACAACAAGCCATACGTGATATTAACATAGTTATTTCAATTGCATCAATCACGACTTCTTTCCATCATTCATTACACATGCCTTACCATATAAACACATTCACACACACACTTGGTTTGTTGTCATTTACTTACACCATCATATCGGGACGCTTAACCAACAATGTTCAAGGCATATTAATCACAAAAATTCATAAATACGCCACATAAGTAACACATACCAATTATTTGTACACCAAACAAGGTGATTTTACAAAGGTTAAAGTTAGCCATACATACCTGGAGTGGAATTCCCTTTTTAACTTTTACTTTCAATTCACCAAACAGCCTAGTACCGTTAATCTAGTTCACAAGTTAACACATATATCTTAGAATTGAAGTTCACAAATACAACCCGAACTTACTTAGGTTATCAATCCTTCCTTTTTGCAAATCTTTACTCCTACTCAATTCCTCTTACTAGATTTTAGGTATTAAAGACCATGTATATATGTTTCAACTGATATTTTCAAGAATTAATTCATGAGAACCCTTTTTTTGTTTAAATCTGAAAACCAATGAAAAAGAGTTAAGAATTTTACCTACAAAAACGAAGATGAAAGTGATTACTTGAAATTTTTGGGTCTGGTGACTTTGAAAATCAAATTGATAGGGATAAGACTTTTTCTTTCAAGAATTTTCTCTTCCCTCTCTCTAGTTTTGTTCAGAAAATGTATATAAATGAAGGGTTGGGATGTTTTATTGAAGAAGAGGTCGGGTTTAAAAGTTAGAAAAATTAGAGCACCCAGTCAAGTATGCGATCGCAAATAGCAAATGCAGTCCGCAGAAAGGACCGCAAAAGTGCTCCAAAACTCTGAAATTTTTGTTTGGGTTTGCGGCAGGAATGCGGTCTGCATACCTGATTTGCGGTCGCATAATGCACCGCAGAACTGCCCCTATGCAAAATCCCAAGATAAATATGCGATGACTATGCGGTCTGCATATCAATTATGCGATCACATAATGTACCGTATTTTATACCTCAATTTTAACTAACACCCTGATTCAATTTGAGAAAGAAATGCGGTCCGCTTACTTGATTTGCAATCGCATTCCGGACCGCATAATAGCACTTTTTTGAAAAACTTTGATTCTTGATTTTTAAATGCTAGATCAGTACAAGTTGACACATTCCTAATACATATCCGAAACTTGACACTACAAACTACTAGGTTTTGAGTACAAGTTTTCGTGGGGCCTTACACGAGGCCCCCTTCCATCGGAAATACGATCAAAAAGTCGTAAATATTCTAGTATCTAGTCGCAAAAGCGACTAATGCATTGCAAAAGCGGTACTCGTCTTTCCGTAATTGCGAATCCTTCTTCGAAAATGCGATGATTGCTCTACTCAGCCCTTATCGCAAATGCGAGCTCGAATTCACAAAAGAGGAGTTTGTATTTGCAAATGCGCCCTCAAAAATGCGATACATGTAGTTCAACACTAGTAACAGAACTTCACCAGCTATTCCGAATCAGTCTACAATGCATCTGAAACTCACCCGAGCCCCTGAGACTGCAAATCGAACATGCAGACAAGTGTAATAACATCCTACAAACTTGCTCGCTAATTCAATTCATCAAAATAATATCAAATAACAAGAATCAATCATCAAAACTTTAGATTTTCACTTAAAACTCATTTTTCACAATCTTTCACATAATACGCTGAAACGCGCTCGAATCACCCCGGACCCCAACTAAATTGTATACAAATTAAAAATTATCATACGAACTTAGCAGATTCGTCAAATAGCGATCTGAGGTCATTTATAAAAAATATTTACTGTGGTCAACTCAAACCTCATTTTAAGTCAAAAATTACTTTTCCCTCAACGTTTTACGTAAAAGTTTTTTGAAAATCATACGGACAAATGCAAAACAATAAACATCAAATAATGCTATGAGGAGTCTCGACATACAAAAGTTAAGGCTAGTACTCAGAACAAGCTGTCAGGGCGCACAAAAAAGCTCATTAAAGAGGTTGGTGTTAAGCAGTGGTGGATTTAAATGGACACATATGGGTGCTTGAGCACCCATTACTTTTGACTCGATTTAGTAAATTTGTATATGTAATTATAAAAATATTTAAATAAATATTGAGTGAGCACCACAGCTAAACTCATTTCTCCTCTTCTTTCGAATTTTTTATGAACGAGCACCCATAACTTTAAAATCCTGAAATCCGCCACTAATATTTGAAACACGATCTTGGTCGACACACAGGTGTGGAAAATGCCTAGTCCTGTCTAACCAAGACGAGTTACCAGATGGCTCCGGAGAGAAAAAAGAATGAACAAGGTAAACTTTGTGTATTAGGTCGAGCCTTTTGATGTTATTGGGCAAGCTGAGTCAAAGTCCGAGCCATAACCAATAGATAAAGACAAGCATGCTAATTCAAGCATAGCAAAAGTGCCAGTGTTTGTTAAATTAATGCTAAAATGGCTCAATGCTTTGAAAAAGGATATATTTCAGGAATACAAGAAACGAAAGTAAGATGAAAATTGAAGCTGAAAAGAAATTTTATGTTTATAGATAACATGAGAAAGACGAGAAAAGAAGGCTCAAAGAGGAGCTTGAAAATTTAGGAAACAACTAGAAGATGAGAAGAAAGCAATCAGGGGATATTTGAAGAAAATTTTTTCAAAACAATTGAAAGAAAAGGGGAAATATCTGAAAAAGACCTAAAACAACAGCATTCTACAATAAGAGATAACATAACATACTTGAAGATGATATATTTATTTAATGCCGAATAAGTAAGTACTGGAAAATAGCAATAAATTTGTAATGAAAAAAAAGGATAGACAACAAAATAATGTGGTTGGGGATTGAATTTTTTTTTGACACATACTTCAAAATTTATTAATGTTATTTGAGAATAAACTATATATTGATCCTAGTGATTTTATTTTCTTTATATATGATACGCTAATATATTCTAATTTAGCATACCATATAGAAATAGACTAATCTATATATGCAGAAGTAGATGCATTATCAATAATAAAATCAGAAATATGAAGCACAAATTAATCATGATTACAATAATCCTTGCCCACAAAATTCCATATTTCAAACGAAACACTAACACCAATTTTTTCCAAATAATCTTACAGAAATTAAATTAGATTGGAGATTAGGAGTATGCAATACAATACCTCACTCAATGTTAGAGTTATATCGAATGTGAGTTTGAAAAGAATTTTTCCTTTATCAAGAATACAAATTTTTGAATCACCTAGATAAATAATTTCTCCTCCTTTCTTGTCTTGGATGTAAGATAACAAGCTGGTTTTATTTGCACAAATAGGCTAAGTAACATCAGAGTCTATCACCTAAAATCTCTCATATTGGCCATTATTTATTTGAAAAATACCACAACAATTATATTATCTGCTTATATTTGGGAATTATCATTTATCCCAATTTTTTTCTTGCATTGAAGTGTATTTTCTTGAAGGTTATAGTGTTACCATTGAACTTGTAACTATATCTATTTACATACTTATATTTTGACACTGGTATCTACACAAATTATGAATGCAATAATGCATTTGCCACATGATGAATATCTGATAGGACAAGTGGAATAAGAGCACCATAAATATTTATCAGGACAACTGAAATAAGAATAGCATCATCAAAACTTATGTAGTAGTATTATTTGCGTTAGTTTCTTAGGTTGTAGGAAATAATATTCGGTCAAATAAAAGTAACACTGCAATATTATTTATCAGTGAATGTACAAATGACTTGATTCGGTATAGGACAGTATCCTAAAAATAGCTTAGAATTATGCTGGACTCTGTTAAAATTATTTCATATCTCCTTAAAATTAGATAAATTTATCTTTATATTTAGAGAATACAGGAATTAATAAAATATTATAAATTCAGCAAATTTGGGAAAGGCCAAAAAAAAAGCTATAAAAAAATGGGAGACAGAGAAAAAGCTAAGCGCGAGGAAAAAATATAATGGAAGGAAAACATGATAAGTGGCCAGCTTTGTTGTCAAACTAATTTCATGCATTTTGCCAGACATCTTCTTCCCATTGGCACTCTTTCTTCTTGCAAGGACACTTAGCCAAATGAGCCATTTGCCCACAAAACTTGGAAATACTGTCACAATATTGGGATCGAAATAGTGTAATGCATGCGATAGTTGACAATGTAAATTTTGACAGACGCTAAATAAAAATATAAAAGAAAAATATACTAACTAGACATAATATTATTATTAATTGATCAATTGATATATATATATGATCTATCATTAATATAAAAAGAGAAAATAATCTTCCCAAAATATAATTTTCGTAAATACTATATAAAAAAATTGGTTATTATTGTTATTGCATGAGAAGGAAGCTTTAATTTATAAAAATATAATTTTTTATTTCAATAAAAAGACAAGACATATAAAGAAAGATTTATATTTACGGGATCATAAGTCCTGACACACAACTTTTATGTGTCGACAACATGACGAGCAGTGACAAAAATCTTATGACTTTTCTGTTGTCGAATCAGAGGCAGAATTTGAGCTTTCATCTTGAACCCTGTAATGAACAATATCTGTTAGTCAACAATATATAAAAATATTTATTAAAATCAAAAACAGAAAACTATGGCATCTTCTTCACAAAAGATTTTACTATTAAGTTTAGTAAGAGTATTAGATGGAGTAGGTACTTGATAGCGGCGGAAGCAGACAGATTTAGGAGAGTAACTTGTACAAAATGTAAGAGCAAAGAACACTTTTCATGTCAATATTTTCAAACCAAATTATAGTTGAACTTTTCTTTTAATTTGACTCAAATCATCAAATTTTTTATCGATTTTCTTTGTACTCCTGTTGTTCATGGAGGCAGAAAATGATTAAGTGTAAGTATAATAATATCGTAATTTATTTGGAGCATTGGAAAAGAAAGAACGAACCCTTGGCTAGAATAATAAGTGGCTTCCTCGTATTCTCGAAGAAGCTCAACCCTCGGATTGCCAGGTGATGAGTCTTTTATCGTACATCCCTAGAAATTTCAACAATCAATAAGAGGTTAATAAGAAAAAGAAAAAAAAAGAACGAATTCATTCTCTTCTCAATGTTAATATTGATATTTTCTTCTTATGCAAATTAAATTAATCAATTATAGAAGATAATCTCTCTTCTTGAGAAGAAAATAAACTCTCTTCTTCTTGTGAAAGATTCTTGAGAAAACGAACCTTCCATAACTTCTCAATTGTGTCATTTCAAAACAGTGGCTGAGGCACAATTTCAGCTAAGAAATTCAAAAAAAAAAGTTATAAAGTATTAAAAGGAAAATATTACACGACACATCGAACATTTACACTTATTTACCATTCGTAATTATATTTTTAGCAAATTTACCATTTGTACCTATATTTGGATTTCATAACAAAATTCATCAAACAAGAGATTAATTGTTTTAAACTGAAACAAGAGAGCAGAAAGCTTGTAGCTCAGTTGCTTAGAGGGATCACTTATTAGCAGAGGTTGTGAGTTTGACTATCAACAAATATATTTTATTTTTTTGTATTCTATATTTTACCTTAGTTATATTAGTTGCGCAAACGATTACAGCCGATACACCCTAGCTTCAAAAATATAATATAAACATATGCTCTAATTACATAGGAATATATTAACCTTATTCTAAAGACTAGTGAAACAAATAAGATACAGACTAAAGTACATATATGAATATAACATGGATTAGAATCATATGCTTATGAGAAATTGACGAACCTGAGTCATGGGGCGGGATGGTGTAATGAAAAATGAAGGTGATAAGGGCATGGTATAAGCTGTTGATTGCAGAAATTGAGGACAGATTGGGTCTTGAAACTGAGGTACCATTTGCAGTCCACTTAATGATGAAGAAGTAGGCGCCATAATTCCATTTCTTGGCTCCATTTGAGGCATTTGCATCATCCCAGCTTGACTCATATATGCTTCTTGGGACATTAAGCCCATCTTCATACATGTTATCTGTTGTTCCCCAAGTGCAAATAACTGTCACTACATACTCTTCATAATGAAATACTATAACAAGTGAGATGGTGAGTTTAATTAATATAGCATACTTGTCCAAGCTTCTAAAATTAGTTTATTTTGAGAAGTACTTTTGACTAATTAATTTGAAAAGTATATTTGATCAGCAGCAATTAGTGTTTGACCAATCTTTTAAAAAGTGTTTCAAAGTATATTTCTCTCAAAAGTATTTTTTGTGGAGAAACTATCTTCTCTTCTTCTTCAAAATTGCTTCTGCTCTACTCAAAAGTACCTTCTTTTTCTTTCTAAAGCTTGGTCAAACACTTGCATTGTAAAATGTTTTTATACCATCAAGTCAAAGTAATCTATAATTATACGTGATTGTTAATACCAACCTGATGTATGTTGGTTAAACCACACTTATTATTATTATTATATATATATAGAGTAATAAATCTTTGAGACGATAATTTACGACCAAGTGCTAATAATGCTATCAGAAACAAGAACCATGACAAATGGTGCTAATCATCGTATATCTAGTTCTAACAATTGTCAAGATCGAGCGGGAAAAATCATACGACTGGAACATTAAAGCTACTCCTAATAATTTAATTAGAATAAAGTGAGATGAGAGAGTTACTTGATGAAGTTGCTGTAGAGCTTGAATGTACTTAATGGCATCATCTAGTACGGACGCTTGGTCTACCTGTGAAGAGTAAATACCCTTGAGACAAATACAAGTATTACTATCATTTAAGACAATATCTCTTATACAGTATATTACAAATATAAATAGAGGGAGCAATTCTACTCAGTTTAAAACAACAGAGTATGCTAAAAGATCTAGTAATAATTAATTACCTTGTCACAGCCAGGAATCAGTTCTCCCAATGCTTTAATTCTGTTATCGACTCGTTCTCTGCGCCACTGCTATGCAAAATTCGAAATTTCAAATCAAAAGTTATGGCCGGACACAAATTCAGTTTAATTAGGTTTGATTTATCACAAATGTCCTCGCAGACACTAGTTTGCCACGCTTAGTAGCAACTAGAGTAGCAAATGAGTGATAAATGGGTGATTGTAGTACATTAGCAATCAATGGTGTAAGCAATATGTTACACGACTTATTTTTGAACCGCTCAAAATCGGCTCAACCTGCCCATTTGACACTCCTACCGTGAACTATCATATGAGAAAGATCAACCAACTCTTTTTTTTTAAGCTATCCCCTAAATAAAAGTGAGAATCACTCTTGTGGCGTATCAGTGTGTTTTATCAGCATTTTGCGTTTAAAAATTACATATCTTTGGGTGTTAAGAGTCTCAAATAGCAACAAGAATTAATTGAGGTATCACAATGAAAGTTTGTGTCATCTTTAGGGGGCTTTTTGAAAATTCCTTTTTACCCTCGCTCAGATGGTATATGCAGCAAAAGAACTTGCTTTATATCTGAACTACATCGCAGCAGACACATGACAATAATATAAAAACAAATATATAAATAAATAACACTCGAGCCCTTTGTATGCAATATTTTCAATTCTTGATAATATTAATTGCTAGTCGGTGGATATGATGAAAAAAAGTATAATATCGTCGATCATAAATATTAAAAAAACAATATTAGGTGCCTACTTACTCTTGTGGTATTCCTGCTATTGGATTCTCTCACATTGTGCAAAGAATGAAAATAGTTAAGCATTTCATCCGTATTGTTACCATTCTCCGTTGGTAAATTGAGTTCATCTTCGCCTTCATCTTGAGATTCTTGTTGCTTTTCAACGTCATTTTCTTTATTGAACTCCATTATATTTTTGCCACTTTCACACTTTCTGTGAATATGTGGTTATGTCATGTCCTCTGTGTTCATGTGAAAATATATAGCTATTTCTTTACTATCTATATATAAATAATAATAATTGAAACGCCGACTTTATAAAATGTTAAACTAATTGAAGCAGCTAAAATGCTTAACCAAAAAGGAAATCTGTGTGCTATACTTTCTATTTTCTTTTTGTAGTTTTGCACAGGTATTTTTGCCATACTACATGCTACACGTTCCCCTGACGTTGCTTCTCCCGCAGGGTTGGGATTAGTTCCAGTAGTAAAATCTTTAAATATTTAAAAGAGTGTTGGCTCAACTGGTAAAGTTATTGTCACGTAATTAAGAGATTATGAGTTGTTACGATCTAAACCGATGAGCTGCGATGGATGACCGAATCCTACCTATCGAACACCCTTAAGCATGCGTCTAAGATATAAACAAGGATAACATCTGCTGAATTACGAGAATAACATACTTAAAGAAAATATGTCTAAAAGACATATATACATACACGTGCAAAATACGTAGAGCGAGCCGACAAGGCTGCTACAGACAACTACGTATCCAAAACTGAAAGCCCAAAAGATCAAATACTACACAACTATACATGACTGTTTACAAACCTCTAACAGAGTATACAATTGTACAAGGACGGGATTGGGCTCCGTCATACCCATATATGTAAACAAACATATCGTACTCAAATTCAAAGCAGCTCCGGATTAAATGGAGCACACCAACTCTCGTTGATCAAGGATCCTAAGAAAGGGGACCATCAACTTATCTACCTGCACCTGCGGGCATAAAACGCAGGCTCCGAAAAATAGGGCGTCAGTACGAATAATGTACTGAGTATATAAGGCATGAAAATTAGTACATAAAAGACATGGACGAAATATGGAATAAAGAATTTCACTTGTAAGTCTAAATAACTTTGCAAATCCTGAAATATTTATAATATCATGCGCATGTGTGTAAATGTCGTGTGATTGCATAGGTATAGGTGTACATATCCTCATCAAGCCTCTTAGGGTATCCCATCATATCATCTCGTCCACTATGGGCAAACTCATCAACATATACCAGCTGATCAGGTGGTGGTGCGTATATAACACCGTAATCGTTTTCATATATATATATATATATATATATATATATATATATATATATATAAATGAAATGCAAAAGAAATATATTAATAAGATCAATATACCTTTCAGATAAACTTTATCGACTACGTATTATTTTGAGACCGATGAACAGAAGATATAATAGCATGTCCCATAGGGAATCAAGAACATAGACACCCCTAGTACTTCTATGTATAGTCATTTATAAAAGCTATTCGTTTTGTTTGTATCATTTGGATCATGCCAAAAAGAAAGAAGGGATAGCCTTAACTTATCTGAACCGATTCTCTTGACAATCCTTCTAACACACGACAATTGCAAAAAATCACTTAACGACAAAATAGAAATAAAAAATAATACGTATGATATTCTTAAATGAGATTACACCGTATTCCTTTATAGTTGCCCAATCTCACGTTCTTAAGATGCCATGAAATATAATTTGAACTTGATATATGTACCTATCTTAAGATGTCAAATCTCTCTTTAAACTGATCTATGTTCTTAAGATGCCAAATCCCAGGTTCTTATCATTTGATATATGTACCTCTATTCAATTTTGAGAGGTCTTATATTTAGATGGTGTGGGTCCTACCTCCTGGGGTGCCTTAACCATATAATTCTTAATCACTAATCTTGCCATATAATTCATAATGACTTAAGAGGCATAAATATTGTGGTGGTTTGCTGCCACGTGGGATAGTCTTATCCCAATTCTTTAATTAGTTTCACAATTACTCCTTAATTAATTAGGTAATCTCCCATTGTTTAATAATTAATTAATTACCCACATAATTAAGAATTATCTCAATTTACTTAAAATACTATTCACTTTTAGCATACCTTGTATACCTTACTATCATGGTTATGTATTACCTTGTATAGCACTAGTCCATAAATACCGTGTATCATAACTTGGACCGTATTTTATCCCAAATCAACAATCTTCAACGAAACTCATTTTCTTTTATTGGTTTACCCTTTAACTTCATGGCACTTTACTTATCACTTATTATAAATAGTATAAATGCTCATAACCTCAAAAATAATCGCATCCCCGAGTCTATCGATTAACTTACGACGAAACGTTTACGTACGAAATGCGGGCTATAACATCCTTCCCCTTTAGAAACATTCGTCCTCAAATATTAACTCCTCGGGATCTATATAAATCTTGAAAGAACCACCTTTATAGCAGTACAACTATCAACCCTTTCTGTAGAATACTCAATAATTTAATGACACATAGGACCAAAATCATCAATAACGACAATGGCCTCACACTACCAATGATAATAACTAACACAAGCATTTATACACGTACCTTAAGGTTGTGATGTCTCATTCGGACCCTGCTCTGGAAGAGGAAATAAGATAGGATATCTAGATTTCATGCTTCTTCAGCTTCCCAAATCATTTCTTTCACATTGTTGTTTCTCCGAGGTTCTTTCAGTGAATCTACGTCTTTGGTTCTCAATCTCTAAACATGTTTATCTAGTATAGAAATGGGAGCTTTCTTATATGATAGTTGTTTTGTGACCTGAACATCATCAACTGACATAGCTTTAAAAGGATCTCCGATACATTTACATAGCATGGGCACATGAAAGAATGGATATACAAATTCCAAGTCATAAGGCAAGTGTAACTTATATGCTACCTGGCCTACCTTATGTATGATCTTGTATGGTCTAATGTACCGAGGGTTATGTTTTCCTTTCTTTTCGAACCTCATAGCGCCTTTCATTGGTGATTATTTTAGGAATACCCAATCGTCAATCTGAAACTCCAAGTACCATCGTCGTTTATCTGCATAAGACTTAGGACGACTTTGAGCTACTAATAACCTTTCCTGTATAAGCTTAATTTTCTTGATTGCCTGTTATACCACTTCTGGTCCTTCTAACATAGTTTCTCCAACATCGAACCACCCTATAGGCGACCTACACTTTTTTCCGTAAAGAGCATCGTATGAAGCCATCTTAATACTGGAACTATAGCTATTATTGTGCATAAACTCATTAAGCGGCATATGATCATCCCAGCTAACCTTGAAGTATATCACACAAGCCCGTAACATATCCTCAAGTGTCTGAATAGTACGCACAGCCTGTCTGTCTGTCTGGAGATGAAATGTTATACTAAAACTTACCTGAGTCCCCAATCCTTTTTGGAAGGAAATCCAGAAAATAGTTGTAAACTGAGCTCATCTATCTGAGATAATAGATATAGGGACATTATGAAGTCATACTATCTCCTTAATTTAAAGCCTTGCATAATCATCTGCAGAATATATAGTCCTAACATGCAAAAAAATAGGCTGATTTGTAGGCTTATCCGCAATCAGCCATATAGAATCGAACTTATGCTGGGTACGAGGTAAGCCTATGATGAAATCCATATTGATTACTTCCCACTTCCAAGTCAGAATCTCCATAGTCTACAATAACCCACTTGGTTTTTTATGCTCAATCTTGACCTACTGATAGTTAGGGCACTAAACAACAAACTCTACTATGTCCTTTTTCATTCCTTCCCATTAATATATTTCCCTTATATCATGGTACATCTTTATTGCTCCTAGATGAATTGAAATAATGAGAATAGTGAGTTTCTCCCATGATATGACGATTCAACCCTGCAATATTAGGGACACATAATCGTTTTCGGTATCTTAGGACCTTATCTTTGGTAATCTCATATGTTTTCTTCTCCTTCTAAAGGGTTGTATCCTTATAATGATCTAACACATGATCTTTGTAGCCTTCACTTCAGTTACTAAAGAGGATGGTGTTGTGTCATGAATAGTAATTCCAGTATCACATGAATCCAGTAATCGAACTCCAAGACTGGCTAGCTTATGAATCTCATGGACTATTTCCCACTTCTCTATTGTAAATATGGTAGGCTACCCATAGATCTACGGCTGAGGGCGTCGACTACTACATTTTCTTTCTCTAGATGGTATAAAATTTCAATTTCATAGTCTTTAAGTAGCTCAAACCATCTCATTTGACATAAATTCAATTCCTTTTGCTTGAAGATATATTGGAGGGTCTTATGATCCATATAGATATCAGCATGAATACCATACAAGTAGTGCCTCCATATCTTTAGTGCATGAATCATTGTGGCAAGCTCTAAATCGTAGGTTGTGTAATTCTTCTCGTGTCATCTTAGTTGTCTAAAATCATAAGCTACAATCTCGCAATGTTGTATCAGTACACAACCCAATTGTAACAACTCGACCGGTAGTTTTGAGCATTTGCACTTTACTCGATATTTTTCTAGCATGTGTAGCTCCATATAATGTATTATGACTTATGTGAATCATCGGTTTTGGTTTTCAGGTTATTCGAAATAGATTTGGAAGAATGATTCTTAACTAGAAGCTTTAAATTTGAAGGGTTTGACCAAGTTTGACTTTTTTTAGTATTTGACCTTGGATTGGATTTCTGATGTTTTTTTAGATCCGTTGGGTACTTTTGGACTTAGGAGTGCATCCGAATTGTGATTTGGAGGTCTGTAGCAAAGTTTGGCTTGAAATGGTGAAAGTTGAATTTTGAAAAGTTTGACCGGAAGTTGAGTTTTTGATATCATGGTCGGATTCTGATTCCGGAAATTGAAACATGTCTATAATGTCAAATGTGACTTGTGTGCAAAAATTTAAGGTCAATTGGACGTGATTTGATAGGTTTCAGCATCAGTTGTGAAAGTTGATGTTTCAAAGTTCAATGATTTTGAATTTAGGTGTGATTTATCCTTTTGATATTGTTATGTGTGTTTAGAGGCCTCGAGTAGGTCCGTGTTATGCTATGAGAATTTTTGGCCTGTTTAAATGTAGTCCCGAGGGGCTCGGGCGTGTTTCGAATTGGTTTTGGAGCATTTTGGAAATTTTCGCTAAGGTGTAATACTACTGGTTCTAATGTGACCGCACATGCGGCTGGTTAGCACATGTGAGATGGTCTCAGAAGCGTTAGTGGATGGGGGTAAGAAGCGAGAAGAGACTGGGTGAGGAAAACCGCTGAAGCTGATTTTGTAGCTCACCTACGTGCGCGCAGATACCGGACTTGGAATCACTGGTGCGTACGGCTTCACAGAAGCGGGATGTGACAACCACAAGTGCGGGGATTTCTGGGCAAGGTTATTTTGCAGATGCAAAGTTTTTACCACATATGTGGCGGTCACATATGCGAAATTTTGACCGCAAATGCGGTATGGCTGGGCAGAGTTACAAGAATCAAGGTTTTGGTTCTTTGTCCATATTTTGAGAGGTCGGACTCGCATTGAGGCAATTATTGAAGAAAATTTTGTACATGGATGGGGGTAAGTATTCTCTACTCTGTTTTGATTATATTCCATGAATCTATCTTCGATTTTAGCAATTAGTTGATGAATTTTAAAGAGGAAATACGGGGATTTGGCCTAAACTTTCATAATATGAATCTTTAAGTTTTGAACATTAATTTGGAGTTAGATTTGGGTGAAACTAGTACGGTTGGACTCATAATTGAGTGGATTGTCAGAATTTATGAGTTCTATGGAGTTTCGAGGCATGGGCCCGGGTGTGATTTTTTGCCAGATTTGGGTTTTAATGTAGAATTGATCTTTATCATTTGTAATTGCTTCCTTGGGATTTATCTGATATATTTAAGCTACTTTTGGCTAGGTTTGAGTCGTTCGAAGGTTTCTACGCACGTGATGGCATCCGCAGAGCCTCCCTTGGCTTACTTGGTGTTTAAAATCGGCTTATTTGAGATAAGTAACTCTTTTAAACTTAGCGCTAAGAGTAAGAAACCCTGAATTACGTGTCATGTGATTGGTATTGAGGTGACGGGCGTGTGGATATGCACCCTGTAAATTGTTACTCTATTGTTCAATGGCACTGTCTAATGGTACTATTTTGTTGATATCTATGTTTTCATCATGTGATTAAGTTACCGAGCTATCAAATCATGCTAGACATCCTGTCTATGATTTTATGATGATATTGTTAGGACCCATAGAGGTCATTTTTTTGTTGTCATCTCACTCATTTTATTGATATTTCATACGCAGTCATATTCATGCATTCATATCATACCTCAATCTTAGTTTTTATTTATTGATACATCATATCATTATTGTCGGGCTAGTTTCATGACATTGTGATCCCGTGAGTGAGAATGGTGAGATTGATGACTGAATAAGGCCGAGGTTCTGATTTTGAGATATTGATACTATGGCACATGAATTGTCCATGTAGCACATGAGTTGTCTGTGCAAATTTTTATCTTTATACTATGGCACGTGAGTTGTCCTTGCGGATCCAGATATTGATATTATAGCACGTGAGTTGTCCGTGTAGTATTTAAGTTGTCTATATGGATTATATCACTTAGGTTATAGGAGCCCCTTCAGAATCTGCACGGGCCCAGCAAGAGCAGTTGACTATGTATGTGTTTATGGATCGATTTGCATGTCGCAAATAGTATTATACAATGCTGAGTGATTGAGTGTACTGGGCATTGAGCACGATAAGATATAACGCGAGATAGTGAGGTTGAGTACTCTGAGAGTGTGAGTACATGAGTTCATCACTGAGAGGCATTTCATTTGACATACTTGAGATATATGCATAGAGATGGATTTCCTTTGCTGCCCAATTTTGGTGACATTTATGATTTTACCAGTATCTTGACATGTAGCCATATAGATGTATTTCCACATGCCTTTTGCAAATGAAACATTTACCTGATGAAATTTTTTTAGGAAAAATTTATAGTTTTCAAACTTACTCATATGTTTGATGATTTCGGTAAAGGATTTGAGTTTTTACTAATATACTTGAAAAGCTGAATTGTTTTTCAGAAAAATTATGAAAAGGCTAAGCATTTTGTCTCTGAGCTACTTACTTATTTACTCTCTTTACATCGTTATGAACTGCTATTGGTTATTGGTATTGGACCCAACCTATATTGCAACTCATCACTATTTTCAACATAAGGTTAGGTTTGTTACTTATTGAGTACATAGGGTCGGTTGTACTCATACTACACTTCCTGCACATTGCTTTCATATTTCAGATGCGGATATTACTGTGCAAGTCGGGAGCTGGATTTGAAGGTGTACCTGTGTCCTTGTTGTAGGTGCCTTTTGTTCATGACATCCTTAGTTTTGTAAAACTCTGTTTATGTACTTTTCAAATAGAAGATGTATTTTCTTCAAATTAGCTTTATAAACTCTATTCTTAGAAGTTCATAATTTGTAGTACATGTCCTTGGGAAATGTATAAGAATCAGATAATTCCTTTGTTCAATTGTTTACTACGTTAATTGGAAATAGATAATTATTAATTGGCTTACCTAGCAAGTCGGGTTAGGTGGCATAATAGATAGTGGATTTTGGGTCGTGAAAGATTAATATCAGCGCTCTAGGTTCATAGGTTCTACAAGTCATGAGCAAGTGTTTAGTAGAGTCTTGTGGATCGGTATGATGACGTCCATACCTATCTTCAAGAGGCTACAGGGCATTTAGGATATACTTCCCAGCTTTCTTTCCATATCATGCGTTATTGATTCAGGTTGAAGTGTAATCCTTTGAATTCCATCCACACATTTACACACTTGAGCGCTTGATATCAGCTGCACATCGATGGTTTGTGATTGCCTAGATGAGGTACTAGATGTGATTTCTATGTGTTGATGATGGGCCAGTCTGGAGGACTTGAGACCGAGTTTTGACTATAGCTTGACCACAGAGATGTTGATTGTGTGAGCATGTGCTTTGGACTTATATGTTCGGCAGTGTCCCTATGAGTGGAATTTATGACTAGATGACTGGCCGAATTTCTATATAATGATTATGATGTGACTATGGGCATGTTCAGATAGATTGGATTTTGATGAACAGAGTTTGATTAAGATGTAAATTGGGTGTTTGGTTCTATCTTAGTATGAAGCATAGTCTCGAGTTATGAGTGTATTGAAGGATCTTTCATATTGTTTAATTGTGGAACGAATTAGATTCTCATGTCTTGTTGATGAGTTCAAAATCAAGAAGATTAAGTAGTGTAATAGTTATGACTGTGGAAAGGTATAAAGAGATATTATTTTGAGGCGAAATGGGTGGGTTATCTCCTGCATGGTGTCCTAAGGTTTGGGTGATACCTATGTTGTTTTGTAGTGAATTCTCTTTTACCAGTGAATTATATGTGTTGAAATTTGATTATGGATCGTTTATGAGAGTTGTCTTGATTATTACAGGGGTAAATGCGAGATATGCAGATGATTTGAGATATTAGATGGGTTGTATTACCTAATCTTATGAAGTATTTAGTTGAATTTCAATGTAGGATTTTGGCAGCAACAGAGTATAGGTATTATGAGTTATCAGGTACTTTATTCCTTGGCTTTGCGCCAAGTGGGGGAGTCTGCTATCGACGGGTTGATTGTGAGATTATGTGTTGTATTGGTTTCAGTTTGAGGTATACTGGTGAATTAGAGATCGAGGATGACTCGAGTAAGGGAATTTCTGGATATCGGTTGTATTAAACTCTATGGGTATATGGAAATCATGGAATGATTGAGTGATTATTTGTAAGAGATGTAGTGTTCATAGAGTAGAAATTTGCTCGGTTGCTTAGAGGTGTGAATTACTTCTTAGGGTATTGAGGTGCAAATGGGGCACGGGTCGCTCGGTCCGTTTGGGCTGTGCTATTGAGATTCGGGTAGAGTGGACGACTCTTTAGAATGGTTTTAATGAATTCAAGATTTATACATGGCAATTGAGAATGTTGCGGATTTTTATATGGCTAGAAGCTGAGAGTTACATTGGAGGGCATAGATACTCGCTGTATTTCTATATCATTATGGATTCTACATTCACTATCAGAAAGGTAAGATGAACAGCTTTAAATTCACAGAAGGTATCTTCAGAGTGGGTATCTTAGTTGTGGTGCTTTTGGGGTGCTTAAGAGGGCATTTTACGGCTTATGAGCCTTACGGCGATATGGTTTTATGCTATTGTCTTGTGTGGTGAGTCTTGTTTGAGGATTGTGGTATTATGGCGAGGAGAAGTATCAACTTGAAGGTAATTCAGAAGGAACTCGGAGAAATAAAACAACTTGGTAGTAGGTTGGATCTCCAAGGTAATGGGTATGATCGATTCTTTGAGTGCTTATGATGTGTTGGGTTTCTATAGGTGTTTCATGGCAATGCTCTTAGGTTTTTAGTGATCGGCGTGGCTTGGTTGAGTTAGAGAGGTTTAGTTCTGATGGATTAAACATGTGCACATGGGTTTCGAAGAGATCTTAATAGTTTCTATCACAATTAGAGATGTATATTCCTACTAGCATGAGGAGCATATGATGTATAATGATTTTCTCCCGGATGGGTTCAAGTGTAAAGTTCTTGGATTATTGAGTGTGCAGTTGCTTGTGACTCGGAGTTGATTGCAAAGTTCTTGTGTTTTTCATATGATGGCACAATATATGCCGTGTGTTGAATAGGATTGAGATTTGTATGTGTAAGGTCACGATTTAGTTTTGAAGAGGAGGTCATGAGTCCTTAGGCAACATGGACAGTTTCAGATGACTAGGAAAATGATATTACTATCTGATATGGCTTGGTGAGAGTGTACATTTCAGAAGGGGCAATGTGTTTTGTTTTATGGATACTTCATTGGTATTGTGGCACTCTCCTGGTTGATCAACTACTGATGTTTAAATTTTTCTTTGTGGCACAGAAGAATTATAGAAGGATTTCTCGTTGGATGAGCATATATTGGAGAAGTGTTAAGACATTTAGGTAGCGGAGTGGAGATCATATATGGTGATTCGTGTGTTCTATGGATTTGGAGACTATGAGTTCTCATGAGTAGATTATTTCATGGTTATGGACTGTGGAGTTGTGGCCGAAGCTAGTCAGAGGATGGTATGTGTTATAGTTTGGTCATTGTGGATCTTCGAAGGGCTATTTATCTATTTGTGTGTGTCTAGAGCGGATATGGGGGTCTCTTGGCAGGATCAATTAGGATGTGTACCGAATCGGATTGGTTGGCTCCATTTTCTATTGTTAAGGGATGTTCCACTCGGTCATTGTTAAGGTTATTCGTGTTCTGAGATGATCTATGAGTTAATATTCTATGCTATAACGGGTTGTGACTCGTTGGTTATATGCACACATGGTTAATGTTTGGGCTTTATAGCGGAATTTAAGTGAGATGAATATTTGGGCATTGCATGATTGATTTCACGTTGGCTATGTTCTTCCCGGGTTGTGGTATTGTTTTATTTGTTCTCCATGATTATGGTAATTCCCCTAGAGTGCTTGATGTTGAATTTCGCATGATTATTGATTTGGAGCAAGGCGACTCAAGGTATATAATATGGACCAGCATTTGGATGGGATCACGCAATGCAACGAAGTTATGTTGAGATATGATAATTTATTTTAGATTCGTGTATTTTGGTTCTACGGTGTGTGCTATGCTCTTAACATGGCGTTGTGATGGTACTTATTAAGCTGGCGGGACAGTTCCCTCATTTGAGGTATTTTCAGGATTGAGCACATTTGGAATGTTGCTATTTGGTGCACGGGTTGCACAAGTTGTGCCTTTAAGATGTATTGATGTGCCATGTCACTAGAGTGACTATGTTAGATGGGATGAGGTCATAATACCTAGAATGGTTTCTATTAGATCTGATTGCGGTATATTGGAAGGATATTGATGTTGATCTGTTTAGAAATTTGATTTAGTTCCTATCGAAAGAAAAGGGAATCCCACAACTTGTCGATATGATGAATGGTTATGTGTTTCTGCATTTTTCTTTCATTGTTGGCAGTATGAATGTATTAGATTAAGTCTCTATTCGATAAGAGGTTCATTACCAGTATTGGGTTGTTTTTGAACAGCTACAATGGTTAGAAATTATTGCCGTGAGAAGTTGAGTTATGCGGTATATCATGTGATTATATCTTGGGTTATGATTTCGGCTTGTTCAGACTTATACATTGTGAACACGCAAGTTTTTGATCTTATATCTTGGGTTATGATTTCCGTTATGTTGTATTATCAAACCTATATGGGAAGTGGAGTTTTTCATATCAGGGTCGAATTCCGATTCCGAAAATTAGAACAGGTCCAAATGTCAAATTTCACTTATGTGCAAAAATTTGAGGTTAATCAGACGTGATTTGATAGGTCTCGGCATCAATTGTAGAAGTTGAAGTTTCAAAGTTCAATGATTTCAAATTGAGGTGTGATTCATCCTTTCAATGTTGTTATGGGTGTTTTGAGGCTTCGGGTAGGTCTGTGTTATGTTATGGGACTTTTCGGTATATTTGGGACATATTCCCGAGGGGCTCGGATGTCTTTCGAATTGATTTCGGAGCATTGTTTAAATTTTGGCTAAGGCTTAATACTGATGGTTCTGGTGTGACAGCACATGCGGCTGATTTGCACCAGGTGCGATGGACGCAGAAGCGTTAGTGGAGTCGCATAAGCAAGAAGAGACTGGGTGGGGAAGACCGCAGAAGCGGATGTTGTAGCGCACTCGCGTGCGCACAGATAAGGGACTAGAAATAGCAGGTGTGCAATGCTTCGCAGAAGCGGGATTCGACAGGTGCAGGTATTTCTGGGCAAGGTTATTTTCGCAGAAGCATAGATTTTACCGAAGATGCGACCAATTTGACCGCAAATACGGTATAGTTAGGGAGATTTATAAGAATCGAGGTTTTGGTTCTTTCTCCATATTTTGAGAGGCGGGACTCAGATTAAGGCAATTTTTGAAGCAAATTTCATCACAGAAATTGGGGTAAGTGTTCTCTGCTCGTTTTTTATTATATTCCATGAATCTATCTTCGATTTTAGCAATAAATTGATGAAGTTTTAAGAGGAAATTACGGATTTTCGCCTAAAGTTTCATAATATCAATTTTTGAGTTTTGAACACTGATTAGGAGTCGTATTTGAGTGAAACTACTATGGTTGGACTCGTAATTGAATGGGTTGTCGGATTTTGTAATTTTGTCGAGTTTCAAGGCATGGGCCCGTGTGTCGTTGTTTTTGTCGGATTTGGGATTAGATATAGAATTTGATCTTTATCATGTATAATTGATTCCTTGGGATTTATCTAATGTATTTAAGTTGCTTTTGCTAGTTTTGAGCCGTTTGGAGGTCGCTACGTGCGTGATGTCATTCTTGAAGCGCCGCTTAGATTGTTCGGCATTTGGAAACAGCTTGTTTGAGATAAGTAACTCTTCTAAACTTAGTGCTGGGGGTATGAAACCCTGAATTACGTGTTATGTGATTTGTATTGAGGTGACACGCATGCTAGGTGACGGGCGTGTGGGCGTGCACCTTGCGAATTGTGACTCTATTGTTCCATGGCACTGTCTAATGGTCATATTTTGTGGATATCTATGTTTTCACCATGCAATTAAGTAAATGAGCTATCAAATCATGCTAGATATCATGATAAGGCTTTATAATGTTATTGTCAGGACCCATAGAGGTCGTTCCTTGCTATCATCTTATTGATTTCATTGACACTTCGAAATCAGTCTTATTCATGCATTCATATCATATCTTAGTCTCAGTTGTGTTTATTGATACTTCATGTCATTATTGTCGGGTTAGTTTCATGACATTGTGATCTCGTGAGTGAGACTGAAGAGATTGATGACTGAGTGAGGCCGAGGGCCTGATTTTGATATATTGATACTATGGCACGTGAGTTATCCGTGCAGAACATGAGTTGTCATACAGATTCTGATCTTGATACTATGACATGCGAGTTGCCCTTGCGGATCCAGATATTGATGTTATAGCATGTGAATTGTCCGTGCAACATGTGAGTTGCCCGTGCAGATTATAGAGCTTGGGTTATAGGAGCCTTTTTGGAGTCCGCACACCCCTTTAGGGAGAGCAGCCGACAATATATGTTTTTATGGATCGGTTTGCACGCCGCAAAGAGTACTTTATAGTGCTGAGTGATTGAGCGTACTGAGTATTGAGCACAATAAGACATAATATGAGACAGTGAGGCTGAGTACTCTGAGAGTGTGGGTACATGAGTTCATCACTGAGAGGCATTTCATTTGGCATACGTACTTGAGATATATGCATAGAGATGTATTTCCTTTGCTTCCCGATTTTGGTGACATTTATGATTTTACCAATATCTTCACATGTAGGCATAGAGATGTATTTTCCTCATGCCTTTTGAAAATGAAACATTTATCATATCACGATTGAACTCAGAGGAGAGGAGAGGCAACTTGGGATTCTAGGCAAAGTGTTTTTTTGTATACAGGTGAAACGTTTTTAGGAAAATTATAGTTTTCAAACTTATTCACATGTTTGACGATTTTGGTGAAGGGTTTGAGTTTTTACTGATATACTTAAAAGGCGGAACTGTTTTTCGAAAAAACTATGAAAAGGCTGAACATTTTATCTCTGAGTTACTTCTTTATTTGCTTTCTTTAACATTGTTATGAACTGCTATTGGTTATTGGCGTTAGACCCGACCTATGTTCCAGCTCTTCACTACATTCAACCTAAGGTCAGGTTTGTTACTTATTGAGTACATGGGATCGCTTGTTCTCATACTACTTCCCGCATATTACTTTCAGATTTCGGATGCCGATATTGATGCGCAAGGTGGGAGCTGGATCTGAAGGCGTACCTGCATCCTTGTTGTAGCTACCTCTTGGTCATGGTATCGTTTGTTTTTTAAAACTCTGTTTATGTACTTTTCAAATAGAAGATGTATTTTCTTCAATTCAGCTTTATAAACTCTATTCTTAGAAGCTCGTGATTTGTACTATCAGTCCTTGGAAAATGTATAAGAATTAGATAATTCCTTTGTTTAATTGTTGTATTACATTAATTGGAAATGGATAATTGTTAATTGGATTACCTAGCGGGTTGGATTAGGTGCCATCACGACTAGTGGAATTCCAATCGTAACAACAATCCAATGTTGAAAGCTTCACAATAGATAACATAACCATCGGCCCTTCTAGAAGCGTTAGAACCGATATTGAAGTTAATCTGTACTTCAATGCCTGGAAACTCCGTTCGCAATCATCAGTCCATTGAAACTTTGCTCCCTTCTGAGTCAACTTTGTCAAAGGTGCCGAAAGAGAAGAGAATCCCTCTACAAATCTCCTGTAATAACATGCCAAAACGAGAAAGCTACAAACCTCTGTCGGTGTCGTGGGTCTAGTCCAAGTTTTTACTCCCTCAATATTTTGTGTATCAACCTAGATTCCTTCACTTGAAATGACATGCCCAAGGAAAGCTACAGAACTCAACCAGAATTCACACTTAGAGAATTTTGTACACAACTTCCCTTTTTGTAGAACTCTGAGCATAGTACGCAAATGATTTGCATGCTCAATCTCTACACGAGAATACACCAATATATCATCAATAAATACAATTACGAATAGATGTAGAAAGGTCTTGAAAATACGATTCATCAAATCCATAAATACTGCTGGGGAGTTAGTCAAACTGAATGACATATACAAAACTCAAAGTGCTCGTATCTGGTCTTATATGCTATTTTTGGAATATCATTTTCCTTAATTGTTACCTGTTGGTACCCAGATCTCAGGTCTATTTTTTAGAAACACTTCGCACCTTGCAATTGATCAAATAAATTATTAATCCTCGGAAGTGGTTACTTATTCTTAATCATCACCTTATTCAACTGTTTATAATTAATACACATCCTCAAGGAACTATCTTTCTTCCTCACAAATAACACAGGTGCTCTGCACCGTGATGTACTAGGTCTGATAAAGCCTTTTTCAAGCAGGTCCTTTAGTTGTTCCTTCAACTCTTTCAGCTCTGGGGGGGGGGGATTCTATATGGAGGAACATATATTGGTTGAGTATATAATAGTAGGTTAATTGAAAATTCAATTTCTTGCTCTAGAGGAAGACCTGGAAGTTCATCGGGGAAAACATCGAGGAACTCATTAACCATAGGGATAGATTGAATGGTTGGTGACTCTACCTTCATATCTTGAATCCGAACTAAGTGATAAATATATCCCTTTTTGATCATCTTCCTTGCCTTGATATAGGAAATAAATCTACCTCTCAGAGACGTCGTATTACCTTTCCACTCCAAAATAGGCTCCCCTGGAAATTGGAATCAGACTATCTTTGATCTACAATCAATGTTGGCATGACAAGAAGCCAACGAATCCATACCCATTATAACATCAAATTTTACCATATCTAACTCGATTAGGTATGCTAGTAAAGATCGACTATGAACTACTACTATACAACCTCTACATACCCGCCTATTTATCACTAGATCCCTAATGGGTGTGGACACCTCAAAAGGTCTAACCAACTCAGGTTTTATTCTAAACTCACTAGCAATTAACGAATTAGCATATGATAAGGTGGAACCTGGGTCAATCAGTGCATATACATCATATGAGGAGACTGATAATATACCTATAACAACATGAGGTGATGACTTCTGATCCTGTCGTTCTACTAACACATAAATGCGGTTCTGAGGACCACTTGAGCTAGATGCTCTGCATTGCCTCTACCATGACCGATTGGTTCTTCTGAACCTTGCCCAGGGGGCATACTAATAATGACAAACCAACTACAGATCCTGCTAGCTATGTTATGCTTACATCACCTCTCATTGGATAATCCCTCATAACATGGCCTGGATAACCACAATTATAACAAACACCCAACCCATATGGAATTTCCCAGCATGATGCTTACCATATTGAGCACATCGTGGCAAGGGCAGCCTCATCTGACTTGATTCACCCATATACTAAGAACTTGAGGCCCTGGAATTCTAACCATGCCTTGAATACGTAGAATGGTAAAATCTCTTACCGACAAACTGAGGGGGTGCTTTAGCCAATACCTGGGCTGGATACCTCAGGTATTGTTGTATCTAACCACCTAGAAACTCAAGAGAAGGACCTGAAGACCTTGCTATCTTATGCTAGGCACTATCATGCTCACGATCGGCCCTCTGCTTCTGCTTATGCTCCTCTACACCCTGAGCGTATGCATGTATGCCTAAAGTGAGCCGACATACAATTGTTAAGAAAGTGCGCTCCAACCCCATCACGAACCAATGGACCCGATCCTCCATTTTAGATACAATAGTGGGAGCATACCTAGCCAACGAATCAAACTAAAGACTGTACTCATGAACACTCATGTGACCCGCCAAAGGATCAAGAACCTATCAAATTTGGCCCATCTAAGCTCTGGTGGCAGATAATGACAAAGAAAAGCCTCTATAAACTCTTTCCATATTGCTGGTGGGGCATCCTCACCTCTGGAAAATTCCCAAGACTCGTACCAATTAACCATAACATCATGGAGTCTGTAGGAAGCAAGCTCAACTGACTTAGTCGTAGTGGCCTTCATTACCATCAAAGTCCTCTGAATTATATCAATAAATACCTGAGGGTCTTTTTTAAAAAAAGGATCTGCTCCCGTGAATACCGAAGGGTCCAAATTAATGAAATCATGAAGCCTCGCACTAAGAGTCCTATGTGCATAACTAATACCTACATCCTGACGTCAAGCGTGTGTAGCTACTAATCGAGTTAATAGCAGAATAGTATGTATCATCTCCTGACCCGGTGCATCTAGCTGAGGAGATGGACGTACAAGGGCGAGCATCAAAGACCAGCCACAAACTTGCCCTTCTGGGCGGCTATATTTTTCGGAGTCATTGCTTAAAACATAACATATTATTTGGAACATGAATTCTTATATCACACGATCTAAGATAAGAAGGGAGGATAACATCCTATATATCATGTAGCCTCATATCTATAAGTATGGTGTACAACACACCTATAAACAAAACTCTACTAGACACAGTCTATAGATAACCCTAGGATAGAACCACTCTGATACCACTTTTGTCACGACCCAAGCAGATGGGCCGCGTCGGGTGCCCGTGTCCTACCTGTCGAACACCTCTAAGCATGCGTCTAAGATATAAACATGGATAATATCTACTGAATTACGAGAATAACATACGTGAGAGAAACCTGTCTAAAAGACATATATACATACACGTGAAAAATACGTAGGGCGAGCCGACGAGACTACTATAGATAGCTACATATCTAAAACTGGAAGCCGACAAGGCCACATACTACCCAACTATACATGATTGTCTATAGACCTATAATAGAATATACAACTATACAAGCACAGAACTGGGTTTCATCATACCCATATATGTTAACAAACATATCGCACCAAAATCTAAAGCAACTTCGGATCAAATATAGCACACTAACTCTCGCTAATCAAGGATCCAAGAAGGGGGACCTTCAGCTTGTCTATCTGCACTTATGGGCATGAAATGCAGGCCCCGAGAAATAGGGCGTCAGTAAGAATAGTGTATTGAGTATGTTAGGTATGAAAATCAGTATATAAAATACATCGATGAAACTTGAAATAAAGAACTCCGCATGTAAGTGTAAATAACTATGCAAATCCTGAAACATTTATAATCATGCACGCGGGTATGAATGTCGTGGCATGCATTAGTATAGGTGTACATAACATCATCAAGCCTTTATCCCATCATATCATTTTGGCCATTGTGGGTAAAATCATAACACATACCAGCTGATAAGGTGGTGGTGCGCATATAACGCCGTAATCGTTTCTCATATCTTATATACATATAATATACGCATATATAACGCCATCTGATCATGTGTCAATGTACATATAAAGTTAAATGCAATGCATAAGAAATATGTTAATAAGATCCATATACCTTTCGGATAAGCTTTATCGACTACATATTATTTTGAGACCCGTGAACATAAGATATAGTAATTGTCACATTGGGGAATCAAGAACATAGACACCTCTAGTACTTTTATGAATAGAATCATTTATGAAACCTATATGTTTGCTCGTTTAGTTTGTATCATTTGGATCATGTAATAAAGAAAGAATGGATATCCTTAATATATCTGAATCGATTCTCTTGTCAATCCTTCTAACACACACCAATCGTGACGAAACACTTAACGGCGAAATCGAAATAGGGACTGTACTCAATCGCGACGAAACACTTAACGGCGAAATCGAAATAGGGACTGTACTCCCTTATAATTGACAAATCTCTGCGTTCTTAAGATGCCATGAAATCTGGTTTGAACTTGATATATGTATCTATCTTAAGATGTCAAATCTCTGTTTAAATTGATATATGTTCTTAAGATGCCAAATCTCACGTTCTTATCATTTGATATGTGTACCTCTCTTTAATTTAGAGAGGTCTTATATTTAGATGGGTGTGGTCCCCACTTCATGTGGTGACTTAATCACATCATCCTTAATCCTTAAATCACATAATTCACAGCGACTTAAGAGTTATAAATGCGGGGTGGTTTGCTACGCGTGGGGTGGGGGAGGGACGCGGGACGGGATGCGGGACGGGATCGGGACGGGATGAGATGTGACGACCATTTCATGTCGTTTGTTCCGTCTCATTTCGTCCTGTTTCGTCCCATCCCATCTCACCTGTCCTGTTTATCCCTCATGTCCCATCTCATTCCGTCCCGTCCTGTCCCGTCTCATCCCACATGTCCTGGCTATCCCGCGATTTTTTAAAGTATATTTGTGGAATTATTATTGTGTTTGGTAAGTACAAAACAAATCCAACTTATGTACCAATCATAAATAAAATGATTTCAAGATTTAAAAAGTATTCTTCCCTATTTTTGAAGTTATTTAATTTCTATTCTACTTAACATATTTTTGAAACTAAGAGGTACAAATGGACTTGTTCGTAAAATTTATGAGAATTTAACAATCCAAGAAAATGAACAATCATCTCTCAAATACTGCTAAGCTAGCATATATTCTTATGCTAGATTAATGTTTGATAAATATAAATCCATGAAAACAACAGGTTGTGAAATTGTTCCATCTACTTCTAAGTCTAGGGAAGAAGTTTTATGGGAAGATATGTATGATATAATATATTTTGATTCCTCCATTGATGATGAACTTGATTCCTATCTTAATCAAGGATTGGAAAGTATTAAGAGGAAGAAGGTAACGAACACCTACACATTTCCGTACTATTCAGAGATTGAATTAGAAGGTGGTTGCGTAGATTAGGTTCTCTTCAAAAGAATTATATTTGTATTTGAGATTTGAAAGTTTTATTAATAAAATAAAAAGGCTCTAAGCGTTAAATTTTTTTTTTATGAATTGTCTTAGTTACTTAATACTTTGAAATATATTAAATAAATAATAGCTCTATGATAAATTTATAATTACTAGAATATTTCATTACAAGACTTTTATTTTAATATTTTATAATTCTTTACTTAGTTTTCTAATTTTCATTTTAACATTTAAGTTTGTTAATTTAGTAAAAAACTTGCCGTTGCAAACTTTAAAAACTTAGTCATTTCCAAAAAACTAGACCTTTTAAAAAAAATTACACTTAAAGCCCACAAACCCGTCACGTACCATCCTGTTTCGTCCCGTCCCATCACGTTTGTTAGCGAGACGAGATGGGACGATCGTTTCGTCCCGCTTAAATGTCGTCATGTCTCGTCCCTTCCCGTTAATTTGGTCACGTCCTGTCCGTCCTATTAAACAACCATACTTTTAACATTTCTTATACACCTTACTATCATGGTCATATAATACCAGGTATTATAGTTCGGACCGTATTTTATCGCAAATCGATAATAATGAAACTCATTTTCTTTGATTCGTTTACCCTTTAACCTCCACGGCACTTTACTTATCGCTTATTATAAATAGCATAAATGCTCTCTTAAAAATAATCTCACGACAAAACTTTTACGCACGAAATGCGGGATATAATATGAGTTCAAGCCGTAAAAATAACCTCTTACAAAAATAAAGGATAAGATTGCGTACAATTAACCCTTGTGATCTGACCTGTTTCAAGTCCCGCACATAAGGAAACTTAGTGCACTGAGTTAACTTTTTTTAAAGTAAAATCTCCACTACTATTCAATAGATTCCTTCTGTTATAAATAGAACTCTATTTAAGGTGAATGTCTATATTTAGAGAGATTCTAGGGTTTACTACTTGGTGGCTAAGTCACCACCTCCCTATAAATATAGGGGTTCTATTCCATTGTAAACCATCCCCAAGTATCAATAAGAATACTCCTCTCTCTACTTTTCTCTCTATTGTTCTTGTTCTTGTATTATTGTTCTTGTTCTTATATTATTTCATAACACGTTATCAGCACGAGACTCTACCGTCTCAAGAATCGTTCTCAAGAAAAACTAAGGTATTTCTCTCTTCCTAATTTGATTTTCGATTATGTCTGACATTACGAAAAGAAAGTTCGTTGCCCTTGAAATTTCGGGCAAGAACTATATGACATGGGTGTTGGATGCTGAAATCCACTTAGATGCTATGGGTCTTGGAGACACCATTAAAGATACAGATAAAGCATCCACCCAAGATTGTGCTAAGGCCTTGATTTTCTTGCGCCATCACCTTGATAAAGGTTTGAAGATTGAATATCTCACCGTCAAGGATCCACTCATCTTGTGGAAAGGCTTAAAGGAGAGATATGACAACCTGAAGTTGGTCACTCTACCACAAGCACGATATGATTGGGCTCATCTGAGGCTCCAAGACTTTAAGTCTGTTTCTGAATATAATTCTGCAATGTTCAGAATTACTTCTAAATTGAAGCTATGTGGAGATAAAATCTCCGATTATGATATGCTTGAGAAAACGTTTACAACGTTTCATGCCTCCAATATGGTACTGCAACAACTGTACAGAGAGAAAGGCTTCACAAAGTACTCTGAACTGATTTCTCTTCTACTTGTGGCTGAGCGAAATAATGACCTGCTCATGAGAAATCATGAAAGTCGACCCACTGGGTCTACACCACTGCCTGTAGCAGATAAGGTGTATTCTCATTATGCCAATCACGAAAAGGGCCATGGATCTAACCATGGTCGTGGTCGTAATTGGGGTCATAGCCGTGGACGTAGACAAGGAAGAAATATCCATGATGTCTGTCACCCCCCGAGGAGAGATAACCGCCGAAAGCAGAAACGGGATTATGAGGATCCTAAGGCAAAAAGTTCAGAAACTATATGTTATCGTTGCGGTGGAAAAGGGCACTGGTCAAAAGCTTGCCGTGTACCAAGTCATTTGGTTGATCTTTATCAAGCTTCTCTAAAGAATAAAGGCCCTGAAACAAATTTTGTCTCTGACGACAATTTTGACATCACCCACCTGGATGTGGCAGACTTCTTTGAGCAACCCGATGGGAAAATAGACCACCTAATCGGTGATGGATCTGTGATGAAAGAAGATGGAGTTGTTTGATTTTATTTCACTTATTTGTAATAGTTAGTGAATAAACTAATAGTCATTAGTATCAGCTCGTATTAGTTAGTTTATGATATAATGTTGGTATTAGTTCTTTAGAATGTTTCAATATGCTCAAATTTCAATAATATTTTTATTTTTTATGTAGAGGTAATCGACTAACCTAACAGTTAGTCGATTATCTAATATTTCGCATTAAAACTGCAAAACAATCGATTGTCAATGTTCAACAATCGATTGTCAATGTTCAACAATCGATTGTCTATGTTTAACAATCGATTGTCTTAAGACAGTGTGATCTGGAATTTTTTCAAAATAGCAAATAATCGATTGTCTATGTTTAACAATCGATTGTCGTAAGACAGTGTGATCTGGAATTTTTTCAAAATAGCAAATAATCGATTTTCTATGTTTAACAATCGATTGTCTTAAGACAGTGTGATCTGGAATTTTTTCAAAATAGCAAATAATCGATTGTCTATGTTTAACAATCGATTGTCGTAAGACAGTGTGATCTGAAGTTTTTCGAAATAGTCAACAATTGATTCTATGTTTAACAATCGATTGTCTTAAGACAGTGTGATCTGAAGTTTTTCAAAATAGCAAATAATCGATTGTGTGTGTTTAACAATCGATTGTCAATGTTCAACAATCGATTGTGTGTGTTTAACAATCGATTGTTTTAAGAAAATGCTTAAACTGAAATTTTCAAACTGCATAGTAATCGATTATGGAAAACATATAATCGACTATCTGATTTAGTTAGTCAACTGACCTCAGCAGATTTTGAAAATATTGTTTAAATGTGAAACAAACGAATTGAACTTGTTTATTCTCATGTTCGTATATTTTCTTTTGTATGGCAAACTATGGGAATTAAATTGATTGAAGGCTCCTGAAGAGCAACTATAACTTTGCCTAAAGGAACGATATTTTAGAGAATGCAATGTTCTCCTCCAAGTCTAAGAAGAACTTGTTGAGTTTTAATGATATCAGTCAAAATGTTCTCCTCCAAGTCTAAAAGGAACTTGTTGAGTTTTAAAGATATCATTCAAAATGGATATCAGATTGAGACAATACATGAGTATAATCTTGAATACCTCATTTACTCATGAAAACGAGGCTGCCCACTTCGGCTTGGGGTCACGCCATTTTGCATGCAGCAACGCTAGTTCGTCTCTAACTGTCGAATTGACACAAATATTTCCTGTTGCAATTAGTTTTGGGTCATGAACCTAATATATCCTATTTAAGAATCTTTGGATGCGCAGTATATGTGCCTATAGCACCGCCATCCCGCACCAAAATGGGTCCGCAAAGAAGGTTAGGAATATATGTTGAGTTTGAATCGTCCTCCATTATTCGCTACCTCGAAACATTGACAGGGGATTTGTACACTGCACGATTTGCAGACTGTCAATTTGATAAGACACTTTTCCCAAAATTAGGGGGAGAAGTTGGTGAAACCAAACGGGAAATTTTGTGGAAAAATGCATCATTATCTCATCTTGATCCACATACCTCTATTTGTGAAAAAGAGGCGCAAAACATTATCCATTTGCAAAGAATAGCAAGTCGAATGCCAGACGCATTTACAGATTTGAAAAGGATAACAAAATCACATATCCCCGCAGTGAATGTGACAATATCTGACTCACGAATACATATTCATTATCGGAAGAATATGAACATGAAGTTGGTATTGAATATACCACCCTCACCCCTAGAAGGAGGTTTGAGATGATACCACACTCACCCCTAGAAGGAGGTTT
Source organism: Nicotiana benthamiana (assembly GCA_034376525.1). NCBI lineage: Eukaryota > Viridiplantae > Streptophyta > Magnoliopsida > Solanales > Solanaceae > Nicotiana > Nicotiana benthamiana. The sequence goes on from CM067332.1 coordinate 98,931,896, forward strand.
GAGATGATATATGGCATGAATGATCGTTGGTCACGTACCTATTGTACGCCAAAGTATTTTGGAAATATGACTATTAAAGGACAACGATAATGCAAGAAACATATCTTGCATATAATTTTGACCATGACCATAATGGTATAACTTTCTCTTTAAAAGAGATACTCACCACATGGATGTTGATGAATCTGTGGTAGTACAAAATTAATTGAGAGCTCTAGAAGAGCCAATTACTATGTTGGAGAAACACAATTGAGTATGTGTTGTACTAAGTCTCAAAGAAACTTATTCAGTTTCCAAAGTACACGCGAAAGCGATTGATTATATTGAGACTATAAATGAAGGAAAGATTTGATATCTCCTATTACTACAACTTGTAGCGGGATAATTTGTATATGAAAAGCTACCCGCTTCATTCTCCAGTTTGTACTACACAAACAAAAGAATGCCACAATAAAGTGGATATCTATTGGTATAAAAACCCATGTCATAATAAACCTGAAGTTTATTGATAAGTACAATTTGTGTACATATGTATATTGCTATAACTATAAGCATGATGGCATTGAGAATACATCTATGAAGATATTGAAGAGTCATTCTACGACATTATATGAAGATGTTCATATCTATCAAGAATGATGATTTCAAGGTGCGGAATATTTATTCAAGTCAATATGGTTGATTTATTTATCAAACATCTACCAAAGATTGTTTTGAAGATGGTGCACAAGATTGGAATGCAAATGCTCAAGGATATAAATTGATGTTCTTATCAGGGGGAGTTAATGCGCGTTGCACTCTTTTTCCCTTACAAGGTTTTGTCCCAACTGGGTTTTCCTTGCGAGGTTTTTAACGAGGCAACCAATAGGCGCATATTCAAACATGTGTACTCTTTTTCCTTCTCTTTAATTTTTCCCATTGGGTTTTGGTTTTAAGGTTTTAACGAGGCACATTGTTGAATAGACATTCAAGGGGGAGTGTTATAAATAGAACTCTATTTAAGGTGAATGTCTATATTTAGAGAGATTCTAGGGTTTACTACTTGGTGGCTAAGTCACCACCTCCCTATAAATATAGGGGTTCTATTCCATTGTAAACCATTCCCAAGTATCAATAAGAATACTCCTCTCTCTACTTTTCTCTCTATTGTTCTTGTTCTTGTATTATTGTTCTTGTTCTTATATTATTTCATAACACCTTCGTCTTATTTTACCAAGTTTTTCCCCAGTATCCAAAATTTTGTGTGATACAATTTAACTTTCAAGAATTGAACTATATATCCATAAATAAATGTCCTTGTTTCGGTAAATAATGGTGAGGTATAATCCAATTACATAGAAATAATACAAGCCACAACATTGTGAGAGTTGTTGTAGCACTCGGTGTTGAGATATTGGCTATGATGATACACTATTCTGAGCCTAATAATTGGTCATTTCCTTAATTGTGGCTACTTCTGTAATTCCTTTATTCTTTTGTATTCTTTTGTAAAATAGGCTATGTGTGCAAATAGGTTGTATTTGTAAATAGGCTATTCTTGTAATGAGTATATCTGATATATACTCTCTCTCTTAACTCGACCCTTCAGAGGGGTCATTTTGGTTCTTTTGGAACTGAGTCTTCTTCGAGACTCTTCTATTCTCTCCTCCTTCTCTCTACTTTCTCTCTCTAAATTTTCTCCGATTCTCTGCATGTTTTCATGGTATCAGAGCAGGTACAATGATCCGGTGATGTTTATCGTGTGAATCAATAGTTCATCTGAACTATTTTTTAACAAAATTTGAGATTTTTCTGAGATCGAAAAGATCGATGATGGTTTCAACCATGTTAGGGTTCTTCGGTCCATTTATCTTCACGATCTACGTTTGTTCCTTCTGTATTGAACGGTTCAATCGTTTATTGTGAGTCTTTCGGAGATTTTGCGGTGAGTTTCAACCTCTAGGGTTTTCTGGTGGTCAAATCGAGTGTTTGATTACCATCCGGTGGTTTGATACTTACTTTGCTGAAATTTTGGTCATCATCGGTGGTGCTGTGACATCTTTATCAACGTTTGTGGTAAAATTTTGACGGTTTCACTACCTAGGGTTTTGTCTATTGTTAAAGGCCGATCTTCCGGTTGCGAAGAAGGACGGTAACCTCGTTCCTATTCTCTGGTTGTGATTCCTTGTTTGTATATATGATTGTCCATTTGTGAATAAATCATTTAACTTGAGAATATTGAGTGTGTAGACTGTCAATATTGTTTGGTGATATTGTGTTTTCAAAAGATTTGATTCATTTGTTGAGCATGGCTGCTAACATGAATGCTGGTAGTTCTGGTGCTAACTCCGGTCCTATTGACCCTTCCAATCCATTATTTGTGCATTCTTCTGATGTTCCTGGTGCATCTTTAGTCCCCACTCCTTTTTCAGGAAGTGGTTATGGAGGATGGAAGCGTAAAATGACTATGGCTTTATCTGCTAAAAATAAAATTTGTTTCATTGATGGTTCCTTTTCCAGACCTAGTAATAATGTGAGTTTGCAAAGGTTGTGGGATAGATGTAACATGCTTGTTATGTCATGGTTAACCTCTTCTGTGTCATCTCAAATAGCTGACAGTGTTCAATACTCTGACACTGCACGAAGCATGTGGTCTCAACTTGAGAAGAGATATGGTACTCCTAACAAAACCAAAATTTTTGAATTAAAGCGAGAACTCTCCCAAACTTCCCAGGGTTCCCTTGATGTAGCCTCATACTTTAATAAACTCAAGAGTTTGTGGGATGAATTAGGGACAATGGTCCCAAACCATGGGCAGAAGTGCACCTGTGCTGCTAAGAATGGTATCATTGAGGAAGATGATGAGAACAAGATTTATCAGTTCCTTATGGGACTAAATGAGACATATTTGGGTGTAAGAAGCAATTTGTTAATGATGCAACACTTTCCTTCCCTTGACAGTGTCTATAATATTGTGTTGAATGATGAAAAGCAAAGACAGGTCAAGTCCATTTCCCATATGAGCCCAGACTCAATGTCTTTTAATGCTCACACTGATAGGCCCCCTGCTGGGTCCAACCAAGGGAAATTGTCTGGCTTTAATTTCAGACCTAAAGTCAATTTTGAACAAAACAGAGGAAACTTATTTTGCAGATATTGCAAGAAGTCTGGACACTTAATTGATAAGTGTTTCAAACTCCATGGTTTTCCTCAAAGCTATTCTTACATCAAGGGAAGGAAATCTGCTGCTCATCTTTCCACTAGTACTGATTGTGTATCTGTTGATTCAAGAATTTCAGGTGTGTCTGCTCCTCTAGGGGATCCTGTTGCCAGTCAACCTGTGATACCAGGGTTGAGCAGACAACAATGTGATCAGATTGTGAGCTTGATTCAACAAACACTTTCAACCAGTGATCAAACTTCTTCTTCCATGAGTTCTGCTAATTTTGCTGGTACTTTAATGTCTGAGAGTCTTGTTTCTGATTCCAAGTTATGCATGCTTACACACATAAATTCTGCTACCTGGATCATTGATTCAGGAGCTTCCAATCATATGACTTATGATAAAAATTTATTGTTTGACATTATACCCCTAACTGTGCCTTACCTTGTTTCACTTCCTAATGGATATAAAGTCAAAGTTACTTGTACAGGATCATTTGCATTAACTCCTTACCTCATTCTTCATAATGTACTTCTAGTCCCTTCTTTCAAACATAATTTGATCTCTGTTCATAAGTTGATGAAACAATTGAATTGTTTAGTCTTGTTTACACCAACCTCATGCCTTCTTTACCTGTTACAGGACCTTTCTCTGAAGAGGCTTCTGGATCTTGGTAAAGAGGAGGCTGGCTTGTACAAGTACTCTTGGTCACCCTCTTCCTCTTCTGCCTCTTCCAAGCCTTCTTCTCTTGAGCATAGTGACTCAGATGTTTGTAATGATGACATTGTTTCTGATAACAAACATTCTAGCTCAGTTATTCAATCTTCTAGTTGTAATAATGCTGTTCCTGATGATATGAACTATATTTGGCATTTGAGATTAGCACATACATCTTTTGCTAATATGAAACATGTTTCTAATTTGCCTTTTTCTATTGCTGCTAAACAACCTTTTCCTTGCTCAATTTGCCCTATGTCTAAACAAACCAGATTGCCCTTTCCTGACAGTAGCATTAGCACTACCAAACCATTCCAACTTATTCATGTGGATACTTGGGGTCCTTACCATACCCCTACATCTCTTGGTAGCAAGTATTTCCTCACCATAGTTGATGATTTTTCTAGAGCTACCTGGACACATCTAATGGGTTCTAAAAGTAATGCATTCCCTCTACTACAATCCTTCATTTCCTATGTTCAAACTCAATTCAATTCCCTGGTCAAAGTTGTCAGAAGTGATAATGCCCTGGAACTGGGTTCCAGTGCTGAAGGGATTTCCTATTTTAGTAAACTTGGGATTGTGCATCAAACAACTTGTCCCCATTCCCCTCAACAGAATGGGGTTGTTGAGAGAAAGCACAGGTCTTTACTTGAAACTTGTAGAGCACTTCTCTTTCAGTCTGGTTTGCCTATTTCTTTTTGGGGTGATTGTCTGTTAACTGCAACATATATCATTAATAGACTGCCATCCAGGGTGCTTCATTACAAATCTCCTCATGAATTATTACATGGTTCTCCCCCTTCCTATTCTCATCTGAGAGTTTTTGGCTGTTTGGCTTATGCTGCTGTACCTATCCCTCATAGGGATAAGCTGAAATCCAGAGCTCATTCCTGTGTTTTCCTTGGTTATCCCTTTGGTAAGAAAGGTTATAAACTTTATGACTTAAATTCCAAGAAATGCTTTATTTCTAGAGATGTTGTTTTTCATGAAACTCACTTTCCATTCAAGTCTCCTCCTCCCTCTTCTCCTTCTCCTCCACCTGTTCCATTTTCTGATGACATTCTCCCTCAACCTTTCACCCTACCATCTTCCCATGAATCTTCCCCTTCTTCTTCTCCTCACCCTTCTCCTGATTCTCCAGTGTCTATTCCTTCTCCTATTTTCAGTCATGACATCTCCCCTCCTACATTGCCTGTCTCCCAGCCTGTTTCCTTGCCCAGAAAATCCACCAGATCACATCTCCCTCCTTCTTACCTCAAAGACTATGTTTGTCAAATTCCAGCCTTTTCTGGCTCCTCTTCTTCTCACTTGGAATCTGAACCTATGTTTTACTCTCAAGCTGCCTCTGTACCAGCTTGGCAGGATGCTATGAGGAAGGAATTTGATGCATTTGATGCTAACCACACTTGGGACATTGTGCCTCTTCCTCCAGGTAAGAAACCTATTGGCTGTAAGTGGGTTTACAAGATCAAATATAAATCTGATGGCTCTATTGAAAGATACAAAGCCAGGTTGGTTATTAGGGGTGACACACAGGTTGAAGGTGTGGACTTTACAGACACTTTTTCTCCTGTTGTCAAAATGACTTCAGTCAAGTGTCTCATTGCAGTGGCTGTTAAAAATCACTGGCCATTGTTCCAACTGGATGTTAACAATGCCTTTCTTCATGGTGATTTGGATGAGGAAGTGTATATGAAACTTCCTCCAGGTTTGGTGGTGTCTGATCCTTCTTCTACTTCTTCTTCTACTACTTCTTCTTCTTCTTCTTCTTCTTCTCTTCCTCTGGTCTGTAAACTACAGAAGTCTTTGTATGGGCTCAGGCAGGCCTCCAGGCAGTGGTATGCTAAGCTGTCCTCTGCCCTTCATTCTCGAGGTTACAGGCATTCTTTAAATGATTATTCACTGTTCTTGAAAGGTAATCCTGATTCCCTTGTTGTGGTGGCTGTGTATGTGGATGATATAATTGTTACTGGGGTTGACTGTGATGAGATTGCAGGCTTAAAAGCCTTCTTGGATGATACTTTCAAGATAAAGGATTTAGGGTCATTGCATTATTTCTTGGGTCTTGAGGTTAAACAAATCCCTGGTGGGATTCATCTGAATCAGCATAAATATGTTCATGATTTGTTGCATCATTTCGACTGTGTATCTGTTTCCCCTGTTGTATCCCCTCTGGACATTTCTTTAAAATTACATGCTGATTCTGGTGATCTTTTACCCGCTCCTGATCAGTTCAGGAGTCTTGTTGGCAAATTATTGTTTTTAACCCATACTAGACCTGATATATGCTTTGCCGTGCAACATCTGAGTCAGTATCTCAAATCCCCAAGGGTTCCCCATATGTCTGCTGCTTTGCATGTTTTGAGGTATCTTAAGGGCACTTCCTCTTTGGGTCTATTTTACTCTGATGCTGCTGACTTCTCTTTGTCTGGGTACTCTGATAGTGATTGGGCAGCTTGTCCCGACACTCGTCGCTCTGTTACTGGTTTTTGTGTATTGTTGGGTGGCAGCCTGGTAAGTTGGAAGTCGAAGAAACAACCTGTTGTCTCTCTTTCTTCAGCTGAAGCTGAGTATAGGGCTTTAAGCAAAGTTACTGCTGAACTCACTTGGTTATCTCGTCTGCTTACTGATCTTGGGGTATCTGTTTCCTCTCCTATTTCTGTGTTTTGTGATAGTCAAGCTGCTGTTCACATTGCTAATAATCCAGTTTTCCATGAGCGTACTAAGCATATTGAGGTGGATTGTCATTACGTTCGTACTTTGATACGCAATGGTTTTCTCACACTTTCTCATGTTTCCACTTCTCAACAGTTGGCTGATCCGTTGACGAAACCTTTATCCGGGACTGCTCTTTCTCCTATTTTGTCCAAGTTAAAGGTGGTTTCCCCCCTTCAACTTGAGGGGGGGTGTTGAGATATTGGCTATGATGATACACTATTCTGAGCCTAATAATTGGTCATTTCCTTAATTGTGGCTACTTCTGTAATTCCTTTATTCTTTTGTATTCTTTTGTAAAATAGGCTATGTGTGCAAATAGGTTGTATTTGTAAATAGGCTATTCTTGTAATGAGTATATCTGATATATACTCTCTCTCTTAACTCGACCCTTCAGAGGGGTCATTTTGGTTCTTTTGGAACTGAGTCTTCTTCGAGACTCTTCTATTCTCTCCTCCTTCTCTCTACTTTCTCTCTCTAAATTTTCTCCGATTCTCTGCATGTTTTCACTCGGGTTAAATACTTACTAATTATTAAATAATTTAATCTTACAGCTAATAATAATATGGTAAATTATACTATCATTTAACCGCAATTAAACGATTAATTAATGAGATATAAAAGACGTGTATTTTATATTCATTGAGATTTATTTTGTGCTCTATTTCAAATGTTATTTTTGTTACATGACAATTTCAATAGAAGATCACTAAAAATTAGTCAACAAATTTGTAATGAAACACGAGATCTTTATAGTCATTTCTTCTAATCAATCTGTAAGTGAACATAAGATCATTTCCTTTTCTCCACTTATGCCGCAAAAGTCTCGTATGCCAACAAACAGGTCTATTGGTAATAATATCCTCCTAGAACCCTATGAAATAATCCACTTTATTGAAAACATGACAAAAGGGATCCATCTTAGTAACCTCTGTCCTTAGATATTTTGCACCTTGAAACCAATTAGGTCTAAAGATTCCTCCCATTTGGAAATGCAGAAGTGTACTCCTGGTAAATATTTGCATGATGGAAGATAAATATCCAAAAATAATTATTACAAAATCAGCAAATAGTGATTCTGAAGTCTGCGTGATAAGGTTCTGCAGCAAAAGTCCAGCCTATTTGGAGTGCTGCCACCTATTTTATTTGCAGCTATCTGATTTCGGCTATATATAACGGCACCCGTTATTCTTAGCTGACCCGCGCAACATATAAATTTACGCAATGTCTCCAGAATATAATAAATTTAGAGTTCGGAATCAAGATAATACTTTATAAACTCAAAATATAAAAATAGGAACAGAAATACTTGATGTAATTTTTAAACATAGCGCACTTATTTAACGTGCTATACCTTAACAGTCAATCATATTTTATCCTAATTATTTTAAAATACTCAGTATAAAGCATACGTACATACAAATTATTGTAATTCATGCACTATACATATTTAAAAACAACAAAATCTCTTCTTCCTCGACAGAAGCTACCCCTCCCCCCAATCTTTTCTAAAACTCCATTGGAGCCCACTAAAATCCCCTAAAACTTTTGTCGTTCATATTTTATTGATCAAAGACGCGCATCGCAAGGCTGCCTTGTGGAGTATTACGGGATTTGTGCTCGATTATGTAACAATCCGACCGGTCGTTTTGAGCTGTTGCATTTTGATCGCCAGTTCTCGGACATGACTTATCCCGTATAATGTAGTATGGCTGATGTAGATCGTCGGTTTTGGTTTTCAGAAAAATTTGGAATGAATTTGAGAGAAACGGTCTCAGTTGAAAGCTTTAAATTTCAAAGATTTGACCAAAAGTTGACTTATTTGTATATGAGCGCAGATCAAAAAAATTATGATTTGATTAGCTTCATTGGGTGATTTATGACTTATGAGCACGACTGGAATGCATTTTGGAAGTCCGTGGAAGAATTTGGCTTGAATTGGCAAAGTTAGTATTTTGGTGAATTCCGGTTGATAGGTGAGATTTTGATATAGATATCGGAATGGGATTCCGAGAGTTGCAATAGCTTCATTATGTCATTTGGGGTGTGTGTGCAAAATTTCAGGTTATTTGGACATTGTTTGGTCGGACTTTTGGTCGAAAGTGTATTTCGAAAGTTTTTGAAAACTTACGCATGAATTCGATGAGTTTTGAGTAATTTGATGTTATTTGAGGTATTTTGATTATTGGAACAAGTTTGAGTGATATTATGAATTATGTTGGTACGTTTGGTTGGTATTTTGTTCATTGCGATCGCATAGGTGCAATTGCGATCGCATTGAAGCTTTTGGGGTAGTCCATTTTTTTGTTCTTCGCGTTCGCACAAGTTGGGATGTGATCTCATAGTTGGGTGAAATTGTTCTTTGCGAACGCATAGCTAAGGCCGTGTTCGCATAGAGTACAAGGGCCTGATGTATTGTTTGGAATTTGCTCATCGCGAACACGGAGTGTTGTCCGTGATCGCATAGTATAATTTTGTTGTGCATTGCGTTCGCATGAAACCTGTTGCGTTCGCATAGGGTTAATTCTGGGAGTTGATTTTTTGTGCTTCACGATCACGAAGGTTTTCCCGCGATCGCATAGAAGAAATATTGCCTGGATAGAATGTTTTAAAGTCATCGTGTTCGCGTATGTGGGGGTATTTTGACCCATAGCTGCTCATTGTTTGAGATACTTGAAGGAAATTAAAGAGGGATTCAAGGAGAAATGACTTGAGGTAAGAATTTTGGCCTTATACCCCGATTATATTGTGAAATCCACCTAGAAATTTATGGAAATTAAGTCTGAAATTGATGAACTAGTGCCTGAGATTTTGAAATTTTGATTTAGGGATTTGAAGGACCATTTGAGGTCAGATTTGAGAACTTTTGGTATGTATGAACTCATGAGGAGATGAGAAATCTATTGATGTGAAAGTTTCTGAGTTTCGAGAAGTGGGCTTGAGGCTCGTGTTTTGGTAATTTCGGGATTTGTGCCCATCATTGATTGTTTTCGCTTGGGCTTTGTTCCATTAGCATATTGTGATGCATTCGCTCTGATTTTGGATAGATTCGACACGCGTGGAGGCCGACTTGAGGGGTAAAGTCGTCGCGAGCTAGAGATTTCACCGGTTCGAGGTGAGTAATAATTGTTAATAATGTTCTGAGGGTTTGAGACTCATGATTGCACATCGTAGTGCTACATTGAGATGACTTTGCTCTCTGCACCTCGTGTGCAGATGCATGTATTTGTTACACGGTAGATGGTTTTGGACTGATCGGAGGCTAAGTTATCGGAGTTTAGCGAGGTGACTGCCAACGTTCGCAACACCACATTTCTCCCTTTGATTATCAGTCCTATTTTCGTATATTTCAGACTTCGTAGTTGTATTCATATACTCATAGATGCTCGTGACTAGTGACACTCCGGTTTGGGCTGTGTTGGGTTGTACTCCCGCTGGTTATTATTATAACTGAATCATATTTAAACTGCTTATGTAATGTTTAATTATTCAAAAGGATGAATTGGGTTTAGTTGGCTCGCCTTGTCCCTACGAGAGGGCCATCAAAATCATGTATGGGTTTGGGTCGTGATAGATTCTATTTTAAAAAGGTAGGTTTTCTCTGTTCAAAATTAGATATTTCGAAACACTCTGTTGCTATTATATATATATATATATATATATATATATATATATATATATATATATATATATATATATATATATATATATATATATATATATATATATATATATATATATATATATACATATATATATATATATATATATACATATATATATATATATATACATATATATATATATATATATATGTATATATATATATATGTATATATATATATATATATATATGTATATATATATATATACACACATACACACACCTATTATTCTTAGGTGACACGCGCAAAATTAATATTTATGCGGTGTTTGCAGAATATAATAAATTTAGAGTCCGGAATCAAAATGATACTTTTTGGACTCAAGACATAAAAGTAGGTACAAAAAACACTTGATGCAATTTTTAGACATAACGCATTTATTTAATGCGCTATACTTTAACGGTTAGTTACCCCGTCATAATCTATGCTAATAATTTTAAAATACTCTGTACCGCATGAATTATGTACGTATAAATTACTACAATTCATGCGCTATACTTATTTAAAAATAACAGAACTTCTTCTTCCTCAATAGAAGCTTCAACATTGCCCCCCCTCCCCAACCCCCATTTTTTCCAAAATTTTATTGGAGTCCACTAAAATTCCCTAAAACTTTTGTCGTTCATATTTTATTGGTCAAAGACGCGTTGCAAGGCTGCTTCGTGTAGTATTACGGGATTTGTGTTCGATTCTATTTTAAAACGACAAATGTTTTCCGTTCAAAAATATGTATTTTGAAACACTCTTTTACCACTGTAGAGCTGATATAGTTTGTGGATTAATAAGACACTTTATGATATTTTATTAATCTATCATAAGAATCTATTTGACCTTCTAGATATTGTATATCCCATTATAGAGCTGATATAGTTTGTGAAAACTACATTTAATTATGATTCAGAATTAAATCTTCTGAATCATAATCTTCGTATGGATCTTGAGCATCTTGATAATTATTATTGTCTTCATTATCATCTCTTCCTGAGTTTTGAGACCTTACTGGACTAGATCTTGATCTCTCTGGACTGGGACTAGGACTAGGATTTTTAATCATATGTTTGTCTTGTTTTTCTTTTTGCTGGAAGAAATTTTCTAATGTCTGTTTAATTACATCTTCTATTTTTTCATTTTTTTCTTTTTAACACTTATACTCTTTTTCTTTAATATGTCTCCATGTGTTAATGTTCTGGGCAGTCTTCTTCTTGATGATGATCCTTCGTCTTCACTTTTTGGCAAAGTGACAGCCATAAACGGATTTGATTTGTCTTTACCGGTCACCGTTTGAACCGGACTAGCTGTATCATCATCCGATACAGTGGATTTTTTTGCATTCATTGGGGAACGCACACCCTTCTCATCCATTTTTTCTTGAGATGGAAAACTCGTATCTTGTTGCAAAACAACTTGAGTCTGAGATTGTGCTAACATCTGCATCTTTTGTTCTAAAACTTTTACATGCTCCATAAGTCTAACTTTTTCTTTCTCCAAGCTTTCATTCTTTTGGTTCAATCTTCTGAAAGCTTCGGTCATGGACGAGCAGTGGTCACAAAATATTATTTTGTCTGTGTCTTTTTGGATTTTGTATTGGATTTTTTCTGGATTTTGTCTGAGTGCTGGGGAGATATAATAATTTGGTCCTAGTATTCCTCTTGCATAGTCTAGAGCTTCAGTGAAATCATTAAAACCTTTAAAAAGTGGTTTTTGTATGTCTTTAATAGAGTCTAATACTTCTATCCATGTTTGAAAAATACCATTTGTCTTACCGTGTATAACTACATAGTATTTAAACTTCTTCTCTTGATTTTTGTCTGTAAAATATTGCCCTAAAGCGTTAAGAGCAGCTATAACATATTTAGTGTCTTTCTTATTATATGCTATCCATAAATTATCAATTAAGCATCTTTGGGGTCTATCTATAACACATTCTGGTAAAACTCTAAATGAAATATTTGATGGTGGGAAAAATATTAAATTATGCTTTCCAAAATTTATTCTTTCTAAATTATTTTGTTCTGTGATAGTCTGTGGCTTAAAATGAAGATTACCTAATACTGTCTGAGAGTATCTGTCTGAGGGTGAGGCTTGAACGCCTTTTCCCTTGTCTTCAGTCTTTGAAACTGTTGGTCTACTCATTCTGTACATATAAGATATTTTTGTTAATTAACAATAATTTTTAACCTACTTAAAGTGTCTGCTAAATTATTATCTTTTCCTTTAATATGTTCAAAGACTAAATTATATATTGATATTGTATCAATAAAATTTAACCATCTTCTTCTACTACTATTTTTTGAATTTATCTTTTGGTGGAACTTAACAATGGCTTCACAATCAGTTCTAATTGTTACTTCTTGTTTGTTTAATATGTATAATCTGAAACTATTTAATCCGTATATTACAGCTAGGATTTCTGCATCTATACTACTCATATTTCCTTTTTCTTTATATTTTCCACTTTGGTATGCACATATTTTTTCTGTATTTTTATCACTATATTTATTCGGTTTTGCTTTTAAAACTGCTCCCCATCCTTCAAAACTTCCATCTGTTTCTATAATTAAATAATCAGTTTCTAGTGGCATAGTTAAATCAGGAATATTCTTTATTTTTTCTTTAATCTTTTGTACTAATTTAATATCTTCTGTATTAAAATGTTTTTGCCCCGTAGATCCTGTCTTAGCATATAAAGGTCCTGCTATTTTTCCTAAGTCTTTTATGAAATTTCTTGCATAATTTACTATTCCTAGAAACTTTTGTAATTCTTTAATATTGTCTAGTTTGTCTGGCATTTCTAAAGCTTTTTTAGCTATATGCGGTTGTAACTTAATTTTCCCTTCTCCTAAAACTACTCCTAAAAAGTTTATATAACTTTTACATAATTCCATTTTCTTTTTACTAATAATTATTCCATTATCTACAAATAATCTAAATACTGTTTGTAAATGTCCTAAATGTTCTTTAATATCTTTACTAAATACTAATATATCATCTACATATACTAAGACAAATCTTTTATATTCTCCAAATATATTATCCATTTTTCTCTGAAAAATTGGTGGAGCTGTTTTTAATCTAAACGGCATGACTAACCATTCGAAATGCCCTTCTATATAATTGAGAACTAGTGGAAAAATATCCTGTATTATATAATATTTTTGGATCTAATAATCTTAATTGGTTTTGCTGAAAAATTTGTATATCCTTATCTATATCTATTATTTCTTCTAGTTTTTGATCTTCCTCTTGTCTTTTTCTAGTTAGAATTCTAGCTAACATATTATTTCCTATTCGATTTTCTGAAAAACTTATTCTTGATCTTTCTTGGTTTGTTCTTCTTGACCCACTTGGAAAAAGGTCCATTTTTGTGGTTTTCTTACTTTTATTTTTTCTTTTTGTGGTGTTATTTCAACTCTTTTTAATTGTTCTATTAAATCGTCTACCTTTGGAATTTCAGTCTTAATTTCTTTTTCCTTAATAATTTTATCTAGTTTTCTATTAACTTCCAATAATAAGATTATTAATGTATTATTCTGCTTTAGTATTATTTGATCAGCTTTACTTTGAGGAGTATAATTACTTAGTCCTTCTGGATTTGGTTGAATTTTTGCTGTTAATTTTAACACTTCTTCATATATTGGATCTAATTCTATTGGGATATCACTCATGAAAGAGCGATTTCTTTTATAGTATCTATTTTTTCTTTAAGTGCGCTTATCTCTCCTTTTAATACTTCTACTTGTTCAGTTATTTTTTCTACTAATTTAGTTGTTTGTATTTCTAATTCTTTAGGCTTTTCTGTAATATTCTTAATTAACTTTTCTATTTCGTTTTTAGTAGGTATTTTTTCTATATTAAATTTGTTATTTAAAAATTGTATTTTTCTATCTATTTCTAGTTGTTGTGATTTTATAAAGTCTAAATTTTTTTCTAATTTTTCTAAAGTCTTTCTTTGTTTAATATGTCCAACCTCTACTAATTCTAATGTTCTTATTATATTTTTATTATTTTCTTGAGTTTTTTCTCCAAAATTTATTATTAAATCTATTAAAGTATTATATTGTTTATCTTCAGTATGTAATATATGCTCTCCACTACTAAAATTACACTTTATTACTATATTATCTTTTAATATTCTATATTTCTTTTCTGGATAGATTTTTAAGTCTAAATATTCTAGATGTTTTAAATTAGCTATGATTTTATCCTAATGGTATCCAAACTTTTCTCTCTATATGATATTTTATTAATCTATCATAAGAATCTATTTGACCTTCTAGATATTGTATATCCCACTGTAGAGCTGATATAGTTTGTGGATTAATAAGACACTTTACTATATAACTTGGTTCGCTATTATATTTTAATTCTGATAATTCTACTTGTTTAGCTAAGTCTAAAATTGATGCTAATAAAGCTTTAGTCTTTTTTATTTCTTTCTTTAAATCCTGCTTTGCTGTTATATCTCTTCTTAACCACCAATAATTACACCTTATTACTTTAGTTACTGGATGTTGTCTTGACATATATGCTATCCTAATGGATATATTTTATTTTATTCTTAATTGATCTGAGATAAATTCTTTCCTGTTCTATTTCAAAATTAATTCTTTGTAATTCAAAAAGTAAAAAGTTATTAAAATCACTTAGTTCTGGTGTACTAAAATTATTTTGATATTGTTCTAAAGTCTTTTTATATTCAATATGAATTTTTATATTTTCTATAGTAATATAGATTATATGATTATAACAGCTTATATATTTAGAAATATATTGTTGTCTCATAAAATAGTGGTCCGAAAATCTTCTGGCTCTGATACCAAAAATAAAAGGAAACTAAAAATAAAAATAATAGAAAAAAAAAAAAAATATATATATATATATATATATATATATATATATATATATATATATATATATATATAATATAGATATGGATAGAAAATTATACTATGTTCTAAGATATTATCGTCTATAATAATAGTGTGAAAGGCTAGATAAATGTATATTTAATATTCTAATTATAAGATATAACTGCTTATTAAATAAATCTACACAAAATCTACTATTTTCTGTTATATAAATAAAGTGTATAGCGTAGTCTACTATAGAATAAAATCCTGTGTCTACGTCCCAAATAAATTCTCCTAAACTTAAACTAAGACTTCTTGCAAAACTTCCTGGATATGTATAATTATTACGATTATCAGACATTAACAGCGTAGTAGAATTATTTTAAAACCTTATGTTGTAAAAATCCTACTCGGTACTCTCCCTCTCGTATATGTAAACTTATAATGTTACAGTGTATCCATAATTATGTAATAAGATTACCCCTTTTATACTCTCTTTTTTTTTTTTTTTTTTTACTCTGTTCATCTCTTCTTCCCAATTTTTGATAGACATGAATCTATTCTTAACTCTTTTTTCTTTAACCTCACCCCGGCCATGGTTAAGTTCACATACTCGGTATATCTTAACCAGCTTTTTCCTAGGAATTTACAGGTTAATCCATCAAAATTGTTAAGAAATTGGAAAGATAACCTTATACTAAGAGTAGTTTTTTAACAATTTACAGAATAACAAAACTATACATAATAAAACATAAAGGAAATCGAAACATAGGGGTAATATCTTAGAACATAACATAGATAAACATAGTAACTTACATGTTTACAAGAGATGGGATTTCCCTTTCGGGAAACCCGAAAAGATTTGACTGAACTTCTGAATTGAAAAACGATCAACTCCTAAGCATACAAACTTTATTTATTTTACAAGCTTAGAAGAATAAGTACTAGGGTATTCATAAAGGGGATATTTTACAAGGTGGTTTTAGAAATGGTTTTTGGGATGGAAAGTTGGCTTAAGATTTTCAGAGGATTTCTTGCTTTGTGTTTTTTCTCGATGATCTTTCTTCTCATATGGTCTGCCTTTTATAGCTGAATTTCTGAGCGGATCTGAAATGCGGACTTCAAAATTTTTTGAAATCTTTGTCTTCTAGCCTTGTAGGGTACTTTATTGGGCCCCATCTTCACATGGCTGGTGCAGAGATTCCATTTTATGTCGTCCACGTTTTTATTACTTGTCTTTATATCATGTCTGGCCCCACTTATTGTCTCCTCCATTATTGTTCTCCATTATTGTTCTTCTTCCGTTACATCTGGCCCCACTTATTGTCTCTTCCATTATTGTTCTTCTGTCTCCTTCTTGATTCAATATTTCCGAATTATTTTTATGTGTCTAAATCATGGAGTGCTATTGAATAAAAACTCATTCCTGAATCATAATCTTCGTATGGATCTTGAGCATCTTGATAATTATTATTGTCTTCATTATCATCTCTTCCTGAGTTTTGAGACCTTACTGGACTAGATCTTGATCTCTCTGGACTGGGACTAGGACTAGGATTTTTAATCATATGTTTGTCTTGTTTTTCTTTTTGCTGGAAGAAATTTTCTAATGTCTGTTTAATTACATCTTCTATTTTTTCATTTTTTTTCTTTTTAACACTTATACTCTTTTTCTTTAATATGTCTCCATGTGTTAATGTTCTGGGCAGTCTTCTTCTTGATGATGATCCTTCGTCTTCACTTTTTGGCAAAGTGACAGCCATAAACGGATTTGATTTTTCTTTACCGGTCACCGTTTGAACCGGACTAGCTGTATCATCATCCGATACAGTGGATTTTTCTGCATTCATTGGGGAACGCACACCCTTCTCATCCATTTTTTCTTGAGATGGAAAACTCGTATCTTGTTGCAAAACAACTTGAGTCTGAGATTGTGCTAACATCTGCATCTTTTGTTCTAAAACTTTTACATGCTCCATAAGTCTAACTTTTTCTTTCTCCAAGCTTTCATTCTTTTGGTTCAATCTTCTGAAAGCTTCGGTCATGGACGAGCAGTGGTCACAAAATATTATTTTGTCTGTGTCTTTTTGGATTTTGTATTGGATTTTTTCTGGATTTTGTCTGAGTGCTGGGGAGATATAATAATTTGGTCCTAGTATTCCTCTTGCATAGTCTAGAGCTTCAGTGAAATCATTAAAACCTTTAAAAAGTGGTTTTTGTATGTCTTTAATAGAGTCTAATACTTCTATCCATGTTTGAAAAATACCATTTGTCTTACCGTGTATAACTACATAGTATTTAAACTTCTTCTCTTGATTTTTGTCTGTAAAATATTGCCCTAAAGCGTTAAGAGCAGCTATAACATATTTAGTGTCTTTCTTATTATATGCTATCCATAAATTATCAATTAAGCATCTTTGGGGTCTATCTATAACACATTCTGGTAAAACTCTAAATGAAATATTTGATGGTGGGAAAAATATTAAATTATGCTTTCCAAAATTTATTCTTTCTAAATTATTTTGTTCTGTGATAGTCTGTGGCTTAAAATGAAGATTACCTAATACTGTCTGAGAGTATCTGTCTGAGGGTGAGGCTTGAACGCCTTTTCCCTTGTCTTCAGTCTTTGAAACTGTTGGTCTACTCATTCTGTACATATAAGATATTTTTGTTAATTAACAATAATTTTTAACCTACTTAAAGTGTCTGCTAAATTATTATCTTTTCCTTTAATATGTTCAAAGACTAAATTATATATTGATATTGTATCAATAAAATTTAACCATCTTCTTCTACTACTATTTTTTGAATTTATCTTTTGGTGGAACTTAACAATGGCTTCACAATCAGTTCTAATTGTTACTTCTTGTTTGTTTAATATGTATAATCTGAAACTATTTAATCCGTATATTACAGCTAGGATTTCTGCATCTATACTACTCATATTTCCTTTTTCTTTATATTTTCCACTTTGGTATGCACATATTTTTTCTGTATTTTTATCACTATATTTATTCGGTTTTGCTTTTAAAACTGCTCCCCATCCTTCAAAACTTCCATCTGTTTCTATAATTAAATAATCAGTTTCTAGTGGCATAGTTAAATCAGGAATATTCTTTATTTTTTCTTTAATCTTTTGTACTAATTTAATATCTTCTTTATTAAAATGTTTTTGCCCCGTAGATCCTGTCTTAGCATATAAAGGTCCTGCTATTTTTCCTAAGTCTTTTATGAAATTTCTTGCATAATTTACTATTCCTAGAAACTTTTGTAATTCTTTAATATTGTCTAGTTTGTCTGGCATTTCTAAAGCTTTTTTAGCTATATGCGGTTGTAACTTAATTTTCCCTTCTCCTAAAACTACTCCTAAAAAGTTTATATAACTTTTACATAATTCCATTTTCTTTTTACTAATAATTATTCCATTATCTACAAATAATCTAAATACTGTTTGTAAATGTCCTAAATGTTCTTTAATATCTTTACTAAATACTAATATATCATCTACATATACTAAGACAAATCTTTTATATTCTCCAAATATATTATCCATTTTTCTCTGAAAAATTGGTGGAGCTGTTTTTAATTCAAACGGCATGACTAACCATTCGAAATGCCCTTCTGGACAAGTAAATGCTGTCCATTCTATACTATCTTCATGCATTTTTACTTGCCAATATCCTGATTTACAATCAAATTTACTAAATATCTTTTTACCTTGTATTCTATTTATCAATTCTGTTTTATCAGGTAGTTTATATCCATCTGTTCTAGTGTTATCATTAAGTCTCTTATAATTTATTACCATTCTCGCTTTTCCTCTTATCATTTCACTGTGATTTCTAACCATAAAAGCTGATGATCTATGTTTAGAAATAGATCTCCTTATTACACCTAAATCCATAAGTTCTTTAATTTGAGTTTTAAAGTCATTAAGATCTTCATTTGTAGCTTCTATCGAAGCCGTTTTAATTATATATTCTGGGTTTATTATATCTAATTTACACATTACTTTATTATTCTCCCAGTGCTTTAAAGGTTTTTCTCCTATTATTTCTATCTCATCTAATATTTTTATTATGTTTTCTAGATCTTTTTCGTTCTTTATTATTCCTATTCTTTGTAATCCTGTTTTAAAATTGTATAATTCTGTTTCAATATCTATTAGTGTATAATCTTTTTCTATTATATCTTTATCTTCATTTTCTTCTAATATTAGATTTTTTGTTTCTTCTTTAGTCCTACAACATGTTTTATTATCTTTACATTCTTTACAACATTCTTTCTCATTTTCTTGCAAGTCTATCTGATTTTCATTTAATCTTGTCCTTATCCTAGTTGCGGCTTCTATTGTTTGTACTGGTGTTTGTGTAATATTTTTAAAGAATATTACTCCATCTCTACTAAGTAAACAACTACCATTATTATGTAACATAAAACTTAAACCTAACACAAAATCAACATTTATATTTAAGTCTCTTACCCAAATTTTATCTACCTTATAACTAGGTTTGTAAAAATCTAAACATGTATTTACAAAACTAATCTGTGATTTATCTATATAATGTTTATAAATATTATGAGTTCCATCCATTTGCATGGCTGCTACTGGCTTATCTAATGTTTTTATTAAATTAGGTGGAACTATCCTTTTATTTATTATACATCTCGTGCATCCTGAGTCTACTAGAGCTAATGTTTCTATTTCATAATCTTCTATTTTAATTCTTGCTAAAATTTTTATCGTAGATAATTTTTTATCTTCGTTACATATTAGTGTATCATAATTTTCTATACTCATCAATTCTCTTTCTTCTTCATTTCTTATATCTTCTAATTTTTCTTTCTCTTTTTCTATTTTTTGTATTCTTTTTTCTAATTCATTTATTCTATTTTCTAATGTAATTATTCTTAAATTTATAACAGAATTAGTTGTCTCTTGATAAATTTCTTCTTTATTTATTTTTATTTCAAAATCTTTTTGTATACATAAAATACATCCTTCTAAATAGCATAATTTACATTTAGCTCTTTTATTTCTACTAGGATACCATTTACACTTAAAACACTGATTGCTATCTAATCCTTTATTAATTTCAAATTCATGAGTACATTCTTCTGATATATTTACAAAATTATTTTCTTCTAAGTCTAATTTCTCTAATCCTATTTCATTTATTAATTCTTCTTCTTCTGATTCTGATGTTTCTATTTGAGTTTCGTCTATATCTACACTTACTATAGAGTATATACTCTCGTTGTCTGACATATATTCGTCTACATTTATTAAAGTTTCTTGAAAATCTTCTATTAACTGTGAATTTCTTGTTTTATTATTAATTCTTTTTGGACAGGTGTTGGCTAAATGTTCTACACTACCACAAGTAAAACATTCTAGTTTATTTTTATAATTTCTATCTGTTCTATATTTTCTAACATGCCTATTTCTATTTAAATAGGGCTTTCTAGCTGATGACTTTCTAAGATAATAATTTTTTCTATTGTATTCTTTATTGTATTGGGGTTTATATTTTTTGTATTTTTTCTTTTTGTATTCATTTTTATCATAACTTTGAGTTGTATATACAGTTGATTTACAGAAACTCATATTGTTCTGTTTTAGTTGTTTTTGTATTTGTAAGTTTGTACATTTTTCTTGTAATATTTCCATAATATGTTGTACTTTGTGCCCTATAGACCATTTTGTATTTGGGTTTTGTATTACGCCTTCTCGTTTATACCATCGTTCTTCTATTTCTCTTCCTAATACTCCTGGTAATTTGTTGAATAATTTTTTACCTAATTCTTGATCAAAAGCATTTCCACTAATAGTACAATAATAAAAATAATCATTTAAAAACTTCTTTATATGGAACCAACTACTTATACTTAATTGTTCTAATTTTATTAAAGCATTCTTTTGTAACACTACTAATCCACTATTTGGATCTTCCCCTGTAATCAAACTATGTATTTTATTTGTAAAATTATAAGGATTTGCACCCATTGCTATTAGATTTTGAAAATCTTGAGGAAATTCTGATTTATAGGCTTCCCATAAACCTTTTGTTGATTCTCCTAAAAAGGTTTCCATATATTTATACATTGTTTCTGCATCTGTATCATTATAAGTTTTTATAAAGTCTGCTACCACTATTCCTTTCCATAGGTCTATTACTGAGTTCCACATTTGTGGATCATGGGCTGCTATATTTAATATTTTACCTTTACTTCCCCCTTCTTGTAATCTTATAGGTTCTTCTATTAGCATCCTTTTTCCTGATGGTCTTACATTTTCTATTTCTGTTTCTTGGTCTATCCTTTATACTCTTCTTCTAGGTACATTCCCCGTACTAGTATCTACTGTACTTTGGTATGTTGTTCTTTGAAATGGACTTGGGCTAGAACTAACTGATTTCATTAATTCTTTTAAGCTAATTACTGAATCTGTTTCTGTTTCATAACTATCTTGTATTTCCTCAAAGATTTGGTCAAATTTATCTGATTTTTCTTGTATGCTATATTCTTTTCTATATCCTAAATTATCTGTTCTTAATTCACATTTCTTAAAATGTTCTTCTACATCCCTTAAGGTTAATTTTCCTAATTTACATCCTTTACATTGGAAAGTCTTATTCTTATTTTCTCTAACTAATTTTCTTGCTTCTTCTAATGCTATGTCTACTTCAAATTCTTCATGTATTATTTCAACATTCATACATTCAGTTTCTTCAACATTATTTTCATCTTCATCATCTATATTTTTATGAGTAGAGTAATTATAATCAGTAAACCTAATTGATGTTTCTCCTTTAGAATTTGTATACATTAAATGAGATTCTGGTTTAAATATTTTTGGTTTTGAAAAATCTTCTAAATTCCATTCTAATCCTGCATATTCTTCTGGGTCTATTTTAATAGGTTTTAATAATTTTATACCTTTATTTCCCATTACTTCAACTACATCATCTACCTTAATTTTAAATTTTGTATTGCTATTTGTTGCCATTTTTCCTATAAAACCTACACATATTAATAGATTATTTCCATTATTCATTTCTTCATACCCTTTAGTCTGTATTCCTATTTTTATATTTTTTCCAAATTCTGCTAGATTTATCATAAAATCTGGGCTAATATAAAATATTCCTCCGTTATTTGTCATATCTACTTCTGTTAAACCTATTATAGATTTCTTCTGATCTGACCATCTATCATCATATACTACTATCAATACTTTAGTACCTAAATTCTTTCTTGTTAATCCTTTTAATCCAATTACTATTAATCCCATATGCATTAAATTTCTTTTATAATTTTTTATTTGTTTTACTGATTCTGGATTGATTAAGTTTAATGTTTCTACTTTACTTCTAGCCTTATTAATCCACAAACTATATCAGCCTTTCACACTATTATTATAGACGATAATATCTATAATATTAAATATACATTTATCTAGCCTTTCACACTATTATTATAGACGATAATATCTTAGAACATAGTATAATTTTCTATCCATATCTATATTATATATATATATATATTTTTCTATTATTTTTATTTTTAGTTTCCTTTTATTTTTGGTATCAGAGCCAGAAGATTTTCGGACCACTATTTTATGAGACAACAATATATTTCTAAATATATAAGCTGTTATAATCATATAATCTATATTACTATAGAAAATATAAAAATTCATATTGAATATAAAAAGACTTTAGAACAATAACAAAATAATTTTAGTACACCAGAATTATATATATATATATATATATATATATATATATATATATATATATATACACACACACACGGTTATTATTAGGTGACACGCGCAAAATATAAATTTACGCGGTGTTTACAGAATATAATAAACTTAGAGTCAGAATCAAAATGATACTTTTTGGACTCAAGACGTAAAAATAGATACAAAAAACACTTGATGCAATTTTTAGAGTTATCGTATTTATTTAGTGCGCTATACTTTAACGACCAGTTACCCCATCATATGCTATGCTAATAATTTTAAAATACTCCATATACCGCATGAATTATGCACATACAAATTATTGCAATTCATGCGCTATACATATTTAAAAATAACAAAACCTCTTTTTTCCCTATAGAAGCTTCAATATCCCCCTCCCCCTCCTCCCCCACCCCACCATTTTTTTCCAAAATTTTATTGGAGCCCATTAAAATCCCTAAAACTCTTGTCGTTCATATTTTATTGATCAAAGACGCATTTACCTCGGGGAGTATTATGGGATTTGTTCTCGATACGATTTTGAAAAGGCAAATTTTCTCGGTTCGAAAAAATATATTTAGAAACACTCTTTTACTATTATATATATATATATATATATATATATATATATATATATATATATATATATATATATATATATATATATATATATATATATATATATATATATATATAATACCCGTTATTCTTAGGTGACACGTGCAAAATATAAATTTACGCAATGTTTGCAAAATATAATAAACTTAGAGTCCTGAATCAAAATGATACTTTTTGGACTCAAAACATAAAAATAGGTGCACAAAACACTTGAGGCAATTTTTAGACATAGCGAATTTATTTAATGCGTTATACCCTAACGGTCAATTACCCCGTCATACATTATGCTAATTATTTTAAAATACTCAGTATAACGCATGAATTATGTACATACAAATTATTGCAATTTCATGCGCTATACACATTTAAAAATAACAAAACTTCTTCTTCCCTGAACCCCCACTTTTAACAACATTGTATCGTGCTTCAAAGGATTGCTTGGTAGTATCTTTGTACATGTATATTTATCACTAGACGAGAAAAGGTCCGTATATGGGCCCAACATTACAATTTTATTAAAATTATTATTTGTTGATGTTTAGTTAATTAACTTTTAAGGGTTAACAAGCTATATTTTTAAAAATTATTTTTGAATATAAAAATATTTAGTTTGAAATCGTCTTCAAATAATATGGATAGATAAAAATCATTTCACTTTTATTTTCAAATTGGTTTAAGATATTATGGGCAAATATAAAAATCTTGTAAATATCGATTTTTTCGTTGTTGTATTTTTTAAAAATTAATTTTAATTTTTCTATGAAAACTTCTATTTGAATAATTCAAAATTAATAATTTTAAAATGAGAAAAAGATTGGAAATGAGTATTTCAAGTGTAAAGGAGACTTGTGGCTAGAGGATTGTGGGTTCCACATGATTTTACATTTAAAAAATACAAACGTAGAATTTTTATAAAATAACATATATATCCTTGATCAACCATTTTTCCTTTTCTATATAATAGAAGTATATTTATATATGTTTAAGGAATTTTTATTTTTTGGGCAGGTAATGATTAACAGAGAATACTTTTTCTTGCATACTCTTTAACAGGCAGTGCTACGCATTCATCCTTGGCTCTTGCATACTTAATGTTGAAGATGAAGAGCAGAGTTTTGATGACGAGAAGTTTTAAGAAAATATAGAGTTTGCGTGTATAGCAAGCGGACTTGTCAATTGTCATAATGGAGAAAGCTATAGAGCATTGCTTAAACCAGATTTTTCAGATACGTAAACTTTCAGATAGGACAGCCATATAAACAAAGGATTCACTATGCCCTTCAATCTGATGGTTTGTCAATTAAACCTAACAGAAAAGCTCGCTGCAAAAGTGTGAAGATGTTAACCCAAGCATCACAAAGAATTTGTAAAGTTAAAGTGCTCAAAATATTTTACCGAATAAAAATTCAGAAAATTATCAAAAAATTACATCTAAGAAAATACAGAGATGCTATCTACTAGTCTCCAATGAAATTCAAACTAGTGCAGAGAAGAGAATTTCAACAAACTTGAACAAAGCTTGTTACACTCGAAAGAGACTATAAACAATGGCCTATTGATGTCCTTGATTATGTGGAGGCGGCCCTGGTGGCAATGGCGGAGGCATTCCAGATTGAAGACCGAAGTTTGACTGCATGTGCGTTCCAGGGGTATTTGGATTTCCAGATTGCTGTAAAGAGAAAAGAAAAAGAAAAGAAATGACATGTAACTGAAGAATTCATCAAATCAACAACCCAAAAGCAAATTAGAGTCAGTTAAAACATATACTTCACATTAGAGTCGGTTAAAACATACGCAGCTAATAGAGAATAAATTATCCCATAGATTAAGTACTAACACGTTGTACCAAGAAAAAAGAGAAAACTATGCAGGATATAAGTTCATCAAAGTACACATTAGTCCACATTCAATCGATGTCATTATCTTTCTTGGCGTTTGAGCAGTGCATCAGGAGATAGGATGAGAAAAACAAGCAAAGAAACAGCTGGTTTGAAGAGAAAAATGGGCAGAACTCGAGTTTCAGGTTTCAGTATGGGCAATCTTATGAATTGAGTTCTAGAAGGAAGAGCTAAACTATTTAATGAAGTTTTAGCTGCTTGACTTCCCCCGTAAATACATTCTACAGTAAGAAGTCTTTTCACTTTACAGGATAGTTTTGAGCAGGCAATATATATTTATTCATAATGAAGAAATCCCAAAGGGCCAGCTGGAGCAAGGCCGAAACTTGGTGCACAGTGGGAACCTCCTCACTACCTTTGTCCACTTAAATATCAGGCTTTTGTTCGTGGCATGGTTCGAACTCGTGATACTAATCATAAAGCATGCGCTGCACTCCCACTACTAACCCGAAGTACTGGGCAGTTTGAATAGGCACCTCACTAATTACCTTCTCCTTCCCAGTTTTAGTTGACAGAGATGGTCATGCGAAAGCCACAATGTAAACCACATATCTAGTCAGAAGGTATTAAACCAGACAGC
Source organism: Nicotiana benthamiana (assembly GCA_034376525.1). NCBI lineage: Eukaryota > Viridiplantae > Streptophyta > Magnoliopsida > Solanales > Solanaceae > Nicotiana > Nicotiana benthamiana. The sequence goes on from CM067332.1 coordinate 98,957,834, forward strand.
CACTCCAAATGGTAGTTATGTCTCCCTATCTACGAATACAACATCGCCTACCCCCAAACCCTCTCCACTGCCCAGGTCCACCCCCTAAAAATAGAAGAAACAAATCAAAACTGTATCTACCAGATTAAATTAAAAAATCATAGAAAAGTAGCGCAATCCACATTCATGCTCACAAAATGACCTTGAAAGATCTTTTTAGAAGGTAAAATAATTTCTATAAGAATAGTACCACAGAGGTGGTGAAAAGCACAATGATGGTGCAAGAAGCATGATTACATCAGTAGCTCATACAATCCATAAAGTCAAAGACGAGCTAATTCATTATTCATCCACCCAACCATCTCACACCAGAAGTATAAAAATTCCCTTAAAAAACTATACAGTTCCTTAAATATGTGTATTTTAAACTCCCAGGCTTCTCCCTCTTATGCATAACTATCCCAATTTTGGCGCAAAATTGAATAATTCCCAGCACCTTCTTAAAAAATACATTTAACATTCCCAGCAATCGATCACAACAACAACAACTATTCAGTATAGTCCCACAAAGTGGGGTCTGGGGACGATCACAACTACAAGGAGAGCAAAATAACTATGAGAAGATGTTATCGTCAGCAAATTCAGTCAGACCCATTCTTATTCTTATTACTTCATTATGTGCCGCTTACGCAAGCCCACATGCAGTGGCGGATCCAAGATTCTGAGCAAGGGGTTCAAGATTTTAAAGAAGTGGTCAGCAGAATATTCAGTCAAATGATTTCATCAGAAAAAAAAAAAGTAAACTAGAATACTGCTAAAAATTTAAACTAAAAATATGTTGGATCAAAACTAATACAGCAGTACGTTGTTTTGAAGTAATCCTTTTCAAAAGAAAAAAGTAAAATGCATTTTAAGGAATATAAAGCAAAAAAACAAAAAAGATCATAATATAATAAACAAAAAATGAAATAAAGATGATTGCAGAAATAACTAATAAATAATCCTAATTAATAAAAGTATTAAAATAGTATACTTGATGAGGAGGATGTTTGGATACAAACTTTCAACCAAAACATAACAAAGTGCTAACTAATTTTTCCTATTACTAATACATATTAATACACAAAAAGAAAAATATATGCGTTGCTATTGGGTTGTGTCAAGGGAATTCAACATATAATATATACGCATAAAATAAAAGTTATGTTTGACCTTGATTTTTTTTACAATAGCCAGGTTAAGACCTACACGAGTTATTGTGTGCTTAAGTTGACCTTATTTTATTAACACATGAAGAATGAATGAATGTCGGCAGACACTAACTACAATCCCGTGCAAAATAGTATAAAGAAGAATTCCTGCACTGTGTGGGAATCAAACATGCGACCTTATAGAAAAAACTTGAACCCCCTTGACCACCGAGCTAAGATTTTGCTTTGTGTCAACGAGATGCAACATATATTATATAATAGCCAGGAAAACAAATTTAACCTCATATAAACAATATAATTTTTCGGCAAATGGGGTTCGGACAAATCCCGTTCCGCTCGCCTAGATCCACCCATGCCGACGGGTATAGATACCTAACTTTTTTTCTGGCAAAGAATACTTCTATCACCTGGAACTCCTCCCATTTTTGATATGCTGGGCGTCATAGTATTATTACAAGTACCAGCACTAAATCATATCCAAACACAACATCGACTTACTCTCATTAGGGTTAGTTGTCTTATTCTGACTGGAATTACTTGTCTTCACAGCCAGCGGCCACCTTTAGAGCAGTTTGAACATAAGAAATTTTTCCCTTTTTTCCAAAAAAAAAAATCACTTTTTTCGAAATTATCCTTTGTTCATAAAATTTTCAATTTTCACTTGAAAATGCATTTTGAAAATTTTTGAAAATTTGAAAACTCCAAAAAGCTATTTTTCAAAATTTTTACTCAAATTACTCGCCAAAGTTCAAAAACAACCCAAAATTATATTCATGTCCATACACAACTCAAAATTTCAAATATCATTTTCACTTGAAAAAAAATTTCACCCTTGTTTAGAATTTTACAATTCTTATGTCCAAATGCCCACTTAGTCCTTTTTATAGAAAAGGATTTAAGCTGCAGTTCCCTAGCATAAGCTGAAGTTGCAGTCTAGAATTCTTGTTCTGAGAATAGCTTAGAAAAGTACAGACAACAACAACAACCCAATAAAATCCCACCAGTGGGGCAAAGTACAGACAACAATTGCTAACAATAATTCTTAGACTGTAAATATCTCTTAAATCCAGCTATCAACTACCCAACTTAAATCAACAATAAAAAGGAAACCTAGGTAATAAATAGCTAACGATTAACTAAAAGGTTTGATACATCTAACTGAAATCAAGAATCCAAAATCAAAAGGGAGATCCTGACAGAATAAAAATGAATAAGATGCTAAAAGTTTATAGCCTTTGCACTCTTAGGTCTGTTAAAGTAATTCACATGCCACTCACCTGATAAGGATTATGTCCAGGCATGAGCGGCATTTGTCCAGCTTGTTGCCTGTTGAAGCCTCGTCCTGGTGGAAACATCTGATTACCTCCTAGGTTTTGAGGGCCTTGCATGTTTGGCAGTCCATTTGGCATCCCACCTGGAGGAACATTGCCCTGTGGTCCAGATCCAGAAGGCATGCCCCCAAAATGACCTTGCGGCATTGGAGGAACCATCTGATTCATGTTACCTTGTATCCCCTGAAAATAAGTAGACAGCCAATCAATGATGCTGAAATAACCTCTTGATCCTCTATATGTATTTCCTTCAAGCAAATACACTTCGTAACAATCAATCAAATATATGCCACAATTCCAAAGTAGTCGGAGTTGCTACCAATTCCGTCCATTCAAGAAGAGACAAAGATGCTAGTGAAATTTGATCCATGCAAGTTGAAAAGTTATAACCGTCCCATGTAAAAGCTTAAGCATTTAGAAATATGACGCATGAATTAATGTATCTTATGTCATAAACCTTGCCCTCTCACGTGCAACCCTGAATTTTTCCCCTTGTCAAGCACATGAAAATATATTGTAGATCGATGGCGGGAAGACTTGAGACCCTCTGCCTTCTCTAATACCACATTGAACTGTGTGAACTGTCTAATTTAAAAGTTTAAACTCTCACATAGGGGACACTTTAACTAATTTATTTTATATCTGCAACAGGTGCAAAGAAAAACTGTAACCATTTGGCTACAACTCGCATCTCAATACAAATGCATGACTAACGCCTCGGAAAATACTATGGCCTTAACCTAGAATATCAGTAAATTAAAGCTGAAATCCTATAAAAAGATAATCTCTGTTACATAACATTAATTTTTTAATATCAAAGTTTTATAAGCACTTTGCACAAAATGAATCTGGAAAATCTACACAAAATATTGATTTCTCTTTATTTTCCGTGTGACCTATTGGTCACGGATTCGAGCAGTGGAAGTAGCCACTAATGCTTGCATTAGGGTATAGGGTATGATGTTGACATCACACCCCTAGGGGTGCGACCCTTTCCCGACCTTACGTGAATGCCGGATGCTTTGTGCACCAGGCTGATTTGCAAAAATCTAGAGAGAAGAAGAGGCCTCTTCACTAAAAAAATGGAGGGGGGGTTGAATGAAGATGAATTCAGAATCTATCAATATAAGCAAACATAAACACAGAGATACAAATCAGAATGCATGCTACACGAAAAATACATTAAACGCTTATTTATTTCCGTTTGATTAGCAAGAGCATTACACTTAAAGATGCACCAAGGAGGTGACGAATCAAGAGATGCATGGCACATCTACAGGAAAAAAGGGGAAGAAGATGCAACCTGCAAATAGAAATATGATACATACCATTGGACCAGGGATAGGCATTGCTTGGATGGGTCCAGAACCTGGCATTGAAGACGGAAGGCCAGGCATGTTTACTTGTAGTTGGTGTGGTGGCCGAGGTAAATGAGGATGCGGCATTAGAGGCATATGTGGAGGCTGTAGCTGTGGCAAATTCAACGGTTGCAAAGGATGAGAAGTCATTTGTTGAGGTAGTGACTGCTGGTGCTGAGCTTGCTGCATGTTTTGTTGATATGCTTGCTGCTGATTACCCGCAAGAAGAGATGGATGTGGACCAGGAGGAAGAGGGGGAGCTCCTATAGGCATTGAAACTGGCATGGAAGACTTCTGTTCTCCTTGAGATGAATCAAGCGATAGTGGCAATGCAGCTCCAACTCCAGGTATTGTACCCTCAGTTCGTAACAAGCCAGAGGCAAATGCTCCAGGAGTTGATGGGGGCTCAGGACCTGGAAAATTACCAGGCATGCGACCAAGAACATTGTTTTGATCACCCAAACCTGAAATCAACCACAAAATCTGCGCTGAGGCTATTTAAGAAGTAAACTTTTGGTAGTTGAAAGCGATAGTCAAACTAAGAAGATTAACGATGACTACAGAAAAAGAAAAATTATAATATTTCAAGAATTTCTTTAAAATCAAGCTGATATTACCCCACGACTACAAAGCCCTATGCTCTCGAATCTCGACATATGTACACAATCTGAAGCACAATAAACCAATAGCATAAAAAATTAAAGATAACATTTACACGAAGAGGAATAAGTAAAACCTTGCTGTCCCAAATTGAATTTATCACGAGCTGGATCCCCAGGCCTATTTCCGCACCAGAATTTTGTTGTCTGATCATTGCTGCCACTGCATCAGGAACAAGACCAATTAGCTAGCTGCTTAGGCTACTTCAGTAAAATGTTTTAGTGTTGGTGAACAAGCTTAAGGTCCTCCGTAGTTCTAAGGAGAATTATAAAGGAAAGAACAGAACAAAAAAAGCTTGAAACTGCCACTGAAAGACAGTGACATGCAATTCCTCACACACTAGATAGAGGAAGGGAGAAAATATAACTCTACCCAATGGAGGTTCTGCAAGATTTAAATAAATATAAACAAGATCAGGCCTAAAAAGCTAAATGCAAGTAAGCACACACAGAGTTACCTGCCCAAGAAAGGTTGTAACAAAATATATATGAGATAGCTGACTTAGGAGAATCCGTTTACCTCTATGTTAATAATGAAATATATTTGCAACAAATGCTATATCAATAGTCCATAATGCATTTTCATATCAGAGTCCAGCTAGAAAAATTGTGTTCAATACAAGCCACAACTTCACCCTTTACCAAGAAAAAGAAAATGTTCAGTTATTCTCAATTCATGTTGCACTTAAGACAACAATTCCCTACTCTTTTAGTTTATATTTTCCTCTGGAAAGAAGACCTTTACCTTATGAAATACTTTACCCAGAAAGAATGACCACTTTGGATATGTGATAAATTTTACTCAATAAAATGACATTAGATAAACCAACATACCTATCTTTTACCACCTTTCTAACATCTTCCAACAAAACTATTTTCAGTGCAACTATAAGTACCTCAAATTCGACACACTATAATAAAAGGGCAGAACGGCCTAATTGCCCCTTAAACTTGCACCAATTTTAAAAAGCCGGTTTATCTCGACTTTCCCATTTCAACCCCTCAACTCAATAAAACTACACATAATAAACCCCTCCTTCAAAGCGTGTAGCTCAATTGCAAGACATGAAGTACAAGTCATGCTTAGACCAATATACTTGAGATTTGTCATTTGTGAGTCCCAATTTTCAAAATTTAAGTTATCAAAATTTTAATACTCCATCTGTTTCAAATTAGATGAGGTCATTTTCTTTTTAGTCCGTTCCAAAACAAATGACAGTTTTTTAAATTTAGAAATAATTCAACTTTAAATTCTTCATTTTACCATTTTTTATCCTTAATGAGAAGCTTTTACAATCACACAAATGTCATGGCCCTACAAAGCTTTTACCCCTTTAACTTTTAAGGCCACGAGTTCCAAAAGTCATTCTTTTTTTCTTAAACTCCGTGCCGAGTCAAACTACCTCATCTAAATTGAAACGGAGAGAGTATCTTCTTTGTTAATTTGCATCACTATTTCTTCTACCCCTTTCACCAATATACACTAAACCATGCCACCATGATAACTACCTTTCACCCCTAATCTCAATTCTCAGCCACCATCGTGAAATAAAATCTCAAACCTTTTCTACTAATAGTAGTTAATAAAATAGAGAGATACAACCAATATAAACCTATTGAGATTTGCTATCAAAATACTGTTCCTTAAACCAACAAAAGCATCCAACTTTCAGTGATTCAAGCAGAGGGAATTCAAGAACTTGGATCCACTAAATGTTCAAGAGAAAGAGAAAGCGAGAATACCCAAGATAAATCAAGAAGATGAAGGACTGAAACAAAAAGGAATTTCCAGCAAAACTCCACAATTTTCCAGTCTGAGATGGATACAGAAATGAGAGAGGGACTTGATGTGAAAGAGAATTGACAGAGAAATTTCCGGCCAAACCTCGCTATCTTTCTTTTTCCTCGCTGCTGTTGCATGGGTTTCAAAGAGGAGTTTTGCTAGTGGTAGTGGTGAGTGGCGTTAATATCGTTGGTGATGGAACGAGAAGAAAACGGAGGGGGGAAGAAAGGAGTTGAAGAGAACGAAAATTTTGGGTGAGGTTGGGGGTGGATGAGAATGAGGAAGGGAAAAGAAACATAAAGGGGTGAGGGTTAGGGTAGGGGGCAAGTTTTTCTTTTCTATTCTTATCTTTTCTTGCTATGTGTAATTTTTTCCCCCTCATTTTAACCTTTATAAAATAAAAAATAATCACACTCACGCTCCTTTTAAGTCTGAGTTGAGGTGTCAAAATGGAAAAATCAGGAGTTGATATGCCGGCTTTAAAATCCGGTATAAGTTTAGGGGGAAATTAAGCCGTTTTGCCTAATAAAAGCTATTCCTAAGTACATATGCTTGATAAGTTCCCTAGATGGGAGTTAAAGCCAAGATACACGAGAACAAAAGAAAGTTACTACATAAGCAAGGGCCATAGTCAAACACACAATAAATTAAATACACACTGTGAGAAAGCACGGGAGAAATATATAACTAATATTAAACATGATACAATGAGCCCCATATATAATACACATAACCTAACCTATTCCTAATAAACATTGGATTAGGCTACTTCTATAACACATTGGATTAGGGTTCTACTATTACATATTCTAACACTCCCCCTCAAGCTGGTGCATATAAATCATATGTACCGAGCTTGTTACATATGTAATTAACATCGAACCCGGGTTTCTAAACCCGAAAGCATCGAGTCCCAAAGACATAGTTGAAAACTTGCTGAAACAGATGAAGGAAATACTGTTTTTGCCAGAAAATTACTGTAGATCCCGGAATAAATCACTGTAGATGCCGGAAAACTTCAAAGTGGTCGTCAATTGTAAGAAAAAATATGGGTAGGCTCGGAATTTGAGGGCGATCCAACTGCCCTGAAGGACCTTCGTCAAAATCTCACCGGAACAGTGCTCACGCGCCGGCGCGTGGGGCGCGTTAGTCGGATCTGCCTGATAAATCTGGCGCGTGAGGGCACGTGAAGGGCAGTTTTCCGGTGGGGTTTGCTGGGGTTTGGTCGGATCTCTCTTGGGAACCTTGTGGTGGTGTTGGTATTTGCACAACACTGATAATTAGTGACTTTGACGCAATTAGTCACTTCGGTCACCGGAAAATTGCACGGTGACTGAGTTATTTCTTCCCGGATGTCGTTGGAATGACGCACAACGATAATTATCTCACCAAGCTCTGATACCATGTGAGAAAGCACGGGAGAAATATATAACTAATATTAAGCATGATACAATGAGCCCTATATATAATACACATAACCTAACCTACTCCTAATAAACATTGGATTAGGCTACTCCTATAACACATTAGATTAGGGTTCTACTATTACATATTCTAACACACACAACCAATATAACTTCAGATTTATATCTGCATCAGAATCACCTTGTTGGAAACATGAACTCTATGAAAAAGAAAGTTGAGAGCCCGCACAAACACTTAAGAATTACAACAGCAGAAGCCATCATCCCCATGGCCTCTAACAGATAAACTCCGTAGGCGGATAAAAGACTAAGTCAGATGTACAACTATAATTCACAAACACGCAGTCTCCACAGTACAAGGGCAAATCAAAACTAATAGACACTGTGGAAAGAACAAACATAGTATAAGATTACAAGTAGCTTAGCAGAGATGAAAGAGAAAATCAAACAGAATTTAAAGAACCTCTTCTATAAGAAAGCGGAAAAAGAGCAAAATTTCGGGAATGCTTCGATTTTTTTACTGGAGCATAGAATTGCAGGGTAAATAATAAACATGTTCTCGAAATCAACTTAAGCTTATTTTTGTCATAGAATACAGCAGATTCAGCACCATAGGGGTCCAAGTAACACTAACACAAAAAACTTCAAAACAAAATCCAGTAACAACCACAATGGATCAACCAGAATGTCTAAACATGCAAGGAATAGAAGAAAAACACACCAGTTTATGAGAAGAATTCTAACAATTAGCACTTCAGAAAATTGTTTTGTTCAAGTGGAGTCAAGTACTAACGTAATAAACAGCACTTAACCACAGAGCTGCAGTTTAAGAGAATGCAGTATAACCTGCAAAGGAGATAGCCAATGGGGTGCCATGCAAGATCCCAAACACCAGTTTCATGTGCATTTGTAATTTCAACTTGAGGAGCTTCATGCCTGTGGGTGGAGCATCAAAAAGCCAAGAGAAACAAAATTATTAGAAGCTATCTGAATCACTGATAACAGGAGAAATGGTGGGATCAGACTAAATTAGAAGTTAATTGCCTTTTTGGGTTCATTTTATAAGTGAGAAATCATATTCCAAACTATCTCATCACATGTTTGGTCAAGGTTGACAGACTAAGTAGCCCAGATGGCCCATTTATTCCCCACATTTTACAGAAATTGTAGGATGATCCAGCACCGACTCAATACTGGGTAGAAATAATTTTTTGATTTTAAGCGAAAGAAGCAAACATGTGTTATTCAATAAAAATAGGGCAACATTCATATGACAAGAATATTCAAGTCTACCTCTTACGGGAATAGCAAATAAAATGGATTTGACTGAAGGGAGATGATTCTTCACAAAGCGCACAAGTTCGGGACACAGATCAGACACTTTCCGAGGAGAAAAGGAAAACCACAGAATAACCATTTACCAGCTTCACATTGAACAACCATGTAGATTTTTTTGTTTTTTTTTCAAGTTATCACAGCTCGATGAAGTAAAGATATGCATGCTAAGAGGAGCAATTGAAAGAGAAAACTAGGTTCCCTCTCTTATCTCCAATGACCACTTCTTGTTGCCAAGAATAACCTAGAATTTTTCATCTCATAAGTTTCCTTGACAAGTCTAGCACTCGAGGCTATTAACAATAACATTCATTCTGAATCATCATTTGTCATTCTTCCAACTTGAATCCAGCCAAAAAGTGCCTGGAGTACCAAACTTCAGTTTTATTAAATGGTGCCAAAAGCGCATAAAGAAAAGGTTAATTTTATGGCACAGCAATCAGTAACACTTCCTATGATCTATAGCTTGGTATCCTGTCACTTCATCAAATAAGAACTGTCATTCCAATGGCTCACAGTTGACAGAAGTAAAAAGTACCAAGATTAATGTTCTAAACCAGGTCATATAACGATATTTTGAACACACAAGAGATGCCCAAAAACTAAAGGAGGTAGCACAACTGATTTATAGATGATAGTGAAAGAATTTTCAAGGAACTTACCCCACAAGCCAATGAAATATTGAACCATCAAAGCTTCCGCTAACAAAATACTCTTCATGAAAGGGATGCCAGGCCAATGCTGTAACAGTTATATGAAAATAAACAGGCAATTAGCAAGTATCACAAACAGTTGAAAGTCGACCATGGAAGCATGGTGGAGGAACAAGACAATAAGTGGAATCATAAGAGTGATTATTATCTACAACAACAACAACTACCCAGCATAGTCCCACAAAGTGGGGTCTAGGAAGGGTAATATGTAGACAAGCCTTACCCCTACCCGAAAGGGCGGAGAGGTTGTTTCCAATCGACCATCGGCTCAGTGAAGGAAAAGAAAAACAAAAACAAATACAAAGAGCATTAGTAACTCCAGCAGAAATATCGTAAATAATTATCTAAACATAAGAACCATAAATCAAATATCATGCAATAATATTAGACAGTAGCTACCATAAATAACTACCATAAGAGAGACACAATCCAATACACAAATCATCTATGGATAGCCCTGACAAGCCTCACCCAACCCCGGGTGAGAAGTACGAAAAACTTTAGGAGCCCCTATCCTACGACCCTGATACTAGACCTCCAGACTTTCCTATCAAAAGCCATGTCCTCGGAAACCCGCATTCTAGCCATATCATGCCTAATCACCTCTCCCAATACCTCTTAGGTCTCCCTCTGCCTCGCCGTACACCGACCATCGCCAGCCGCTCACATCTCCTCACCGGGGCATCAGGACTTCTCCTCCGCACATGCCCGAACCACCTCAGCCTCGTTTCTCGCATCTTCTCATCCACCGGGGCCACCCCCACCTTCTCTCGAATAACTTCATTCTTAATCTTATCTAACCTGGTGAGCCCGCACATCCACCTGAGCATCCTCATCTCCGCAACCTTCATTCTCTGAACAAACTGGCCAGCACTTCGCCCCATACAACATGGCAGGTCTAACCACAGCTCTATAAAATTTCCCCTTGAGTTTCTGGAACTTTCTTGTCACACAGGACTCCTGATGCAAGCCTCCACTTTGACCACCCCGCTCCTATACGATGAGTGACGTCCCCGTCAATCTCTCCGTCCCCCTGAATCACCGACCCAAGATATCTGACACTGTCCTCCTGGCGATGGCCTGAGATCCAATCATCACGTCCCTGCCTCCTTCGCTCGGCTCGGCGCTAAACTTGCACTCCAGGTATTTTGTCTTAGATCTGCTTATTTTGAAACCCTTAGACTCGAGAGTCTGTCTCCATACCTCTAACCTCTCAATAACACCGACCTTCGTCTCGTCTATCAAGACTATGTCATCAGCAAATAGCATACACCAAGGCACATCCCCTTGAATATGTCGGGTTAGAGCATCCATCGCCAAGGCAAACAAGAGAGGGCTAAGCGCCGATCCTTGATGGAGCCCCATAACCACTGGAAAATGGTCTGAGTCGCCACCCACCGTCCTAACCCTAGTCTTAGCTCCATCGTACATGTCCTTGATTAATCTGATGTAGGCTTCCGGCACGCTCTTCGCCTCCAAGCACCTTCATAGCACCTCCCTTGGGACCTTATCATACGTCTTCTCCAAGTCGATAAGCACCATGTGCAGGTCCTTCTTCTTATCCCTGAACTGCTCCACCAGTCTCCTGACAAGGTGGATAGCTTCTGTAGTGGAGCGACCCGGCATGAAACCGAACTGGTTCACAGATATAGATGTCATCTCCCTCACCCTCGCCTCGATCACCCGCTCCCAGACCTTCATGGTGTGACTTATTAACTTGATACCGCTATAGTCGTTGCAGCACCGGATGTCCCTTTGTTCTTGTACAAGGGCACCACTGTGCTCCACCTCCACTCCTCCGGCATCCTATCAGTCCTGAAGATCGCATTGAACAACCTGGAGAGTCACTCCATTCCTGACCTACCCATGCATTTCCAGAACTCCACCGAGATCTCGTCAGGCCCGGTCGCTCGACCCCTACTCATCCTACGCAAAGCCTCCATGACCTCCTCCGCCCTAATGCGCATGCAGTACCCAAGGTCTCTGTGTTGCTCTGAATGCCCCAACTCCCCTACATCTATGTTACGATCCCCCTCCTCGTTAAGTAAGTCTCGGAAGTGATTATTATCTGAAGGGACAAAATAAAGAAGCACTAAGATTTCTGCATGACATAGATAGTAGGAAAAACTAAACGCGATTAACAACCCAGATTTTTATCCAGAAAAAACAATTCAGCCACTATCGCCAATTATATTATTTGCTTTTAGTCGACGTGATCTAAAATTCTTTTTCTAATAATACATTGTTGAAATTTACTGAATAATACCAGCATACTAACTACGGATTTTCATCGACTCCATAACCTAGTCGTTACTTGACATGCTCGTGTTGTGTGCATTGCATAAGATATATACACATAAACAAAAAGGTAATTCTCACATGTCACATCCTTCTGATGTCCCCGAAATGATTCAAGCTCCTTCATAGCCCTTATGTCATAAAGCTGAAATGAAACAGAATGTTACGATGACAGAATACAAACCCTTGCGCGCACATACTTGACTTGACATGATAATCATCTACACCTTTCGCAGGTTTCTCATTAGCATGTGATTAACATTCATATGAATGTAAGCTTTGTTCCTTCCTACCCAAATAAGAAAACGAATACCGCAGCAAGAACCAGAGAAGTAATAAGTAGCAATACACTTGCTGTGAAGTAGTAGTTGCAGCTAAAAACTAAGGTAGAAATGCTAGTTGGTTGCTGCCAACACTCTAAAAAGAGATTTTAGCAAGCCTTCTTGAATCCCAAAGTTACAGCTTTATAGAAACTGACTGAACCACTATTAAAATCACATGGCACTAAAACTTCAAAAACCTCAAGAGCACAACTCAATAGAAGGAAAAAAAAAAGAAAAAAACATTTCAACTGAAATCAGCAACTTCAATTTGATCCTTATTCTTGCGGCAAGACTCTTACTAGTAAGTGAAACCTAATAAAATCAAGATTTAGGGGGAGAAAATGAGATTTGATTGTGTAATCTTAAAATGAGAAACAACGAGTAAAACTTTTCGAGATCAACTATGATTCAAATATAGTGCTGCAAAGTCTTTTTTTGGGGGACAATCAGGAATGAGGGGGATAAGGCACCCTTAATGATTGACCCATCATATCATCCGAAGAACCGAAAATACCAAAAAGTTCAAAAGTTCAAATTCACAGATAATAACATTCAACCCATTTGCGTTTACGTAATAGGAATATTTCGCCGATCAAGAAGGATTCCCCGAAACCTGACATAGAGATAATCATAGAAAATGTGAAATATTTGACAGGATCCATTTCGGGTACGTAGAATGTAAGAGAAATTCAAATGTGAGACTGAAATAAGTATACATACAAATCTATTTACGGAACAAGTAATATGTTTAATACTTTTGTCAATTGCCATGCAATTTCAAAATAATGAATTTGTGAAACAAAGATTGAGAAATATGCTCATGAGCAACCAATTTACACCACAAATGATCACGTGCAAATCGGAAAAAAAGGTCTATACTATTCACAAACCAACCATTAAAAAATCACATCCTAATTGCTTTTAACTGCATTAGCACCTCCTGGAAAAGTAATAAACGGAACAACCTACCTTGATAATTTGATCTTTGGAAGCAGTAAGGACCCAGTTACCATTTTGATTCCACTTTACACAGAGAACAGTATTCTTATGCCCATGACTGCAAACAGAACACAGCATCCGTGTTATTGTTAAAAAACTATAGCTCTTCTTTTTTATAAAGTCTTAAGTGGACAGAAATAGTAACATTGCAGATTTAAGGAGAGCAGTTTTTGACTAACAATGAGGAAAGCTCCGTCCCTGACTTGGCATCCCAAAGTTTAACAAGATTATCTTTTCCACCTGCAAGCAGGACAAACCAAAGAATCAAAGAGCGTCTGTAAGTATGTAACTGCTCAGATCAGTTCCAAAGAAAAGAAGAGAAGAAAAATGCATATACCTGAGACTAATAGAGACTTTGTAGGGTGCCAATCAACACTCTTCACATCCCAACCATGGCCTGCCTGAGTTCAAGTGACATGAGGAACTATTCTTAGGCCACTCATGCTTATGTTAACTGGTACATAAGTAAGTGTTGATGGCAAAATTGAAGAGTTATTGCTAGTGCATTCTTTGGGACATTTTCCAATAAACAGTAAACTTTTGCCAGATCACGTGTTTAAACAGGTCATAACGGTGATTACAGAAGCAAGAAGTAATGGAAGGCAGAGTGCCATCTGACAGGTAAAAGAATTACAACAGCATGCATGTTATTTAGAAAACCAAAAATGTCGCTTTAACGTAGTATCACTGATACGCAGTCAACCATCACTAATTTCAGCTTGATTCTACGATCTTTTTAATAAACAGCTTGAGGGACATTACCAGATAATGAGCGCTCTTCAAGGCACCTTGCAAAGTCCCATACTTTAACAGTTGTGTCATCAGAACAGGAGCAGAATTTTAAATCTGTACTACAGAAGCTGTTCAAAAAATATAAGACTTAGCAAGCAGCCTAACAGCGTATATACCCTAGAAATACATTTAGTGATGCAAATGTGCTGATAGAGAAAACTAAAAAGTTATTAAAACCCAGGTGATACATAAAATCTTTTAAAACCAAGTCACATCATTTAGAATAATTACCTTAATCCCCGTACTGATTCTTTATGTGCGCTCTTATTGGCTTTGACATTATTCATATTGGTTTGCCAATACCTGCCACATGATACAGATGCAAATTCAGGGAAGGGAAAGAAAACACAACATAGATACTGAGAGTGTGAAATGCAGATTGTTCCAAACATGTATTTACTTTATTGTGCCCCCATCATCGCCAGTGACCATCCAGTTATCATTGTGGCTCCATATCATTGACCTAACTGCTTGATCATGAGCCTGCACGTGAAACATGTTACATTGTTCATCCAATTCGGTTGTCACGTATTAAAATCTGAAATTCAAACCCCAGATTCATACCTGAAGTATCATTTCAAAGTTAAACGATTGCCCATTCCAGAGTGTGAATTCACCACTATGAGATCCAGTAATGAGGCGCCGCCCACTAGGAGTCCACTTTATGTGATTCAAGAGAAAATGTTTGAACAAGAGAATAAGGATTTAGAAGAAGAAATTCACCGAGGGTGTGACACAACTGTTTGGGGGGGGGGGGGGGGGGGGGGGGTGTCATGTTCTAGCTGGATCTGATTTAATTCCTTTAACAGTTACTTTAGAGTGATACAACAACAACAAACCCAGTCCCAACAGGTGGGGTCTAGGGAAGGTAGTCTGTACGCAGACCTTACCCCTACCTAATGTAGGTAGAGAGGTTGTTTCCAATAGACCCTCGGCTCAGGAGTTGCTTTAGAGTGATAATGACATAAAAGAAGCCCCAAGAGGCTATTAGATTTCAAACAACACGTGACAAGATAAATCCTTCCATGTTTTTTTATCTGTTTACTTCCCAGATTGCTTGTCAGAAAAAACCAAATACAAAGAGCTCTACCAAGATAAGAAAGTAGTACTTCCCAGAGAAAAACGAAATCATCCCAAGAAGAGTTCGATAGCCCAATGAAATCACATTTCAAGGATCCACATTCATGCAATTAATAAAGGCCTTGGACCTGTGTAAATATTTCAGACACTTGATGCTTTGAAGAACAAAACAGGATTGAACAATTTTACTAATAAATATTACTCCCTCCATTCCATTTTACAATGACAGTGTTTGATTGGACATGCAGTTTAAAATGTTTATTTGACTTATATATATTAGAGACGGAGAACAGAGTATTACAAGTAGTGTTGGAAAAACTAATTTGATAGAAAGATATTAACATCAAAATTAAAACTTTGAATAGTTTAACAAGTTTGAATTCTTGACAGTTTTGAGAGTTGAATAGAAATGGAATAGTTTCAAACATTTTGGACGTCGTAAAAAGGAGAAAGTGTCACATTAATAGGGACGGGGGGAGTATCAAGTAGCTCATGGGCATATGTACAAAGGTGCATGCATGCATGCTTCTGGCCATAGTAATTCAATTGCCTATGAACATAGAACCAAAGATATACACAACAAAAGTACAAACAAATGATAGAGGGCCAAAAAGAATCCTTCAACTCACCGCAACACAATTGATTGAACAACGGTTTTTATTTAGAGATGTATGAACAAATTTAGCAGCAAAACTTGTGGAGGGATTATCCAAATAGCCAACTGCCGGCAATACCTGCACCCATGAACAAACAAACGATCATAATTAAAAGAATAAATTAAAAGAGCATGTAATCTTGCTTATTTTTTTACATTTGTGCAACCAGAAACACATTCTTGGAAATTTCTGTACAACCATTAGCATTTATTTTGCTGGTTTCAGGAGAATAGCTTTAATAGTATGTTCAGTGGTAGGAGACTTCAAACTTCTAATTATATGTGGAATACACAAATTATCTCTTTAAGTGTTAGTTTGGTACTTTTTTGGAAATCTATGTTACTAACTTAACAATTAACTTTGTCCACTAGGTGGTACTAGAATCTTCTTGGAGTCTATAATTAGCATTATATGCAGGAAAAACTGAACTATGATCACCTTCCTAGACTACACGTATGTTTTGGTTAACTTTCCTCAAGATTGCCTGATCACAATTCTTCAAACTTTCCTCAGATAAGGAAAATGTTCTCCAAACACATGCTATTCTCGTGGCACATGCTCTTTTTATTTAAAAATCTATGTTTGTGAATACAGAATAACAGGTTTGAATAATTTAACATAAGAATAGTGAAACCTACAGAACTTTAACCAATTTCTTTGGCTCCTGCTACTTTAATGGCGGTTCACTGTAGCTTTGGGGTAAAATTTTGCACAAACCAAGAACTGAAGGACTATGTAGTTGGGATAGTTTTCTGTTTTTACTTCTCACCCAGGAAAAGTTTATCATAGATATCATCAGTAATGGAAGATCACAACGTATAATCATACAAACTAAACTAAATTATGCAGAATCAATGACAAGTGGAGCAAACTGACATCAACTGCTGCTGCTGGACTAGGTTGTAACACTGTCCTATCCCTCGAGTCGCGCTGCCACATGCGGATCTGCAGGAAAGCAATGGTTCTTAACTTTGGACCAAAATAACCTTAGTAGTTAAAGAATATTATGAGTACCATTGCCAAGTTGTCAAGCCCACAGAAAAGACCAAAACTAGAGTTATTAATGGACAAAATAATCAAGACGACTTTGGTTTCTCATTCTCAACTTTCTACCTCGTTTTAAGAGGAAAAAAAATTTAAAAAAATTCTGTTCTTTTTAGTTCCTGTCCTCACTTCTTTTTACTATTTTTAAGATACAATATCTCATTATCCAGAGCAATTGCAACCAAAGAGTGAAGCAACTTATAATATATCAGAACATAAATAAAGCTCATACGGGTGCTAGCTACTGCCAATTAGAACCATGTAATTGGTTCTTGTAGAGCTGGAACTAGGCAAATGGTTGGAGTCCTTCAAAAAAATATGTGGCATCTCAGCTTCTGGAAAGATAATTAGTGCAAAGCTCTATAAATGCTCCTGAGTGTATGATTAATACTAGTACTAGACAAATAAACCACTCTACATGCTATATTTACTGCTACTTGAGAACTAGCACAAGTGAACCACTATACATCTTATCGTCTTTCTACTCTAACCATTGGAATAGCAATGTACGATAACTATTGTAGTACTACGTATCTTCCTTTCAAAATTTATACAATCATATCGCCAGAGTTCCGTAGAACCTAACACAGAGAAACTCATACCGTAGAATCAATTTGATATCAAAATTGTGATATGGGATGATTGTTGTGCTTTTAGAGCCCAACATATGCATGAGTTGAGTATCATAAAGGATGTTAAGATAGATATGTGATCGTACAAGAAATGGACAGGATTCCAAGATTATCACATTCAACGGAAAGTGCAAATAGGAATAAAATAAGAGAAGGAAAGTTCCATCTCTAAACCATGATTAAAATAAGAGAAGGTCGCATGAGATGGTTTGTCTATGTCCTTTGTAAGTAGTCAAGTGCATCAACCCCTAGGTGCAACACCTATGATGATTGAACTTGTAAAAATGGAACGAGGTAGACCTAAAATCATAAAGTCTTGGCATCACTATGAAATTAACCAAGCACAGAACATAATGAAGCAAATCATCCATATAGTCAATAGCAACAAGACTAAAACTGATTAAAAAGAATCTTGCTAACTTTTTGTAATCGTAACTGGACAACAGCCCATGGTTCTATCCCCTAGAAGAAAGAAAAGAGAAAATGAGCTTGCACTTGTCGTAATTCCTTATGGTGACCGGACATCAGCTAACGATCTAACCCTTTGCTAATTTATATAGTAGTACTACAGTCAAACCTCTCTATAACAGCCTCGTTTGTTCCAAAAAATTTTAACTGTTATAGTGAAGTGTTGTTATACAGGATATATATAATAACATAATATAATATTCGGTCCCAAGAAAAATTTGACTTTTATGGTGAATGGCTATTATATAAGGATGTTGTTATAGAGAGGTCTGACAGTATATAGAAGAACATTTACTGCACTACATTCCATAAGTAGGTCTCCAGATAAAAGCCCACATTCAACAGTTATTACCTGCATATATCTTACAACTGTACTAGTGTAATCAACCGCTCTTCTTTGACCAATTTTTCTCATTCTCTTTGCAGCAAAACTGTCAGCATGAGCTGCAAATATAAGGAAAAGAATAAAACATTAGTAGCCACCATAATTCGGTCTAGTAAATTATGTGTCATCAAAGCAAAAAGTAAGTCCCTAAGAACCAAGGTAACAGTCATCGTCTCTTCAACTTTTATCAGAAAGAGGATTCGACCTACACGTACCCAAACAATAAGAAATGGTAGGTCCTATGTGGATTTGATCATCTGAGACAATCATAGTCTCAAAGTTGTTATCAGTCGTTTTGTGGGTAAGATGAGAAAAGGAAATCAAAATTGGCTGCTGAATCAGATAACAAAAAACAGAGAAATGAAGAGGAAATTGCCTATTAACCTTCTTACTGCTTCCAACATTCTGCCTTTATCATGCTTCTCTTACAAACTGAAAATGATAATTGGTATAATAGCTCAACGTGATCTGTAAGCTGAAATTTTTCTTTCTTCTCCAACTAGATAGAAACTATATCAAACAACGACTAAAGAGGGTGTTACCAAAGAACACTAAACCATAAGTCTCTCCCTCTGTCCCTTTCAAGTTATTGGTTACCAAAGAACACTAAACCATAAGTCTCTCCCTTTGTCCCTTTCAAGTTACGTCCAATTTACAACTTTCTGTTTCTACCCTTAAAGTCTATTTGGAAATAGCATCTCTACCCAAGGGTAGAGGTAAGGTCTGCGTACACACTACCCTCCCCATACCCCATTAAGTGGGATTAAACTGGGTTATTGTTGTTGTTTCTACCCCTAAAAGATTGTCTTTTTTTAGATTAATCAATTACACAATAGCATTTTGATAACTGGTCAAACAAATAAAAGAAAAAAGAAAGCTTTAGCTAATTCTTTTTTCCAACGAAAAATTAAGTTCATCTTAGATTCCAAATACGTCCTACCAATCGTAAACTATGCTAAAAACATGTCAATCCAAATATGAGAAGTAAAAGGGCAGATGAAACATTGGTAAACAAGACGTACCGTCATAAGAAGGATGAGGAGTAGGTCCAGGTGGCTGAACATTAAGAGTAGTGGAGGATGCAGAAAGCTGCCGCATCATGGGAGGTGGACCTGGTGGAGGTTGAGGACCCCTTGGAAACTCTCCAAAATGTGGAGGGTGTTGGTGCTGGAATTGTTGTTGTGGCATTGGCTGGTGCTGCTGGTGCTGATGTTGATGAGGATCACCACTCGTCATCATATTCGAGGACAGAGGTGGATCAAAGATTTAGACTTAATGGGTTCACGATTCAGAGTTCTAGAACAGTGACCTCAAGTTAATACACAATAATAATCAGACCAAGCAACAGGTATCAACATTCAATGCATATTTCAAATTTCAAAAATTTATAACCAGCTAAACACAAAAACATATATATAAACATTGGCCTCAATGACTTCTCATGTTTGAAAATGATCAATGATCTCATTATTAGGTAAACACACAAACGCAGCAACCTTCCTTATTCAAGTTTCTTAATAGAAAAGACCAGTCTCTAACTTTTCTTCCAAAACAGGCTGAATGGCTCAGGCCATTACTCCTACGCAAAATACTACATCGAGAACTCCACATCCAATTCAGGAGCTTACATTCTAAATTTCTATTTTTGAATATCAACTTTCAACAAAAAAAAATTAAGGAAAGCAGCGCTGGTAACAAATCAAATAATAATGAGAGATTGAAATTCTTAGAAACATTATGCCAAAGTAAATTCTTAGAACATAGTTTGACTGAAGGATAACGACTGAAGGAGCTAGTGTACCAGTTTACAGGAAGGAGAATAAACCAGCAACAACGAACTTGGAACTCCGGCAGAGAAAGCCCGTCGGCGAGTGGTACGGTGACTGGCGGGAGGAAGTAGCGGCAACTAAAATCAAAAGCTTCCTTTCAAAGTTAAAACCCTAATTTTCTCACTGAGTTCCGCGTGGGGCATTTGGAGGAAACATAAGTTTGAAAAAGAACGTTGTTTTCGTTTTGTTTCGCTCAAAGTTTTGGATTTTGGAAAAAGAAAAAGAGAAAAAAATTTCTCAGTTACTTGAGAAGTGAGAACACATGGAGTACCGATAGGTTTGGTGATGAAGAGGGGAGAACAATTTGTCTGGGCTCATTTTGAAATAAACTTGATATTGGGCTAATTTGTGGAAGATAAATTCCCATCCTATAACAACCCTAGTAGGAATTGAAAGTTTTTAAGTCTTATTAGGTTTGGCAGAGATTGACCAATCAGTTGGTATTATTGCTCAAATCCTAAAAAATTTATATTCTTTCTCAAAAAAAATTACACGCTTTTTAGTTTTCCTCCCTTTTCTTCCCTTGTATTTCTTCTATCTCTTCTCTTTTGCCCTCATAATTTAGCAAAAATTCTTATAAATTATGCAAAAAAAATCAATGGAATGAAAAGGTGAGGTTTATCGCACATTAGAGAAAATCAAAAGCAAAAGCTAAGAGAGAAAAAATATATTTTAACTTTATTTTTCTTCTCTCTTCTTTTTTTTTTTGATCGGATTGAATGAGTGAGTATAATTGAAATTAGTTGAAAATACCTAAACGAGGCTATATACAAAATTTGAGCAAGATTTGCCAAAACTAAGATAGAAAATATATATTTCAACTTTGTTTTTCTTCTCTCTTCCTTTTTTTGGTGGATTGAATTCGTGGGTATGATCTAAACGAGACTATATACAAAATTTGAGCAAGAATATAAGTGATTTCGATTGGTTTCAGGCAAAAAATTAGACCTAAAAATCCAACATCGACACGTGTATATCACATTGTATATTGTGTACATTAGTGTATATCACAAAGTTTTTTAAGGACGTCTGTATATATCACTTTGTATATTGGTATACAATATAATTTTTTATGAATGCCTATGTATATCACATTGTATACCATATATATAATACAAACTTTTATGTATATATACAAATATATATAATATATATGAGATATCACTGATGTACATAGAGATATACACGATGTGCAATAGGGTATACACATCTGGAGTCGTCTTGAACTTGAGTTTCAATTTGAAATGTGTTATACAAAGAAGGAAAATAACATCTTAATAATTTTTTTATCACTATTATTATATTATATTTGCGATACAAACAATATAATTATTAGTTTGATCAAAAAAGCAAAATAAATTTTTCATATAGCTTGTTTAAGCAAGTTCTAAATTATAAATATAATTGTTGGAGTAAATAATATTTTAGTATATAAAGAAAATTAATTTTTAAAAAAGAAAAAGAAACTTATGATATCTATTTTCGTGTTAGTTTCTATGTCTATGCGATGCACGAAATATCTCGTGTCATATATTAAAACGCGTACAAAAAGTAATAATTTTAAATTGCACGAATATTCTAAAACTACTTGTTTGTTATTGAAGCCTTTTTTGGTATTCATATATAACAAAATCCAAAAAAAATCGAATATATTATCATTAATAAACGTTTGACACAATAAAAGATCTCAGAGTTATGGCAAAAGTCGTAAAATCCCTCGAGGGAAATTCAACATATTTAATAACATTATATATATATATATATATATATATATATATTCAATACTTACTGTCTCGTCATGTAATTAACTACATATTTAATAATTCAGGCACATGAAAGTCATAATTTTTTTAAATTAAGGTATTAACAATGGAGAAAACAAAATTTTTAATGATAAGTTAGTATAGTAATGATAATATCTTCAATTAACATCAGAATTATATTTGGGAAGATGAATCAAAGACACTTGTAGCATTAACCCGTAATTTTCTAGTCATCATCACATATAAAATTTATCGACTTTAACCCTTAAAGGGCTTTCCTTGTGGCTTCGATTCGTCCAACAAATAATATGTTGATGTAGACATTTTACTCAATGGATCTACCACACCATAAACTCCTCCTTGAGCATCATATAGTAGAAAATTTAAATTATCACGTATACAATAAACTCGAGGAGCTAGTTTTACCATGACCGAAAGGCATCGTAAGCTTCAGTAATTTTTTGTTAACAGGCAACTTCCTGCTCAAATATTTTCAATTCTAAAGCTACAAATAAATAATTTTAGGTGTAATCCAGCTCTATAAATATCTTCTCAAAAGTTACTCCCTCAAAATCTTTTAGTTTTAACATCAGTTACATGATCTCGTCTATCTCTTATGAAATAACTTTTTCTATATATACTGCTCTAAGATATTGTCTCCAACTTAGCCTCCAAGTAATACTTAACCAGGACTGAAGGGATAACTTGTGCGATGGTTGATTATAAGAACTAAAAAGTTGTAAATTCTTAAATTAGTCGGCTTCAAATTTTTCGTCGACAATTTTAATTCTTTCTCATTACGACTTCTTATTTTATTAATCTCCGTATGAGTAAGTTTTGTACATGATAATTATTTGGATGATTTACATAAATAGAGAGTGACAGAACCTTAGTTGGCTTTAAAATTCTAACATTACTTTTAGTAGAATTCAATGTCCGCGATATTGTATACTAACATCTTAATTATTTACAATTTTATCCAACATGGAATTTATTATTTGAAGAAATATTTTAAATTTTAAAGAACATAAAAATCGATCAATATTTCAAGAATATTTTTATCGTTTAATGTTTAACGTTTTAATATTCGTACTTTTATAATAATATAGGTAGATATAAATATAGATAGAAGGTTAATTTAAATAACATAAATTTTGATAAGGGTATTTAAGTCCTAACAATAATTTTATTTTTATGCTTCTATGAGACACTGCAGTTATCTACTTCCTCTTCACAGCAAAACATTACCTTATTTACTATTCAAAATAACCCTTTTTATCACAAATCAGCTAAATAATAAATTTTTTAGCGCCCCAAAATAAGTACCATCTTTATCAATTTTTCGATCAAATTTGTTAATAAGTATATCATAAAAGTAATAGGATTACTAATAGAAATTCTAATGTATTTTTAAAGTATTAGGTTTACTTGCTAACATGTAATATTTTATGTCTATGCCCGAAAGTAATTATACTAATAGGATTCCTAAAGGTAATCATGTCGGATTCCTAATGTATAGTATTATGTCCCAAAACTAATAAGATTATACGACTAATATCTAGATTCTGATTATGTCTTTTTATTGTGAGTTATTATGCTTAGTAATATAAGATTATTTTTGTAAAACAACATTATAATTTGTGACGACCCAAAGGGTCATCACTTGCTTTTAATTAAATTCTATGTCTCCAAAGCCTTAAAACCCTCATTTAGAGTTGCTTCGATTTACGTGCTCAGTCCAGACACGTAGCCGGAAAGCTTAAATATAAAAGTTTATTAAAAATGATAAGTTTTGAATATAATATGAGTTAATTTGACTTTGGTCAATAATTTGGGAACGGACTTGGACCCGTGATTCGACGGTCCTGAAGGGTCCATAGGGAAAATACGGGACTTAAGCGTATGCCCGGAATCGAATTCTGAGATCCCAAGCCCGAGAAATGAATTTTTAAGTAAAATTATTTTAAAAATTTTAAAATGAAATCTGATTAGAACACGATGGTATCGGGCCCGTATTTTGGTTATGGTGTCCGGTACAAGCCTTATATATGGTTTAAGTCATTTTTTAAAATTTAGTAGAAACCCGATGTCGTTTGGTGTGATTCGAACCTAAACTGGAAATTTTGATGTTTTAAGAAGTTTGAAAGCATTCATGGATTTTGAGGTTTAAATTCGATGTTTAAGATGTTATTTTGGCGATTTAATCAAGCAAATAAGTCCATAGGATATTTTTGAGGTTGAACGTATATTTGTTTTGGAGCCCCGAGGGCTCGGTCTAGTTTTGAATAGGCCACATGGTGCATTTTGAACTTAAAAATTTGCTGGTTTGTTCAGGCCTGCAGGCTTCGCAACTCATAAATGCAAGTTCGCAATTGCGAAGGCTGAGTCGCAAATGCAAAGACAACCCAAGCCACTCGTCCTCGTAAATGTGAAACTTCCCTGTTCAGCCTTGGGTTGCAAATGCGACCCTTTCTTCGCAATTACGGAGTCGCAAATGCGATATTTTTTATTGCAAATGCGAAGGTCCAGTATGCGAACCCTATTTTGCAATTCCACATCCGCAGAGGTCGGGGTTCGCAATTGCGAACCCCTGTTCGCGATTCCCACATCTGAGACCTTCATTTTTTATACTTAGCCGATTTTTTAACCTATTTTCATATTCTCTTAACCACAAACATACTTGGGTGATTTTTCAAGAATTACTTCTTCTCCAAATAAATCGTAAGTCTCTTTTAACTAGCTTTCTTCAATCATTAACATCTTTTAACAAGATTTCAACTTAAAATTAAAGATTTTCATTAGGGAAATTGGGTGTTTTGTGTAGAACCTATGTTTTTTTAATCTAATTAGGGATTCTGACTTGATTTAAAGTCCGGTTTCAAAAAAAATTACATATTTGAGTTCGTGTGGGAATGGGTAATCAGGTTTTGGTTCGAACCTTGGGTTTTGACCATGTGGGCCCGGAGGCGATTTTTGACTTTTTGGGCAAAACTTTGGGAAATTCGTTTTTATGCATTCAATTGATTCATTTAGTGGTTATTAATGTAACTAAGTAACTTCTGACTAGATTCGAGCGGATTGGTGGTGGAATCAAGGGGCAAAGCCATAATTGAGACTTGAGTTATTTTCAAGGCATCAAGGTAGGTGTCCGGTCTAACATTAGCTTGAGGGATTAGGGGTTGTGTCCTTTTTGCTAATTGTTTCTTGGGGAGTACGACGTATCGATATGGTGACGAGTATCTATACATTGGTGTCGAACATGACCGTGAGTCCTAAATTAATAATTGTTGTGTTCTTAAATGGTTCTACGAATGCTTTAATTGGCGGTTCTTGATATTGGGGAAAGAATTTAGTTATTTCATGGAATTTACTTATGATTGAGTATTGATGTTAATTGAGCTGAGTAGAATTTGAATTAAGATTGGTTATAGCCGATTCTCCCTTAATCGGATGTTTGTTTCGATATTATTATTCCTTTGCCGGGATTTCTTTGTGATTTTGTATTGGCTTCAAATGGGAGCGGTGGTACACCTTCCACAAGATTTACTGAAATGGGAGCGAGTGGTACGCCTACTACAAGATTTACTGAAATAGGAGCGGCTGGTACGCCTACCACGAGATTTAATGAAACGGGAGTTGTTGGTACGCCTACCACAAGATTTAATAAAATGGGAGAGGGTGGTACGTCTGCCACGAGATTTAATAAAATGGGAGCGGTTGGTACGCCTACCACGAGATTTAATAAAATAAGAGGGGTGATATTCCTACCACGAGATTTAATAAAATAGGAGCGGTGGTATACATACCACGAGATTCAATAAAATGTGAACGGGTGGTACACCTACCACGAGATTTAATAAAATGGGAACGGGTGGTACGCCTACCACGAGATATGAGAAATGGAATCGGTTTGCACGGCTGCAACGAGATGAGCACTGAAGTGAAATCTTCCTTTATTTTCCTTATCTGTGTTAGAGTTAAATTGTTGATCTCCTTATTATTCTCTTGAGGTTCTGTATTATATGTTATCCTCGAAGCATGATCTCCTCCCCAGCTTTATCTTGTTTATTTCTATTTATCTTTTTGTTATATATATAACTGCACAGGTTTATCTAGAGTCTTGTCCTAGCCTCATCACTACCACGCCGGGGTTAGGTCAGACACTTACCAGCACATAGTATCGATTTTGCCGATACTATACTCTGCACTGTGTGCAATCCCGGAGCAGTATTTGGTCATCAGCAGTAGATCGGGAGCATCTTTCAGTCCGAGACTCTATGGTGGCCCTGCTAGCGTCCGCAGGCCCGTCATCTCTTCTATCAATTTTTGTGTTCTGTTGTCATTTGTACTCGAGACAGACTATGTTCTTTTCTTTCAAACACTTCTTTAGTAATCATAGACAGTCGTGGATGTTGTGACACCAGGTTCTGGTTAGAGGCATATGTTGGCCTTCAGGATATTTGGCTTTATATTCCATTTAAGACTTCTGCTAAATTTATATTCCGCTATTATTTAATTGTTTATTTCCTGTTAATTTAATTCGTTAAAAGGGAATTAAAAACGAAAGGGTTTAAGGATTTTAAGTTCGTGACTTGCCTAGATTCTATGAGTAGACGCCATCACGACTTTCGAGAGTGGGAAATCCGGGTCGTGACAAGTTGGTATCAGAGCTCTAGGTTACACAGGTCTCACACGGACAAGCTTAGTAGAGTTTGAGGAATCGGTACGGAGACATCTGTATTTATTCCCCAAAGGCTACAGAGTTAGGAAAGTTTCACATTTGTTCTTTCTTGTCATGTGGTTCGGTCTCCAATGCTAATTGAATTTCTACTCTGTTCTTTCACAGAGGCGAGAACACGCGCTTCCTCATCTACCGATCAGCAGTCCGAGCCCCCAACAGCTCTCTTAAGGGGCAGAGGGCAACGTGGAGGTTATTCTAGAGGTCGAGGTAGGGACAGAACTCAACCCAGGTTAGAAGCACCCGTAGCGGAGCCTCAGGTTGATTTTGATGACTAGGTTCTAGCCCCAGCAGTTTCGGTGGGCCCAGCTCAAGTCCTAGAGGAGTTTAGTGTCACCGCAGTCCTTCATGATGCTCTGATCCGTCTAGTGGGCCTTATGGAGAGTGTCACTAGGACAGGTTTACTCCGTGTAGAACCCATCGTCTCTCAGGCTTGAGGGGGAGCCCAGACTCCTGCTACTCGCACTCCGGAGCAGGTAGCTCCTCAGATTTAGACTCCAGCGCCTCAGCCAGTTGGAGTAGTATAGTCGGGTGCGGTAGTTCAGACCGGCGATAGCGCATCCATGTCTACCAATGCTTTGTGGAGATTGGATAAGTTCACGAAGCTCTTCACTACTACCTTCAACGGTGAGGATCCCCAAGATTATCTAGACAACAGTCGCGAGGTTCTTCGAAACATGGGTGTTATTGAGACCAACGAGGTTTATTTTGGTATATTTCACTTATCTGGATCCGCCAAGACTTGGTGGAGGGATTTCTATTTGGCTAGACCAGCCGGATCGCCATCTTTGACTTGGGAGCAGTTCACACGGCTATTTTTGGAGAAGTTTCTCCCTATTACACAGCGAGAGGCCTATTGGAGGCAGTTCAAGCGCCTTCATCAGGGATCCATGACTATCACCTAGTACGAGACCAGATTCATAGATTTGGCTCACTATGCCTTTATTATACTTCCTACTGACAGGGAGAGAGTGAGACAGTCTATTGATGGACTCATTCAGCCGATTCGTCTCCAGATGGCTAGAGAGACTGGGAGTGAGATATCCTTCCAGGAGGCGGCCAATGTGGCCCAGAGAGTTGAGATGGTACTATCACATGGGGGTGGTCATGAAGCGGATAAGAGGCCCCGTCATTTAGGGAGATTTAATGGTACCTCATCTGGAGGTAGAGATTCTTATGGTAGAGGTCGTCCTCCTTCAGGTTTCTCATGGTGCTTCAGGTAGTCGTGGTCCTTAGATGCAGCATTCTGATCAGCAGTCCTTCAGTACGCCACCAGATCCTATCAGTGTACCATTGCTTCAGAGTTTTGAGGGTCGCCATCCCCAGCAACTAAGAGCTTGGTTTACTTGTGGTGACACGAGGCACATTGCTAGACATTGCCCTCGTGCACCAGGTAGCTCTCAGCATTAGAGTTCTCGTGCTATGGTTTAGGCACCAAATGTTCCACAGACCGCCCAACCAACTAGAGGTGGGAATAAAGGTTCTAGAGGTGGAGGCAGAGGTCCTAGAGGTGGAGCTCAGACCGCTAAAGTTCGTCATAGGGATGTAGTTCAGGGTGGTGGGACCTAGCCCCAATGTTATGCTCTTCCACCTAGGCCCTAGGCTGAGGCTTCAGATGCAGTTATCATAGATACTGTTCTGGTTTATGATAGAGGTGCTTTAGAGTTATTTGATTCAGGGTCTACTTACTCGTATGTGTTATCTTATTTTGCACCGTATTTGGTTATGCCCAGTGATTAATTGAGTGTCCTTGTTTATGTGTCTACACCGGTAGGTGATTCTATCGTGGTAGATCGAGTCCATCATTCTTGTGTAGTTGCGATTGAGGGCCTTGAGACTTGTGTGGATTTGTTGCTTCTAGACATGGTCGATTTTGATGTTATATTGGAGATGGACTGGTTATCACCTTACCACATTATCTTGGATTGTCATACCAAGACCGTGACCTTAGCTTTACCAGGTATGCCTCATTTAGAGTGGAGAGGGACTTCTGGTCATTCTACCTGCAATGTTATCTCGTATGTGAAGGCTCGGCGTATGGTCGAGAAGGGGTGTTTGGCCTATTTGGCATATGTTCGTGATTCTAGTGCCGAGGTCCCTTCTATTGATTATGTGCCTGTTGTTCATGAGTTTCCTAATGTTTTCCATTTATACCTGCCAGGTATGCCTCCCGACAAAGATATTGACTTTTGCATTGATGTGGCTCCGGGAACTCAGCCCATTTCTATCCCGCCATATCTTATGGCCCCACCTGAGTCTAAAGAGTTAAAAGAACAGTTGCAAGACTTGCTTGAGAAGGATTTCATTAGATCCACTGTTTCGCCTTGGGGTGCGCCGGTGTTGTTTGTTAAAAAGAATGATGGGTCAATGAGAATATGTATTGATTATCGGTAGTTGAATAAGGTTACGACTAAGAATAACTATCGTGCCGAGGATTGATGATTTGTTCTATCAGCTTCTGGGTGCCAAGTTATTCTCAAAGATTGACTTGAGATCTGGCTACCATCAATTGAGGATTAGGGCATCTGATGTCCTTAAGACAGCATTTCGCACTCGGTACGGGCATTATGAGTTCTTTGGTATGTCATTCGGGTTAACAAATGCCCCCGCAAATTTTATGTATTTGATGAACCAAGTGTTCAGGCCTTATTTGGATTCATTCATGATAGTCTTCATTGATGATATATTGATATATTCCCGCAGCCAGGAGGAGCACGAGCAACACCTTAGAGTGGTTCTTCAGACTCTGAGGGGTAGTCAGTTATATACCTCTCAAAGTGTGAGTTCTGGTTGAGTTCGGTAACATTTCTGGGTCATGTTGTATCAGCAGAGGGTATTCAGGTTGATCTGAAGAAGATTGAAGTAGTCAAGAACTGGCCTAGACAAGCATCAACTACATAGATTCGGAGTTTCTTGTGATTGGAAAGCTACTATCGTCGGTTCGTGGAGGGGTTTTCATCTATTGCAACCCTGATGACCAGGTTGACCTAGAAGGATGCCCAATTCAGGTGGTCAGAGGAGTGTGGGGCATGCTTTTAGAAGCTTAAGAGAGCTTTGACTACGGCACCTGTGTTGGTTTTGCCCACAAGTTCAGGGCCTTATACAATTTATTGTGATACTTCTCGTATTGGGATTGGTGCAATGATGCAGGATGGCAAGGTCATTGCCTATGTTTCGCGGAAGTTGAAGATTCATGAGAAGAACTATCCGGTTCATGATTTGGAGTTGGCAGCCATAGTTCATGCTCTGAAGATTTTGAGGCATTATCTATATTGCGTAGCATGTGAGGTATTCACGGATCACAAGAGTATTTAGTATCTGGTCAAGCAAAAAGAGTTGAATTTGAGGCATATAAGGTGGTTGGAGTTGTTGAAAGATTATGATATCACCATTTTATATCACCCAGGAAGGGCCAACATGGTGGCCGATGCCTTGAGTAGGAAGTTAGCCAGTCTTGCTTATATTCTGGTCGATGAGGGGCCGCTTGCCTTGGATGTTCAGGCATTAGCCAATCAGTTCGTGAGATTGGATGTTTCTGAGCCCAGTCGTATATTAGCTTGCACGGTCGCTCGTTATTTATTATTGGAGCGTATCCGTAATAAACAGAATGATGATCCACATTTGTGTGTCCTTAGAGACACGGTGCAGCACGGATGTGCTAGGCAATTTACCTTAGATGATGACAGAGTTTTTAGATTGTAGGGTCGAGTATCTATGCCTAATGTGGATGGGCTCCAAGAGTTGATTTTGGAGGAGGCACATATCTACCGGTACTCTATTCATCCGAGCGCAGCAAAGATGTATCAGAATTTGCGACAGAATTATTGGCGGTGGAGAATGAAGAAGGATATGTTGCATATTTGGCACGGAGTTTAAATTGTCAGCAGGTCAAGTACGAGCATTAGAGGCCTGGTGGTTTATTCTAGAGGATTGAGCTTCTAGAGTGGAAGTGGGAGCGGATCACTATGGACTTCGTTACTGGACTCCCGCAGACTCGGAAAAAGTTCGACGCAATATGAGTCATTGTTGATAGGTTGACCAAGTCAGCATATTTCATTCCTGTGGCAGTCTCCTATTCTTCTTAGCGGTTGGCTGAGATCTACATTCGGGAGATTGTTCGCCTTCATGGTGTGCCCGTATCTATCATTTCGAACCGGGGTACATAGTTTACCTCGCGCTTCTAGAGAGCAATTCAGTGAGAGATGGGCACACGGGTTGAGTTGAGCACAATATTTCATCCCCAGACAGACGGTTAGTCCGAGCGGACTATTCAGATTTTGGAGGATATGTTCCGAGCTTGTGTCATTAACTTTGGAGGCTTGTGGGATCAATTTTTGCCTTTAGTAGCAGAGTTTGCCTACAAAAACAGCTACCAGTCAAGTATCCAGATGGCTCATTATAAAGCTTTATATGGTAGACGATGTCGGTCTCCGGTTGGATGGTTTGAGCCGGGAGAGGCTCGGTTGTTGGTACGGATCTGGTTCAGGAGGCCTTGGACAAGGTCAGGATTATTCAGGATAAGCTTTGTACAGTTCCGTCCAAGAAAAATAGCTGCAGACCATAAGGTTCGAGATGTGGCTTTCATGGTTGGTGAGCGGATATTGCTTCGAGTGTCTCCTATGAAGGGCATGATGGGATTCAGGAAGAAGGGCAAGCTTAGCCCTAGGTTCATTGGTCCATTTGAGGTTCTTTATCGAGTGGGGGGAGGTGGCTTATAGACTTGCATTGCCGCCGAGCTTATTAGCCGTGCATCCAGCGTTTCATGTGTCCATGCTTCGGAGGTATTATGGCGATCCAGCCCACGTGTTAGATTTCAGCATTGTCCAGTTGGATAAGTACTTGTCTTATGAGGAGGAGCCGATATCTATTCTAGACCAACATGTTCATCAGTTGAGGTCAAAGAGTTTTCCTTCTGTTCGTGTTTTGTGGAGAGGCCATCCTCCTAAGGCATCGACCTGGGAGGCCGAGCCCGATATACGGAGCCGTTATCTCTATCTTTTTCCCGACTCAAGTACTTCCTCCTTCTGTCTATTGGAGACAAACGATTGTTTTAGAGGTGGAGAATGTGACGGCCCAAAGGGTCAACACTTGCTTTTATTTGAATTCTATGTCTCTAAGGTCTTGAAAACCTCATTTAGAGTTGCCTCGATTTGCATGCGCAGTAGCTTAAATATAAAAATTTGTGAAAAATAATAGGTTTTGATTATAATATGAGTTAATTTGACTTCGGTCAACAGTTTGGGTAAATGGACCTCAACCCGTGATTCGACGATCCTGGAGGGTCGGTAGGAAAATACGGGACTTGGGCGTATATCCGGAATCGAATTCCGAGATCCCAAGCCTGAGAAATAAATTTTTAAGTAAAATTATTTAAAGAAATTTAAAATAAAATATGATTAGAACACGATGGTATCGGACTCGTATTTTGGTTTCGGCGCCCGTTAAGAATATATGGTTTAAGTTATTTCGGTAAAATTTGGTTGAAAAGTAATGTCGTTTGATGTGATTCGAACCTGAATTTGAAAAATTGATGTTTGAAGAAGTTTGAAAGAATTTATGGATTTTGAGGTTCAAATTCGATGTTTATGATGTTATTTTGGTGATTTGATCACACAAATAAGTCCGTAGGATGTTTTTGAGATTTTGTGTATATTTGATTTGGATCCCCGAGAGCTCGGGTGAGTTTTCGATAGGACACAGGGTGCATTTAAAACTTAAAAATTTACTGGTGTGTGGCCTGCAGGCTTCACATTTGCGAAGGTTGGCTTGCAAATGCGAGTTCGCAATTGCGAAGGCTGAGTTGCAAATGCGAAGACAGTCACCACTCTGGAAACGAAGATACCCACATTAATAGCAGGTTTGATTCCAGAATTGAATAGGTCGGCGGATAAGAAGATTTGTCCATCAGTAATGGGAATTACATTAGTAGGAATAAAAGCCGAAACATCTCCCGATTGGGTTTCAACTATTGGTAAGGCGGTCATACTTCCTTAACCTAAACTAGAACTTAATTTAGCGGCTCTTTACAAAAGGCTTGAATGCAAATAAAAAACATCTCCTGGGTAAGCTTCACGATCGGGCGGTCTTCGTAATAGAAGAGACATTTGGCGATAAGCTTGCGCTTGTTTGGAGGGATCATCATAAATGATTAAAGTGTGTCGTTCACGATACATAAAATATTCAGTTAGAGCTGCTCCTGTATAAGGAGCAAGGTATTGTAGTGTAGCAGGGGAATCTGCCGTTTCGGCTACCACAACAGTGTATTCCATCGCTCCCCTTTCCTGTAAAGTAGTTACGACCTGGGCCACAGAAGATGCTTTTTGCCCAATAGCTACATAAAAATATATTACATTTTGACTTTGTTGATTGAGGATCGTATCTGTGGGTACTGCTGTTTTATCGGTCTGTCTGTCCCCAATAATTAATTCTCGCTGACCACGTCCTATAGGGATCATCGAATCAATTGCAATAAGCCCGGTTTGAAGAGGCTCATATATGGAACGACGTGAAATAATACTCGGGGCGGCAGATTCAATTAATCGAAATTCATAAGCTGAAATTTCACCTTTACCATCAATAGGTTTAGCCAGGGAATTTATAACACGACCCAAATAAGCCTCACTCACGGGTATCTGAGCAATTCTTCCCGTTGCTTTTACAGATCCTTCTTGTATCAATAAACCATTGCCCATTAATGCAACACCGACATTATTTGATTCCAAATTCAGAGCAATGCCTATTGTACCCTCGTCAAATTCGACTAATTCACCCGCCATTACTTCATCAAGACCGTGAATACGAGCAATGCCGTCGCCTACTTGAAGTACGGTACCGGTATTTACAATCTTTACTTCTCTATTATATTGTTCAATACGTTCACGGATAATATTACTAATTTCGTCAGCTCGAATGGTTACCATGATTCTTTCTTTATTAATTTTTGAAAGAAAAAAAATAATACCTACAGTAGAAATACTAATCAGTTATTTCTTTCATTGTTCCCAACATGCCAATATTGGCACTAATGGTACGTAAATGTAACTCATTGTTCAAACAACTATTTAGAGTTCTTAGACCTCCTCGTAAGGCTTGTTGGAAACCCGTTGTCGGGCTTGATTAATCGCCTTTTGCTGTTCAAACTGAATCGTTTCGTTTTTGTAATTTTCTAATTGTTCCAAATTCTTATAAGTTTAATTAATCAAATTCAATTTTTCTCGTTCTATTTCAGAGTATCCATTCACTCGAAACTAATCGGCTTCGCTTAATACTTTTTGTAAGCGAGAACGAGCTTTTTCGAGTTGTTCAATAGCCCCTCCACGCAGTTCTTCTGAATTTCGAATAGTATTCAAGATCTTCTATTTTTTATTATCTAATAAATCACTTAATTAAAGTAGATTATTTTTCCATTCCTTCCCAAAATTCCATAATCCCTTCCCAAACCAAACATGAATCTTTCGATTCATTTGGTTCTCACGCTCAATTACTTAAGGTAAATTCTCATATCTTTTTTATCTTCCTCGCAAATGCGAGCTTCCTTTTGCAAATGTGAAACTTCCCTATCCAGCATTGGGTTGCAAATGCAACCCTTTCTTTGCAATTATCGAGTCGCAAATGTGACATTGCTAATCTCAAATGCGAAGGTCCAATAATTATGAAGGGTTTGCAAATGCGAACCCTGTTTCGCAATTTCCACATCAGCAGAGGTCTGGGTTCGCATTTGCGAACCCTTGTTTGCAATTCCCACATCTGCGACCTGCATTTTTTATACTTAGCCGATTTTTAAACCCATTTTTCATATTCCCTCAAACACACTTAGGCGACTTTCTAAGAATTCCTTTTGCTCCAAATCAATTATAAGTCGTTTTTAACTAACTTTCTTCAATGATTAATATCTTTTAACATGATTTCAACTTAAAAACAAAGATTTTCATGGGGAAAATCGGGTATTTTGGGTAGAACCTAGGTTTTTTTTTCTAAAATTAGGGATTTGGACCTCGATTTGAGGTCCGATTTAAAAACAAATACATATTTGAGTTCGTGGAAAAATGGGTAATCGGGTTTCGGTTCGAACATCGGGTTTTGACCATGTCGGCCCTGGGGCAATTTTTGACTTTTTGAACAACACTTTGGGAAATTCATTTTTATGCATTCAATTGATTCATTTAGTGTTTATTAATGTAATTTAGTAACTTGTGACTAGATTCGAGCGAATTAGTGGTGGAATCAAGGGGTAAAGCCATAATTGAGACTTGAGTTGTGTTTGAAACATCGAGGTAAGTGCCCGGTGTAACCTTAGCTTGAGGGATTCTGATTTGTGTCTTATTTGCTAATTGGTTCTTGTGGAGTACATCGTATAGGTATGGTGACGAGTATCTATACATTGGTGTCGAGCATGACCGTGAGTCCTAAATTGATAATTGTTATGTTCTTGAATGGTTCTACGGATTCTTTAATTGGCGATTCTTGATACTGGGGCAAGGATTTAGTTTATTTTCATGGAATTTATTTATGACTGTGTATTGGTGTTAATTGAGCTAAGTAGAATTTGAGTTAAGGATGGTTAACTTATTCTCCCTTGCCGAGATATTTGTTTCGATATTGTTGTTCCTTTCTCGGGATTTCTTTGTGATTTTGTATTGGCTTGAAATGGGAGCGGGTGGTATGCCTACCACAAGATTTTACTGAAATGGGAGCGGGTGGTACGCCTACCACGAGATTTAATAAAATGGGAATGGGTTGATTATATTTGGGACACTCGAAGTTAGATACTCATGGCAAGAGCATGATATCGGATTGATTTTGAGCTTGGTTTTAAGTAAGTGGCTTGCTTAACCTTGTGTGGGGGAACTCCCTTTAAGATTTTGGTACTGGTGTTATATGAATGTCGTGTACGTGAGATGACGAGTGTGTACATGTGATAATTGTTGAAAAATCCCATTTTCATTAAGTAAATATCTATGTTTTCCTTTAGTTGAGCAATACTAATATGTGAAACCTCCTGTTTAGCTTAGGAAAGCATGCTTATATGACTTATCTGTCTTATCTACTTTGATTGCTTATTTGGATTCTGTGTAGCATGTTTAAAGTAGGAATTACCTGTCTCTTGATGCAAACTTGAATAGAACTATATTTTTTCTTGTTGAAGTGGTTGTGTATTTACTTTGGGACTATAGAATAGTATTGCGGGAGATCCCCCTTATTTGTTTACTTTGGGACTAAGGAAAGGTATTACAAGAGATCCCTTGCACATTTATATTTGGGACAATGGGACGGTATCTTGGAAGATCCTCATGTACTGCACCTTTACAATTTGGACTATGGGACATTATCCCAGGAGATCATCTGTATGTTTACGTTTGCGACTACATGACGTTATCTTGGGAGATCCCCTGTTGCTATATTTGTGTACTAAGTTTTCTCTTTTTGTTATTTCAGTTCTCAGATACTGTTAGTATTTTAACTATACTGCCATATTTGATACTATTTTACCTTGTCGTATGTGTGTGTGTGTGTATATATATATATATAACAACAGTAGGGTCCTGAATTTTTCTAGTCACTACTTGAACGAGGTTAGGCTTGGAGCTTACTTGGTACCACTATGGTGTACTCATGCCCTTTCCTACACATGTATTTCGTGTGCAGATCCAGGTTCTTCTGCCAGCCATACTATCCGCGAGGCGAGGCGATCTAGAGACTTCGAGGTATATCTACCGCATCCGCTGACTTAAAAGTCCCTCTCTATTCTCCCTTCAATTATAGCCTTCTTGTATTTTCCTTCGTTTAGACTTCTGGAGTTAGAACACTAGACTCCGTAGACTTAGAAGTCCCTCTTTTTTGGCATTGTTGTTATATGAATGCCGTGTACGTGAGGTGACTAGTGCGTACGCGTGCTAATTGTTAGAAGCCCTCATTTTCAAGTAAATATCTATGTTTTCCTTTAATTGAGCAATACTAGTATGTGAAACCTCCTGTTTAGCTTAGGAAAATATGGTTACGTGACTTAACTATCTTTTCTGCTTTAACTGCATACTTGGATTCTGTGTAGCATGTTTAGAGTACGAATTACCTGTCTCTTGATGCAAACTTAAATAGAACTATAGGTTTTCTCGTTGAAGTGGTTGTGTATTTACTTTGGGACTACGGAATGATATTCTATGAGATCCCCCTTGCATGTTTACTTCGGGACTACGGAACCGCATTCCGGAAAATCGCCCTGCACATTTATATTTGGGACTACAGGAAGGTATCCTGGGAGATCCTCTGTAATTTTACATTTGGGACTACGTGACATTATCTTGGGAGATCCCCTGCTGCTATCTCTGTGTACTGAGTTATCTCTTTCTGTTATTTTAGTTCTTATTGACTGTTAGTATTTTAATTATATTGCCCATGTATATACACACACAGAGTAGGGTCCAGGCTCGTCACTACTCGACCGAGATAAGGCTTAGCACTTACTATGTATCTTTGTGGTGTACTTATGTCCTTTACTTCACATGTATTTTGTGTGCATATCCGGGTTCTTCTGCTTAGCCATACTATCATGAGGCGAGGCAATCCAAAGACTTCGAGGTATATCTACCGCGTCTGTAGACCTAGAAGTCCCTCTCTATTCTCCCTTTAGTTATGGACTTCTTGTATTTCCTTTGTTCAGACTTTTGGAGTTAGAACACTATGTATTTCTTCAGCTTGTGATTAATGAGATTCTGGATTTTGGGAGTGCTCTATTCAGTTGAGAGTGTTATTAATGTTATGTTAAGCAGTATTTTAAACATTTTTATTATATTTACCTGTTAGCTGGCTAGTTTTGTATCTTTAATTCATTTTCCGCAATTTGTAGGCTTACCTAGTCTTAGAGACTAGGTGCCATCACGATAGTTCACGGAAGGAGAACTTGGGTCGTGACAACCGTCAACGGGCAACCCGAATAATACCTTCACGTACTCTAGCATGATGGTCGCCTAGCCGATAGGAAAATTAAATGTATGAGCCTCAGGTCTCCATCACTCGATCAGAGCCGTGATATCGCAAAATATTTCGAGATGTAGAACGATTAAAGAGAATAATATTTTAATTAATATTATTCAATTTAGAGACATCATTATGGATCGTCCGTCTTTGCATCCTGGACCTACTTCTCGAGAGCTACTTTTGCTCCAGGCGGGCAATAGGTTTTCACACATCTCTAATAGAGAATTGCATAGCCAGAACTTCCACCCGAGACGAATCGATAATTTAGGGACCACCCACTTCATCCTCGTACAATTGTGTGCCTTCATCAGACTAGTTTTTTCGGGTTGTAGAGATGGGTCGGTTGCAGCTCGACTGGTCCCTTAATTCATAAATTTTAATATTATTACTTAATTTATATAAAGTATTTATTTATATGTTATTTTTTAGGATCATTCGACTAAATTCGGCAGAGTTTTATTTTATTTTGTACTATCAACTTTTTATCATATTTATTCATCGTTATAAGAATACTAAATATTTAATCTAGGGGTGTTCATCGGGCGGATTGGGCGGCTTTTACTCTTAACGGTTTGGCTTAACGGTTATCGGCTTTTAAATGTATTAATCCGTTAGCCACCCGATAAGATATCGGGCGGATTGGTATCGGGTTAGCTCTTATAGGGCGGTTAATGGGCGGTTTATCGGCCTAACATACATGTTCACTAAATATCTCTTATTCTCCTCGTCTTAGAAATAATGAATTGCCATAAAAAATAATATTTTAGAGGCAATATGATGTAGCTAATGAAACAATCGCCATCAGCATGTAGATTATAAAATAGATAAATTCACTACTAGTTCAGTATCGAGAAAATAGAACTTATCTTCTGTTAGAGGCCACACTACATGTGTACTCATAAGCTTCGAATATAACCAAAAAAATCTGTCGCGCTAATTTCCATTCAGCTCCCACAATGAACTTTTAAAAACTGAAGTGCTCTGGTAAATTCTACTCTCTACACTCCTCTTCTATAAATAACTATCCTTCTCCATTTTCCACAAGCAATCTTCCAAAATGCACAAATTTATTTCATGGGGTGTCGTTCCTCTAGTCATAACCAACCTTTCAATTCTTCTTTTTCCATGACACACATAGAACCATATATGTATTAGACAACTCAATTCTATCACTAAATTTTATATATATATATATATATATATTCTTAACGGGTTAACGGATTAGCCGTTAAGAAAATTGAATAATCCATCCCCAAACCGATAAGCCGTTAATAAAAAAATTCAATCTATTCCCCATCCATTAAGCCGTTACCAATAAGTCGTTAAGCTTCGATTTGGATCAGTTTTCGGTTTCGGATCGGTTTTGAACACCCCTAGTGGGGGAGAACAGCTCCGAGAGCTTCTTTCAGTCTATAAAGAACTTTCAATTTTGAAATGACATACATTATACATATCTTTTTTCAATATTTCATTCAGCTGTCCGCACATTCTTTCACGTTATGTTTGCTTGCCTAGCAGCAACGTTGGGAGCCATCACAACCTATAGGGGAAATTTGGTCGTGACTATGCCTCTTCAAAATAGCCCAAAATCAGATCCAATGAGATAAATGATATGAAAATGAGGTAAGCCCCGATTTCCCATCTTATACACTGCCTATACATACCTCTTCGTGATCGCGAATGCCCGACCAGCCTCACCTACATATCCCCTTTCACGAACGTGAGGTCTCTCATGCGATCACGAAGCTCATCTTACAAGCCTACGCGAACACGAGCCATGCTCTGAAAACACGAAGGCCAAAACCTTCAAGCCTCAGAAACTACTCTCTTCGATCGCGAATTCCCTCACAGCGATAGCGGTGATCAACCCTCCAAGTCAGGCCACCCCGCTAACACATTGCGTTCGTGGACCCTCGCACGGGAACACGAAGAACAACCAGACCACCATAACACGATTGCGAAGGAAAAATTCTCCTCCAGCATAACACAAACCCTTCGCGGCCGCTATACCTCCTACGCAATCATGATGCATACCCCTGACACTACAAACCATCAACTTCAAGTCAAAGAGAATTGGTTCAAAATCACCTTGAACACACCCGAGGCCCCCTTGATCCCATCCAAAATATTTCTCTAAAATTTCAAACCTTCATATTTCACTTAATGTGTTTGAATCACACTTAGACATTATGGATCATGATCAAACTTAACACACAAGTTCCAATCAACTAAGTAGACCTATCTAAGGTCCCAGGACACCGCCAGGAGTCTCCTTCACCATGAGCTTCACATATAGGATACTGCATATCAGAGGAGAACGTTACGTTATGATCGATCAGAGGGTTGTCCAAGGGCGATGAGACCAGACTAGTAAACTCGGCCTTTTCAAATATGAAATGTCTTCTTAGATCAGATTCCCTTAGAACTATATATTTTCCCCATGTGGCAATCTAATGTAACAAGCCATCAATTAAATCAACGCGCCGATATTTAGTTCATTTCGCATCTTGAAACAAACAATGAAATAAACAAGCGAAATTTCTACGTTTTTATAGAATTTGTTTGGATATTATAGTAAATATCCAAACATGGTCACAACATAAACGCGGATATCATAAAAAAATACAACAAATCAAGAATCTAAATTCCCAAAATTCGGTGTTGCAAGTGCATGAGCATCTACTCGAATATACAACACTAGTATCACAACTGTCTGGAATAGAGAATAGATAGAATGCAATAAATGAATAGGAAGGGGGTCTCCCTGTGCTGTGGATTGTAACGTGGAATGCAGCTCACCACAAAGTCTCATCGGCAAATGTGTCTATCTGCCTCTGTAACCACTAAATGTACCTGCACAATTAGTGCAGAAGTGTAGTATAAGTTTGTAAATCAACGCGTATCCAGTAAGTATCTAGCCTAACCTCGAAAAAGTAGTGACGAGGGGTCGACATACACTTACTGGTGGTTCAATAATCAAGTAATATTAAAGTAGACATGTATGGAGCATAGCAAGTAAATAATGAGAGCGGGTAGAAGTGTATAACACGAGCCTAAACAGAAGGGTACATACGAGATCCTCAAATACAATATACTTACTTGAATGGAATACATACATGATCATTAACAACTAAAATGACATAT
This sequence comes from Nicotiana benthamiana, assembly GCA_034376525.1. Lineage (NCBI taxonomy): Eukaryota > Viridiplantae > Streptophyta > Magnoliopsida > Solanales > Solanaceae > Nicotiana > Nicotiana benthamiana. The sequence goes on from CM067332.1 coordinate 98,998,752, forward strand.
CTCAAGTCAGGAAGACTCATATATAGGCTGACTCCCGATCGAATATAATGCACGAGTCTGACTAGACTAACGGTCTGATCCAATAAGAGTAATGGAATAATTCCTGTCGTGGCTTACATGCCGATCACATAAGAGTAGTGTATGCTACCGAGGTTGTACGACCCGATCTATAGAGATGGATCTCATAATACTGTTGATCGAACGATCCCATCCCATAAGAATATGTTACATTATATTACCAAGGTGACCGTCCCGATAAGAGTAGTGAAGCTTGACGGGTCACTGGCCTCACTCATGAATATACGTATGAATTATGGATTTCAAGAAATTTTCGGATAAAGACGCACAACGTGGGAGAAATTTTTAAAAGAAATTATAAAATTTTCACGACTAATCAAGTAGCACGTCAAGTATCTAATATAGCAAAGTTCGATACTCTATGCAAGTCCAGTCTCAGATAAAAATTAATAATAAGGCATAAACATGAAAAAATAACTCAAATTGTACAATTAGAATATGGTATGAGTCTAAGTCTATCCGGACATAATCAAGAATCTAGCAAACTCACAGACACTCGTCACCTCATACGTGTGTACCTCCCCTAACATGTAGTACGTAACAAAAAATACTACCTATGGGGTACATTCCTTCTTACAAGAGACTTACCTTGCTCCCAAATATGATAACCGACTCCAATGCCTCTCTAACTCGTCAAACTCATGCCAAACGATCCTAAACTAGTCAAAGAATGTGCAAACCAATCAAATATACTCAAAGACTCGTAATTAACAATTAGAATCAATCCTCAACTCCCCAATAAAGTCACCAAAGTCAACCCCTGGGCCACCTAGGTTCCGAAAATTTTCGAAAATAAATATTTCTCATAGCATCACGAACTCAAATTTATAATTTATTCCATATTTAATGTCCAATTTTGTGGTTAAAGCGCAAAAATACCATTTTTAGGTTATCTTCAAATTTTCTCATAATTTCTACCAATTCCCATGTTTAAATCCATATATAATCCATGTATTGAGCTCACAATAAGCATGAATCACTTACCTAGTGATGGATGATGAAAATGCCAGTAAAGACTCTCGACCGATCAATTTTCCTTCTAGATACCTATTCCCCTAATTAAGACCCCCAATGTGTTTTTATAGTTTTATAACTTATGGGGATGGTCAGTTCGGATTTGGAAGGGTTCCAGTTGAAATTAAAATACTTAGTTCCTTGATAGTGGCTTAAAATGGTTAAGTTTGACTTGAATCAACGTTTTGAGTGAACAATATCGGGACTCGAAATTGACGGTCCTAATAGGTTCATATGATAATTTTGGACTTGGGCATAGGTTTGAAGCGGGTTTTGGATGACCCATGAGCATTTCATCGCTTAATATTGAAAGTTGACGCATTAAAAGTTTTCAAGTTCTTTAAGTTAGGATTTGGAGTAGGTATTGGTGTTACCGAGGTGCATTTGGAGTAGTTCCTTATGTTGATTTAAACATTCTTGCAAAATTTGGTGTCACTCCGAGTAGTCTAAGTATGTTTAAGCGCGTTAGGAGCTAGTTGAGAAGTTTGAAGTTCATAAGTTGATTCAATTTGCTTTTGGGGTGCAATTCTTAGTTTCGTTATTATTTTAAGTGTTCTGAGAGTTCGAGCATGTCTGTACTGTGTTTATGTACTTGTGCGTGTATTGAGACATGGTCTTGAGTGGCTGGGGTGTATTTTGGACTGCCCGGAGCTAAGTTAGAAACACCAAAAATTGCTTTTCTACTTTCCTTCTTCGTGAACGCGAAGCAGTAATCGCGCGCATGATTAAGGAATGATCCTAGGTGGGATTTTTCCCTACATATTAGTGATAAGGATACTGCGTTCTCGGGGCTCTAGGACACTAGCCTTCGCTTTGCGCTCGTGAAGTGAGAGGCCAACTGGGATGGGGTCTGATTTCTCGGCTTTGATTTTTGGCCCTCCTGATCGCGGATATCCTATCGCGATCGCAAATAAGGGACCATTGGGTAGAAAATATTTTTAAAATGAGATTTAGACCTATTTTTCCCATTTCTCACTTATGTCGTCTGAATTTTGAGCTTCTTGTAGAGGGGTTTTCATCAAGCATTGTAAGATGAGTAAGTTCAACCTAATATGTGTTAAATATATAGATTATGAGTAGATTTTAGCTGGTAAAATATGAAAATTTTTGGAGTTTATTCAAAAACTTAGGTTTTGAAAAATATGAGATTTAACCACGAAAATGATTATGAAATTGGGTGAAAATTATATATTTGAATTCTTGAGGTTATGGGTATATCTTCAAAAATTTCTAGAATCCGGGGAGGTGGTCCGCGGGTAAGTTTTAAGAATCTTCCACTTTGGGTTGGGTAAATACTCTAATAGCTAAATTATGAACTTGTGAGTGTATATTGATTAATTTATATAATATTTTGCTAGCTTCGGATTATCTGGCACCATGTTAAGGCTATAGATTAAATTTGTGGGCCGAAAACTGAGCTTTGAGACGAGGTTAGTCTTTGTCTAATCTTGTAAGAGGAATTTACCTCATAGGTGCTTTAAAATACTATTTGCTTCTTATTGTGGGGGCTATGTACGCTCGAGGTGACAATAGTCCGTGCATAGATACAAATCATGCTTAAGTACAGGTAGTTTTAGGACCCAATCATGAAATCTTGTATTGTTCACACTTTACTTGTTAATTTAAGCGAGGATTCGTAATGGTCGAATTTCACTTACTTTGAGTTTTGGGGGGTTACTTGACCGTTAAATTATGCTTCCTTGTGTATTAGGATGTTCATAGAGTATCCTCTCTTCTTATGGAGCGGGCCGAATGCCTCAGTAGTATAATATATGCATCTATGGTTCATGCCGCTCGACCTTCGGCAGTGTACATATTATTCTTAATCGGGTGGTACGTCCTCGGCATAAATCGTGCGTGATAATGTTCAGATCCCAATTATACTTGATATTATTTTTATGACTTGAGAGGTTATAATTTATTTATTGGCCCAAAATTATTGGATTTAGTATGTGGTAGTTGGAGATTTTGAATTGACTATCAGTTAAAGAATCATTTATTCATTGCTTATTATTATTATTATTATTATTATTATATTATTATTATTATTATAATTTTTTTTGGTATAACTGTTAATTTCATTGATCTCAAAGAATATGTACATCATAGGCTCTATAGTAGTAGTTTGGACTGTCTACTACACTTTAACAAGTATTCTCTATACTATCTTAGCTATCTATGCACAAGTATCATAACAGTAAGTATCTAATTGCTATAGCTAAATGAAGCAATTAAGCTGTCTCAGACCAGCCTGCCAATTTTTGCAATTCCTGCCTCGAAGGTGTATAAGTAAGGCAACCTCTCTACATATCAGTTCCTCCACAAAAGCAGCCCCTTCAAATCGAATGTGATTCCTTTCTCTCCAGATGAGGCCAACACTAGTGACAAATGCAGAAGCTGTGATAGCATTCTGCCACATTCTGCTTTTTGCTTTGCTGCATATCCAATGAAGTTCTGTTTCCCAGCAGCCAATTTTTCTGGAATGCCTCAGCCAAAAGCATATTCTGGACCACAATTTGTTAGTGATAGGACACTCAAAGAATAAGTGGTTGAAGTCTTCAACATTTTTTTTGCAAAACACACAAGTTGCTGGAACTTGTATGCCCATGTTCTGCAGTCTGTCAACTGTAGGAAGTCTATGTTGAGCAGCTAACCAGACAGTGAACTTATGTCGAGGTAGGACATTAGTGATCAGCATCAAGTTCTTCCATTCAACCTTATTGAAACTGGGGAGCATAATGAGATATAGTTTCTGAATGTGAGATTTGTCCAGCCTATATATACTCTGTAGTCTACCAATTAGATCTCCTTGAAGCTTATGGCTCTCCAGTATCTATTCCTGCTTTCCAGTATCTTTCTGACTACCCAAGAGGCTGATTTTGGAATGTTAATTGTGGCAATGTTACCTTGCTTGATGTAAGAATGTACCCATCTAACCCATCGGCAGTCTTTCTTCCTAGACAAATCCCATAGCAACTTAGTTATGGCTGCTTTGTTCCACTCAGTCAAATTTAGGATATTAAGACCTCCAGCTGATATTGGTCTGCATACTTTGTCCCAAGACACCAGTGCCCTTTTGGATAGATTTGCTGAGCCAGTCCAAAGGAAACTTCTACATACTGCTTCAATAGCTTTCAGTACTTTCTTGGGCATAATGAACACTTGTGCCCAATAAGTCTGAATGCCAAACACCACATCTTTAATCAATTGGCTTCTACCTACATGTGATAGAAATTTAGCTGACCAACAAGTAACTTTATCTGTGATCTTTTCAATTAGGGGAATATAATGATGGATAGCCAGCTTCTTAGAATAAAGTGGAATCCCCAAGTATCTGAATGGAAGTTGACCTTCAGTGAATCCCAAGGTTTCAATTATTTCTTCTCTAATACTTTGCTGCGCACCAGCCAGATAGACTGCACTCTTGCTGATATTTGCCTGAAGACCAGATGCTTCTGAAAACTGAAGGAAAGCTTTATGCAAGATCTGGATAGATATAATATCAGCTATAAGGAGGTCATTAGCAAAACAAACATGAGAAACACTGAGTTTTCTGCATTTGGGATGGAAGTTGAAGTTCCCATCCTTCTGTAGCTGCTGTAGTATTCTATTGAGGTATTCCATTGCCAATACAAACCGGTATGGTGACATATGGTCACCCTGTCTAATACCTCTCTTAGCAGTGAATGGCTTAGTTAAGCCACCATTCATTACTAAGGAATAGGAGACAGAGGTGACACAGGCCATGATCCATTGAATAAACTTTGCTGGGAAGCCCAAATCAATAAGAATCTGCTCCAGAAAGTTCCATTCCAAGGTTTCATATGCCTTCCTCAAATCCACCTTGAGTACACATCTGGGAGAGACACCTTTTCTTGAGTAACCCTTAAAGATTTCATGGCTTAACAAGATATTATCGACAATACTTCTTCCTTCAATAAAAGCAGATTGAGCAGGACCAACTAATTCCCCAATGACAGTCTTTATCCTCCTGGTAATAACTTTAGAGATGATTTTGTAGATAGTAGTGCAGCAAGCAATATGTCTATAGTCTTTAACAGTAGCAGGTGCTTTGACTTTAGGAACAAGTGTTATAGGTGTGGTGTTGATCATATGAGGCATTTTGCATGTAGAAAAGAGTTCCTTGGTAGCAGCTAGAATGTCACCCTTTACCATCTCCCAGTTTTTAGTAAAGAATTCCATTGGAAAGCCGTCTACTCCTGCTGCTTTATCTTTAGGCATTTCTTTAACAAGTTCAGTGATCTCTTCTAGAGTAACCTCTCTTATGAGCATTCTTTGCTGAGCTAGATTTCAGCACTGTCCCTCTTTCATAATTGCAGAATTGGCACAGGGTAGTTCAACAACACACTCCCCCATCAATTATTGAAATACCCTTATGAATTCCTGTTCCACAGATAAAGGATCAGTTAGTTTCAAACCTGTGTCAGTATAAATGGATGTGATGTTGTTCTGTCCTGTTCTGATCTTCCATTGAGCATGGAAATACTTTGTGTTAGCATCCCCACACTCAATCCGGCAAGCTTTGGACTTCTGCCTCAGAATGTTTTCCTCCACACAACTCCACTTCTCAATTTCTTCAATTGCTGCTTTTTCCTCAGTAATTAGTGACTGTGTTAATGGATTGTTTTGAAGTTGAGCTTGAATAATACCCAACTTTTCCCTTGCCTGAATAATTTTCTGCTTGTAAGAGGTCATATGGACATTTATATCCTTTAAATGCTGTTTCATGGCTTTTAATTTTTGCCATATCTGCTGCATAGGTGTTCCTTCACAATCCTGTCTCCAAACCTGCTGTAGAATGCTATGAAACTGAGTTTGTTCCAAAACAGCAAGGTATAGTCTGAAAGGTTTAGGGTGCAGAGGTTTTTGATCTCCAAATTTGATAAGGATAAGGGAATGATCAGAGACTGAAGGGTTCATGAAATCAGCTTCCAGATGCCCATACTATTGTAGCCACTGAAAATTGCCCATAGCCCAATCAATTTTACTATAAACTCTAGTGGAGGTATCTTGATTATTGGTCCAAGTATAGTGCCACCCTTTAACTCTGAAGGCAGTGAGTTGCAGGTCAAAAATAGTATCCTTGAAATCTTTGACTTCAGCATCAGTAACTGGAGAGCCAATTCTGTCATCAGAACATAAGACACAGTTGAAATCACCACTGATCAGCCAAGCATCTTGACTGGGAATATAGATAGACCTATGATCACTCCACAGTTGGTTCCTGAGAAGTGCAGTATTATAGGCATATATAACACTGAGATGAATTCTGGCCTGGCTTCTTGTATCTTCTAAAAAGCAGTGAATGAGCTGATCAGTAACAGAGGATATTTTGATTTGGATGTGTGATTTCCAAAGCAACCATATCCTACCATTAGTAGCCTTTGAGTAGTTGCATTGAACATTCCAATCCTTAGCAACCTTATCAAGAATCTTCTTAGCTTTATGCTCCTTTACTCTAGTTTCTAAAACTCCCATAACATCTACCTTATTAACAGCTAGGAAGTTCTTCAACTCCTTCTGTTTATGGGCTTGGTTAAGCCCCCTAATGTTCCAAGTGACAATAATCATAGGAGATTAGGGGTTGATCTGTGTGAGGGCCCCGGATCAATCTAATGAACCCTGTTACCAGCCACAACCATAGTAGCCTTCCCTTTATTGCAATTATCAACCATTTCTTCACTGTTACCATTGGTTGCATTAACTGCAATGACTGCAATTTCAGGTATCACTTGAATCTCAGGACCAGTTTGTGCAAGCTATTGAGCACTATCTAAAAGGTTCTCATTCACCTTGTTAGGGTCCTGCACTTCCTGCATCTCCGGCACTTCTGAAATGACTGCATTCTCATGGCTTACCTGTACTTCTGCATTAGCTACAGGCTGCTTAACAAGCCATTCTTTTTTAGTGTTTTTCCCCTGCTGCTTCAAATTCCCTTTTTGTTTCCTTGGTTTATTCTGCTCCAACATATCCTTCTCTGCATTGTTATCAGCATAGTACCAACAATCCAATGAATCATGCCCAAATTTCAGGCAATGATTATAGAAACTAGGTTTCCAGTCATATTCAATTTCGGGATCTTAGGGCCATAAGGAGTATCAATCTCTAATTGGTCAGGAAGTGGAAGCCTCATCGACCTCTACTAGGACTCTGGAAAACGAAATTTTTTCATAATGCGCAGTAAATTTGTCAGTATATAATGGCTTGCCAACTGCACTGGCCATTTTTCTCAATACCTCATTAGACCAGTAGCCCACTGGCAGTCCACGGAAACGAATCCATACAGGAACAGTGTTGAGAATATCACTCTGAAAAGAGAAATCAACTTCCCAGGGTTTCAAACCATTGGTTTATTCCTATAGGGCCCTGGTTGCATGACAAGATCCCTATCCTTGATACTATTGAAGCGAAAAATACAGTATCCTTCAGCATGAATCAGTACTTGAGGTTTAGCCACGAAATTCCACACATGCATGACGAAATTATCCATAGTTTTCTCACTCGGATTATCGCTAATTATGTATCCAATCAAAGCATTTTGCCAATAATCCAATTGAGATTTCAAATCATCCTCACTGATCTTAACAACCTTTTTGCCATCTCGATCAGTGCGGGGAACGAAGGATAGTTGCTTGCCCATCTGAGAATTTCGGTTTCCTCGCACCACGTCCGCTGCAGTCGGAAAGTATTTCTCCGATCCAATGGCATCAGTGAACTGTAATCGTTTTACAGCGGTGTTGGAATCAGTCATTAGCGATGGCAATTCACGGTTATCTCCCTCTGCATGCAACGCCTCTGTTGATTGGAACTTCTAGGGCAAAAAATTGCCAAAAGTTAATGGTTCAAGCTCCTTTGTAATGCCATGATCAGGAGTAACTATTTGCGCATTAGTGGGTAGTGCATTACGCCGGCGACGAGCCATGTTCCGGCGACAATGGCGATCCTGCTATTGTGCACCGGATGCAAGCTTAACGTGTGCCGAGAGCGTTCTGTTCAGGGCTTTTACTTTTTCATGTTCTTAGAGGAAAAAAAGGAAAAAGGAAATAAATGCATCCATTGCTTTTCTTTCCACATAATAATAATAATAATAATAATTATTCTCATATTTCATACCTATTTAGAATTTCTGTGTTTAATTTGTTGGTCCATTGTAAATATTGATGTCGACCCTCGTCACTACTTCTTCGAGGTAAGACCGGATACTTAATGGGTACATGTTTTTTATTTACTCACGCTACATTTCTGCACTATTGGTACATGTTGTTTATGTGCAGGATCTTAGGTAGGTGCATCTGGCAGTCAGTTTGGCGTACACACCCGTTATCCTAAGGTATAGTAGTGAGCTGCTTTGTGAGTCCTTTCTGGGTCACCCTCAGTCTCTCTTTTGTATTTACTTTCTATCGATCCTATTTCAGATAGTAGCACATGTGTTTTGTATATTCTACTAATTGCTCATACACTTTTGACACCGGACTTGGAACATGCTAGTAGACACTTTATTATTTTGAGTATTTATTTCATCGTATTTGCTCTTTCATTAGTTTAAGCTTTACTTTACTATAACTTTTCACTTCTCATTTGCTTAATAAACAAAATTCAACTACTTTAAAATTATTAAAACAATAAATATAGGGCTAGTTCTCCATTGGCTTGCCTAGCAGCACTGTTGGGCACCATCACGACCTATAGGGGAAATTAGATCGTGACAACATGGTATCAGAGTACTAGGTTCATGGAGGTCTCACAAGTCATGGTTGGGCCTGATAGAGTCTTGTGAATCGGTGCAGAGACGTCCATACTTATCTTTAAGAGGCAATAGGGTGTTAGGAAATTACTCTTTCTTCATGTCCTATCATGTAATTGATGTTGTTCTACGTATCTTTCTCTTATTATCACACTGATGGTGCGAACATGCGCGGTAGATGTACCCAACCATGGAGGAGCTGCTCCCCCTTCTGCTAAACGTCTAGGAAGAGGCCGAGAGAGGGCTCAACTCGTGGTAAAGAATGATGGTGAGCTAGAGTTGCTTCAGTTGTTCCACTAGTAGATCTAGTGGTGGATCTTGTTAATGAGAGTAGGGCAAGGTGCCTGCACCGGAGCCGACCCTAGTGGATTTCATGTCCGCACCAGGATTTCAGGAGGTCATAGGCGATATGCTGGGTTTCATGGACTCTATGACGCAGGCTGATTTACTTCCAGCAGAACCAACCACATCTCAGGTGGGAAGGGAAGCACAAACCCCTACCGCTCAGGATCTAGGGCATGCAATTGCTGTATATTAGAACCCGAGAACACTACCCATGCGAAAAGCTCAGCCAGTTGCAGCAGCTATACTAGAGTGCAGACTAGCTGCGGCCGGCGAGCTTCAAAAGCTATTGGATAGATGGACTAGGCTATATCCTCATACCGTTGGAGGTGAGTGTTCTGAAGACCCCTAGAACTTTATTGATCGTTGCAGGGACAGACTGCACAACATGAGGATATTGGAGTCCCACGGGGTGGAATTTACCACCTTTCAGTTAGAGGGCAAGGCCCGTAGACTGTAGCAGCTCTATCTTCTCGACAAACTAGCAGGTTCTCCTACTTTGACTTGGTACTACTTCACACGTCTCTTTCTGGATAGATATATTTGACCCTCTCAAAGGGAAGAGTTGCCGGGTCAGTTCGAGCAGCTTCAACTGGGTGGTAAATTATGAGGAAAAATGCTCTAAGTTGTCTCGCTATGCATTTATAATACTCTCCGCCTATGAAAAGAGAGTGCAGAGATTTGTGTTGGGTTTACACTCTAGTATCCAAGCAAATATGGTCTGAGAACTTGAGATGGGAATTCCTTACCATTAGTTTGTTGAGATAGCTCGGAGAATCGAGGGTGATCGTCAGCAGGACCTAGATGCCGAGGGACAACAGTTTTGATATTCTAGAGGGTTTAGTGGTGCTCGTTCTGGGGGCAGAGATCGGTCTGTGAGGGGTTAGTCCAGCAGGCCCACATATTCAGCACTGCCGCCTTCTTGGGGTGCTCTAGTGCAGCCTATTTCAGCTCCATCCCATAGATTCCTACCGTCCACAGGCCATTCAAGGTTACTCCAGTGGGAGTTTAGGTCCCCAAATTCAGACACAGGGTCAGTCATTTTCTGCACCTAGAGGTTGTCTCGAGTGCGGGGATCTTGGTCATATGAAGAGATTCTACCGTAGGCTTTGGGGAAAGGCAGTACAACAGGGTCATCATCCTATGATTACAATACTAGCTACTACACCAGCTGTCCAGCCGCCCAGAGGCAGATGGCAGGTGGGTAGGGGTTGTCCTAGAGGTTGAGGTTAGTTAGGTGGCACTCGAGCTAGGTTCTATGCCTTTCCAGCCTGACCATATGTCGTAGCCTCAGTTCTTGCATGCATCGCCGCTCAATATTCATTAATTAAATGGATCAAGGCTCGTCTGTTCAACGATCCGCACTTGCTGGTTCTTAGGGAGATACTACTAAAGGGTGGTGCCAAGGAGGTTACTATATGTGAGGATGGTGCTATGCGACTTCAGGGCCGTCCATGTGTTCCAAATGTTGATGGATTGAGGGATAAGATTCTAGAGGTGGCACAAAGTTCTCGATATTCTATTCATCAAGGTACTACGAAGATATATCGCGACCTGAGGCAGCATTATTGGTAGCGGCGGATGAACAAGGATGGAGTTCAGTATGTAGCGAGTTCCCTAAAAGCCGGCAGGTCAAGTATGAGCATTAGAGGCCTATGGCCTACTCCAGAAGATGGTCATACTCGAATGGAAAAGGGAGAACATCACTATGGACTTCCTAGTTGGGTTGTCGTGGACCTTGAGGAAGTTTGATATAGTGTGGGTCATTATTGACAGGTTAACTAAGTCGGCACACTTTATTCCAGTTGTGGCTACGTATTCTTCAGAGAGATTGACCGAGATTTACATTCAGGAAATTGTTCGGTTGTGTGGTGTGCATGTTTCTATTATTTTAGATAGAGGCCCTCAGTTCACTTCAAACTTCGTGAGAGAAGTTCAGAGCGAGTTGGATACCCAATGTGAGCACGTGATTTTTGCCTCGTTAAAATTACTCCTACAGAATTCTCAGACATAGGATTTCTCATTTTATTATTTATTTTTAGTATTTAATTGCGCATATTAGTGTATGCATGACAAGTCATAAAAAATACAAAAAAAATTATTACATAAGCAATTAAGATTTGATTTCACATATTTTGTTAGAATTAATTGGTAATTAAGGTTTTGTTTTGCGAAATATAAAAATCACAAAAAATAAGTAGTTCATTTTGGGGTTTATTTAATTTGTAGCTTCCATTGTTAATTTTCATATTTATTAGTTATCTAGTTGAATTTAGTCTAATAAGAATTTCTAAAATAAAATTAGGAAGTTTTAAAAATGAAAATAAAAAAACGAAGTAGGAATTAAAAGGGATTTAAATTGGCTGGCCACATTTGGGCCAAGCCTGGGTGGCCCAAACCCCCTTTCCCATCCAAAAATGCCCAACACTAGCCCAAAACCGTCTCAGCCATCCATCAATGATGATCCAACGGTCCTAAAACTTCCTTCCCAAAAACCAATACATATGTCCAAACGTGTGTAATATACTCAGAGACAAAAGTCTTCATCCTCGTAAAAACCCTCATCGGTGTAACACCGCCTATCAGCCACCCCAAACCTACCGTATAACCACCGGCCGAAAATCGTCTCCACCGGCGGCAAAGATCCAATCCCCCCCAAAAATACACCACCGACTCACCTTACCCTCCTCTTTCCGATGCCATAAAAACCAAGTCTCGAACACGAGCCAATCGCCTCGAATATTTGAATCTTTGGGCGCCTCCACCGTCCACGGCGGCGCCGTTGCCAGAACCCTCCCAAAATAACATCACATATTCCTCACCCCATCCCTATAATGAATCCATGGTTATATTCCTCCAAACCCCCACCCATCACTTTGAATATTAGATCGAAGCACTGACCAAAGACCCAACCTCTGCGGAACCCCTTGAAATTGATTCCAGGTGACCTCCTCACCTTCCTCTCCACAAATCCACGACCAACAGCCTCGAATGCAATCAGAACTTGGCCAATAATCAAATCAAAATGGTTTGAAACCTAAACCCCATCCCAAGCCAACTAACCCTACGCCTGATACCCCTTCCCCCTCTCAAATAATGGCACAAAGGTCTCAAGAGGCCAAGGATCCTCTCAGAAAGGGTCGAAAACCTTGAGACGAAAAGGGTCCAAATTATTGGGGTTGCAGTGACTAAAGCTAAGTTTTCTTTGTTCTTCTTTTTGATTGCTTTTTTTCCCTTTGTTTTCCCTGCTGATTGCTTTTGATTTTCTTTGTTTGTGTGAGTGCATGAGTTTTTTATTTGCTCATTTGTGAAAATATTCTGATTAGTGGCTTCCATCCAGAATCATATGCCTTTTTATTAAGATTTGATAAAATGCATCTGAATGATCCTCTTATCATTTGAAGTCATATTTGTTTCTTTCGACTTATTTGGATTATCATGCTAAGCTCAGAATTGTTCATCTCTGGTTTAACTTTCCATTTTTGTTTCAAAATTGATCAGTGTCCATGTATGATAAACATTGTTTCTGAGTTTTGTTCTGTTTAGCTTTATATGTGCTTCTGAGTAATTTAGACCCATATTTTACGTGTCTAAATCCGCATGTACATATGTGTTTTCATTGACTTGTTACTTATCAATTTTGACCCTTGTTTATTTCCTTTTAAAGAGTATAGTGTAGTCTCCAGTTGAATATTTGTCTAGGCCTAGCTTTCTCTATTACTTGACCTCAACTGATAATGAAACCCTGGTCTATGGTTTTGAGTAGTTAACTAGAGTCAATTTCTGACCAAATGGATAGGCACCAGGGTGTAAAACATCCAGGCTAATAATTAAGAAGGGAAGACAGGGGTAATGGAGGTATTTGAGCATAAGAATCTTGTAATAAACCCCTGAAACATTCTAGTGGAGGTTCGAAATGCAATTTCTTTTACTTCTTTCTCAAAACTTGAGGCACAAATTAAAAAGTAAGCGATCAATTAAGCAAATCTAAAAATGGGTAAGGGGCCAATAAGAAAACAAGAAGGATTTTTTGTCCTAAGGACTTGGATATAAAAGGGTATCTGGTTGTTTAGAAAAGATATATTCTTGAGAAAAAAGGTCGAGAACAATATCTGAAAACAAATTCCCTAAAAATCCTAAGCTTTTTCTAGCAAAAATTTTCTAAAAAATAATAAAATTCTATTCATTAGAAGCTGAAGATGACTTGAGGCATATGCATTTGAGGTGTTAGATTTTTTCAGAAGCAATATTAGGCATTGATCTTAGGCTGGTTTGCTTTGTTCAAGCTTGGGATCAAAACTTGTGTTGTTATTTGCTTTTCAAAACTTTCTTGAGTTCCTGATACCATTCCTGGGCTTAACTGATTTATTTGGCTGCTGTTTGTTGCTTTTCGTTTACATCACTCATAGGTTTTCCTCTTTGCTGTAAATCCAGGTACTACTCTCATCCAGAAAAATTTGGAAATGCATAGCTGTATATATTCGTGACCATGACTGATAATGAAGATGTTCATATTCTTATGTTAAATGTCATAGTATAAACATTACTAGTTTAGTAGTATTTCTAGTGCTGTAATATGTATGAACATGTAAACTATGTTGGACTGTATTTGGACTGTTGACCTCAGTTTGTTTAAATTTCAGTAGGCTAAAATAGGATAGTCAATAAGTTGCCTGAATTTTGTGTTCTAATCAGTAATAGAAAGTCACCATGTGTATACATATTCTGATTAATAAGTCTATCTATTTGTATATGTCGATTTTGAGGCTGAATCTAGCATATTGATTCATTAGTATAAAAAATCATACCTGGATATTTCTTTCGTCAAATGTCTCTTACGCGTTAAAAAAGATTAATTATGAATGGCTGTAGTGTAGCAATTTCGAAAATGTCGTCCTTGTATTATCAATAATTTGTAATATCAAATTTTTGGGCTCAATGGAAGGGCCAAATTATTATGAAGTATAAACAAAAGGTGAACTTCTAGGCTGTTTATAAAGCCCAAATGGCAGAAATCAGCCATACAAATGATGAAATATGCATAGTAGTTGTTTCATTTGAAAAAACCATTAACATATGAATCAATTAGGACTTTCTCTTCTAATTAGAGACACGAGTAATAGAAAATTATAGTTTCTTTAGGTTTTCTTTTCTTTACAAATAAAATGGGTATGCCACGCTAAGCAAAAGTCATACACTATATGGCCCTCTAATTGTAATAAAATGCATAGAAATCTAGAGGTGCCGTTTAGTGAATTTCCTGGTCTTTCCACGAATTTTAAACGCGTAGTTGCTATAGGCACGTTATTTAAATGCATCTTCTTAAATTTGGGTGCGCATTTATGTGACCAAAATTCAAGTCTCAACGATGTTAAAATGTGTCGATAACCCAGGTGCATTTATATGACGTGGTTCGAGACATGTTTTAATAACGTTGCAAATATTCCTAAAAATGACATAAAACGGTTAATAATTTTAATATTGCACTGTAGGATGAACATGCATAAAAATCAGGAAATTAGCTATTTATAATAGTTTAAGCGACCGTTCTAGAACCACGGAATCCGAGGATTCCTAATACCTTCCCTCGGATTAACATAATTCCTTACTCAAGAGTTTCTGGTTCGCTAACTCCAATTGGGCAGTCAAAAAATTTTCCTCGATTTGGGATCTTAAATAAATCGGTGACTTGGGACACCAAAAGTCAAACCTATCCCAAGTGGCGACTCTAAGTAAATAAATGATCCCAGTTTGAATAATGTCACTTTAATTGGAAAACTCCGTTATACGTGTCATCCTTCGGGGTAGCCGGGTAAAAAAAAGGAGGTGTGACAGCTTTGGCGACCCTGTTGGGGATTGAACCCAGAATCTCTGGTTCAGGGTTCAAGAATTCGAGCTTAGAATAACTGTAATAAATTCTTCTCCTGATTTCATTACATGTTCCATGCTAAGTGCTAAATGTTTTACCGCTTTGATGTTATCTGAACTGTACATATAAACTGCTACGAAACCCTTCTCTTCTCACCTGCGGGGATGTGCTTACTGGTTGAGACTCCCCATTCTGTTAGTGTCATACCTGAAAATAAGAAAGAGGCCGGATAAGTTACTAAGCCGGATAGCCCTTTGGTTCCCGGAAAGTAGCCCCATCCTCGACTCGAGTTGTCCGCTCTGGTGCACAGTCTATACCCTGTACCAAGGTTCTCAACTTAGAATAACTTGACCTCATGCCGGACCCCTAGTAGGAACGCTTATTTGCATCATGCATTTGACCTAGTGGATTCAATATAGGGGTTGGGTCCGTCTAGGACAGGTGACCCGAAATGAAAAGACCATCCTGATGCATATTACTTGCTACTTGTGCATTCATTTGCTTTGGATTCGCATGTTGACCGTCTTGTGAATATGAGGAAATTTGAGAGCTACTGAGATAAATCATTTTTATAGCGCCGAAATGCTGCCGGATTTTTCAAAAAAAAAATACAAAACAAAAAGGAAAGAAATTGGGAAAGTTTTTCAATAATGCTTTTGGGTTTTGATAAATTGTTTTGTCGGGTCCATTCTCTCTTTTTCAAAAAATGCCAAAACAAGTAAATAAAAATATCCGATTTTATCCACTTGTTTCGAAATAAATCGGGTGATGCCATCACTACTGGAAACAGCCAAGGAACGCCGGAAGGCTGATCCTGCACAAATGGCCACCTCTGAGGCTTATTTTGACCGGCAAGCTAGCACATCCTGAAAAACCTTCCCTCGGAAATGTTGCAAGGACGTATTTGCAAAGCTGGGCCTTGATTTTATGAAATGAATTTCATAAAATACTGGTTTTAATATTTTGTGGATATTAATTCACCTTAATAAATGTGCAGAATGAGCACGATAATGTTCATGAACAAAATCCCTTGGAGTTGCGACTGTGGTGGAATGATCTGGGGGAAGCAGGGCAAAGAAGGGTCAATACGCATCTGGGAGGCCTTACTGGTTTGTTGAAAATTAACCCAAGGGGAGACATCATAAAGGCATTAATCACATTTTGGGACCCGGCTCACAATGTCATCCATTTCTTAGATTTTGAACTCATCCCGACATTGGGGGAAGTAATTGGATATATTGGGACCCCTAAAATTCCTTTGAGACACCAATACCTGATTGCCCCAAGAGCCCTTGCTGTGCACAAATTCCCGGATTCCTTGAAAATCAGTAGGAAGGTTCACAATCCAGACTTATCAGCTGGTTTCTGCGCCCCGCAATTTATATATCAGAGGTACGGACATATCAGAGGATTCAATAACCCCGAAAATCATATTTGTAGCAAAGGAAATCAGCTCAAATGGGAGGAGCATCGATGTTTTGCGTTCATGGTATTTATCTTAGGTCTTCTGGTGTTTCCGCGAAAAGATGGGAATATTGACATACAGATAGCAGGGGTTGTTAGCACTTTAATGACACAGGCTAAAAGTACCCTCGCACTAATGATCTTATCCGAAATCTTCCGTGCTCTCACCGCCTGTAAAGCGGGAGGAGACTTCTTCGAAGGATGTAACTTGTTATTGCAAATATGGATGATCGAGCATATATGCCACTGGCCTCGGTTCATGAATTATGGGTCACCAACAATGAGTTGTATAAAATAATTCTGCAGCAGGGTTGATAGGTTTAGAGTACCTGAGGGTGTCAAAGAATGGTTGTCGCATCTCCGAGTCATCACTACAAATCAGATAGAGTGGACATTCGGGTGGCTCCCTGTGGATGAAGTTGTGTATATGACGCCACGGGGCCTCATTTCCTTCTGATGGGTCTCCGAAGTATCTAGCCCTATGCGCCATACAGAACATTAAGACAATTAGGTATATGCCAAACGATCCCCAGGGATGAGGATATTAGTCGTAATGCAATGGAGATAAGCCCAAATGGTAAATTCCCTGAAGCCGTCGTACGTCAAATCTGGAGTGAATGTCAATACTTGACAGCAGATACTCGAGTGCGTGACATATCTAAAGGCGAGGTTGCACCGGGGTACGTTGCTTGGTACAAAAGAGAAATAGAGCCTGGGAGGCCGGCTAAGAGACCACATCTCCAAGAATTTGCTGAAACATCGCGCGAGCAATGGGATTGACTGGACAAGGAAAATGAATATAGGCCTACTATAGGAAGATTGGAAAAGCAAATCCAAGAGCTGCAATTTGAAAATAGTTTGCAAGCCGCAGCCAGTGAGGGAGAGAAGAAGATATTAACCAGAGAAAACGAATCCTTACGAGCCCAAATCCAAAAAATGAAGGCAACCACAGAAAATCCCCCCAGAAGTACAAGAGATGAAAAACTCATAGAAAATTTGCGGCGGAAAGTAACCGAGTATGGGTTCGACTTGAATAAAGCAGAAGGTGAGCTATCTAGGGTTCGCAAGCAATTGGTTAAAAGTGCGGAGGAACGAGCCCGCATCCTTGAGCAATTAAAGGAAATGAATAACGATGAGATTGTTGGTTTAATGCGAGGGTCATTATGACTGAAAAGAGAATGACCAAGCAAGCCGGGGACTTCAAAGCTGAAAGAGAATATTGTTATACAGTAATAGCATGATAAGAAAGGGATTTGCGGCTATTCCAGAAGCTGAATCTGGTAGCAGAACGAACTCTAGAGGCAAGGGCCAAGCAAATTGGGCGTTTGCTTCAAGAAAAAGGTGTGATTAGGGAAAGGATACGGGCAATCGCAGATTACATTACCACAAAGTGCAACCATTGCGAGGATATGACGAAATCCATGTTCTTTGCTACCGCCATGACATTTGTTCGTCAAGTGATGGAAGACCTCCACCACCTCCAAGGAAGTTTAGCACACAAGCCTGCGGCATGGCCGAATGATGCCTCGCAAGCTCCAAAAGCAGTTGAAGTCTAATTTCTAAAAAATTGTATTTTTCTTAGAAGAGTCTGTCAGTCTGTATGTTCTTTTACGCACCATTCGAGTCTGTACGTTTTATTGTGTCCAAGTTTGGTAGTTGCCTTTAATTTTGTAAGCTTTTGTAACCAAAGTTTTGTCTTTATAAAAATTGAAAATACCAAAATATCCTGTTATCTCCACTACATTTTTTCATGAACTACGCTCGGTCTGATTCATGCGGGGCATGATACGTAGGCAATAGGCAAACCTTTTGCGGAAGCAATCAAGATCGACGAGAAGCTAGAAAATGGCCTGAAAAGAGGAAGAATTCTGAGCTAGTCCGTCATAAAGGCAACCTCCCAGGCCATCCATGGCGGGGCAGTAGGGTCGCAAGAAACAAAAAGAAAGAGGAAATGTCAAGGCAGCCTCCAGTATGAGAAGGCATCATGCTCACAGACCTGTATTCCCAGAAAGAACCTCTCAACACTACTATCCCCATCAAGACATGCATTATGTTCCCCAACCTTATGCATTCATGAATGCCCAGCCATTTGCTCAACCACAACAACAGGGCAACAGAAACCAGGCCCCGAAAAATCAGCCTCCCCAAAACCACTATAATCCCCGGCCTCTATAAAACAATTTCTGTCCCAGGGAGCCACCCAGGTGACAAATCTTTACACCAATAGGGGAGTCTTATTCCACCTTATTCCCAAAACTGGTCCAGATGGATCTTTTGCAGCCCGTGCCCCCGAACTGGAAGAACCCTAAGTCACCTTCCTATCAACAGGGTGTACGCTGTGCTTATCATTCAGGGGCCGAAGGACATGACACCGAAAACTGCTGGACTCTAAAACAAGCGGTGGAGGATTTAATAGAACAAAGGAAAATAGTGCTGAGAGATGAAGATGTCCCGAACGTAACCAATAACCTATTGCCAGCCCACAACAATGGGCCAGACATCGGAATGATTTGTGAGGAGTAAGAATTTGACCCTGCCCTAAAAGCCATAATAGCCATCGCTGATGCAGAAAGAAAACCGAAGGTTACCCCCAAGAAGGTTGAAGAAAAGGAAATGAGTGAAGCCAATCACCCAGAAGCAGAGAAGAAGTTTGAAATTAAAACTGAGACGACACCTACCAAGGAAACCATACTTTACATCCCACGGGGGCGCCAAGAAAAACATCCTACTCTGAGTCCCCCAAGAAGGTTTGAGTTGAAAAAGACGATGTATGTACCCAAGGGAGCTTATGTGGTACGGGGACCGACTAAACCACCAAGGCTGAATGAGCCCGTGGTAATCGGTAGCATGCCTCAGAAGCCAATGACAGAACTTTTTGCAGTTCCATGGAATTACCAAGAAACCATAGTAACACACAAGGGCAAAGAGATCACCGGGGAAACTCAAAAGAGCCATCCCACAAGGAAATATTCGGACATGGAAGAAGTGAACCCTGCCACCAAAAGGCGATTTCCACCAAAAAATCCCGTAAATGCTGAAGAGGAAGAGGCCTTCTTTCAAAAAATGAAAATGCCAAAATATGAGGTGGTAGACCAGCTCCGGAAGTCTCCCGAGCAGGTCTCTATATTGTCATTGCTGATGAAATCTCCAGAGCACCAGAAAGTGTTGGCCAAAACCTCGAATGAAGCTTATGTGCCAGTTCAAACCTCCGTGGGACAACTGGAGAAAATGGAAGAAAGATTTTTGCTATTAATCAGGTTACATTCAGCAAGAATGATTTACCTCCAGCGGGAGCTGCCCACAATAAAGCCTAGCATCTCACCGTCAAATGCGAAAGCGATTATTTCAAAGAGTAATGATAGATGGAGGCTCCGGGGTGGATATATGCCCACTTTCGACATTGCAAAGAATGGAAATTGGAACAGAGAGGATCCGCCCCAACAATGTGTGTGTCCGAGCTTTCGACAGAATTAAAAGAGACACCATAGGAGAAATTGACTTAGTATTGACCATCGGTCTGGTCAACTTTGAAGTGACATTTCAAGTATTAGACATGGACACGCCTTAGAACTACCTCCTAGGAAGACCATGGATTCACGCGGCAAGAGCGGTGCCTTCTACCCTACACCAAATGCTGAAATTCAAACATGAGAATCAAGAGATTGTGGTCCATGGAGAAGATGAACAGTCAATTTATCATGATCCTTCTGTCCCCTGCCTCGAAGCTAAAGAGGAAAGTGAACATATAGTTTACGAGGATTTTGAAATTGTGATAGCTGATTAAAATAAAGAAGGAAAACTATTTCCCCAGCCTTTCCTCTCCAATGCCTCAATCATGGTGGCGAGAGAGATGATACGCCAAGGGTTTAAACCAGGCAAGGGGCTTGGAAGCTCTCTACAAGGTATATCTGAGCCGATCGTTTTGCCTACCGAAGAGAAGTGTTTTAGGCTAGGTTTCCGTCCCACGCCGAAGGATATCACCTGGGCTAAACGTAGGAAACGTCATGGACGGGATTTTCCACAACCCCTACACCACTTGTACAAAACATTTGTGAAACCAAAGTAAAGTGAGGAAGAAGAAGACGAGACCTTCACACCGGAGGAAATTGAGGAGATATGTGGATCCATGAAGAAATTATTGTATGAAGCCAACATGGTCCAGGTGGGAGAAGGCTCAAATAATGCTGAAGTGCTCTATATGGGACCGGATGCCAAGTTGCAGAACTGGAAGGCCACGACTTTCCCAGTCACGCGGGAGGTTCGGTAGTCCTTTTCTTGCATCAAGGGTTATTTTAGGGTGTAACTCGGGTGTTTTCCTTTAGTATTTTTTCCTATAAATTCCAGGTGTAAACCCTGTTATCTTACAGTTTCAAAGAAATGAAATCAATATTTCATCGTTTGCACTTCGCCATTTTTTCTGATTCTGTTTTTCTTCTATTTTAGGCTTTTCTTTCAGTTCCAATAATGCGGCTTTAAATAATATGACATGCTCGCGGACTTCATGCCCCGACCCGAACATGCTGCCTAGTTGTGAAATAATGAACCAAGAACCAGCATATGATGAAGAAGAGGCTTTTAGGGAAATCAACCGAGAGTTGGAACATTTTGAAAATAAACCTAAACCGAACTTAAACGATACCGAACCAGTTAATTTGGAGGGTCCGATGAAACCAAGGAAACTAAAATAAGCATCCATGTAAATAAGGAAATCCAGGATTCACTGGTTCAACTTCTTCTGGAATTCAAAGAAGTATTTGTTTGGTCTTACGATGATATGCCTGGGCTGAGTGTAGATCTGGTGGTTCATAAGTTGCCCACATACCCTGAATGCCCTCCAGTCCAACAAAAACAACGAAAGTTCAAACTCGATGTCAGCGATAAGATCAAAGAAGAGATCACAAAACAGTTAGAGGTAGGGGTAATCTGAGTGGTTCGATACACCACACGGTTAGCCAATGTGGTCCTGATACCGAAGAAAGATGGGAAAACTCGAGTGTGTGTAGACTACAGAGATTTAAACAAGGCGAATCCCAAAGACAACTTCCCTTTGCCTAACATCCACATTATTGTTGACAATTGTGCAAAACATGAGATACAATCCTTTGTAGATTTCTACGCAGGATACTACTAAGTGTTGATGGATGAGGAAGATGCTGAGAAAATCGCCTTTACCACACCTTGGGGGACTTACTGTTACAGAGTTATGCCATTCGGTTTAAAGAACGTTGGTGCAACATATATGAGGTCTATGACCGCCATTTTCCATGACATGATGCATTAGAAAATAGAAATATATGTGGACGATGTGATTATCAAGTCCAAGATATAGGGTGATCATGTAAGAGACTTAAGAAAGTTCTTCGAAAGGCTTCGCATGTATGATTTGAAATTGAATCCAGCCAAGTGTGCATTCGCGGTCCTGCCATGCAAACTTTTGGATTCATTGTGATCCGAAGAGGCATCGAGTTGGATCCGACCAAGATAAAATCTATTCGAGAGCTACCTCCTCCAATAACTAAGAAGGATGCAATGAGCATGCCCAGAAGACTGAATTGCATCAGCCTATTCATTGCCCAATTGAGATCAACATGCGATCCCATATTTAAGCTATTGAAAAAGGACGCAACAATTAAATGGACTGGTGAGTGTCAAGAGGCTTTTAACTGAATCAAACACTACCTGTCCAACCCACCAGTCTCGATCCCGCCGGAACCGGGAAGGCCATTGTTTCTTTATCTAACAGTCCCGGAGAGCTCTTTTGGTTGTATTCTCGGGCAGCATGACTCCACGGGGAAGAAGGAACAAGCCATCTATTATTTGAGCAAGAAGTTTACCAGTTATGAGGCCAAGTACACGCTGCTAGAAAGAGCCTGTTGTGCCTTGACGTGGGTGGCCCAGAAGTTGAGGCATTACCTGCAAGCTCATACCACCTACCTCATAACCAGGCTAGACCCACTGAGGTATATATGCCAAAAACCGATGCCCACAAGGCGATTGGTAAAATGGTGCTCACCGAGTTTGATTTAGTTTATGTCACTCGTACCGCAATGAAGGCTCAACCATTATTAGATCATTTGGCCGAGAATCTAGTTGACGATGAATGTTAGCATTTGAATACCTATTTCCCTGATGAAGAAGTGAATTCAATGGAAGTAACATTTGAAGACGTCCATGCTTGGAAAATGTTCTTCGGTGGAGCAGTGAACGCAAAAGGCATAGGGATTGAGGCGATTTTAATCTTACCCAAGGTCAGCATTACCCGGCTAAAGCCAGGCTCCGGTAATTCTACACCAATAATATAGCCGAATACGAGGCTTGTATCATGGGCATGAACATGGGCATTGACCAAGATGTTGAGGAGTTGTTAATCATGGGGGATTCAGATTTTATCATCTCATAGGCTCAAAGAGAGTGGGAAACGAGAGACGTTAAACTCATCCCCTATAGACAGCATGTGGAGGACCTCAACAAATAGTTCAGGTTGGTACAATTCAGGTACATTCCTTGTTTTCACAATGAGCTAGCAGATGCACTCGCAACTCTGGCTTCCATGTTCCTTACCCCGGAAACGCTTACGTTGATCCTTTGGAAATCCAAATCAAAGAAAGGCATGTGTATTGTGATGTGGCCGAGGCAGAGTCCAGCACACAGCCCCGGTATTATGACATCAAGAGATTCCTGAAAACACAAGAGTATCCTAATCAAGCCACGGGGGAGCAAAAGAAAACCATCCGACGTCACGCAAGTAGTTTCTTCTTGAGTGGTGATACCTTGTACAAAAAGACCCCAGATCTCAACTTGCTGAGATGTGTTGACACCGAGGGAGCTGGAAGAATTATGTATGAAGTACACGCAGGAGTGTGTGGACCTCATATGAACGTGTACGTACTAGCAAAGAAAATACTCGGAGCCGGTATTGTTGGATGACCATGGAGAAAGGTTGCTTCAGCTTCATTCAGAAATCTCATCAATGTCAAGTGCACAGTAATTTGATTCATGCACCGCTAACCGAATTGCATCCTATGTCAGCACCCTGGCCATTCGTTGCCTGGGGCATGGATGTCATTGGGCCAAATTAGCCAAAAGCCTCAAATGGACATAGATTCATATTGGTTGCTATTAACTACTTCACAAAATGGGTTGAAGCTATCACACTTAAATCGGTCACCAAGAAAGGCTGTGGTAGATTTTGTGCATTCCAACATCATTTGTCATTTTGGAATTTCCGCAACCATCATTACAGACAAAGCGGCCAATCTGAATAGTCACCTCATAGGAGAAATATGTGAAGAATTTAAGATAACACATAGAAACTCCACCCCTTACCGGCCCAAAGCTAATGATGTCGTCAAAGCAGCTAACAAGAACATCAAGACGATTTTGAGAAAAATGATTCAAAGCTCAAGAAAATGGCATGAGAATTTGCCTTTTGCATTGCTGGGATATCGCACCACAGTGCGCACATCGGTAGGGGCAACTCCGTATTTATTGGTCTACGGGACCGAAGCTTTCATACCCGCAGAGGTAGAAATCCCTTCACTCCAAGTAATTGTCGAAGCAAAAATTGAGGATAGCGAGTGGGTTAAAACTCTTTTGGATCAGCTGTCATTAATTGATGAAAAACGAATGGCTGCGGTTTGTCACGGGCAGTTATACCAACAAAGAATGGCCCGCGCTTACAACAAGAAAGTGTGCCCTAGGAAATTCAAAGTCGGACAGTTGGTATTGAGGCGTATACTTCCTCACAATCCGGAAGCCAAAGGAAAGTTCACTCCATACTGGAAAGGTCCGTACATTATCAGAAAGATATTACCCAAAGAGGCATTGTACTTGGGCGACGTTGAAGAAGACGAGCCCGAGACGCCAGTGAACGCAGATGCCGTGAAAATGTATCATGCTTAAGCCCTCTGCTGCAATGATTCCGACCGGTTGAGATGACGAAGGCTTTCTTTCCCGCTACCCTAAAACACTACCTATCCTTCACAAACCCTTCGAGCCGGTTGTATTTCTTTGTTTAACCTTCTTTGGAACCCAGAATTGCTATCATAAAAAAAGAAGAAGAAAAGACATTATGAATGATGAAAAAAATGAAAAAAGAGAAAATGAATGATTGAAAAAAAAAAACAACAAACAATTCAGTTTAGGAAACGCTCCTGAACTACGTCTGACTTGATTCCGAAAGGATACGGCAGCCTCTTCCTGAGGTTCAGTCATATCAAAATATAACCCCAGTTCCCCAAGAAATAAAACTGGGGCAGAAATGTAATAGTTCAGCCATAAACCCTCCAGAATGGTTCCAAAGTTGTAAATTTTTATCCAGCTTCCTTTGCTCAAGAGCCTGATCCAAGTCCTTCCGATCAATTGACCAAAATAGGGATGTGGCAAACACCATTTTTGGGATTCAGCACAACTCAATTTGAGAGAAATAAAATGAGAGAGTCTTATCAGTGAAAAGCTTCGGGAACCATAAGGCGAAGATGAGTAGAGAAAAACAAAATGAGAGAGTCTATTTAGTGAAAATTCGCAAAGAGCGCTAACGGACGACGGGAGAAGAGAAATGAGAGAGGTCGATTGGCGAAAACCTACAAAGGGTGTCGGCGGCCGAAAAGAGGAAATATCACCGCCCTAAGCCTGAACAAGTTTCCATGGTTTTTAAAGATTGAAATTAAAAAGCAGAAATGGATCTGGGCCGGGCATCTAGTCCAAGAAGCATGTCGTTTCCATTTAAAGTCAGCACACACTCCTCCCTTCTCTCCAAAAGAGACATACCTCTATAAATCCATGTGTTGGAATTTGTTATTTCTCCTATTCCTTTTCTTTTTAACTTTGATGTCCTGAGCATTCCTCAAGAGAAGTTAGCAAGACCGGTCTCACGGGTCTTCTCCTGGCAAGAATTAAAAGGAATATCTGGTATCAGTGAGTGCATTTAGCCAACCCCGGCTGATCATGACGGCTAACGTTTCAAAAGCAGGAAAGTAAAAAAGAAAATAAATTCAAAGTCGAGAGCCCACGAAGGCGAATCAAGATCGGAAAGGTTAAGCCCAAGTGGGATATTGGTTCCTACAAAAGAACCCAAAAGGCGAGCCCCGAAGTGGAAATCAGGACAAAAAATCATAACCAAGGGCCTGTAAAACAAAAAAAAACAAATCTGAAAGATGAGGACCCCTTGACCAACCTACGAGGCAAAGATCGGAAGTCAAGGGTTTTCCTCCAACAGAAATAAGGCTGAAAGCAAGCAAAACAAGGACACAAACCAATCACTGTTCAAACTAACAAATTGCTCTATTTTTTAATTAAAATTTGAAATAGGCGTAATCTAATAACAATGGGAACACGCGACAAATGCAATCAAAGGAGTGGCACAAGGACTAAGAATAGTGTTGCATTAATAACCAGCAAAAGGGGAAGTTTTCTTTACATTCTTTTCCTGCAAATTTCATAACTAAACGTGATAGCATGGGACTCCGATCCCTGACTCCTTCCCCAGACTTAGGCCATATCCCTAGCCTTCCTATATGCAACTTGTGGACTTCCTCGGCATAACCCAAGGGTCGCACTCCACTCCCTCCAGTACAGACCGAGAAATTTCCTTCTTTCGCTTCCCGGCATAACCTGGGAGGTTTCTCTTTATATCCCCAGCATAACCTGAGCACCCCTTTTTCCACCTTTATTCACCAGCATAGTTTGAGAGTTAAAGCTCTTCTGTCCTTAGCATAACCTAAGGGTTTTTTCTTCCATTCTCTTCCCCAGCATAGTCAATAGGATCTCTGTGGCCCTCCACTTCCTTCAAATCCCCTAGCATAACCTAGGAGCTTTCCATTCAATCCCGGCATAACCCGCAGATCTCCCTAGCATAACCTTGGAGTTTTTCTTTCAAACCCGGCATAACCCGCGGATTCCCCTGGCATAACCCAAGAATTTTTTATTCATCCCGGCATAACCCGCAGATCTCTCTAGCATAACTAGGAGTTTTTCTTTCAATCCCGGCATAACCCGCGGATTCCCCCGGCATAACCCAGGAATTTTCCATTCAATCCCGGCATAACCCGTGGATCTCCCTAGCATAACCCATGAATTTTCCATTCAACCTAGGCATAACCCGTGGATCTCCCTAGCATAACCTAGGAGCCTTTCTTTCAATCCTGGCATAACCCGCGGATTCCCTTGGCATAACCTAGGAATTTTTCATTCATCCCGGCATAACCCGCGGATCTCCTGGCATAACCCAGAAATTTTTTTCAGTTCATCTCGGCATAACCCGTGGCTTTTCCTTTCATGCCCAGTAGGGACCCTTTATTCCTATCCCGGCATAACCCGTGGATCCTCCTCTTACCCCCAGCAGGGACCCTTCATTCCTATCCCGGCATAACTTGTGGATCCTTCTCTTATCCATTGCATGCGCCCTTTTCCTTCATAGAATAACCTGGAAATCATTCAAAAGGATACGCAATCCTGACTTTTATTGTTTTCAATAAAGAAATAGCTTTGATTTGTGTTTCAAATAACTCACAAGATTTTCCCGGTGAAAACTGGGGGAAGAAAATTTCGTTCGTTTGTTTGGTGTCCGAGCAGGTTTTACTTCAAGGCAAAAGATTCGAGATGACCGAAAGTGGGAGTCTCAATCCAGAATAAGGAAAAGAAGAAAAGAACAAAAAAAAGAGGTGAATTCAAAATGATGAAGCGGATAGAGATGTTGACTGCTCAAAATTTGATTGAAATCACAAGCCCCGCATGTCCCACTTTGTTTCAAAATTGAAAAATAAACCAACATTTGCAGCTAACGAGCATCAGGATTCAGATCGGATTCTGCTACAAGAGCTAGCCAAGACTCAAGATCAAGTTTCAAGAGACTCATGGATAGGAATCTTGTAACTCGTAGTTCATAGGCCTAGCTAGCTTACCTGTTGATTTTCTTTTGTGTAATAAGGAGTCAGTAAGCTGTAGCGGTAGCAACAGCATTGAAATCACAGCCCATGGTAGTCCCAGCTACCAAACACTCCAGAACTACACTGACTAGATTCCTTTTATCGCCGAGGATATGTAGGCAACCTTTGAAGCAAGGTTCGGTCAGAAATATTTTCAAAAATCTTCTCCTAGAGTTTTGAGTAGGAAAAAATCCCGCACAACGCTCATTCATCTTTGACCGAAAACCCTTCGTGTTTTCAGGCAAAGACGGGCAGCTGTGAGCATGTGATTTTTGCCTCGTTAAAATTACTCCTACAGAATTCTCAGACTTAGTATTTCTCCTTTTTATTATTTATTTTTAGGAATTAATTGCGCATACTAGTGTGTGTATGACAATTCATAAAAAATACAAAAAAAAATTATTACATAAGCATTTAGGATTTGATTTCACATATTTTGTTAGAATTAATTGGTAATTAAGGTTTTGTTTTGCGAAATATAAAAATCACAAAAAATAAGTAGTTCATTTTGGCGTTTATTTAATTTGTAGCTCCCAGTGTTAATTTTCATATTTGTTAGTTATCCAGTTGAATTTAGTCGAATTAGAATTTTTAATATAAAATTAGGAAGTATTGAAAAATGAAAATGAAAAAAAAGAAGAAGTAGGAATTAAAAGGGATTTAAATAGGCTGGCCACAATTGGGCCAAGCCTGTGTGGCCCAAACCCCCTTTACCCGTCCAAAAATACCCAACACTAGCCCAAAACCCATCTCTGACCTTAGATGATATGAGAGACGCCCCAAA
This sequence comes from Nicotiana benthamiana, assembly GCA_034376525.1. Classification (NCBI taxonomy): domain Eukaryota; kingdom Viridiplantae; phylum Streptophyta; class Magnoliopsida; order Solanales; family Solanaceae; genus Nicotiana; species Nicotiana benthamiana. Next base: position 99,026,993 of record CM067332.1, read on the forward strand.
ATGACGTCGTTTCGGGGCAATCAATCTCAGCCATCCATCAACGATGATCCTACGGTCCTAAAAATTCCCCACCAAAACCAATATATATGTCCAAACATGTGCAATATACTCAGAGAAAAAAGTCTTCATCCTCGTACAAAACCTCACAGGTGTAACACCGCGTATCAGCCCCCTCAAACCCACCGTATAAGCGCCGGTCGAAAATCGTCTCCGCCGGCGGCAGAGCGCCGATCCCCCCCAAAAATATACCACCGACTCACCTTACCCTCCTCTTTCCGATGCCCTAAAACCAAGTCTCGAATACGAGCCAATCGCCTTGAATATTCAAATCTTTGGGCACCGCCTCCGCCATCCACGGCGGCGCTGTCGCCGGAACCATCCCAAAATAACACCACATATTCCTCACCTTCCCATAACGAATCCATGGTTATATTCCTCCAAACCCTTACCCATCGCTTCGAATATTAGATCGAAGCACTGACCAAAGACCCAACCTCCACGGAACCCTTTGAAATTGATACCAGGTGACCTCCTCACTTTCCTCTCCACAAATCCACGACCAACAGCCTTCGAATACAACCAGAACTTTGCCAGAAATCAAATCAAAATTGTTTGAAACCCAAACCCCATTTAAATCCAACTAACCCTACGCCTGATACCCCTTCCCCCTCTCAAATAATGGCACAAAGATCTCAAGAGGCCAAGGACCCTCACAGAAAGGGTCGAAAACCTTGAGACGTGAAGGGTCCAAATTTTTAGGGTTGCAGTGATTAAAGCTAAGTTTTCTTTGTTCTTCTTTCTGATTGCCTTTTTTTTTTCTTTTTTTTCCTTCTGATTGCTTTTGATTTTCTTTGTTTGTGTGAGTGCATGAATTTTCTATTTTCTCATCTATGAAAATATTCGGAGTAGTGTCTTCCATCCAGAATCATATGCCTTTTTTGTTTTAAGTTTTGATAACATGCTTCTGAATGGTCCTCTTATCATTTGAAGTCATATTTGTTTCTTTCGACTCATTTGGATTATCATTCTAAGCTCATAATTGTTCATCTCTGGTTTAACTTTCCATTTTTGTTTCAAAATTGATCAGTGTCCATGTATGATACACATTGTTTCTGAATTTTGTGCTGTTTAGCTTTATATGTGCTTCTGAGTAATTTAGACCCATATTTTACTTGTCTAAATCCGCCTGTACATATGTGTTTTCATTGACTTGTTACTTATCAATTTTGACCCTTGTTTGTTTGCTTTTAAATAGTATAGTATAGTCTCCAGTCGAATATTTGTCTAGGCCTAGCTTTCTTTATAACTTGACCGCAAATGATAATGAAACCCTGGTCTATGGTTTTGAGTAGTTAACTAGGGTTAACTTCTAACAAAATGGATAGGCACCAGGGTATAAAACATCTAGGCTAATAATAAAGAAGGGAAGACAAGGGTAATGGGGGTATTTGAGTATAAGAATCTTGTAACAAACCCCTAGAACATTCTAGTGGAGGTTTAAAATGCAATTTCTGTTAATTCTTTCTCAAAACTTGAGGCACAAGTTAAAAAGTAAGAGATCAATTAAGCAAATCTGAAAATGGGTAAGGGACCAATAAGAAAACAAGAAGGATTTGTTGCCCTAAGGCCTTGGATATAAAAGGGTATCTGATTGTTTAGAAAAGATATATTCTTGAGAGAAAAGGTCGAGAACACTATCTGAAAACAAAATTCCCTGAAAATCCTAAGCCTTTTCTAGCAAAAATTTTCTAAAAAACAATCAAATTCTGTTCATTAGAAGCTGAAGATGACTTGAGGCATATGCATTAGAGGTGATAGAGTTTTTCAGAAGCAATATTAGGCATTGATCTTAGGTTGGTTTGCTTTGTTCAAGCTTGGGATCGAAACTTGTGTTGTTATTTGTTTTTCAATACTTTCCTGAGTTCCTGATACTATTCCTGGGCTTAACTGGTTGATTTGGCTGCTGTTTGTTGCTTCTCGTTTGCATCACTCATAGGTTTTCCTCTTTGCTGTAAATACAGGTACTACTCTCATCCAGGAAAATTTTGAAATGCATAGCTGTATATATTCGTGACCATGACTGATAATGAAGATGTTCATATTTTTATGTTAAATGTCATAATATAAACATTGCTAGTTTAGTAGTATTTCTAGTGCTGTAATATGTATGAACATGTAAACTATGTTGGACTGTATTTGGACTATTGACCTCAATTTGTTTAAATTTCAGTAGGCTAAAATTGGATAGTCAATAACTTGCCTAAATTTTGTGTTATAATTAGTAATAGAAAGTCACCATATGTATACATATTCTGATTACTAAGTCTATCAATTTGTATATGTCGATTTTAAGCCTGAATCGAGCATATTCATTCATTAGTATAAAAAATCATTACCTGGATATTTCTTTGGTCAAATGTCTCTTACACGTTAAAAAGGATTAAATATGAATGGCTGTAGTGTAGCAATTTGGGAAATGTCGTCCTTGTATTATCAATAACTTGTAATATCAAATTTTTGGGCTCAATGGAAGGCCCAGATTATTATGAAGTATGAACAAAAGGTGAACGTCTGGGCTGTTTATAAAGCCCAAATGACAGAAATCAGCCATACAAATGTTGAAAATATGCATAGTGGTTGTTTCATTTGGATAAACCATTAACGTATGAATCAATTAGGACTTTCTCTTCTAATTAGAGACACGAGTAATATAAAATTATAGTTTCTTTAGGTTGTCTTTTATTTAAAAATAAAATGGGTATGCCACACTAAACAAAAGTCATACATTATGTGGCCCTCTAATTGTAATAAAATGCATAGAAATCTAGAGGTTCCGTTTAGTGAATTTCCCGGCCTTTCCACGAATTTTAAAACGCGTAATTTCTATAGGCGCGTTATTTTAATAATGTATCTTCCTAAATTCGGGTGCGGATTTATGTGACCCAAAATCCAAGTCTCAACGATGTTAATAACGTTGCAAATATTCCTAAAAATGACATAAAGTGGTTAATAATTTTAAAATTGCACTGTAGGATGAACATGCATAAAAATCAGGAAATTAGCCATTTATAATAGTTTAAGGGACCGTGCTAGAACCACGGAATCTGAGGATGCCTAACACCTTCCCTCGGATTAACAGAATTCCTTACTCAAGATTTTCTGGTTCGCAGACTCCAATTGGACAGTCGGAAAATTTTCCTCGATTTGGGATCTTAAATAAATCGGTGACTTGGGACACCAAAAGCCAAACCTATCCCAAGTGGCGACTCTAAGTAAATAAATGATCCCAGTTCGAATAATGTCACATTAGTGGGAAAACTCCATTATACGTGTCATCCTTCGGGGTAGCCGCATAAAAAAAGGAGGTGCTACACCCAGGTAAAGCTCAACAAAGCCTTTCATGACCAATGGAAAGTTGGAGTGGACGGTTCAGATCTTGTAAGATATGCTCAAAGCATGTGTGATTGACTTTGGAGGGCAGCGAGATCGATTCTTGCATTTGGCCGAGTTTGCTTATAACAATAATAATCAGTGTAGCATTGAGATGGCTCCATTTAAGGTTTTGTATGTTCGGTGATATCATTCGCCCATTTGATGGTTTGAGCCCGGCGATAGGTCAAACAGTACTGATTTAGTGAAGGATGCCTTGGATAAGGTAAAATTGGTTCAACAACGACTTTGCTCATCACAGTACATATAAAAGTTTATGTGGATCAGAAGGTGCATGATTTATCATTTATGGTAGGCGAGAAGGTTCTCTTTAAAGTCTCGGCGATGAAGGGAATCCTGAGGTTCAGAAAGAAGGGCAAGTTGAGCCCAAGGTTTATAGTCCCATTTGAGGTGATGAGGCAAGTTGGGGAGGATGTTTATGAGCCTAATTTACCTCCAAGTCTATCAAGAGTTCATTTGGTTTTCCACATGTCTATGCTCCAAAGGTATCATGTTGACAGGTTGCATATGTTAGACTACAACACTGTTCAACTAGATGAGAGCTTAGGTTATGGGGAGGATCTAGTTGCCATTGTTGACAGGAAGGTTCACCAGTTGAGGTCCAAGATGATTTATGCGGTAAAGGTTCAATGTAGGGGTCAACCAGTCGATTAGGCAAATTGGGAGACCGAGAAGGACATGCAGAGCAGATATCCACACCTATTCAATGCTCCAGGTATGATTCTAGACCCGTTCGAGGACGAACATTTAAGAGGTGGAGAATGAAACGAGCTAAACGGTCGTTTGCCTTCTAGGTCCCTATTCCCCTAATTAAGACTCCATGTATGCGCTTTTACATTTTTATGACTTGCAAAGATTTTTAGTTCTTATTTTAAAGGGTTGGGTTGAAATCAAAACACTTAGTTCCTCAATAGTTGCTTAAAATGGTTAAGTTTGACTTGAGTGAAAGTTTTGAGTAAATGACCTTGGAACTGGGATTTGAGGTCCCAATAAGTTTATATGATAATTGTTGACTTGGGCATATCTTCGGATGGGGTTTCGGATGACCCGAGAGCATTTCAGCGCTTAATATTAAAAGTTGGCGCATTGAAGGTTTTCAAGTTCTTAAAGAGTGATTTTGAGTAGGTTTTGGTGTTATTGAGGTCCGTTGGAATTTCGAGTTTGGGATTAGTTCTGTATGGTGATTAAGACTTGCAGGCAAAATTTGGTATCATTGTGAGTAGTCTAAGTATGGTTCGGCTTATTCGTAGCTAGTTGAGAAGTTTGAAGTTCATAAGTTGATTTATTGGTTTTGAGGTGTGATTCTTAGTTTTCTTATTGTTTTACATGTTTCGAGAGTTCGAGCAGGTCCGTACTATATTTTTGGACTTGTCTGTGTATTGAGATGGGATCCTGAGTGTCTCGGGTGTTTCTTGGACCCCCCCAGAGCTACGTTAGGAACACCTAAAATTGTTGTTCTGGTTTCCTTCTTCGCGAACGTGAAGCAGTAATCACGTTCGTGATGAAGGAATGATCCTAGGTGGAATTTTTCCCTATGAATTCACGAGAAGGAGACTGTGTTCATGAGGCTTTGGGAAATTGGCCTTCGTGTTTGCGAAGTGAGAGGCCAAGTGGGGAGGGGGTCAACGGATGGCCTTCGCGTCCGCTTGAGGCCATCACATTCATGATTGGCAGGCCAGCTCAGCCTTCGCGTTCGCTTGGCTTGTATCGCGTTCATGAAGGGAATCATTATGAGCTTGTCATTTTGGTCTTCGTGGTTGCAAATGCCCTATCGCGATTGAGAATAAGGGACTACCGGGCAGAAAACATTTTACAAACATGACTTAGACCTATTTTTCCCATTTTTCGCTTGTGTTGTCCGAATTTGGAGCTTCTTGGAGAAGGGTTTTCATCAAGCATTATAAGGTGAGTAAGTTCAACCTAATATGAGTTAAATACATAGATTATATGTAAATTTTAACGGGTAAAATATGGAAATTTTGGAAGCTTATTTAAAAACCTAGATTTTGATAAAAATGGAATTTAACCACGAAAATGATTATGATTGGGTGGAAATTATACATTTGAGTTCGTGAGGTTATGAGTAACATTTATCTTCCAAATTTTTGGAATCTAGGCATGTGCGCCCGAGGTGCATTTTAAGAATCTTCTAATTTGGGTTGGGTAATTAATCTAATAGCTAAATTATGAACTTGTGAGTGTATATTGATTAAACTTATACAATATTTGGCTAGCTTCAGATTGTTCGGCACCAAGTTGAGGCATTAGAGTGAATTTGTGGGCCGAAAAGTTAGCTTTGAGACGAAGTAAGTCTCTTTCCTAACCGTGATACCCCTAAGGTGTTTTAAATTACTATTTGCTTCTAATTGTGGGGGCTATGTACGCATGAGTTGAGAGTGTCCATGCGTAGCTACAAATCATGCTTAAGTCCGGGTAGTTTTAGGACATAATCATGAAATACTTTTATTGTTTGCACTCGACTCTTCAGTTAAGATCTTAAATTATATTGAAACTTGATAAAGGATTCGTAAAGGATGAATTTCACTTACTTTGAGTTTTGGCTGGTTGACCATTAACTGAAATTTTGCTTCATTGTATATTATTCTTATGATAGATTTAAATCGGATGTTTATAGAGTATCCTGTCTTCTTATGTAGCGGGACGAACGCCTCGGTAGTATAATAGATGGATATATGGTTCGTGCTACTCGTCCCTTTGTAGTGTACACATTATTCTGTATCTGGCCATCCGACCTAGACATAAATTTGTGCATGATATGCTTGGAGACCGATGACACTTGGTATTATTTTTATGAATTGTCCCAAAATTGTTGGAGTTAGTATGTGTTAGTTGGATATTTTTAAATTGACTATCAGTTAGAGAATCATTTATTCACTGCTTTTTGTTGTGTTGTTGTTGTTATTATTATTATTATTATTATTATTATTATTATTACTATTATTATTATTATTATTATTCACATATTCCATGCATACTTAGAATTTTTGTAAATTTGTTGACCCATAGTAAGTGTCGATATCGACTCCTCGTCACTACTTCTTCGATGTTTGACTAGATATTTACTAGGTACATGTTATTTATGTACTCACGCTATACTTCTACACTAATTACAAGATCTAAGGCTGGTGCTTCTGGCGTTCATTCATGCATGCTCCTCCCGTTAACCTGAGGCATAGTGGCAAGCTGATCTCTAAGTCCGTTCTGTAGCATCTGCAGTCCCTCTTTTGTATTTACTTTTTGTGTATCCTATTTCAGACAATAACATAGGTCTTTTGTATATTCTTTTAGTTGCTCGTACATTGTGACATCGGGTCTTGGGAACTTGCCAGTAGACACTTTATGGTTTTCATTATTTATTTCACCATATTTGCTCTTTCATTAGTTTATGCTTTACTTTACTATAATTTTCCACTTCTCATTGATTTAATAAATAAATATCAACTTCTTTAAAATTTATATATATATATATATATGTGTGTGTGTGTGTGTGTGTGTGTATGTATGTGTATATGTATATATATATATGTGTGTGTGTGTGTGTGGGGCCAGTCAAAGAAAATTGGTCCAAAATCACCTTGCACCCGAGGTCCCCTTGATCCCATCCAATCATATCAACAAGTCCGCATACCCTTATCGAAAGGCTCAAAACGCTATAAATAACATCAAAACTAAGAATTGACGATCTAAATATTTCTCTTAAAAATTTCAAACCTTCATATTTCCCCGAACGTGTCTGAATCCCACTTAGACATTATGGATAAAGATCAAACTTAACACACAAGTTCCAATCAACTAAGTAGACCTATCTATGGTCCCATAGCACCGCCAGAAGAACACCGCTAGGAGTCTCCTCCACCATAAGCTTCACAGATAGGGTAATACATATCAAAGGAGAACGTTACATTATGATCGATTTGGGTTGTCCAAGGATGATGAGACCATACTAGTAAACTCAACTCTTTTCGAAGATGATATGTCTTCTCAGATAAGATTCCCTTAGAACTATATATTTCCCCCCTGTTGCAATCTAATGTAACAACTCGGAAATAGCTTCCTTGATAGCGAAATATAAGACGCTCCCCAGCATGGCGTTCATGGAGAATCAATATTCTCATGGGGAATTCACGACAAAGTGAATCATAATCTCAAAAACAAGGTGTTGGAGCACAAGAGTCTCTAGGGGGCTCATTAAAATTAGTTAGTATCTATAGTCAAAATTTAAAAGATGTCTAATTTATAGCCTGGAAATTTTTTTCCATGATGACGAAATATAAGACATTCCTCACGTGCGCGACATTAATTTTTCCTTTATAAGGGTATGCTGATCAATTGGATGCTGAATAATTGTTTTACTATCTCGAAGCTCGACCGAATGAACTAATAACTCCCCTTTTTCTAATATTTCTTATAGGAGAATTTTGAAACTCTTGCACAAACACGAATAAAATCCTCATCCGTCATCAATATTTCGTACATGTCATGGACCATTCTCCTCCATAGGTCATGATGACGCCAAATGTAGCCGTTAGACAAGCCAACAATTAAATCAACACGTTGATATTTAGTTCATTTCTCATCTTGAAACAAACAATGAAATAAATAAGCAAAATTTCCACGTTTTTATAGAATTTGTTTTGATATAATAGTAAATATTCAAACATGGTCATAACATAAACCCGGATATCATAAAAAAATACAACAAGAACAAGAATCTAAATTCTCATAATTCGGTGTTGCAAGTGCATGAGCATTTACACGAATATGAAATACTAGTATCACAACTTTTTGGAATAGAAAATAGATAGAATTCAATAAATGAATAGGAAGGGGGTCTCCGTGTGCTGTGGATTGTAACGTGAAATGCAGCTCACCACGAAGTCTCATCGGCAGTGTGTCTCTCCACCTTGTAGCCACTAAATGTCCCTGCCTCAGTACCTGCACAATTAGTGCAAAAGTGTAGTATGAATATGTAAATCAACGCGTATCCAGTAAGTATCTAGCCTAACCTCGAAGAAGTAGTAATGAGGGATCGACATTGACACTTACTGGTGGTTCAATAATCAAGTAATATTGAAGTAATCATGTATGGAGCATAGCAAGTAAATAACAAGAGCGGGCATAAGTGTATAACACGATCCTAAACAGAAGGGTACATACGAGATCCTCAAATACCAGATACTTACTTGAATGGAATACATACATGATCATTAACAAATAAAATTCATTCAAGTCAGGAAGACTCATATATATATATATATATATATATATATATATATATATATATATATATATATATATATATACTTTGACTCCCAATCGAATATAATGCATGAGTCTTTCGAGATGAACGGTCTAATCCAATTACAGCAATGGAATAATTCCTGTCGTGGCATATATGCCGATCACATAAGAGTAGTGTACGCTACCGAGGTCGTACGAACGGATCTATAAATATGGATCTCATAATATGGTCGATCGAACGATCCCATCCCATGAGAATATGTTACATGATATTATCAAGGTGAACGGCCCGAAAAGAGTAGTGAAGCTTGACGGGTCATTGGCCCCACTCATGAATATACATATGAATTATGGATTTCAAGAAATTTTTGGATAAATACGCACAACTTGGGATAAATTTGTAAAAAAAGTATAATTTTCACGACTAATCGAGTAGCACGTCAAGTATCTAATATTGGAAAGTTCGATACTCTATGCAAGTGCAGTCTCAGGCAAAAATTAAAAGTAAGGCATTTAAACATGCAAAATAACTCAAATAGTACAATTAGAATATGGTATGATTCTAAGTCTATCCGGACATAATCAGGAATCTAGCATACACACAGACACTCGTCACCTCATACGTGTGTACTTCCCCTAATATGTAGCACATAACAAAAAATACCACCTATGGGGTACGTTCCTTCTTACAAGATTAGATATGAGACTTACCTTGCTGTGAAATTTGATAACCGATTCCAATGCCTCTCTAACTCATCAAACTCATGCCAAATGATCCTAAACTAGTCAAAGAATGTGCAAACCAATCAAATATACTCAAACACTCGTAATTTACAATTAGAAGCAATCCTCAACTCCCCACGAAAAGACACCAAAGTCAACCCCCGGGCCGCCCATGTTCCGAAAATTTTCGAAGATAAATATTACCCATAGCATCACGAACTAAAATTTATAATTTATTTTGTATTTTATGTCCAATTTCGTAGTCAAAGCTCAAAAATACTATTTTTAGGTTTTCTTTAAATTTTCTCACAATTTCTACCAATCCCCTTGATTAAATCCATATATAATCTATGTATTGAGATCACAATGAGTATTAATCACTTACCTAGTGATGGATGATGAAAATGCTAGTAACGACTCGACTGATCATTTTTCTTTTTAGATCCCTGTTCCCCTAATTAAGACTCCCAATGTGTTTTTACAGTTTCATAACTTAAGGGGATGATTAGTTTGGGTTTGGAAGGGTTCTAGTTAAAATTAAAACACTTAGTTCTTTAATAGTGGCTTAAAATAGTTAAGTTTGACTTTAGTCAACATTTTAAGTAAAAAATCTTGGGACTGGGAATTGACGGTCCTAATAGGTTCGTATGATGATTTTGGACTGGGCGTAGGTTTGGAGTGGGTTTCAGATGACCCATGAGCATTTCGACACTTAACATTGAAAGTTAACGCATTGAAAGTTTTCAAGTTCTTTAAGTTTGGTTTAGAGTAGGTATTGATGTTACCAGGTACGTTTGGAGTAGTTCCTTGTGGTGATTTAAGACATTCATGAAAAATTTGGTGTCACTCTGAGTAGTCTAAGTTTGTTTCAGTGCGTTAGGAGCTAGTTGAGAAGTTTGAAGTTCATAAGTTGATTTAATATGCTTTTAGAGTGCGATTCTTTGTTTTTTTTTATTATTTTAAGTGTTCTGAGAGTTTGAGCATGTCAGTACTATGTTTATGTACTTGTGCGTGTATTGAGAAGGATACTACGTTCTTGGGGCTCTAGGCCACTAGCTTTCGCTTCGCGCTTAGGCCTTCGCGTTCGTGAAGTGAGAGGCCAACTGGGGATGGAGTCAACTAATGGCCTTCGCGTTCGCATGGATTGTATCGCATTCGCGAAAGGCATTTCTCGGTTTGGCTTGTTGACCTTTGTGATCACAGATATCCTATCGCAATCGCAAATAAGGGACCATTAGGCAGAAAATATTCTTAAAACGACTTAGACCTATTTTCCCCATTTCTCACTTATGTAGTCCAAATTTTGAGCTTCTTGTAGAGGGGTTTTCATCAAGCATTGTGATATGAGTAAGTTCAGCCTAATATGTGTTAAATATATAGATTATGGGTAGATTTTAACTGGTAAAATATGGAAATTTTTGTAGTTTATTCAAAAACCTAGGTTTCGATAAATATGAGATTTAACCATGAAAATGATTATGAAATTGCGTGAAGATTATATATTTGAATTTTTGAGGTTATGGGTAACATTTATCTTTGAAAATTTCTAGAATCCAGGCAGCTGGTCCGCGGGTAAATTTTTAGAATTTTCCAATTTGGGTTGGGTAAATACTCTAATAGCTAAATTATGAACTTATGCGTGTATAATGATTAATTTATATAATATTTAGCTAGCTTCGGATTGTCTAGCACCATGTTAAGGCAATAGAGTAAATTTGTGGGTCGAAAAGTTAGCTTTGAGACGAGGTTAGTCTCTTGCCTAATCTTGTAAGAGGAAATTTACCCCATAGGTGTTTTAAAATACTATTTGCTTCTAATTGTGGGGGATATGTACGCTCTAGGTGACCATAGTCCGTGCATAGATACAAATCATGCTTAAGTATGGGTAGTTTTAGGACCCAATCATGAAATCTTGTATTGTTCACACTTTACTTGTTAATTTAAGCGAGGATTCGTAAAGGCCGAATTTCACATACGTTGAGTTTTGGCGGTTTACTTGACCGTTAATAGAAATTATGCTTCTTTGTGTATTAGTTTGTTCGTATAGTATCCTCTCTTCTTGTGGAGCGAGCCGAACACCTCAGCAGTATAATATATGCATCTATGGTTCATGGCACTCGACCTTCGACAGTGTACACATTATTCTGGATCGGATGGTACAACCTCGGCATTAATCGTGCGCCGATAATGATCGGAGCCCGATTATACTTGATATTATTTTTATGACTTGAGAGGTTATAATTTATTTATTGGCCTGATATTATTGGAGTTAGTATGGGGTAGTTGGAGATTTTTGAATTGGCTATCAGTTAAACAATCATTTATCCACTGCTAATAATAATAATAATAATTATTATTATTATTATTCTCATATTTCATACCTATTTAGAGTTTCTGTGTTTAATTTGTTGGCCCATTGTAAGTGTCGATGTCGACCTTCGTCACAACTTCTTCGAGATTAGACTGGATACTTAATGGGTATATGTTGTTTATATACTCACGCTACATTTCTGCACTGCTGGTACATGTTGTTCATGAGCTGTATCTGAGGCAGGTGCATCTGGCAGTCAGTTAGGCGCGCACACCCATTATCATGAGGCATAGTAGTGAGCTGCTTTGGGAGTCCCTTCTGCGGCACCCTCAGTCTCTCTTTTGTATTTACTTTCTATATATCCTATTTCAGATAGTAGCATAGGTGTTTTGTATATTCTCCTAATTGCTTATACACTTTTGACACCGGGACTTTAGAACATGCTAGTAGACACTTTATGATTTTGAATATTTATTTCATCGTATTTTCTCTTTCATTAGTTTACACTTTACTTTACTACAACTTTTCACTTCTCATTTGCTTAATAAATAAAATTCAACTACATTAAAATTATTAAAAAGAATAAATACACGGCTAGTTCTCCATTGGCTTGCCTAGCGGCACTGTTGGGCGCCATCACGGCCTATGTGGATATTAGATCGTGACAACATAGTATCAGAGCACTAGGCTCATGGAGGTCTCACAAGTCATGGTTGGGCCTGATAGAGTCTTGTGAATCGGTGCAGAGACGTCCGTACTTATCTTTAAGAGGCTATATGATGTTAGTAAATTACTCTTCCTTCATATCCTATTGTGTAATTGATGTTGTTTTACGTAACTTTCTCTTATTATCACACCCATGGTGAGAACATGCGCGTTAGATGTACCCAACCATGGAGGAGCTGATCCCCCTGTTGCTAAAGGTCGAGGAAGAGGCCGAGAGAGGGCTCCGCTCGTGGTAAAGAATGATGGTGAGCTAGAGTTGCTTCAGTTGTGCCACTAGTGGATCTAGTGGAGGATCCTGTTAATGAGGATTAAGGCAAGGTGCCTGCAGCGGAGCCGGCCCTAGTGGATTTCATGTTTGCACTAGGATTTCAGAAGGTCATGGGCTATATGATGGGGTTCATGGATTCTATGACGCATGCTGATTTATTTCCTGCAGAACCAACCACATCTCAGGTGGAAAGGGAAGCACAAACCCCTACCGCTCAGGATCTAGGGCATGAAATTTGCTGTATATTAGACCCCAAGCGCACTACCCATAGGCAGAGCTCAGCCAGTTGTAGTGGCTATACCAGAGTGCATACCAGCTGCGGTCGGCAAACTGTAGAAGTTATTGGATAGATGGACTAGGCTATATCCTCCTACCTTTGGAGGTGAGTGATCTGAAGACCCCTAGGACTTTATTGATCGTTGCAGGGACAGACTGCACAACATGAGGATATTGGAGTCCTACGAGGTAGACTTTACGACCTTTCAGCTGGAGGGCAGGGCCCGTAGATGGCGGCTGTCCTATCTTCTCGGCAAACCAGTAGGTTTCCTCCTTTGACTTGGTACTACTTCACACATCTCTTTCTAGATAGATATATTCTACCCTCTAAAAGGGAAGAGTTGCGGGTTCAGTTCAACAGCTTCAACTTGGTGGCCAATTATTAGGCAAAATACTCTGATTTGTCTCGCTATGTACTTAATACTCCCAACCGATGCAGAGAGAGTGCAAAGATTTGTTGTGGGCTTCCACTCTAGTATCCAAGCCAATATGGTTTGAGAACTTGAGATGGGAACTCCTTACCAGTAGGTTGTGGAGATAGCTCGGAGGATTGAGGGAGTTCGTCAGCAGGACTGAGAGCAGATGCTGAGGGATAAGAAGTTTTGATATTCTAGAGGGTTTAGTGGTTCTCCGTCTGGGGGCAGATATCGGTGTGTGAGGGGTCAGTCCAGCAGGACCACATATTCAGCACTACCACCTTCTGGGGGTGCTCTAGTGTGGCCTATTTTAGCTCCATCCCAGAGAGCTCCTACCATTCACAGGCCATTCAGGGTTACTCCAATGGGAGTTTAGGTCCCCAAAGTCATACACAGGGTCAGTCATTTTCTGCACCTAGAGGTTGTCTCGAGTGCATGGATCTTGGTCATGTGAAGAGATTCTACCGTAGGCTTTGGGGCAAGGTAGTACAGCAGGGTCATCAGCCTATGATTACAATACCAGCTACTACACCAGCTGTCCAGCCGCCCAGAGGCAGATGGCAGGTGGGTAGGGGTCATCCTAGAGGTTGAGGCTAGTTAGGTGGCACTCTAACTAGGTTCTATGCCATTCCAGCCTGACCAGATGTAGTAGCCTTAGATGTCGTGATCACAGATATTATTTCTGTCCTGCAGTAGGGATGCTTTGGTACTATTTGATCTAGGTTCTACATATTCATATATTTCATCTCTGTTTGCTCATTTTCTAGGTGTTCCTCGTGAGTCCTTAGGTACTTCTGTACATGTGTCCATGCCAATGGGCGGTTCTGTTGTCTTGGATCAGATATACCGTATGACTTTCTATAGTTATGGGACTAGAACAGATCTTTTATTGCTCGATATGACCGAGCTTGAGGTCATCCTATACATGGACTAGTTGTCTCCATATCATGTGTCCTTGATTGTCATGCCAATACTTTTACCTTGGCAATGCCATAGTTGCCTAGATTGGAGTGTAAGGGTCATATGTTAGTGCATATAGTCGAGTTATCTCTTTCCTGAAGGCTTAGCACATGGTCGAGAAGGGTTATTTGATTTATCTAGCTTATGTTCGAGATACGGTTATGTAGACTCCGACAACTGATTCAGTGCCCATGGTTCAGGAGTTCTTTGGTGTGTTTCCTTCTGATCTACCAGGCATGCCACCAGATCATGATATCAATTTATGTATTCATTTGTCTCCAAGAAACCATCATGTGTATATTCCACCTTACCGTATGTCTCTGAAGGAGTTTGAAAGAACAACTTGAGGAATTTCTAGTAAAGGTGTTAGTCAAATCAAGTGTGTCGCCTTGGGGTGCACTTGTGTTGTTTGTGAAGAAGAAGGATGGGACCAATTGGCATGTATTGATGATTACAACCATTTGAATAAAGTTACCACTAAGAAAAAACCAATTGGCATGTATTGATGATTTTTTTGACCAATTACAGGGTTCCATGGTGTTCTCTATGATCAACTTGATATCGGGGTATAAGCAGTTGAAGATTCATGATGCAGATGTTCTGAAGACAACTTTCCGGATTATATATGGCCATTATGAGTTTCTAATGATGTTCTTTGGTTGGACCAGTGCCTCAGTGATGTTTATGGATTTGATGAACCGGGTTTTCAGGCCATAAATTACTCGTTTGTCATTGTCTTCATTGATGACATATATATCTACTAGCGTAGCATGGAGGAGCACGAGCATCATTTAAGACTGGTACTTCAGACCTTGCGAGAACATAAGTATATGCTAAGTTCTCCAAGTGCGAGTTCTGTTAGATTCTATAGTATTCTTGGGGCATATGGTTTCAAGTGAGGGTATTAAAGTAGATCCCAAGAAGATTGATGAAGTACAGAGTTGACCTCATACTTCCACAGCGTCCGAGATCAAGAGCTTCTAGGGGTTAGTAGGTTATAATCGTCGGTTTGTAGAGGGATTCTCATCCATTGCAACACCTTTGACTAGATTGACCCAGAAAAGTGCTCCGTTTTGATGGTCCAATGATTTCAAGGCGAGCTTCCAGAAGCTCAAGACAGCATTGACTACAATACCAGAGTTAGTGTTTCCTTTCAATTGAGGGATGTATATTGTGTATTGTGACTCTTAACGCATTGTCTTGGGATGTGTATTGATACAGGAGGGGCGAGTTATTACATTTTCTTCACGTCAGTTGAAGTCCCATGAGAAGAATTACCATGTACACGATTTGGAGTTGGCCGTGATAGTTTATGCTCTCAAGATGTGTAGGCATTATCTTTATGGGGTGTCATGTAAGGTTTACATCGATTATCACATCTTGCAACATTTGTGAAAGCAGAGAAATATCAATTTAAGGTAGTGCAAGTGGCTTGAGCTACTAAAGGACTATGATATTCCCATCCTTTATCATCCGGGAAAAGTGAATGTGGTTGCGAATGCCTTGAGTAGGAAGGCTGAGAGTATGGGTCGTTTGGCATTCATTTAAGTAGATAAGAGGCCATTAGCTTCGGACATTTAGTCCTTCGATAACAAAATTGTGAAGTTGGATATTTAAGAGCCCGGCTGATTTCATGCATGCATCGCCGCTCAATCTTAGTTATTCAAACAGATTAAGGCTCGTCCGTTCGACGATCCGCACTTGCTGGTTCTTTGGTAGACAGTACTACAGGGTGGTTCCAAGGAGGTTACTATCTATGACGATGGTGTTCTGCGACTTCAGGGCCATCCATGTGTTCCTAATGTTGATAGATTGAGGGAGAAGATTCTAGAGGTGGCACATAGTTCTCGATATTTTATTCATCTAGGTGCTACGAAGATATATTGCGACCCGAGGCAGCATTATTGGTAGTGGTGGATGAAGAAGGACATAGTTGAGTATGTAGCAAGCTGCCTAAATTTCCAGCAGGTTAAGTATGAGCACTAGAAGCCTATGGCCTACTCCAAAAGATGGTTATACTCTAATTGAAAAGAGAGCACATCACTATGGACTTCCTAGTTCGGTTGTCGTGGACCTTGAGGAAGTTTGATACAGTTTGGGTTATTATCGACAGGTTAACCAAGTTGCCATACTTTATTCCGGTTGTGGCTACGTATTCTTCAGAGAGATTGACCCAGATTTACATTCAGGAGATTGTTCGGTTGCGTGGTGTGCATTTTTCTATCAATTCAGATAGAGGCCCTCAGTTCACTTCAAACTTTGTGAGAGAAGTTCAAAGAGAGTTGAATACCCAGGTAAAGCTCAACAAAGCCTTTAATTTGCAGACCAACGGAAAGTTAGAGTGGATGGTTTGGATCTTGTAAGATATGCTCAGAGCATGTGTGATTGACTTTGAAGGGCAGCGGCATTGATTCTTGCATTTGGCCAAGTTTGCTTATAACAGCCATTATCGATCTAGCATTGAGATGGCTCCATTTGAGGTTTTGTATGTTCGGTGATATCATTCGCCCATCGGATAGTTTGAGCCCGGCGATAGGTTATATAGTACTGATTTAGTGAAGGATGCCTTGGAGAAGGTGAAGTTGATTCAGCAACGACTTTGCACATCACAGTCAATATAAAAAGGTTACGTGGATCGGAAGGTGCATGATTTATCATTTATGGTAGGCGAGAAGGTTCTCTTGAAATTCTCGATGATGAATGTAATCACGAGGTTCTGGAAGAAGGGTAAGTTGAGCCCAAGGGTTATAGGCCCATTTGATGTGATGAGGCGAGTTGAGGAGGTTGTCTATGAGCCTACGTTGCCTCCAAGTCTATCGAGAGTTCATTTGGTTTTCCACATGTCTATGCTCCGGAGATATCCTGCTGACAGGTTGCATGTGTTAGACTACAACACGGATCAGCTAGATGAGAGCCTAGGTATTGAAGAGGATCCAGTTTCCGTTGTTGACAGGAAGGTTCACCAGTTGAGGTCCAAGAATATTAATGCGGTAAAGGTTTAGTGGAGGGGTCAACCAATCGATGAGGCAACTTGGAGACCGAGAAGGTCATGTAGAGCAGATACCCACTCCTATTCAACAATCCAGGTATGATTCTAGACGCGTTTGAGGACGAACATTTGTTTAAGAAGTGGAGAATGAAACGAGCTAACCAGTCGTTGCCTTCTAGATCCCTGTTCCCTAATTAAGACTCTATATATGTACTTTTACATTTTATGACTTGCAGGGATGGTTAGTTCCGATTTTGAAGGGTTGGGTTGAAATCGAAACACTTAGTTCCATAATAGTTGCTTAAAATGGTTAAGTTTGAGTTGAGCCAAAGTTATTGTTAAACGACCTTGGAACTGGGATTTGATGGTCCCAATAAGTTTATATGATGATTTTTTGACTTGGGCGTATCTTCGCATGGGGTTTCGGATGACCCGAGAGCATTTCAACGATTAATATTGGAAGTTGGTGCATTGAAGGTTTTCAAGTTCTTTAAGTGTGGTTTTGAGTAGGTTTTGGTGTTATCAAGGCCCGTTTGGAGTTCCGAGCCTGGGAATAATTTTGTATGGTGATTAAGACTTGCACGCAAAATTTGGTGTTATTCCGAGTAGTCTAAGTATGTTTCGGCTCATTCGTAGCTAGTTGAGAAGTTTGAAGCTCATAAGTTGATTCAATTTGATTTTGAGGTGTGATTATTAGTTTTGTTATAGTTTTACGTGCTCTGACAGTTTGAGCAGGTCCGTACTATGTTTGTGGACTTGTGTGTATATTGATATGGGATCCTAAGTGGATCGCGTGTTTTTTGGACCCCCCGGAGCTAAGTTAGAAACACCTAAAATTGTTGTTCTGTTTCCTTCTTTGCGAAAGCGAAACAATAATTGCATTCGTGATGAAGGAATGAGCCCTGGTGGAATTTTTCCCTACGCGTTCACGAGAAGGAGACTTTGTTCATGGGGCTTTGGGACACTGGCGTTCACGTTCTAAGTGAGAGGCCAACAGGGGAGGGGGTCAATGGATGGCCTTCTTGGGGCCATCGCGTTCACGATGGGCAGGCCAGGTCAACCTTCGCGTTCGCATGACTTGTATCGCGTTTGTGAAGGGAATCTTTATGGGCTTGTATTTTGTCCTTCCCGATCTCGGATGCGCTATCACAATTTCCAATAAGGGGCCACTGAGCAGAAAACATTTTAAAAACAGGACTTAGACCTATTTTTTCCATTTTTCGCTTGTGTAGTCCAAATTTGGAGCTTCTTAGAGAAGGGTTTTCATCAAACATTGTAAGGTGAGTAAGTTCAACTTAATATGAGTTAAATACATAGATTATGGGTAGATTTTAATGGGTAAAATATGGAAATTTTGGGAACTTATTTAAAAACCTAGGTTTTGATAAAAATGGGATTAACCACGAAAATGACTATGATTGGATGGAAATTATACATTTGAGTTCGTGAGGTTATGAATAACATTTATCTTACAAAATTTTTGGAATCCAGGCACGTGGGCCCAAGGTGCATTTTACGAATCTTCTAATTTGGGTTGGGTAATTAATCTAATAGCTAAATTATGAAGTTGTGAGTGTGTATTGATTAATTTATACAATATTTTGCTAGCTTCGGATTGTTCGGCACCAAGTTGAGGCTTTAGAGTGAATTTGTGGGCTGAAAAGTAAGCTTTGAGGCGAGGTAAGTATCTTGTCTAACCTTATATGATGGAATTTACCCCTTAGGTGTTTTAAATTATTATTTGCTTCTAATTGTGGGGGCTACGTATGCATGACTTGAGAGAGTCCGTGCATAGCTACAAATAATGCTTAAGTTCGGGTCTCTTTAGGACACAATCAAGAAATACCTGTATTGTTTGCACTCGGCTCTTTAGTTTAAGAGCTTAAATTATATTGAAACTTGATAAAGGATTTGAAAGGATGAATTTCACTTACTTTGAGTTTTGGCTGGTTGATTGTTAATAGAAATTGTGCTTCATTGTATATTATTCTTGTGATAGATTTTAAATCAGATGTTCATTGAGTATCGTCTCTTCTTGTGTAGCGGGACAAACGCCTCGGTAGTATAAGAGATGCATCTATAGTTCGCGATGTTGACCCTTTGTAGTGTACATATTATTCTAGATCAGGCCATACGACATCGACATAAATTGTGCATGATATGCTCGGAGACCGATTACACTTGAAATTATTTTTATGACTTCAAGAGGTTATACTTTATTTATTGGCCCAAAATTGTTGGAGTTAGTATTTGTTAGTTGGAGATTTTTTAATGACTATCAGTTAGAGAATCATTTATTCACTGCTTGCTGTTGTGTTGTTGTTATTATTATTATTATTATTATTATTATTATTATTCACATATTCCATGCATACTTAGAATTTTTGTAAATTTGTTGGCCCATAGTAAGTGTTGATGTCGACCCCTCGTCACTACTTCTTCGATATTAGACTACATATTTACTAGGTACATGTTATTTATGTACCCACGCAATAATTTTGAACTAATCATGCAATATCTGAGGGTGGTGCATTTGGTGTTCATTCATGCATGTACCCCCGTTATCCTGAGGTATAGTGGTGAGCTGATCTCTGGGTCCGTTCTGCAGCATCCGCAGTCTCTCTTTTGTATTTACTAACTGTGTATCCTATTTCAGACAATAGCATAGGTCTTTTGTATATTCTATTAGTTGCTCGTACACTTGCGACATCGCGTCTTGGGAACTTGCTTGTAGACACTTTATGGTTTTGATTATTTACTTCACCACATTTTCTCTTTCATTAGTTTATGCTATACTTTACTATAAATTTTCCACTTCTCATTGACTTAATAAATAAATATTAACTACTTTGAAATTATATATATACATATATATACACACACACACACATATATACATATATATACACACATATATATATACATATATATACACACATATATATATATATATACATACATATATATATATATATATATGTGTGTGTGTGTGTGTGTGTGTGCGTGTGCGTGTGTGTGTGTGGCTAGTTCACTATTGACTTGCCTAGCAGCAACGTTAGGCGCCACCACGGCCTATAGGGGAAATTTGGTCATGACTATGCCCCTTCAAAATAGCCCAAAAATCAGATCCAATGAGATAATGAGATGAAACTGAGGTAAGTCCTGATTTTGCATCTCAAACACTGCCTATACATACCTCTTTGCTATCGCGAATGCCCTTCCAGCCTCATCCACAGATTCCCTTCACGAACGAGAGGTCCCTCATGCGATCATGAAGATCATCTTACAAGTATATGCGAATGCGAGACCTGCTCCATAAACACAATGGCCAAAACCTTCAAGCCTTAGAAATTACCCTCCGCGACCGCGAATTTCTTCACACGATAGGGATGATCAACCCTCCAAGTCAGGGCACCCCGCTAACACATTACGTTCGTGGACCTTCTCATGGGAACACGAAGAACAACCAGACCACCATAACGCGATTGTGAAGGAAAAATTCTCCTCCAGCATAACACAAACCCTTCGCGGTCGCTATACCTCCTAAGCAATCGTGATGCATATCCCTGACACTAGAAACCAGCAACTTCAAGTCAAAGAGGATTGGTCCAAAATCACCTTGAACACACTTGAGGCCCCTTTGATCCCATCCAATTATATCAACAAGTCCTCATACCCTTATCCAAAGGCTCGAAATACCACAAATAACATCAAAACTAAGAATTGACGATCAAAATATTTCTCTTAAATTACAAACCTTCATATTTCACCGAACGTGTCTGAATCACACTTAAACATTATGGATCAAGATCAAGCTTAACACACAAGTTCCTATAAACTAAGTAGACCTATCTAAGGTCCCAGAACACCGCCAGGAGTCTGATAATATCACAATCCACTCTAAGTCAAACTTAGCAAATTCAAAATCTTAAAAATATAGACTTTTGATAATAAGCAGTGAATTACTCCGAGACCACCCGATACTCAACCCGAACATATGCCCATGATCGAAATCAACGTATGAACCTATATGAACCTTAAAATCTTGATTCCAAGTTCGTTTACTCAAAAGTCAGATCTTGAAAAATGCTTCCAACTCAAAGCTTTCGAATTGAGAATTATTATTCCAAATCAACTCCAAACTTTTCGAAAATCAAAACTGACTATGCGTACAAGTCTGTCACGACCCAAATCCTAGAATATGTCGTGATGGTGTCCAATAATATTGTTAGGCAAGCCAAGGGTGTACCTCCATTTTAATTATCCTTTTTAGCATCATAAAATAAAAAATTTCATTGAACAAATAGAATTAAATCTAGAACTCATGGAAACATACATACGTATTTATCAAAATACCAAGTACAAATAATACAATAAAATGAAGTGATGGTAATAATAAGTACAACTGTGAACATCCACTAAAAACCTCAGAAACCTAATGTCCCAAGTGCATGAACAATCTAGAAAATATACAAAATCACTGCAGCTACTGTCTAAAACAAGATATATAGAAATAATAAATACGATAAGAGGGAGACTCTGGATGTTGAAGATAGAAGCATGGAATGCATCTCCCCACTAAGTCTTCATATAATGCGTCTACGCACCCCTATGACCATCAAAAGTACCCGTCTCAGTACATGCACAATCACTGCAAAAGTGTAGTATGAGTATGTAAATCAGTACATACCCAGTAAGTATCTAGTCTAACCTCGAAGAATTAGTAACGAGAGAATAACTTGACACTTACTAGTGGCCAAAATAATAAATTAATAAAGTAGACATGTATGAAACTCTACAAGAAGCAATGATGCAGGTAAATAACAATAAAAAAAAACTCTCAAACAAGAATTATTACGAAATCACCAAATACCACAACTTGCCTTGAAGGCACAAGGTCAAATCATGCCAATATCGGATCAAATCTCAAGTAATATGCATGGGTTTGCCGAGGCGAATGACCCGATCTCATAGGAATAGCGTTACACAATATTGCATAGGCAAACAATCTGATCCTATAAAAATAACTCTCAATACTGTTGAGGCCAATGACTCGATCCCATAAGATTTACAACACTACCGAGGTGAATGACCCGATCCCATAAAATTAATTTACAACACTGTCTAGGTGAACGGTCCGGTCCCATAAGAATAGAGAAACTCTCTCATTCGCGAAAATACATGTGAGTCGAGAAGACATAGAACTACCGTTCATCAAATATTTCAACATTTCCAAGGCAAGAGACTCAGTTAATATTTTTATTCTAGTCTCAATGTTGGTTATGAATTTAATAAATCACACAAACAAGATCAATTCAAATAGCACATTTAAAGCATGATGTGAATCAAAGTCTACTCGAACACAAACATGAATCTAGCTACGTACGGACTCTCGTCACCTCGTTCATACATAGCGCCCACAATAAGTAGCACACAATAATTAATACACTTATGGAGATAATTTCCTCTTACGAGATTAGGCAAGAGACCTATATCGCTTCTAAGCTCACTACTCGGCTCTAAAATTCACTAGTAGCCTTAAATCAAAGCTGAGCAATCTGAAACTAGTCAAATATCGTACAAACTAATCAATATATGCTCAAAAGTTTAATTTAACTATCAGTCTAATTTTCCAACCCAACTCGGAAAGTCATCAAAAGTCCACCCCGGATCCACGTGAATGTATACCGAATTTTTGAAGATAAAACGTTACTCATGATATTAAGAACTCAAATATATAATTTATTTTCGATTCGATAATTGATTTCGTGGTCAAATCTAATTTTTACTAAACCCTAGATTTTCCAACAAAATTCCACAATTCATTAAGAACATTTAGAAAGCCACCTACGAATTGGATTTGAGTGTAATTACACAGATTGATATGTTTGTTTGGCAAGTAATTACTTGGTTAGTATGGAACTGGGTATACGTGAAAAGGTATATGTACACTCTCTAGTTTTCAAGGAGATATGAAAATTTGTGGTAATTACACTATGTAATTACAAGATTAATTTTGAATTTCTTTCTATTTTTATAAGCAAATCCACTAGGCAAGTGCCTAGGTCTAGTTTTATTAATACTAAAAAACAAAAAATCAATCGCATAGGAAGAGTACAAGTAGGGGGACAATAGCAATAATAGTGTTGCCTCTATGCCTTGGCTATATAATTACTCCTTTGCGCCTCACATTGCCCTTATGGCAGCCTCATGTAGAGGAGTCATGGGGTAGCTGTCAGCAAAGTCACACGAGGGCATATAATCTCATAGTCGCTTGGGCATTTTACCAAAGGCATAGGTCATGGGCAGGCACTATCGGGCTAAAACTTACCTTACTAAACCACTCATCTACTAACATGCATATAAAAAGAAGGAACTAGCTAAAACTAGATATTCTATGATCATCACAGAGCTTATAACATACTCTGTGATGATATTACATAGAATTATGCTAATGTGATGGTAGAATAAAAATATGTAGAAAAACAGAAATATTCTCTCTTCTCTACTGTTGTGAAATCTTCAATTTGCATCCGCTTGTCTTCATCCTCTACCTTTCTTAAAATGTCTTCAAAATTCATGCTTTCTTATTTGAACGATTAAACTTTGTGGATGTAGTTTGGATGGTCTGTCTTTGTTTGACAACTCTCATTGGAAGTCGCCTTACGTTTGTATCTTCATTCACCCTTGCCGTCCCAACTTCTATCCCTTGTACGAGTCTTCTTACTTCTTCTACTACGCATTGGTGATAAATCTACTTTTCTTGCTGCCTCTGCCCGTCATTGATTTGTAATATCATCTTCCTCACCTTCTTCATATGTATCTCTACCCACAATTACCGGATTTGGCATGTCATGATCAAGTCCTTGTGTCACCATAGTGTTTCCTTCCTGCCTTCTAGCCAATGTTGCGTTGTGTGATGGTTGTTATACATTTTTCAATTTGTTCCTACTCCTGCTCTCACAACCACTGTTGCCAGTAACAACATTTAAAGAATTCCCAGGTGTTTTATTTACCATTGCATCCAATAACTTTTGATCTTCTGCTGAAATTACTGGAGTGGTTGTGATGATTTGCTACTGCCTAGCTTCTAACGTTGCTGCTGCTTTTCGATCATCAGCATAATTGGCATCTAAGGTATTCGGATTAGCTTTCTACTGCTGAAGAATAGATATTGGTGTTGCTGCATTTTTGGTTGTAACATCAACTGGAACTATTTTCTTGGAAGGTGTTGTTATCTTCTGCATTTCGATTGGCAACAATGGGTGAGTTTCTGGGTATGAACACTGGATCATTGATGTTCAACTTGCTCTTAGGAGATGCATCTAGTTCCTTATCATTCAATAGATCAAGATCTTCACCTGCACTCTCCTGATCTACTTCCTGATAATCATTTTCGGATAAGTATCCATCATAACCATCAAGCCAGTCTTCTTCATCCTCCTCCTCACTTTGATTAACCCACAACTTGGATTTTGCATCCATGTCCCTCACATTGGCTTGTAAAATACCGTTGTTATTTCCAGTTGAAAGCATTAGTTGCCCAGATTCATCTTCAAACTCCCCAGGAGGGACATTAGAAACGGAAGTGTTCAATGTGACTAACGGTTGTTTCACCAAGGTAGAATTCATCATCATTTTCTTTTGTGTGTCTTTAATGGTTTGTTCTACATGAAGATTTGAAAAATGCAAAGTAGGTGCAGTTGTACTATGAGCTTGGATACCAATCAGTTCAGGTCCCAAATTGTTCTTTGAGTTGTTTCGTCGAACACCCAATTTTTTGGCCAAATCGCTACTACCGTGTTCTCCTCGATCTTTGTTGGCCATTGGAACAAGTTGGTTTGACACCCCTCTGCCATTTAAACCTTTTGCACCAGCTTTAGGATCCCCAGTAACAACTAGAACTTCAAATGAATTTGAACTGGAACCAATGTTAAAAGCCTTTCATCGAAAACCTGAGTTCTATTGTTTTGGTGAAACCCCAGACTTTGCAGCAGATTTTCTAGTTGTTATCACATTCCAACTCCCCTCCTTTGCGTTTGTATCATTACCTTTACCATTATCAATTTACTTTGCAACAATATTTTCCAACACTATGCCCTTATGCCCAATTTTTTTATTCCCAGAAATTTGGCAACATCATCACGAGCAGAGACCTGTTCAGCAAGTACCCACTGTTCACAACCAGTTGAATGCTGTGTTGTTTTAATAGTAGACGTAGTACCTACCTTATCCTTCCCTACAGCCACTCCATATCCTACCTTATCCTGTCCCACAGCATCTCGATCACCAACAACCATGTACAATGTTTTATTCCCATCTTGAGAATTAGCATTGGCACGATCTGCAGCAGCTTTCAAAGCACCAGCTGTGGCTAAATACATTCTTGCAAAGATTGCAGCTGCTGGTACATCTTTTAAGGGCTTAGCTGGGCCCTTAGCCAGCTTTAAGGTTTTCTCTGTATTCATCATTGCAGCTATAGGTGATGCTGCTATATTATCCACTGCACCATAAGAAAAATTCACACCTCCAGCTCCACTTTGTCCTGTATTGTCCCTTTCATTGTTCTTCCCAGATGAATGATTTTGTACTGCACTAGCACGAACCTCACTTGCACGAATCACCCCACTACCATTGTCCACATTAACAATTTTTTTCCTCATTTTGTTTGCAACACCTGATCCTCAGCATTAACAATTCAAACCTGTGTACCAACATTAGCTTGATCTGCAGCATATTGCACAGCTGCAGTTGTTGCCTTTTCAAATCGTGTATTGGCCTTAGCCTGACTAACTGCATCCTTCAATGCACCAACCTTTGTCTCATTTTCATTACCAAATTGTGCAGATGAATCAACTCGACCAACAGTATCCTTTAAGCCTGATTTATTTTCCACAGTCACATTGTTCTCATTAACAACTTTTTTTCCTTATTCAATTTGTAATACCTGCTGCGCAACAGAATGTTCTTTTGCTGCTTCAATTCCTTGCTTACTATCTTTTTATTGGAAAATCCTTAGCTCCTTGTCCAGTTCTTTTAGCGTTTAAATAATTCCTTGTATCCCCGTGTAACTTATCAAAATTAACTATCTCCTTCCCAGGCAAATTACTATCTAAGGTTTCCTCCTCTGTCACCACCTCTATTTCAAATTTTTCCTTCATACTTCTACACATCTTTTCATCATGCCATTGATGCTTGCAATAAGTAGGAAGGTTGTCATATACTATTTCTTGATAGTACATGATAGATTTACCTGTAACTCGATTAACAATCTGCAGCTTGACCTTTTTAGGATGTTTATCCAAAAGATCGATTGTAACCTTAACTCTAGCGGCACTAGGTCTCGTCTTGTGTTGCCTTGTCCATAGCAAGAGCTTTTCCAACAGCTGAAAATATAGACATTAATGACCTCTTAGCAAAGAAATTAGGCGGCAAACCTGGTAGAGAAATCCACACAACTACCATAGATGTCTCCTCCTTCGGATTGAACCCCAACGTCCATGGGAATGTTCTAAAGAAATATTCCTCGCCTTTGGATTTGAGATACCCACTCGTTCTTGACAGGAACTCAACATAGTCATTATATAGATCAAACCTGACCAACAGGTGACGGAATTCCAATTGCCCCATGTTACAGTGACCATGCACGTCAAATTGCGACGAGAAAATTTTTCTGATTTCCTGTATATCAGGCTTTCCATACGAAAATTTTACCACAACAGTTTGATGCAGCCCTTCTTCTCTTATGAAATCATTAACCTCCTCCATTGTGAATTCTATCATAGACTCTCCATGATCGATTTTCACAGGTAACAATTCAACTTTGGAGATATTTGCGGCAGAATATTTTGGACGAAGTTGATCAGCGTATAGCTGTTTTGGATTGTTGTTTGTAACTGTTTCATTAGCCTTTTGGATCACCTCTCCCACAGCCAAAGGCTGGGGAGAGATCAACGCAGCCATGACTGCCCTAGCACAAGAAAAACACCAGTTCTAGAGAGAGAAAGAAGAGAGAAGGCATAGGCATTCGTAAAATTCTTTCTTTCTATTTTAATTTATTTCTTTATAACTTTTTATTTATATTTATATTTATTTTTATTTTTTTATTTTTTATTTCTCTACCTTCTTCTGGTTTTATGTAATTACTCATATATTTTAATTTTTATTTGTTTTATTTTCTTCATTTAGTGCTCAAACTGCACCTCCTGATATTAGAAATAATGAGTCATTAACACACTTGGCATATAATGGGTGATGTCATTAAAATAGAATTTTACTGTCGAATGAGGCTATAAACTTATTATATTTCTTAATCTTAAATTGTATTGGAACTTATTTTATTATGTTTATTTGACATATGTTAACGTTTTTTTGGAGAGATTTTGAAATTGTGTTATATTTATGGTTCCAGTTTACTTATTTTAGTAGTATTGGCGTGTTATTTCATATTGCATGCTGTTCATTTTTTAATTAGAATTGATAGATTAGTTTTGTCAAATATTTAAATAATTTTATGATATTATATTTATACATATTTTTATCAAAAAAGAATCCCATCGTGTTGTTACAAAACATATGCTTTTAGTTTTATAATTAGTTAAACTAAATATTATTAATTTGAAACATATATATCAATTATTTTTATAATATTACTAAGTAGTGTAAATTCAAGAAAAAATATCATCTTAAATATCAAATCTAATATCATTTATACTTATAAACAATTATTTATTAGTATATATTTATTATATTAACTATTAAGTGATATTACTTCATTTAAACTTTAATCTAACTGTGTAATTATACTTGTACAACCAAACAGTATGCATGAATTACACTGTAATTATGTTATGAAAAACAAACATGCTATCGTAATTACTAGGTTGTGTGATTGTTATCCTAGTAACTATACCAATTTGAATTACATGGTGGTTTTCCGAACATACCCTAATTTATATGTTGAACAACAACAACCCAGTATAATCCTACTTAGTGGGGTCTGGGGAGGGTAGTGTGTACGCAGACCTTACCCCTACCCTTGGGTAGAGAGGCTGTTTCCAAATAGACCCCCGGCATCCTTCCCTCCAAGAACTTCCCACCTTGCTCTTGGGAAGACTCGAACTCACAACATATCAGTTGGAAGTGGGGTTGCTTACCATCAGAGCAACCCCTCTTGTCCTAATTTCTATGTTGAAATCTACTCATAATTCATGTATTTAACTCAAAAAATTGGAAGAATTCACTTAGCGTGTGATGCTTAATGAAAATCCACTCAAAAGAGCTCCCAAAATTCGACCAAGTAAAGAGAGAAATGAGTGGAATGAGCCTAAGTCCCTAATTAAAAGGCACCTTCTGCCTAGAGATTTCTGCATCTGTTGAACCTTTTCCGCTTTTGCAACACTACAGCTATGGAACCACATCACAAATGTGGCTTTCACTAAAGTGCCAAAATTTCGCTTATGAAGAATCCACATTTCAGAAGCAGCTCTACTTCTGCAAAATATTGCCACATCTGAGGTCTTCCCCTACCAAGCCCAACTTCTATATCTACGCTCCTCCTTTGCACCTGCGGACCGCATATGCATTAACTACCTCGAATTTGTGCACCCGCCAATCCAAAGGCAAACCCGCATTTGCGCTCCATTTTCCTTTTTACTTTTTACTTTTGGGGCTTCACATATGCATTCTCTTTTCCGCACATATGGAAACACCAGATCTCTGAAAACCAGCTATCCCAACATCAACCAAAATGATTCGAAACACACTTGAGGCCCCCAAGACCCCATAAAACTATATCGATAGGTCATAAAATATGATGCAATCCCACCCGAGACTTCAAACCACACAAATAGCTTCAAAACGGCGAATGCATCTCAAGATCAACTCTCATGTTCATAAACTTCAAAACAAACGGCCGATTAAAGCCTAATATATCTTGAATGAACCCAAATTTTAAACACAAGTCCTGAATGCCAAAAGAAACATATTCCAAGTTCTAAAACTAAAATCCTACCTTGATAGCCTTAAGATCAACTCCGAGCAAGCCTGTGAACTTTCTAAACCTTATAATTCCCAACTTTTTCCAAATAGAACCACATTAATCTATGAGCCTCCAAATACAAATCCGAACATACATCTATGTACAAAATCACCATGAAAACCTATTGAAACTTTCAAATCCTGATTCTGAGGTTGTTTGCCCAAATTGTTGACTCAAGTAAAACTTGGCCACCCTAGGACACTATTATAGAACATAAGTGTTCCAGTATCACCCTGAACCTTTCCAAAACCAAACCAATTGTCCCCATAAGTCATAAAATAGTAAAATCACATAAGGAAATCCTTAAATAGGGGAATGCCAATTTAAAAATAAAATCGATCAGTACATTCTCCACATCTTAAATGAATGTTTGTCCTCAAACGAGTGTAGAATATACATGAACTGGCAAATAAGTGTGGATATTTTCTTTGGAAGTCCTTCTCGGTCTCCCAAGTCACCTCTTTGGCTTTTTAGCCCCTCCACTGGACCTTCACCGTCGAAATTTACTTAGACTTCAACTGATGGACATGACTGTCTACAGTGGTAATTAGCTCCTCTTCATAATCCAAGCTCTCATCTAGCTTAACTGTACTGTAATCCAACACATGTTTGGTTGTGGCACGAGGTTTCTTCCATGTGGTCTTATAAAAATATGGTTTCTTCCGTGGGGGGGTGTTATTGGCATGAGGTTTTTTCTATACGGAGTGTTATTGGCACGAGGTTTATTACGTGCAGAGTGTTATTAGCATGAGGTTTCTGCCGTGCGGTTGTTATTGTTAGCACAAGATTTTTGCTGTTCCATTGTATGATACTTACTTTTGGGGCTGCGATGCGGTACCTCGGGAGCGCCCCTGCTAGTTTCCTCTTTTTGCTATGTTGTTTGTTGTTGTTGTTTCTTTAACTTGTAAGATGTTGTTTTCCTTACGTGTTGTAATTGTCTTCCTATTTTCCTGTGCTATTACCTTTCTGTACATGCTTATATTTCATTTACCTTCTATTTTTTATCTTTTCACCTTCTACCTTATTTCTTATCTATTGCAGAGCCTCTACCTTATTTCTTATCTTTTCACCTTTTTTATCTTATCTTTTCAACTTATCCAACCTCTACAGTCGGGCAGGAGCCAGAGCTTTAGGTTGTAAGGGTAGGGCCCGGGGTCGAGGCAGAGGCACAGCTAGAGCTAAACTAAGAGCACATGCAACAACATCTATTGCAGAGCCTCAAATCGAGCAGGACGAAGAGGTCCTCGTTCAGACCGCACCAGTTGGACCAGCTTAGGTCCGGAGGGGTTCATAGCCACTCCCATACTTTATGATGCTCTAGTCAGCCTGGTTGGCCCTATAGAGACCGTGTCCTAGGTTGGAGTACTTCTTATGGAATCGACCGTCCCTCAGGTTGGGGGAGGAGCCTATGCTCTCGTTACTCACACTCCAGAGCATATGGCTCCCATATCAAACTCTGGCAGTTCCAGCAATTGGAGTGGTTAAGTCCTTTATTGCTACACAGCGCTGGTAGAGGCCCGTGATGTCTTATGAGGGGCTGAAGAGGTTGGATAAGTTCACCAAACTCTTCCCTATTTATTTTGGTACACCTTCTGAGGATCCACAAGATTATTTGGACCATTTCCATGAGGTATTATCAATATGGGTATTGTGGAGTCCAATGGAGTCATCTTCGCAGTGTTTCAGATTGCCGATTCTGCCAAGAGATAGTGGCAGTACTATGTTCGAGGCAGACCATCAGGTTCACCTTCACTTATTTGGGACTAGCTCTCACAACTATTTTTGGATAAGTTCATTCCATTTTCCCCGAGAAAGGAGTATCGTAGCCAATTTAACTCTGCAGTATGGTGGTATAATTGTTACCCAATACAAGACCAGATTTGTGGACTCACCATGCAGCTATCATGATCCCTACTGGGGGAGGGCTTGAGGAGATTCATAGATGGCCTTACTTTTGGTATTAGGCTATGGATGGCAAATGAGAGTAGGGATGATATTTATTTCCAGCGGGTTGTAGAAATCACAAAATGGATCGATAGGATTAATGGTCAGGTTTAAGAGGCAGTACATCAGAAGACGCCTCATTATTTTGGTGGTTTCAGTGGTGCTTCATCTAGAGGCAGGGGTTCATATTGTTAAGGCCATCTTCACAGGTAGATTAAGTCCGTGCTTCAGGTAGCACATAGTGCTTCGGGCAATCATGGTTCTTATGGGTCTCATCTTGAACAATCAATATTCAATACACCTTAAACTCCCATCAGTGTACCATTGCTACAGACTTACTACGAAGGTCATTCAGGTCATCAAGGATCGTCTCAGACTTAGGAGTTAGGGTAGCCACGAGGTTGCTTTAAGTGTGGTGGCTTAGGTCATATGAGGAGGTATTTTCTAGATTGAGAAACAACAGACCACAAAAAGTTACTCATGCTAAGATTCCAACACCAGTTGCTCCACCGCCCGTACAGCCAGCTAGAGGCAGGGGTCAGGCAGCTAGATGTGGTGGTCATGACGTTAGAGGTGAAGGCCAGCCAGTTAAAGGTTGTCCGAGAGGTGGAGTTCAGAGTGATAGGGCTCAACCCCATTTTTATGCATTCTAAGATAGACCTGAGGTAGAGTAGTCAGATGCGGTCATCATATATATTATTCCAATTTTCCATAAAGTCCGTTTTATTTGATCTGGGTTCCACTTATTCATATGATTCATCCTATTTTTCTTCATGTTTGGATATGTTATGTGATTCTTTGAGTGTGTCACATCTCCTTTTACAGGGAAAAGAATTTTTCAATTTAAGTGACATTATTAAAATGATATTATTTATGTTATTTTAGAGTCGCCACTTGAAATAATTATTGAAGTGTCCCAAGTTACCATTTATTTTGAATCTCAATTCAACGAATTTATTTGCTCTGTTTAAGTCTGCGAAACACACAAGACCAGGTAAGTAATTTTATTAACCCGGGAAAAGGTGTGAGGCACTCCTGAATTTTGTGGTTGTAGTACGATTGCTTTACAATTCCACTTGGTTAAATAATCTGATTATTACATATTTTAAACCTATGTGTGTTTTTACCTCTTACTGCTTTTATTGTGTATTGGAACCACATTTAGTATTTATAGAATAATTTAAAACAAGCTACGATATCATACACTTGTTGTTTTATACACATCGCAAGTCGCGCTATGTGAAATGTAACCATAATTTATGACATGTTTATTTTTATCATACTTTGAAGTTGGAGTCAAGTTACACGAACGTGCACTAGAATTTTGGGCTAACATATCATAACTATGCCATGGGAATCGTACCCATTATCACAACAATTTATTATTAATCACGCTTAAAGAAAATTACAATATTCAGGAGTTTTTTATTTGCTAAATGTTCGAGATTACCTGTGAGGCCAGGAATTATTAGCAGGAAATTATTATGGCAAAGTAAGTATATGGTCTTCAAACAAATGATGCCAAATTGAAAGGCTAAATAAGTCTCATGTAGGGGTGTATTTTGGCCCTGGCCCGAGCCTGACAGGCCGGGCTTTGCGGTTCCGGGCTTCGTGTGGCGGACCTGGCGGTCCCGGGCTTGGCGGTTCTATCGATTGAGACCAGCCCGTGAAGGGCCTAAGCCCACAGTGATCTTGGGCCTGGCGAGCCGGGCCTGACGGGATTTTTTTTAAGGCAATATCTTGTATAGTAGTTATTAGTATAGTGTAGAATATATTTTATATGGTGTACTAAGTTATTAGTATAGTATATACAATATATATTTCATTGTACATTGTGTTGTAGTAATTAGTATATATTGTATATTATGTATATATTGTGTTGTAGTAATAGTATATATTGTATATTATGTATATAGTGTGTTGTAGTAATTAGTATATATTGTATATTATGTATATATTGAAATATATTATGTATATATTGTGTTGTACTAATTAGTATACATTTAATATTTCGTATATATGTATATATTTTCTTGTAGTATATATTGTATCTTATGTATATATATATCTCTTATATAATTTCATGTAGTATATATATATATATATATATTGTATATTATGTATATATATTTTGTCGTAGTATATATATTGTATCTCCTATGTATAATGTATATATATTCTCTTATATATATTGTATCTTATGTATATATGTTATTACTTATATATTTTCTTGTAGTTTAGGTTACATGTTATGTATATATATTCTCGTAAATATTTTATTGTAGTATATATATATATATATATATATATATATATATATATATATATATATATATATATATATATATATATATATATATATATTGTAGCTTATAAATAATTAGAAGTAAAGACAAAGAAATATTGAGAAAAAAGATATTCAAGGGTATCTCTTATAATTTTTATTACCAAAAATGACATATCTTTCTTAGCCTTCCTTCCCCCAATGGAATGAGCACAATAAAGTACCAATACCACCATTAAAAGGAAAAAAACTAAAAGAAGATGTGCCAATGTACAAGTTACATCATAATCTACATTGTATCTCTAACAAATCTCATAAATCCGTCAAGGTTGGGAGGAGGTTGTGTTGGTGGTGGTGGAAACGAAGCTTGTTCATCACCACTTTCGGGCAGCCGAATCCTCCGAAAGTTCCGCTATCATTTCTCCATAAGCTTCATCTATCGTCGGTTGTGATTCTGCAATTCCAAAGTTTCTTCTTTCCGCGCGGATCCAATCTCTAAAAAGCACCGATTTTTCCAAGCTATCCCTCATCGCCGCCCTATGATCACCGATTTGTAGTCTTGCTTGACTGAAAGCGCTCTCATGCAACAGTTGAAGCTTGAATTGACAAAACATCCCGAGCCATTCTTGCAAGAACCGTAAAATATTTTTCCCTTGACTTCCACCATTCCAAAAGATCGAAAGAGCCGTCTGGATTCTCCTTTCCAAGTCCCTGAGACAAGTACACTTGAAGCTCATTTAGATGTGAAGTTTCATTATAATTATCACCTTGAGTACCCCGGAACTCCGTCCAAGATTTAAGAGTTGTTAAGCCCGCAGCTCTTTTAGACGATTGTGAGCTAGACGAAGTAGGGGTTGGAATATTCGGCCTAGCATGCTCTAATGCAACTTTACAAGCATTATAAACAGTTTGAGCATTAATTTTAATTGATGCAAGTGTAGCAATTTCCTCGTTTGAAAGATCTAAAGACTTATAAATATTAGAATACCAAAAATGAGGACCTCCCAATTTCATTGTAGGATTTAACATTGCACCAACACCAAAAATAGGAGGGATAGGAAAAAAATATTTTTAAAATTTTTGTTTCTCCCAATTTCATTGTAGGATTTAACATTGCACCAACACCAAAAATAGGAGGGATAGGAAAAAAATATTTTTAAAATTTTTGTTTCATTTTATTTATAGCAAGTTCATAAATATCCCCACCCTCGCCAAATTCAACAAACAAATCAGCTAGTGCGGCAATATAAACTAAACATTTTGAAGGATAATATTGCCCAGAAAATGCATTTGTAGCAACTTGAAAATGTTCTAAAAATCTAAAAGAATTTTGACATTCGTCCAATCTTGGGTAGTAAGCATTTCATCATCATCCTCACCACCTACCCGAGAATTAAACGTTGCATTAATTGGGTTTCTATATTCATACGCAACTACTAAACTTTCGTACATACAATTCCACCTAGTCGGGCAAGATTTAGGAACCTTTCTTCCTCTAAGGCCATATTCATCACATTTTTTAAAATACTCTCTAAGTCTAGTTCTA